>JARFIW010000951.1:1935000-3135000 GCA_036346225.1 Platerodrilus igneus | reverse complement strand
GAGTGGAACGTAGAAAAAAGTAAAAAAGATTATGTAGGGATAAACTATTGGTATGCCTAGATTTGCAGATGATATAACGGTATTAGCATCTAGCAAGGAAGAGTTAGAAGCAACTCTTGATAAAATAGAACTAGTAGTAACAGAGGGATATGGTGTGAAAATCAACAAAAAAAGCTAAACTACCAGTACATAAAGGAGGGGAAAACAAGTAAAAACCCAGAATCAAAAATAGGAAACGACAATTTACAAATGTTAAGTATTTCTGCTACCTAAGAATCTGTATAATGCGAAATTGGAAAAGCGCAAAAGATATAAAAGAAAAAGATTAGCACAAGGCCGTGCTTTATTTAACAAGAAAATGCAGCTGCCATGTTCAAAAACAACTAACAGAAATAAAAAAAAATTGTTAATGTTAATGTGTGAAGCACAGCACTGTACGGTTGTGAAACGTGGAAGCCTTTGGAATGTTGTGCTACAGGCGTATAATGAAGATATCGTGAACAGGCAAAATTATGAACAAAGAGATTGTAGAAATAGTAGGGAAAGAAAGAAATTCGTGGAAAACAGCAAAAAATAGGAGAGATGGGATGCGTTCAAATGCATGAAGGAATAGTGCGGGATATATCAGAAGCAAAGAAAGAAAAAAAGGGGAGGTAGAGGTTCACCTAAATGGTGAAAGATATAGGCTGTGGAAATTTCAGAGAAGTGCGTAGGTAAGCTCATGATAGAAAACAATAGAGATACGCGTCGAACCAGTTCCAGGACTAAAGTCCCAATGATTATGAGTAGCTATTCATATCTTATAGTTACATATTTAAAGCAAAATTGGCAATATGGATTGACTTTTTATCCAAATATATACCCGTACCTTCTAGTTAGTACCTTTATCTTTATGCATGCTTTTATCAAACTTGTATAAAATAATGATAAAAACACGTTTCGTGCTGCTATTATTGGACGTAACTTCAACGTAATAAGTAGACTATTTATAATAAAGTGCTGGATTTATAATCTGATTTAGGCGGATCACTGATTTAGAACAATTTTATTTTTAGATATTATAGTTTATTTCGTTCAAGGCTACCTGCTTCACTGTATAACTTTAATTTGATAAACAACGTTTTATTTACGTGCAGTAGCTGTATATGCTTTGATTAATGCATATAAAAATAGAACCACGAATTACTAAATATCTCTGGAGTGCCTAAGTCTCTTAGAACGTTGTTATTAAGTGCTTTTAATCATCTTTTTATATGGGAAGGTCAACTTAAGTTACCAAATTTATATCACTATAGCACTATCAAAGTTGTCTGCCTTTTTAAGTATGTAATTCAAATAGAAAAATGCCACGAAGGCGTCCTAGTTAGTTTAATGTTTTTTCGATTGTCATTATGTGTGCACTTTCGATTGGGCAAAATTAAATACTGGCTGTGAAAGATTAGGTAAGACATTGAGAGTATTACGTCGTTGTAATTTTAATGAAGTCAGCTACCAATTTTTTTCCCTTATTCACCGCGATGCTTTTAATCTTCCACTTGATAATGAAATTCCATTTCAAATGTCAGAAACACAGATACTAGTAGGGAATATAGAGCATTTTGAGAATAAACTGAAACGTGCAACCTCTCTCACATTGAAAGGATTTATGAAAATGCTAAACACCTAAAGATTTCATTTGTTAAATAAAAAGCAAGTGGGTAGTAGTATGGGAAAAAATATTCACACCATCCTTCTCACGTTTAATTTTATTGGAGATATGAAAACTCCGCAACGAAGTGAATACAAATAAAGTAGTCCAATCCTAATTCACAATAAGTAGGAGACCTAACGTCCTTAGACGATCATTACTGGTGTTTTTGATAAGTTAAGTTAGATTACACGGCAGAATCAGACTAATGTACCAATTGTACGCCGAGCTTAAATACGAAGTTATCAAGCATTTCGACCGTACGTAAACAAGGGCATAGGGTTGAAGCTCCTGATGAAACAAATCAGTGCAAACGAACCTCTTGCTCTTGAAAATAACATTAGTATTATAACGTTTTATACAGCGAGGGCCAAAAGTTTAAATTTTAGAATAGTTAAAGATTTTTCCATGTAATTTGGGCTGTTTATATAAGAATAAAATTGCTATTTTCTGACAGGAATATGACAGTTGAAAATTTCAAGTAGACTCGGGCGCCATTTTTAAAGTTCTTTCTTGTAGAAGGGAGGGTTAAGAGATACATCATCATCATCATTAGGTCTTCAGCCCTGGAACTGGTTAGACGCGTACCCCCCATTGTTTCCTATTTGGAACTAACCTACACATTTCCCTGAAATTTGCACAGTCTGCATCTATCACTATCTGATTTAGGTCTACATCTAACTCCTTTTTCCTTTCTCTGTTTGTAATATATTCCATACTATTCCCCGAAAATGCAGTAGATCGTATTCTTCTTTTCTATTTCTGCCCCTACTATTTCTAAAATATATTTGTTATTAACTTTGTCTATTCATGCTATCATCCTCATACATCTGAAGCACAACATTCCAAAAAGCTGCTACCGTTTTTCTGTCTGCTTTTTCTCCTGCCCGTATTTTATACGCATACTGTGCTGTGCTCCACACATATTCTTTCAACAAGTTTCTTTTTGTTTCTGTTTGTTGTCTTTCATCATAGGCACTGTTCTCTCTCGTTAGGTGCAGTTCGGTCCCCTTCTATTGTTTTACAATTATATACCCTATTTCTCCGGCATTCAGTGGTTGTGAAGGGGGGTAAGCAACATGTGGCTGCCAAGTTCCCCCAGCACTTGAACATTTGCCGATTTAATATTCTTTCCAATATATCTTTTCGCACAGTCAACATTAGTTGCAGATATTTCACAACCAACATCTGTAGTTGTTTATAATAATCATCAGATTTATCTGCGCTTATTTTTACGTCATTAGGTTTTCTGTCTCAAAACTGGCTGGGTACGTACCTGCACTTATTTATATTCTGAGCTAGCCTACACGGTTCCCTGAAATTCTCACACAGCTTATATATAGCTCGGTTCGCATTCTATTGTTCTATAATTGTATACCCCACACAATTAACATTGTTCGAGAATATTGCCCAACCAATACTTGTAGTTGCTTATAATAATCATCATATTTAAGTACAGTTACTTTTTTCGTCATTAGTTTATCCACCTTGGGACTTGTTGGATGCGTACCTCCATTATTTTCTATTCTGAGCTAGCCTACACATTTCCCTGAAATTCCTACAGTCTAGATCTTTCACTATCTGTGTGCAGTAGTCTAACCTAGGTCCTACCTCTTATTCTCTTTTTTCCTATCTTTGATTCTAATACATTCCGCACTATTCCCTCATGCCGTAGCATGTGGCCTATCATCCTATCTCTCCTATTTTTTTTACCGTTTTCCACATATTTCTTTCTTCCCCTACCATTCGTTCGTAACTTTGTCTTCATCATACGTCTGTTGCACCACATTTCAAAGACTTTTTCCTTTTTCTTGTCCGCTTCTCCTACTGTCCAGACTTTACAGCCGTACAGTGCTGTGCTCCACACATATGTTTTAAGCAATCTTTTCCTTGTTTCTATGTTTGTTGTCTTTGAACACAGTAGTTCCTTTTTCTTGTTAAATGTAGCACGACCTTGTGCTAATCTTTGTTTTATATCATTTAAGAGATACATCAATTTAAAAATATTTTTGTTCTAATCAACCTGTGAGTTTGACAAACTTGATTTAATCGTTTTCACATGACAACCAATTTATTTTCCAGTCGGTTGGTTTCGTAAAACTACAAATCTGACAGGTAACTGTTACTATAGTTCTAGTTAGTTGTCAAATTATTCAATATTCCATAATAATGGCATTATCACGTCTTTAGAAGAACAATTCGAAACTGTTATCACTGTTGCTGAGGCTAATTGCAGTTACCACGCTGCTGTATGAATACTTAATGAACGCTTTTCGCAACGGCCAACATTTGGAACAGTTTTTCAAAAACTGTTGTCAAAATTTTTAGCATCAGGAACAGCGTTGGAGACGACGTTCGTAAGTGAATTGGTTATTAATCCCCATCAATCTACTAAGGAAATGTCGAGTTCATGTGATGTGTATCGCTTGCGCGTTCCTTCAGTACACATTAGGTTGTACAAATAAATTGATTTAAGTTAGGTGGTTCGATGAGCCTTAGTAAGAAACCACCCTGAAAATTTTTATAGAAGCTTGAGTAGTTAACATTTTATAAAAAGGCTATTTCAAAATGATATTAAATTAGGACATCACCGTTCACAATAATATTAAGTAAATTCATATGGCGTTTAAAGTACCACAAAATCATAAAACATCATTTTTACCCCTAACAAAAATTTGACACTCAATGTGGACCTTTGTTTTTTAATCGTTCGGCTATTTGTTGTTAGTAATTTATCTAAATTTAGTAGATAAAACAGTAATTTTCTTTATGAAAGGTTTATTTTAAAAAGGTTTTAAGGTAAATTTTTTCTTTATTTGAGTATCTAAATGAAATTTTTCTTTTAGTGGAAAATTATATTGAGTTATAAATTACTAGTTAGGAAGTAAAGACGGTAAGGATTTGACAGTTACCGAATTGAAAAAAATTTTGGGAGGATATTATTATATTTTACGACGGAATGAAATTACAACTATTTTAAGGCGAACGATGGGTTAGTTATATCAATAGATTACTTATTTTAATATTTTGTTTGTTTTTGAGAAACAATTTTTATAGTAGGATAGTTTGATAACTTTAGCTAGCTTACTATTTTTTAATAGGTTTTATATTTTGAATTGACAAACGTAGTGAATGGAAATTACGAACACTTAGGGTAACTTGGAGGTTAAGTTGGGTGGGATTTTTTTTGTGGGTAGTATAGCATAATAGAGGAGGAGTGGTAGCTGGAGTTGATTTTCTATTGGATTTTTTTAGTCAATTGCCCAACCGTAAATTGTACCCAGTGGGTTGTGGTAAAACTTGACTGAGTGTTGAAGCTGGTTCCATTTCTCAGGAGGTATTACTCTAGCAATCCAGCACTAAAGTTGTACTGCCACGACCCCTGAGAATCATCTATTCCCTAGTGAAATAGACAACGCCAGTTACATATGGAATTATTAAATCTTAAGATAGATTATTAAAATGTATAAATTTAAGGACCAATTTGAAAGAGATTAACGAAAGTTCACAAGCCAGACATGAGAACGGAAACAGACATTGTATTCCAGACGCAACATGATACTGCAGGTGCAGGTCATAGTAGGTTATAAGACAGCAATTATTAGAATTAAGATTACTCAGAAGTAATATATTTTATTAAATACAGAAATAAGCAAACATTAGTTCTGTAGTTCCCGTAAGCAATATGAGAGGCAGGGATAGCATAAATACTCTCGAGAGCCCAAGATGGCCAGTCAGCCTAGAGCTCCACAACTTTAACATTGTTGGTAGTACAGCTACTCAACGTAATTTTAATTTATTTAATTAAAGTGAACTTCAACTTAGAATTATTTCGATCTTCACACGTTACTGCATATAACGTACTTGTAAATTAAAACTAATTGTAATTTCTGTATAAAATAAATTTGATAAAAGAGTTTTTTTAAGAAGCTTTTTTAAAAAACCGCTCCAAGAGGTCAAAACCTATCTCGCCGCATCACGAAATTTTGCCTTCTGCGATATTTACAGAGTTGGATAAAGCGTCTTTAAATTTTTTTGTTAGGATTGAGGTATGACTGGAAATGTCTCACTCGAAATATTTAGTAGCTTAGAGCAAAAGATTTTTGGAAAGATCGGTGTTTGTTAGGGACGTGTAAGGTTCGTGTATTACTGAAGTACGCATTGGGTTGTAGAAATAAATTGACATAATTTAGTTAGTTCAATAAGCTTCAGTAAAAAATCATTCCAAAAAAAATGTATAGAAACTTGAGTAGTTTACATTTTATAAAGTAGTTTCTTCAAGGTGAAATTAGATGGAGTTCAAAATAGCTCAGAATCATAAAACGTCATTTTTACCCGTAACGAATGTTTCCCGTTCGTTGGTAAAATGAATTCCAAAAAGGAACAAATTTAATTCGTTTCGAACAAAATCACTTTATGAATTGGCTGAAGATGATCCTGAAAGACAAATTAAAATTTGCGGAATTATGACAGAAAGGTTCGCAAGAAACCCTAATTTCGTGCAACATATTTATTTTATCGACAAATGCATCTTTTATCTGAACAAAACTATCAACACTCAAAACTGCATGTACTGGACTAATGTAAATCCTTATTAATCGGTAAGTTCCTACACAGTTTCTTTAAAAATTAAATGTCTGCGCTGGCATTTTGAGTAACCACATTCATAGAAAGAAGTTTAAGTAGCCCGAACTACGTCTAATTATTACAAGACACAATTACTCGTCTAATTAATGATACCATGACCCAAAGTCCACATGAATCCCACACGGTGCCCCGCTGCATTATTTTATAGCTCTAAAAAATTATTTAGATATTGCTTATTCGGATAGGTGGATTGGTGGCTGAGGACATACGGAATGACCGACGCGATTGCCAGATCTCTTACCACTAGAGAATATTCTGTGGGGTTGCCTAAAAGTCTATAGTTTACCAAACAGCTTCAGTGTCCCTGCATGAACTTTGTCAACGTATTATTTATGTTTTCGCGAAAATACTCCATAATGTTAGAGAAGAAATCTCGAACAATTTGTTTATTTACCAAGACGTGCTAGCTGAACATTTCGAGCATCTTTCACTATAGGAATCTACTGTGATGTATTGCATCTTTAAAATTTCTTTTGTTTTTTATCCTTGTCGACATTATTGATTGTCACGTGAATACAACTGAATCAAATGTGATCAGATCGAAGAGTTGAATTAAGAAAAAAATATCTTTAAATTTGTAACGGGTAAAATAAGCGTTACGTTATAAATTTAGATTTGCCCTGAAGGGGCAGGTACCTTGTAATAATTTTAAGAGTGCATGGTCTAGTACAGTTTGTGGACATGGGTTTCTATGAAAAAAATAATATCAATAATAAAGATAACAAAAATAAGCATCTGAAATGACTGAAATAGAAAACTACGTTACAATAGTCACTTACTTTAAAAGGCTTTTCCATTGTCATAATTAACGGCCGCCAAACCGTCTTGTTTCATCAATCCTTTCGTTATTATACGAAAGACGATTACTCTCAATAGATTTCCCTTTGATTTTGGTTTCCTGAATTCTTATACATTACCCTTTCTACAAAGCCTTATACTTACTCATTAAATTTTATCATATTAAAAAATTTTCTAAAATAAACTGCTTCTCCTGAATACTACTCCATCACTGGAGTTACTGGATATTCTTTTACAAAGTTATCTATATTTTCCTAGTTCATTAATAAATTCAAATAAAATTTAATCTAAATTTGGATTCTACTAAGATCACATAACTGCAATATGAGTACAAATACGTTTTCCTTAGAAAAACTTAATTTGGTAACATCCAGATGGTCAGGTGCTACTAGAAAGAACCCTAAAGAAAAAATTTAATCAAATCAATCAATAACACTATCATACTACTGTTTTTGTTTCCAATATAAATATACGACATTCTAAATCCCCTTTTTGGAAATTCCCTTAATAACTATACAAACTTTTTCTTTCCCAATAAAACATCAAATTTTTACTCTTAACTAACAATTAACCACACCCATAAAGTTTGCAGTTAAACTAAATACGCACATATTTCTTAATATTTTCAAATGTTCCAAACTTCTTTTCACGGCAATACCATGCTTAAATTAAACAAAAACTAATTCCGGCTCTAATTTTATAAACCCAACAAGAAATTATTTTCACGTTTTAATTTTCTACTACGTTGATACAAATCTATTTACACTTAAAGCCCACACGTATATAATTATAATTATAGACATAAAAGCTCATTTTTACTCACGTTTTAATTACCAATACATCTATAAACTCAAGGATGTCCAGAAACACAATGTTTGTACTTTTGCTGCCTTCAAACAACAGCTCCATTAACACAACACAAAATCCAAAATATTTGTGGGGTGAATTCTCAAATTCCTAACCCCTTTGCTGGTTGTCCACACATTAAATTGGCAAACACCTACGTTAAATCTGCTCTGCACTTGTAAACGTAGTTAAAAAGATTTTAGCCGCGCACCGCGTTTTTCCTCTGCGGAAAATTCTATATTCACAATTTGAAGCTGTGTTACTTTCAACTTCCCACCCACTTTGAAGCTTGGTCCTTACATAATATTTCCCCCTTTTGTAAAGCATGCTAACCGTGGTCAAAATTCCATTCACAGCATGTAACATTTAATCTATGCTGAATGGAAGTAATTGTTGCGTTAGTTGCGTAAACATCGCGTACTTTGTATGTAATTGGTATTATTCTTGCAGTATAATAATAATTTAATGTCCTTGGTGGTCGAGATGAGCCACAACGATCATATTGTAAATTATCTTTTCATGAGAAGCGCATACGTGCGTCTTATAATATTAATATCTGTTTTTATTTGCAATTTTAAATCGCATCGTTCTGGGATTATTACGATTATAATCTATTTAAATGAAATATGTTATACCATATTATCTTAATTATCTTTATAGAAACAAAAATTGGATACAACATGCTTAATTAACGTTTATTGTTCGTATAATTTTATTATACCAAGTGCTACGATATTTATTCTGTCCCTCGAGAATCAAATTTTTTCTTTCTCATCTGGCTTATATCTAATGTAATGTAAACGTATTATAAATTGATACATCGGTAAACATTCCTCTCCACGAGAGCAAAAGTTTCAAAACGGCGTCCAAGTGTCAATTTGAAACTCCGTTACACGGGAAAAACTTTAATCATTTTAAAATTAAAGGCCGGCCGAGGGGGAGACTTATGGGTCTCACTGTATAATCGATAGGTGTTTTATTGGAATTTTTATATTTATATAAAAATACAACTACACTCTTTACCGTACATATAACTCTGTATCTGAAAAGTCGCACTCCAACTATGCCCTCGACAAAACCCCCAATAGGGTCCAGTCTGTGCACCACCCAGTACTTTTAGAGTCGGCAAGCGTTTACACCAGCTGATAAGGGAGCTTTAACAGATGGTTAGGCAAGGCTTAGGTAGTTGTTCTATCTGTCGGTCCGGGTGCGCTACCTGCGGTATTAACATATACCTTCAACCGGAGCGAGCTTTCAACCAGGACAAGCAGTCCACAGAAGAAGATGTAGCTGCGGAAGCTATTGTATATATGGAATATGGTATATTCTCAACCCTGAATACATATACGGTATTTCTACCCTTTTTTTTTCATTTAATACAGGAGTAATGTAGTTGGAATAGGATCTTCTACTTTCGGATAGCTTAATAGCCAAGAAAGGTCCAATAAAGAAAAAATTGATGAACTAGAGAACCCCTCTAATAGGAAAGTAAAAAGGTACTGAAAGATACAGCTTCTTTAGTGTCATGTCTGTGGCTTGAGCTGATATTTGTGAGTGTCAGAGGGAAGTCCGCGTGTTGAAGAAAAGGAAGTGCAGAACCGCTTGTGTATTTGCAAGTGTGGGTGCACGTAACGTGCTGTTAGTTTAATTTTTAACTTTTCGTTAACATAGAGAATTGCGTAAAGGGTACTGAACGCTTTCACTACAACAAAATGATTAACGAAGGAGAGTCTTAACTAGTCTTCAAGTTACTAATTTTGCAAATTTTGTGATCAAAATATTATTGTACCTTGGGTCCATGTTTAATTTTGATATTTTATTCCATTTTGTTTTATTAATAATAATATATTAACGAGTTCTTTTGTTTTGGAGTATATTATTTTATGACTTTGCCACAAAATCTATTCCGTTCTGGGTTTATACCGCTGTTCCTTATTTTTGGAGGTTAAAGCATTTGTTTTTGTTTGTAGCCTTACCTTGTGATGTGTGAGTGACTAACTACGAAAACCGTTTCCTGAAAGTAGAAGTTAAAAGAAAGGCAGCTTTCCTAGGTAGAGCAATGAGATGATCGTGAGTCATCAAAACACATCCTTCATACAATAGAAACTAAAATCAGAACAACATTAACTAGGGTGCTACCAAGTCCTAGGCTCATAAAAAGACAAGATCTACTCTAAGAAAGAACTTGGAAACCCTTAGAGAAAGATATCGCATTCACTGTGTGAATGCGGTTATCAAAAAAAAGAGTGTATCAATGTACTTAGAGCAACGACAGGGCATAAGCGGCGTGCACTTACCATCTTGCTACTGCAAAAAAAAACATATAAACTCTAGTCAGGTATTCTTTGGTTGCTATGGGAAAAGAAATATCATTTAAAATCACTTCCTGTAACAAAAACATATCTGTTATCGATCCATACTATTGGAGCTACTTGAAGACTACTACAAGACAAGATTACAATAGAGTTTGTTAGATTGAACTTCTACTAATATAAAGGCCAAGTAGTACCGACTAAACCTGATAGAAAACACTATAAAAATGACTACTAATAGATCACCATTAATCTCTCATTTGTTGAGGAATATTGATCAAAGAATTGTATTTGTTCAAAATAAAGCAGTAAATTTAGTTTGAATTATTCGTTTAATAAATCTGTATCCTTTTTGATGTTTAATAATATGATTTACAAAATATACAACATATATTCATATAAAAACAAAAGCTTTCAGAAAGTGGCTGCAGATTTATTTATAGCAGAGTATACTTCTCTACTAAATTCATATGGAAACAGTAATTTATAATACAACAACATTTAATAATGTCCTTTGATATCCAGATCTGTATATGCAGGCTCGCATAAATGCTACAAATGTTAGAACTATGAGTTAAACGTCAATTCAAAGTTAAACAATACGACTTAAAGAGCTATACTGAATCATATCAAAAAGTATGGATTGTCTTGATTATTCACTTAAGTTTCAGACATTCATTTTTAATAATGAACACTGCAGACCAATTTTGGCTACAATTATTTGAAGCGTAAATATAAATACTTAAAGTGGAAATTATTATTGCATCATAATATAAACAAATATTTGTAAGGTTAACTTGCTCGTGTAAATGTAATACAGACTTTCTTATCAAATTTCAAAGATCGCCAAACAGTATGTATAAAGCTAATCTCTCACCTTGAATTCTGAAACACATGTTGAAAGTCACAAGGCAACACGAAGGATTCATATTTCGAATTAAAACAAGCACACAAGAAAGACTCCTTATAGAAATTTTCTGGAACTGAAAATTACCAAGGAATTGAATACTTATGCTATTTTTTGTATTCTTGTAGATAACTTTCTAATTAAATTTATTATTCAACTTCCACAAATCAATAAATTGAACATAGTTATCCATGTGTATCGGACCTCGTGGTACAGTAATCTTCTTAAAACTATCCCTCAAAAGATGCTGTAATTAAAATCAAATTAGAATAACGCATTAAGTAAGTGATTACCGTTAATAGAGAAACCAAACTTTATATAAGACTTTTTCATCTAACGGGTACAAATTAAAATGGCGATACGCATATCGCTCGATCAATTCCTTCCCAAACCCATATTACCTGTTTCACGAACCGTCAACGAATGCTCTCCGATTTAACGAACTAACAAAACAGCCTCACGTTGCTTGTCATATTAAGCAAAATTCAAACAACCATACAATAAAGCATGGACCTTTATTCATCATCATCATCATTAAGTCTTCAGTCTTGGAACTGGTTAGACGCGTACCCTCGTTTCCTATTTTAAACTACCCTACATATTTTCCTGAAATTTCCACAGTGTGCAACTTTCACTATCTGCGTGCAATATTCTGATCTAGATCTACATATACCTCCCCTTTTTCCTATACCTGCTTGTAATATAGCCCGCACTATTCCTCAAAAATGCCCTAGGACGTATGGTGCCCTTCTATTTCTCCTATGTTTTTTGTTTCCCACAGATATCTTTATTCACCTACTATTTCTATAACCTCTTTGTTATTAACTGTATCTGTCCATGCTGTCATCATCACACATCTGAAGCATAACATTCCAAAAGGCTTCTTCCTTTTCCTGTTTGCTTCTCCTACTGTCCCTATTTCATAAGTGTACAGTGCTGTGTCCCCCACATACTTCCAACACTTTTGTCCGTGTTTCTATGTTTGTTGTCTTTGAACATAGCCGCTGCTGTTTCCTGTTAGATACAGTTCGGTTCCCCTTGTATTGTTTTGTAAATATATACCCTATTTCACCGATATTCAGTGGTATATGAAGGGGGTTAAGCAGTCTGTGGCTACCAAGATCCCCCAACACTTGAACATTGGTCGAATTAATATTTTTCCAATAAATCCCCCGCACAATCAAGATTAGTTGAAAATATTGCAATACCAACACCTGTATTTGTTTAAAGTACTCATCAGACTTTAGTGCATACTTTCCGATCACATCCTCCGAAGTAGTCCCCTCTCGGAGATCCGAATTGGGCACTCTTTTAACTCCGAAATTTTTTACTCCAGATGATGCCATCATCTTAAATAACAATGTAAGTGCGCTGTGTACTTGGGAGGTAATGTGGTGGTTTCCCAATGCCTTCCACATCACAGTAATATGTCTTAGAATGCCACACCGACTCCTATGATCTCTGCCACTATAAGGACCGAAAGAGCTGCTGCCCTCTTTCGGGGAACTGTATTAGTCTGGTTCCTCACTAAAAACCCCACTAATTTGGTTAAACCTATAGTTCGGCTCTTTAGATCACTGGAACTCTCAAGCCGTTCTACCCGTTCTAGTAATCTAGAACTTCTTTAGGGTGCAGGTCCTTGCAAAACGGGGTCCTTTATTATTCATTCTAAATAATACTCGACTCATAATTGGATAATACTGTAAACGTTTAAGTAGTAATTAATACTGCAAAATTAATGACTGAATTAAATAATTGATACACAAATTGTAGCAAACCAAAGAATCTGAGTACTTATAAATCTTATCAAAAATATGTTACACGATAAAATTATATTTTGCAGTAGAATCGCAGAGCCAGCTAAATTACTGTGATAATCCTAGGCAGTGTTTGAGTAATTAGTTATTATTATTCTTTGCTTTTTGTTCTACCCCCGCCACTCCAACGCGAGGTGTTAGCCGGTGCCGGGCAGTTTTTCACTCCGACCTAGATTATTCCAGCCTAAATTATTTTTTGGTCTTTGCTCGTTGCTTATATCTTAACTCTGGCACTACCATCTTCGGAACAAATTCTCAAATTTCTAAATTTTTCTTATTTTTCTCCTTCCCTAAGTCCCCGTGTTACAAAATTATTAACTACTTTGTCAAATCATAAACATTTCTTTTTTGAAACATTTTTGGGGTTTTTTAATTTATCAATAGTCTGTGCATCCAAACCCTAGTATTTAAATAGTACATTTATTTTAATGGACATGCCAAATTTTTATCAATGTAAATTTAATAATAAACATGTTTCTCCACTGTCAACTGTGTTTGAGGGCAGTGTATAAATAACAAAACCCATTGAACTTCAATGGTGTATAAAACTTAGATTAAAGGATACTATCGATACCTAAAGCTAACTGCGCTTAAGTAGCTTATGCTGAGCATGTAAGCATATGGATATGGCTAGGCATAGGAATTATTGTTATTCTTTATATTTGGCAACAAAACTTTGTAATAAAATTAAACACTTGTTATTTGGGTCAGATTATGGGTTCTAATTATGGGAGATTGATGTCGACAAAATAAATTCTAATCGAGGGGTTATTATGCCAATATTAAACACAAAAGAAAGTATGTGGTATTACAATTTGAATAATATATTTACAGGTATGAGGTCAATTTACTTTTGTCGGTATTCAAAATTAATTCGTTTGTACTTACTATAATGTATGATAAACAATACAACAATAGTTTTGGTTGATAATAATAGTAACTATTACTTTGTAACTGTAAATGCCATGGAATACTTCGCATATACTACTACAGAACATTATGTTCGTAAACCAGATTCGTTATTGAAGAAATTAATAGGTCAATGTCTAAAAGTATCAAAAATTCTTGAACATTTTATAATTATATATATGCTACAATACTGTATTGTATGTATTATTTTTTAATTTTCATATAAAATACATGAGGGAATAGTGCAGAATATATTAGAAACAGAAATAGGAAAAATGAGAGGTAGAAATAGACATAGATTGCTATTGCACACAGAGAAATGTGTAGGCTAGCTCAGAATAAAAAACAATGGAGGTACGTGTCCAACCAGTTCCAAGATAAGAAACTTAATGGCGAAAAAATAACTGTACTTAAACCTGATGATTATTTTAAGCAACTGCGGGTATTTGTTTCGCAATATTCTCAACGAATGTTAAATGTGCGCAAGTATCTCCTGGAGAACTATTAATTCGGCAAATGTCTAAGTGTTGGGGGATCTTGGCAGGCACGGGCTGCTTAACCCTTTTCACATACCACTGAATCTCGGTAAAATAAAACATATAATTAGAAAACAACAGAAGGGGAACCGAACTGTATCTAGGTAGTGGGAATTTTAGGGAACTGTGAAGGATAGCTCAGAATAGAAATAAGTGGTGGTACGCGTCCAACCAGTTTCAGGACAGAAAAGCTAATGACGAAAAAAATAATTGCATTTAAATCTGAGGATTATTATAAACAACTATAGGTGTTGGTTTTGAAATATTTTTAACTAATGTTGATTGTTCGAAAGGATATATTGGAAACCTATTAATTCGGCAAATGTTCGAGTATTGGGGGATCTTGGTGGCTGCAGACTGCTTAACTCGTTTCACATACCTTAAATGTGATTTTTTTTACCTGGAAAATTTGGAATTTTGCCGAGCCTTTGCTGTTCCAAGCAAGGTAGGGATGTTTAACGTGCGTGACAACACTCACACACGGGACCTCCATTTTACCTCTCATCCGAACGAGGGTGTATTTTTGTGAAAAATGCTCGCCTAACATTTTTCAAGCGGACTGTGTCGGGATTCGAACCCGGGACCTTGGGCGTAGTAGTCACACACATACCAACTACGCCCCGGAGACGCATTCCCTTTACATACCGTTCATTTACATTTCCAATGCTCCAACCGAAGGTACTACATTGGCCAGGAGGCGAGTTTTTTGTTGCCTGACGGGACCTCCATTTAACCTCTCATCCGAACGAGGGCGTAATTTTTGTGAAAAATGCTCACCTGCCATTTTCAAGCAGTCGGCCGTGTCGGGATTTGAACCCAGGACCTTGGGAGCCGTAGTCTTACGCTTACTACATTGATCCACGGCGACGCCTCCCTTCACATACCACTGAATATCGGGAAATAGGGTATATATTTGTAAAACAATAAAAGGGAAACCGCAATGCATCTAACAAGAAAGACCGGCGGCTATGTTCGAAGACAACAAACATAGGAACAAGTAGAAAATTGTTAAAGCATATGTGGAAAACAAGAAAAATAGGAGAAATAGAAGGGCAAAGTACGTTTTAAGGACTTTTGAAAAATAGTGCAGGAGATATTACAAGCAGAGATAGGAAAAAAAAGAAGTAGAGGTAATTCCAACAGCAGGCCTCGCGGAATCAACATCTACCTTCCTACGCCTCCGGGCGAAACAAGGTGAGCAGCGGAACGGTGACAACTCGAGGAAGTTTTCCAGCTATGCGGGGCGCCAAGGAATGTGGACACAAGTGAAATTGTTGGGGATTCACATCCGTCAGTCCTGCTCGACGAGCTACCTGACGATGGAACGGCTTCTGACGGATAGCCATCCTGTCGGCCAAAAACCACAGGCCGGTGGACCCAGGATTTGGATATCGTATAGTTGGAGAGCAACCAAAAAGAAAATCCGGTAAGTTACTCACCCCATCTACCAACTGCAAAAACACAAGAAAATCTGAAACAACAGAGATCAACGACACAGCCAGAATCAAATAGATTAACGCTGTAAAAGGAAGTTAGACTTGAGAGGTCCAGGATCAACTAAGCTGAGAGGTAGAGGTAGGCCTAGATCAGGCTAATGCACGCAGATAGTGAAAAATGCAGACTGCAAATTTCAGGTTAATGAGTAGGTTAGCTCAGAATAGGAAACAATGAGAGTAGACGTCTAACCAGTTCCAGAACTGAAGACCTAATGATGATGATATTAAATACAAATACTAGATCAAAATATACATAGAATCTGTGTTCAATCTAAGAATAAAAGTGCTTCCCCCGTTAGCTGATTTGCTGCTACATTTTAATTTTCTCTATCAAATAACATCTTTATAGTGTTATTTGTTTAAAATAGAGACAGTTATTTATAATTAAAAAAGTAAGTTTTTGCAGCTGCAGCATCTTGTTTTTGTTTTGCGGTTCTTTGATGGGAGACAGTAGCTGCATATTACTTCGGGAGTTTCTACTTCTGTTTCAATTTCTTCAATACCAAATATTTTTCTCAGTCTTGCTTTCAGCTCTTGAGATGTACTCTTTTCTAAAGCCTTCTTATTACATACTCTTTTGCTAATTCCCTGAGATAGTCTCGTCTATGGAGTTTATTGTGTTGCTTTTAAAAATTATAGAGCTTTCTATGGCGCCAATATTAATAATGGTAGAAAGTATAGTCAACGATCATCTGCTAGACACTTAGAAACGGAGTAGGTCTTTTGCAGTTCGTCATTTACATTAGTCGCCTTTGGTCTAATCGAAGTTACGTTACTCAGTGTGGTTTATGACTTCACCGAATGACGAGTCCACTAAATCGTCGTGATGTTGTGTAGATAGTAATAGTACTAACTGTTTTTTTTTATTTGTAGAAAATAATTGTAATATTTTTGGAAAGTCCAAATATAGAACTTGGCACTGTTCGTTCTTTCAAATTTGCAATAAGCACTGGCGGTATTTTCTTTTTATATTTTCAAATAGTGCTTACCATAGTTAGATTTTATATCCAGAAAATAACCAATTCCAATGATGTGAAATCATTATTGCAGGTAATATTTCTTCCGAATCTTGGTAAATAACTTACTTATCTCTTTATAACTGCATCTGATATATTGTCTAGGCGATAAGTCCTGTTTCGCCCAACGAACATTTCAAAATTCGAGCAATATAAAGTTTCTGCGTTCGTACAAGCCCAAATCTTTATTCCATACTTATCCGACTTCATTTGGATGTAAACCTTAAAGCTGCAGCGACCTCTGGAGGGAAGTAGCATTTCATCAATTGTTAGATAAGAACCCACCCACGATGAAATTACTCTTGCAATTTGTCACAAATTATTCAAGGAATTCTCTACTGGTAGATAAATTTCTCAATTTTTCTGTTTCGGCTCGCTCCATCGGCATCATTTGAACATTTTAACTAGGAAACAAAATCTCTTCACCTCCACCATCAATCTATACATTCCAATCCCAGTTTCATCTACTTTTTATAGATGCAAAACATTCTAGTGGCTTAAGCGTCTCAAACCACGAAAGGCTTTTTGCTCAGCAATATCTGTTCCTTTTACATCCCGTTTCCTAGTGTGATTTGGACGAACCTACTTTATTTTAATATTTGTATATTCCACAAGTTGTAGACTGTCAGGAAAAAATTATTTTCAAATTTTCTAGAATATCTGTAACGTGTCTAGCGTTTCTCACTCTCATTGGTAGTTTCTTGAGTAGGTTTTTATTTCTACTGTGGCTTGTTTTCGCAGCTAATGAGTGTTTACTTCAAATTGTCGAATTATCACGTCCAACAAAACGTACTCTAGATGCTAAATCATCTGCTTCTGAACTACTTTTTTCACAAATATTGTCCTCCCCTGGTGTAGCTGCGTCGTCGTCCACGTCACTGGTATCTGAATAACAAAATCCCATATCAAACCCTTCGTTAGCAAACACTTCGCTATATAATTGCAATAAACGTTTAGTTTCTTTTTCATATAAGTACGACATCGCTAAAATAGCAGTTTTCGCAGCGCACTACCTTCTTTATCAATAGTCAATGTGAAGTAAAGAGCGACACCAATTTGTTGCAAATGCATAAAGGGGGTTAACTGAATTTCTAAAAAAGTACCGGTCAATTAATATATTTTACTTCCATAAATGTACGCACTCTGGAGGGTTTACCGTAAATTGTTGATTTCCAAAAATGCACTAATTCAAAAAATACTTTAAGATCCATTCGCTTTAACTTTAGGATTACGTCAAATATAGTAATGAAGTGATAGCAATGGTGTGCAAATGAATACCTTGAATTGAGCTTGAAGGGTACTGTCACTTAACACAATAAAGATTGACAGTTTTGTACAGTGTTGCTACCAATTCCTCTTTCCAATATAAATATTCGTATATTTCTCGTTAAATGTATTAGAATTTAAACTAACATTGGCAATGTAGCATTTTATCCAGTTGTGAAGTCATGCTAAAGTTACAACGAATGAACTATCGTATCATTTAGCAGAGTCTATTTTAGGAAGAAACTAAACATCTGAACGAAATTATAAATATATTCAAGAAAATCGTGTCTGGCCGGGAAAAGTAGACGGCACATGTACTAAAGTGTTAATATTGTTATTATTCGAATTGTATTTACAGTAGGTTAGGGTATAATATGAATGTCGTATGCCTATTTGACGATTACTCAAAAGCGTTTGAAAGGATGTCGTTTTACAAAAATCTAGCAAGTTATGGGCAACTTTTTTTCTTTGAGCGTGCACTAGGCAGCACGTCATGGAAAGAGAGTGCCGTAAAAGTGTTAGCAGGAGGTTTTTCTAATAGACGAAGCCCGCTGCTAAAAAGGAGTGAAATTTATGTAGCAAGTAATAGGCAAACTCCGGTAGAGTCCTTAGCTAGCTGAGGTCAAGACCACAGAGGTATAAACGCGGCGACTCCGTGGATCATACAGGTTTGCGTATGACTGCTGATTCCAACGTCTCTGGTTCGATTTTCGACACGGACGCTTGAAAAATGTTAGGAGAACATTTTTCAAAAAAATACGTTCTTGTTTGGCCGGGGGGTAAAATTTAGGTCCTGTGTGTGGTGCTGTCACACACGTTAAAGATCCCTACCTTGCTTGTAATAGCAGAGTTCCTTAAGATTCAAAATTTTCTGATAAAGCTCACTTGCTGACCAATATAGTACCTTCAAAAGGAGCATTAGAAATATAGGGGAAAAGGATATATATATATATATATATATATATATATATATATATATTCCATCTGTACTGTTCTTGAATTAAAAATGAATGTATAAACTAGAAGTCACAAGAACGCCCCTAATTCTGCTATATTTTTATCTTTAAGATGGCTGTTGTTATTTTGATATAGCAAGTGTATCTGAGAAAGTTTATAGTTTCTCAGCTGCATAACTGCAAATAGAATATTTACACATAATTGTAAATTCCAAACCAGGTATGGATCCGTTTCTTCGCACATTTCCCTAACTTTTCTTTTTATAACAGATAGTTTCACGACTATCTTGTTCTTTCTAGTGCGCGATGAAGGAACTATATCTGAAGTATACCACCTAAAACGATTTTTTTCGTATCAAGATTTTGTTCCTGACACATTATTATCGATATTTTATTATGTTCATGTAGTTTGCACTAGCCTTCAGAGATTTCTGAAGCCATATTATGATCAGATTCAATATACTAATGTTCTGATCCACTATCTGTTTCGTTTTTCTCGTCTTCCTCATTCTATTGCATAATAGTGGACTCAAAATTTTCATCAGTAAAGCGAACTCCCTTTGACGGACCAGACAGATTACCCGGAACGAACTTTCTTTACTAGTTCTCGCAAATCGCTAATCAAACTGTTGTAGGTGGGGTGATTGAAGTTGCAGCAATAGTATGTAGATTAGGTAGAAGGGTTAGTGTGTGAGTGGTTCCGTTCCAGAAATAATGCTTGTTATTTATTATAGGTAGTCCCTCGGGTGCCATGTGTCCTGCTAAGTGTTAGATGTGGTCTTTTGTAAACGCTTTATATTTTTTAACAACCCCTAATTTAGATAATTTTTAGTATCCCAGTTGTCATTGAAATAGTACTTAAATCATCATATTATATAGAAAAGCATAAATGTTAACGCCATGTCCGGCTATCGGAAGTGGTTTGAAAGGTGATAAGATCGACAATTTTCCTATAATGTATGGTTATAAAATTTTGTTGATTTGTGTTGAAAACTTGCTTGATTATTCGTGTTACCGAACATACAAACAGAGAGACATAATTTTAAAATGAGTGTTCTGTCTCAGGAAGATCCAAAACGTGAATATCGATCAATATCTCTAGGTATAATTTTTGTACAATTTACCTTTCGTATGCTAGGTATACGAGAATGTAAACAGAGGTTCGTAGGTATCTTTTATAATAATTCCAATTAATGCAGTGCGGATAAGAGTTTTACTCCCATGGTCAACATATAAACAACCCATACTGACCATAAAAAAAAATAATACGTTCTTTTGGAATTTCTAATTTTAGGGTGTCTGGATATAAAGAGGAAGCATTTTTATCTAATAATAATCTAAGGACATTCGTCTTTCACGTGAACCTGAATATCCCGGAAACTGTTTTTTTCTCCTGAAAATAATCGACTCGTTAATAAAGAAGCTTCCGATGTTCAAAAGATAGAATAACAAACAGGAAGTGCTTGATCTATTATTATGATACGCAGCTACACTGTTCTTGAATGCTTGAATTTTACAAATGTAAGCGCGTATTTCTCATTAAAAATTAGAGAAAAATTAAAATATTTTTAAGGAAGTTGTAACGGTAATCATAACAATTTATAAGGAAGTGCACGTAGTTAGATACTAAATTATTCCTAACACAAAGGGAAGATATCTAAACCTACGCTTTATTCATATTAATGGCCGATGCTTTGTATTATAATTTGTATTGATCTCATATATATTTATTAATAATCGGTAGAGAAAACTTAAGATGCAAATGTTGCTCTAACATTGGGAATATCCAGAACACTAGACAAATTTGGATACATTTTTGGAGGGTTCCTTCAAAGGACTTAGCTGCTAAATTTCTCAAGTAACGGTCACTGAGGGGACCGTTAGAATACAAATAACAAAAGGTAGCCACTGGGGTCTCTCAAACTCGTTTATTTTTGAAAAAGAGAAACACATGTCAACAACAACGTCAAGAAAGCGTGGCCTAATCAAAATTCAGATGTTGTTCTTTAATTCCATAAGCCATTAGCCTTTTCTTCCAAAATTTCAAGTGGCAGTGTATGATGAGGTTAATATGAATGGTATATAAAAGTTGTCTTTTTAATAAGAATCGTTACACGTATGACGAGCAGGCCAGGAAGAAAAGAACACATCAGTAAAGGAATGCTCGCCCTAATTACGATAACATAGAAGAGAAAGAATGCAAATGAATGCCGCGCTAACAAAGTCTGAGATTGGAGCGTCTAAAGAACTTAACAAAAAACACACAACTCAATTTAACCTGAAAAAAGATTGTATTTATACAATATATACATACGGACGGACAGAACACTAGTTTAGTTTGTCCTATACAATAAGTTGCAACACTCATTTAAAAACACAGAAAAATCAGCAAAATAATTATGGGGCTTGTTTATTTATTTATACCGCGTAACATATACCAATACTAAATATCACATATAAATATAAACAAATGCATAAGTACTGTCCAGGCTTCACAGCCATACAGTGCTGTGCTCCATACATGTGTTTTAAGCAATCTTTTCCTTGTTTCTATGTTTGTTGTCCTTGAACACAGTAGTTGCTTTTTCTTGTTAAATGTAGCACGACCTTGTGCTAATCTTTGTTTGATATCTTTTGCACGTTTCCCATCTTGCGTTATTGGACTTCCTAGGTAGCAGAAGTCCTTACCCTCTTGTAAGTTCTCGTTACCTATTTATATTCTTGTTTTTGAATTATTTTCCCCTCTTTTGCATACTAGAACTCTAGTTTTATTTTTGTTAATTTTTATACCACATCTCTCCGTTAGAACTGTTTCCATTTCATTAAGAGCAGCTTCTAACTCTTCCTTGCTAGATGCTAATACCGCTATATCATCAGCAAATCTAAGCATATCAAACTTTTGTCCCTGCGTATTAATTCCAAATGTCTTGCTGCATTTGACAGTATCCATTCTTCTATGGACAAGTTAAAAATTAATGGGGTTAAGGCACATTCCTGTCTAGCCCCTTTCTTAATATTTACTTCTCTACTTTTTTGCTCTAATTCTATTACCGCTGTTTGCTCTTTGTATAAGCAATGCACTATCCGTCTAAACCTATAACTCATTCTAACCTTTTTGAGTATTTCGAACATTTTTTTCCATTTTACATTGTCAAATGCTTTTTCCAGATCTACAAACCCTATATATACGCTTTCCCCCTTTTCTATTGTTTTCTCCATTATCACCCTCAGAGCTAAAATAGCATCCTGTGTTCCCCTGTTTCGCCTAAACTCAAATTGATCTTATCCCAGTATTTCTTCAGCGCGTTTTTCCATTCGTATTTGTACAATTCTACTTAATATTTTTGAAACGTGTGCTGTCAGACTTATTGCTCGAAATTTTTCGCGTCTATCGCTGTCTCTTTTTTGGTGTAGTTACTATGATGTTACGTTTGAAATCTTTGGGTATCTCACCTGTCTTATAGATATAGCTTACAAGTAGGAAGAAACGTTCTGTTACTGCTTGTCCAGCGGTTTTTAGAGTTTCTGCCTGTACCTTATCTGTACCCGGCGCCTTAGCATTTTTCAGACCCTTTAATGCTAATTCAAACTCATTGACATTTTCAATGTCTGATTCCTGTTCTAATGCTGTTAGTTCCTCTCCTCAATATAAATTCCCTATATATTCCTGCCATCTAGCTACTTTCTCTACATTTTCTATAATGAGGTTTCCTCTCGCATCCCTTATATTTTTGCTATATGGTTTTATATCCTTTAAATTCATTCTAATTATTTTGTATACTTCGTCTGTCTTTCCAATTTCCATCTAAGTTTGTACCTCTTTGCACTTTTCATCAATCCATTGTTGTTTATTTTTCCTATATTTGCGAATAATTTCCCATTTTATGGCTTTGTATCTCTGTTTTCCTGTTTCGTCTGAACTATTTTTGTATTTTTGTCTTTCTTTTATTAAATTCAGGATATCCTTTGTTATACATGGTTTTTTATTTTCTTTTTGTGTCTACCCTAGAATATCTCTGGCCGCTATATCTAAGGTAAATTTAATGTTATTCCGTTCTGTTTCTACTTCCTTAGTATCAGAAATTTTTCCGATATCTTTCAGAAATTCATTTAACTTTTTTTCAAATCTTTTGTGGATATCTTTATCTTTTATTACTGTATTTACCGGTTTAGATTCTCATCTAACCATGAGTACTTTTTCGTTCTTTTGTAAGTAATTTTCTACACAGTATCCTATCTTTTTTAGCATAACCATCCCCACACTCGAATTTCCTTCCTCTGATCCTGTATGAATTACCCTGAAGTCTCCACTCCAAAAATCCCTCGCCTCTGGCCAGCGGACTTCGCTGATTCTTACTATGTCTAGTACTAACCTATCCATTTCGAGTTTCAGGTTCTCTAGCTTACCTACTTGTTTCATACTTCTGACACTCCACACTCTGACTCGCAGAATGTTCACAGATCTTTTTCTTTACTTTCGGATCACATCCCCCGAAGTAGTCCCCTCCCGGAGATCCGAATGGGGGACTATTTTACCTCCGGAATTTTTTACCCCAGAGCATGCCATTATGTTTACTAACAATTTCTGTATGCAGTGTACTTGTGAGGTAATGTGGTGGTTTCCCGTTGCATTCCACATCGCAGTAGTGTGTCTTAGAATGTCTTACCGACTCTTATGGTCTCTGCGCCTCTAAGTACCGAAAAAGCTGCTGCCCTTTTTCGCGGACCTGTCTTAGTCTGGTTCCTCACTAAAGACTTCACTAATTTGGTTAAACCTGTAGTTCAGCTCTTTAGCTCATTGAAACGCGCAAGCCTTTCTACCTGTTCTAGTATTTTAGAACTTCAAGGTGCAGGTCCATTCAGAATGGGAATTTATTCTAAAAAAATTAAATTTTTGGATTCTTTAATTTTTCTGGCGCTATTATCAACATTACAGTAAAATAAGAACACATTTTTATAGCAATTTTAATATGCTTTAACACAGTACACTCGAATTTTTATTGGACGTTTCGTATTCGTGTAACCATCACCAACTTTATTTTTCATAATAAGGTCTTGTATTGTGAAAAGAGGATTCTAATAGTATTATTTCTAATTCTAATTCAACGATGTATGGCACTTGATGATTTAGTGACGATTTGAACATTGAAATATAGTTGTTCAAATTTACTAATAAAACATTAAATCAAATCTAAAGGAACAAAAACTATTTGGTATCTACTGATAAAATAAAATAAAGAAATCAATGAAGTAATGGAATTAATTAGTTACAAATATTGGATATCTTAACTTCAACAGTATTACGAAAAATTGAACAAATCTTAACTAAAAAGTCTGGTCTAAAGGTTAATAAACTCAAAAAAAAAATTCAAATGGTTTCCATCATTCTCTAAACATAAATAGTTTGTTCTAACTGTTGAATCTAAAACACTCCTCAACATTTGAGGAGTAATACTAGCAAATGCTTCGAGTACTAATTTTTGTAAAATATCTTCTTGTACAATATCATTTCCGTAAATACAATTTTTTATTTATTCCCAAGGAAAAGAATCATGAGGTGTTATGTCTGGAGATAGAACTGGCCATGATACATTTGCATAAGTGCCAATACATCGTCCTGGAAGTCTAACTGATAAGTATTCTCATACAACCCTGGAATTATGTGCTGGGGCACAATCGGCAAATTGTTCAAGGCTATCTTTATTTCATTTTGAAGTTGATTTAGGTAACGTTCGGAATTTAAGGACTGTTGGTAAATGAAAGGGCCTATAATTCGAGTACCAAATATGGCAGCCCACATAATAAACACGAAACGGTGTTGATGTTTGGCCGTTTTATACACACGTGAATTTCCCCTTGTCCAATAATGTGCATTCCTACGATTAAAAATTCCTTTGCTACTAACCATACTTTCATCGGACTATTATTTTATACGGTAAATTGGAGTATATACCATTCACAGAATGGTCTACGTCTTTCTGGGTTACCTGTTGGAAGTGGTTGGCAATTCCTAAATTTATTTGTATGTAGATTTTCTTTCTTTAGTATACAATGAGCTATAGAATGGGCTATTCCAGTTGCCTCTTCAATTTTCCTAGCAAAAATATCTGAATTATTTTTTCAGCTAATAAAATAGTACTTGCTGTGTTTCATTGCATGGTTTCTAACGAGTTTTCATAGGTTTTTTGAACGCACCATGTTCTTTTAGATTGACTGCTAATTTGTGAATAAATCTTTTATAAGGTTAATGCCTTTCTGGATATTTGTTAAAATACATTTTTCAGCTTCAGAACATTACGCTGACAAAAAATGTAACACGTCAGCATATAGAATTTTTCATTATTGAAAAATGGTGCCATATTATGTATAGGTAAATACAAAATATCGTTAAGTAAGTCTAAAACTACCAGAAAAATATAACATAGTCAACATGACATATTGTCAACGTTCCAAAGCTAACTATCACAAAATAGCACAGAACGACCGAATGTGTATTTTAATATAATTAATAGCGTTGATAATAACCGTGTTCAAAACAATCAAAACGTTAATAAATCATCAAGTGCCATACATCGTTGAATTTGAAATAAAAAATGCTGTAAGACCCCGCTTTTTGTAATACAAGACCTAATTAAGAAAAATAAAGTTGATGATGGTTACACGAATAAAAAATCCGACTGTACTGAGTTAAAGCATATTAAAAATTGCTATGAAAATGTGTTCTTCTTTTTACTGTAATGATAAGAATGCCAAAAAAATTAATTAAAAAATCCAAAACTTTTATTTTTTTTTCTATAAATTTGGATACCAAAAAACTAAAAGATAATTACTAAACGACAAATTGTTGGTCCCCTAATTGTACAGCTTTCCTCCCATTTAATTCACGTAGTATCCATTACAGTTTCCGAGATCCCCATAGTGGCCCTCCTTATTTTGAACACGTTGTAGTTTGCACATTAAAATTTTTCTTGTACGAATGCCTCTTGAGAGCTGCTACCTGTAATTAAAAGAACCGAGTATGTCGGTTTCAGGTCAAAATTCGGCTAAAAACATTGGTAGGGGAATAGGGGCATCCTGGGACAGATCCACGTTCCTCCCGATCCATCTATCCTCACGATTCATATCTAACCTAGGTTTTTACATGTAAATTCTCATAAAGAGGATCTGTTAAGTCTTATTTTAGAAGGATTTCTTCCTTGTGGGGGTGAAATTTCCTCCTTGTGGAGGGGGGGATTTCCTTCTTACTTCATTTTTACCCCCATCATCTCTACCCTAAAAAATCGATAAACTAACCCCTAAAATTTTCAAGATACTTCTCGGTGCCTATCGGCACCGCACGACCTTGTATTACCACCTTCTTAGTTTTCATCTTAGCATCAACCCTTATCGAGTTACAACCTCCAATTATATAACTTTTTTATTTATAAACGGTTTCTAATCGTGTATGGTCATACCGTATGGTCATACCGTATGGTCATACCGTATGGTCATACCGTATGGTCATACCGTATGGTCATACCGTATGGTCATACCGATTTAAAGAATTGGTGTAAGCAATAAAGTAGTACACATTTCTTTAAAATAATTTTATTTAATTATTAATATACACAGTGTACACTTAACGTCTATTTTTATATAGGTAAAATCACCACTTGGCTATGCTCTCGGTTACCTAGTTTCGGCTACTTTTTCAAGGTCGAGGTGACGTCATAGCGTTTCATAAATAAAGAGCAATGTAATACTATTCTAAAATTTTTATTCTGACATTATACATAACAAAATTTAAAACTATTTAATGCCAAGCATGGAGCCATTTAAACTTAAGTTTAATACAAAGTTATACACAGAAAACAGTCCTTTATTTATGTTTGTTTGGGGTGGCTTTAATTTTATCTAAGTTTATTTGCAGTATAAAATTTAAATCGACACCCAAGTCCTCTATCTGCTTTTCTAGCCAATAGTTTGACACATAGAGACCATCTAGGTTTTCTAATTGTAAAATAGAACGAAGTTTGTCTCTATATATAAAGTCTTTGATTCCACCGACAACCAGATCCATTCCTTCGTGTAATTCTTACTGCTTGTGACAATCTTTTAGTCCTGCATACGTAGCTTGTTAGCTTAATCGATTTTTTCTTGTCGGCATTGGAGGGAATCCTTATTCCCCACTTACTGTTGCGTAGTTGCATGTCCACCACTTTTGGCAATATATAGTCGTTATAGGTTGTAGGGCCCTCGGTTTTAAATAATCCGAAAGGTGCTCTACTAGGCAAATATACAATGTTTAGCGGAGCCCCTTTGCGTGTGGTGTACGCCAAGGTTACGAAACCCGCATTTCTAAGTTCGTCTATGTTATTTGCCATTTCGATAAATACGTCTTCAGAATAATCTTTTAAAAAGTATACGGATTTAGTACCGCCCTTTTCCGTAAAGACGCCTACATAACTAAAAGAGTATTTCTTACTAACCACAAATGCATACAGCTGGATGTATTTAAGTCAGTCCATCGGCACATAAAATAATCTTTTATTTCTTCCTCATTTTCTCTAATAAGATGTTCTTTGTCTAACACATTTTTGTATTGTTCGCGTATTGTCGCAGTGTTTTCCATGTAGTACAACTTTCGGCTTTTTGCATCCATTTCGTCTAATTCCAGCTGTCTTTTTTCCACTTAGAGCGTATGGCGTGCATAATAGGGCATTTTCTTTAACGTAAACGGATTGAGTTTACTGCCAATATTTACTCGTTGTCGTACAAGCTCTGAGCGAATGTTAGGCATATTTATCAACCCCAACTCCGAAATGATTATTTATTTTGAAATTGTAAAATATGGTGTTGCAGATTGTGTAAAATATGTACTACCTGCTTTAATGTAGCACTTGTGTAAGATGTTTATTTTATCTGCGCTGTCTTCCTCCTCTACTATCTCCAAATAATTTACAGGTAAATAGTTAAAACTAAAAGCCGAAATGTTTGTAGTTAAATAATTACACATCTCGATCTTGCTAAATATGCCAGCAAAATCTTGGGTTACATCCATGTCAAAAAGGTAGTGATAATCTTTTTTGAATCCGTTTAATATATCTGGTAGTTCTTCCAATAAAGTTTCCAACTTCACATCTGCTAGTTCCACTTTGTACGGAACACATAGGATTTTGGAATTTTTTATTAATGCTTTCGAGGCCATCTTTTCCGATAATTTATTTTACTCCATGGCCTATCTTGTTAGTGTTTTCCAGAGAAAACGGAAACTTAGCTTTAACACCATGCCTAGCTGAAACAAATCGGTCGAACTTTCCTCGTAGATAGCTGTTAAATGCACCTCAAATTTCTCTTTTTTAAAATAAACATCCTTTTGTTTGCAGGTGTTTGCTCGGCGTCTAATCCGATCTAGGTCGAATTAAATCCGAATGACCTGATATATGTCGGATACATGTAGGATGTTACTGGACATATGTCCATGTATGTCGGATATAGTTTGGATGTACGTCGGATGCATGTCATACGGATGCGAGAAGAGAGAGAGAAGGACAAAGTAGAGTGGAGGGAGGAGGGCTTAGGTTAGTTTACGTTGCTTGGAGCTAGGTAAGTCAGAAAAATCGATAGTTTAGGTCAGCGCCGCGGCGTTGACTTAACCTATTAATTTTGACTGCTATCTAAGCTAAGTTCGCACAAGTCCAACTAATTTAACCCAACTTCAGATAACACCGACTAACCTAACTCCAAACAACGTAAACTAGCCTATACCTTCGTCCCTCCACCCTACTTTGTCCTTCTCTCCTTTTGCATCCGTATGATATACATCAGACATACATCCAAACTATATCCGACATACATCCGACATATGTCCAGTATACATCCTACATATATCCGATATATATCCGGACATACGTGGATGCGCACCCCTGCCCAGTCCTATCTAGGTCGGATTAAATCCGATCTAGGTCGGGTTAATTCCGACCTATCCGACCTAAGTCAGATTCAATCCGACCTAGATCGGATTAGACGCCGAGCAAACATCTGCAAACAAAAGAATGGTTATCTTAAAAAAATTAATTTGTGGTGCATTTAACAGCTATCTACGAGGAAAGTTCGATCGATTTGTTTCCGCTAGGCATGGTGTTAAAGCTAAGCTTCCGGTTTCTCTAGAAATTACTAACAAGATGGGTAAGGGAGTAAAAGAAATTATCGGAAAAGAATTTCTCGAAAGCATTAATAAAAATTTTAAAATCCTCTGTGTTCCGTACAAAGCGGAACTAGCAGATGTTAAGTTGGAAACTTTATTGGAAGAACTACCAGATATATTAGACGGACTCAAAAAGATTATTACTATCTTTTTGACATGGATGTAACCCAAGATTTTGCTGGCATATTTAGTAAGATGGAGATGTATAATTATTTAACTACAAACTATAACTTTTGCTACAAGGGCGAATACGAAGAAAAATGCGATATTATAGTTGACAACGATAAAACTGTGGGAATCGATTGCCTATCATGGCTAACAACCAATGCAAAAATTAATATATACAACAAATTTGTGTCAGATAACAAGTCCTGGTGTCAGTCAACAACTTGGAAATCATATACTAGATTTTTTACGTTGTCCAGATGCACGTTTAAGGGAAACATTTGTGTATACTTTGGCCAAAGAACATGGTATCCTTTAAAAGACTGTTTAACCTTATTGGAAGATAGTAAGTAATACTTCCTAAAGGCGCCAATGCACTCGGTACCACTTGCCAAAATGTGGAGTAAGCTATCAGACAAGCTACAAAATAGCTGGTGTTTAGTGTATAATAACCTGCTACAGTACGTGTATTGGTGGAATAGCAATACAAAGAAATTGACTCGCTTGTAAATTAAGTTGTCCGAAAAACCAGAGGAAAGGGAAAAATTGATAAAGTATGTGCTTTCGGCTTTTAATTTTAACTGTTTACCTGTAAATTATTTGGAGATAGTAGACTAGGTACATTAAAGTAGGTAGTACATATTTTACACAATCTGCAACACCATATTCTACAATTCCAAAAGAAATCATCATTTCGGAATTGGGGTTGATAAATACGCCTAACATTCGCTCAGAGCTTGTACGACAACGCGTAAATATTGGCAGTAAACTCAATCCGTTTACGTTAAAGGAAATGCCCTATTATGCACGCCATACGCTCTAGGTGAAAAAAAAACAGCTGGAATTAGACGAAATGGATGCAAAAAAGTCGAAAGTTGGGCTACATGGAAAACACTGCGACAATACGTGAATATTACAAAGATGTGTTAGACAAAATACATCTTATTAGAGAAAATGAGGAAGAATTAAAAAATTATTTTATGTGCCGATGGACTGACTTAGACACATCCGGGTTTTACAATCTGTATGTATTTGTGAATAGTAAGAAAGACTTTTTTGGTTATGTAGGCGTCCTCGCAGAAAAGGATGGTACTAAATAGGTATACTTTTTAAAAGGTTATTCTAAAGACTTATTTATAAAAATGTCAGATAACATAGACAAACTAAGGAATGCGGGTTTTGTAACCTTTGCGAACACCACACGCAAAGGGGTTCCGTTAAACTTTGTATATTTACCTATTAAGCAACTTTCGGATCATTTAAAACCAAGGGTCCTACAACCTATAACAACCATATTTTCCCAAGAGTGGTGGACATGCAACTACACAACAATGTGTGGTAGAATAAGGATTCTTTCCAATACCAACAAGAAAGAGTCGATCAAGCTAACAAGTTACGTATACAGGATATAGTGGGAGAGCCGCGATTAAAAGATTGTCACAAGCTGCAAGAATTACACGAAGGAATGGATCTGTTTGTCGGTGGAATTAAAGACTTTATATATAGAAACAAACTTCACTCTATGTTACAATTTGAAAACTTAGATGGTCTCTAAGTATCAAACTATTGGCTAGAAAAGAAGATAGAGGACTTTGGTGTCGATTTAAATTTTAAGCTGCGAATAAAATTAGATAAAATTAAAACCACTCTAAACAAACATAAAGAAAGGACTGTTTTCTGTGTATAACTTTGTATTAAAATTAACTTTAAATGGCTCCATGCTTGGCATTAAATAGTTTTAAATTTTGTTATTGTAATGTCAGAATAAAAATTGTGGCATAGTATTACATTGCTCTATATGTATAAAAGGCTATGATGTCATTACGTCCTTGGAAAATTAACCGAAACTAGGTAACCAAGAGCATAGCGAAGTGGTGATTTTACCTATATAAAAATAGATGTTAAGTGTACACTGTATATTTGTAATTAAATAAAATTGTTTTAAAGGAATTTTTACAAATTTTTGCTTACACCAATATTTTAAATCGAGTTGGGCTAAGGTTAAATTAATAGTAGATTCGGACTTCCAAGAAAATTTAAATCGGCATGACCATACGCGATTAGAAACCGTTTATAAACAAAAAAGTTATAAAATTGGGGATTGCAACTCCATAAAAGTTTATGCTAATATGAAAATTACAAAGGTAGGAATACAAAGAAGGAAATCCCCCCTCCACATGGAGGAAGTTTCACCCCACAAAAAGGAAATCCCTCCCTACAAGGAGGAAATCCCTCTAAAATAAGACAGCAGATTCTCCATATGGGAATTTACATGTAAAAACCTAGGTTAGATATTAATCCCGAGGATCGGTGGATCGGGAGGAATGTGGATCTGTCCCAGGATGCCCCTATTCCCCTACTAACATTCGAATATTTCCACATCGTAATTATATTATTTCGATTTTGGTTAGTATTACTTGTTATAGAAAGTATTACCAAAATTTTGTGTCAACATTTACCATCATTTTTATGAGTAAGCTGATACGTTAAGTTTGAGTGTAGGGATATTATGTTTAATTTCCCTGGTTACGTTGATTCTATTGAAGAATATTGCATGATTAAATCGTTATCTATTAACATTGGCAAGTGCAATTCACGAAAGCAATTACATTTGCCATAAAATTATTAAACAAAGGGCAGTTTACGTTTTATATTTCAAATTATGAGTTTGAATACTAATATGCACTTCCGTTCTCATCTTTCCAATGGTTATAATCTTTTTGTAAATACTACGTTAACAGAAAACCAATGGGCAAGATACTATTGGATGATGGATGTTCAAATAAAGCTAACATCGTGTTTTGTTTGTAAACATTTTAAACAATACTCTTTTACCAGTTCCAAGATAGAATGCATAATTACCTAGAATAGTATCTCCGCTAGTGTAGATTAAGAATGCACCTGTATCCTCTACTCAACATCCTGTCGGTTCTTTGACTCCCGTGTAGCTTTGTCAGTTTATGGCATATACAATGCGAATGGCGTTAAAGTTAGATAATATAATTTAAATTCAACACTTCGCATTATTAGTATTCAACGCGTGTATTTAACTATGTTGAGCTATGAGACATCATTAATTTTTATTTTTATTTTCAGATAATCCTTCCTACTTCTCCATTATTTCCGAGAAAAATAATGTACCACTAAATACAGCGGCTTGTAATACATCGAGTTCATCAGAAAGCTCACTGAACAGACAACTAACACCGCCAAGAGGTGGATTTTGCGGTAAATCTAACGTACGGACATTTTTACGTTCGGCTAGTTCAAATTCGGCAGATTCCCACCAGGATTTGTTTATATTAGGCGAACCTAGATTAGCAGACATAGCTCCGGAAATAGCATTCCCACACCGCCGAGCAAACGCCAAAAAGGTAGAAAATTGTCATGATTTAATGTACTTTCCTTTACCAACATCTGAAGATGCTATTATATCGGAAGCTTCTGGAGACGAAGAAGTCTTTCTTTCTGAGGATTCTGCAAGGTACTATAATTTATCAGCACAGCCAAATCCTGATAAACGCAGACATTCGATAAGTAGTTTTAGTACACGAGAACGAACCGCAAGTATAGCTTCGACTAAAAGCTTTAAAGAAGAAGTCCCAGAGGCTATTGTTCATGCTACCTTGGACGGGGAAGTTCCTGGGCCGTCAACTTCCATTAGCGTCGATGACCATTCTATTAGACATGGATCCTATCCCAGAAAGCGTTGCAACCGCTGTATCAAAAGTAAGTCTATTTAGGATAAGTGCTGATTTACACTCTCCCTCACTTTTAATTTATAAAGTCGGTCGGCAATTTATCAATGAACTTAAACCGTGATTCTTTAATAAGGGCAGAGATATCATTGTCTAAGACGTTGCACTGAACTTTACTCTAAGATTATTTCTGACAAGTTGCCTCAAGAACAGTTATTATCAAATTAAATGTAGTTAAGAAATTTATTCATATAATTATTGTGTTTATCTATTTATTGTTATGAATGCTAAACCTTCATGACTCATAAAGGGTAACCCTTCATTGTACTTTGATAATCAAAACTCATAAGGATATGTTTCAGGCGTAGCCTAAAAAAAGGTTAATTAAAACTTCGAAAACGTTTAAAGAAAAATCGTTTTAAAAACTAAATATGCGGCACTTTTATAATTTTAACCCCTCGATAATCGCACGACCTTTGTTAGTAAAGGGTCACGTGTGTTAATTCAATGTCTATATTACGATGACTGAATCAACTGATAATAAAAGAGATTTCAAAATCGATTTAAGTGAGGTTGTTCATATAGAATTAGAATTTTCCTAACGATTGTCAGGAATATTGTCGGGGGTGAGAATCACTAGAATATTACTTATATATTATAGAAGCTATTTATTACCAGAATAATATAAAGCAGCTTCAGCATTGCTATCTCCATCACGCTTTGGATCCACAGCTGGCTGAGTAGGTACACCATCCAGTGGCTACACGCTGAATTCCAAAGCTCATAACTTAAGCATTCTCTAGAAGTAGGTCTTCAAGTGGCGTTTTGAACCATCGCTCTCCCACTCCCAATACTGTCATAGTAAATGCGGGATTCTATTAAAAAAAATATGTTGGGCTTGGCTCTTCAACTCAAGGTCAAACGGATATGATCATTGAATAGAACTTTTAAAACCCTTAAACTTTGCTTGGAAATCTTTTTTCTCGGAGACGTTTCGTTTTAGAGATAATTGACCATTTCCAAATTTTTCTAACACTGCATTCTTTTGTTCTATTGCGTACCTTACATAAGTCTGTAACCTAGCTACTAGCCTACTACAGGCCGTATTTGCTCAAAGTATAGGTATAAGACAATTAAAAACTGACCTTTGGTGACCCGCATTATTTCTTACATCTAGCCCTAACCCAGTCTACTTGAAAACAACCCCTAGTTTATACTACAGTACCAAAACTTAACCTACTTGTATTACATACCTTATGTTACCATAACTTTTTTGTGTTGGTTGATAGTTTGAATTTACATGTATTGTTCGTATGTGGTGTTGTTCCCATTTATAAAATCTGTTAGGTTACTACGTATTCTCCTTGCTCAGTATGGTCTCGCTTCAGTTGTATGTTTTGGTATCTTTCCTTTAGTGCATTGTTCGTTGATGTTAGTATAATTTTTCATATACAGCTATGTCCTTCTGGTTTAATGGAAACCATCGTTTCAGGCTGTATGTTCTTATTGGCAGGTGTGTATTTGACATCGGGGGAAACCCCTGATATTTCCAGAAAGGTGTTTATATTTTTATGCTCTTTGGCGAGGTCGTTTTCTCTATTTGTTATTATTCAATTGTTTTGCCTTCTGTTTAAACTTTCCAAATACTACCTTTTGACTGTGTGTATGTGTGTGATTTTATTGGTGACGTGATTTAGAATGTTGAAAGTTTCTTCTTTCTTGTGGTACTGTATACGGTGTCCGGTCGAATCTCTCTTAATTTTCTGGCCTCTGTGTCAAAGATTGGACCCTCATAAATTATGTGTTCTGGTTTCCCTGGTGTGCGCATTCACAATTGTCATTTTATTTCGGTCCCCCGAGCATGTTTTTATCTGTATCTCTATATTGGGAAGGAATGTATACATTCTCTTCCATAGGTTGTATTATTCCATCGGTCGTGCCATCTACTGATTGTATTTTTGTACAGGTTTTTTTGGTTCAATTTTCTCTATTCACTCGGTTGTTTCCGTATCAGTGATTGTGCCTTTTTAACCAGTACTTTGCTGCTTTGTATTTAATGTGCGTATCTAGCTGCATTATACCTAGTACTATTGCGAGCGCATCAAACAATGTCGTTTTGCACGTCCCAGATAAAAAAATCATAAACGTTCTATGCACTTGTTTTGTTTTAGATTTTGTTTCTGTTGTGTTAAGCCGATAGGCCCGCGCACTGGCTGCGTATGGGATTATAGCCGTCATACTAGCATTAATAAAAATGCGTATACTGGCAAGTGGTGTCTTGTAGTGTCTGTGTGCTAGGCTAGCCACTGTATACATTGCTATCTTAGCGTTATTACACTTTTGTTCGATATGCTCTTAGAAGTGTCTCTTTTCGTCTATGTACACTCCCAAATACTTGCTCATAGTCTTCCGTTTAATTCTAACTCAATTGATCTTAGAGTATAAATCTTTATTTTCAGTCCCTTTTAGCATTGAATATGTTGTTTTATCGGTTAATATAGTAGTTTGTTTAATTAGTACCGGTTATTAACTTGGTGTATTATGTTTGCGGCTCTAATTTTGAGTTGATTTGTGTAGTTAGCTGTGATTGTGACGGCTATGTCGCCGTAACCGAGGCAGTATCTGTTAATTCAGCTAATGTTTGTAGTAGTTCTTCTATAGTAATGCCTCATAGCAAGGACCTGCAGATTGAATCCTGTGGGACACCTTTGATTATATCATTAGCACTTTCAGTATATTCATAGCGGCCTTGGCAGTAGTTTCTCATGTTCCTATATATCAGTTTTGGACATTTTATTGCTTGTAATCTTCTGAAATGGAAGAACCGCTATTAGAATTAGCATGGAAGAACCGTCATTATTATTGAAAGTCCCCGCTATGCAGTGAGTCTGACCGTTTTCATTAGATGGGCAATAGTGTGATTTCCAAAACCCAAATTTGTACAGATATTCTTACGTTTGTTCTATGTGGTATTTTAACCAGATGTATCTTTGCCATGCTGTTAAGTAGGCATGTAGGCATATACGAGTCTGTTTTACGGAATCCCGATTTTTCTTTTCTCAATTATTGTTACGTTTGAGGTCTTCCAGCAGTTAGGGATTCTTTCCTGTCTTTGGCATTTATTCATGTTTGTCGTTAAGAAGGGTGTAGGTTTGCCTTATAAGGCCTGTAAGACTACAACGTGTATTCAGTCAGGTCTTGGTGTTTTTGAGTTACCTCTTCGTCTGTATATCCTTCTATGTCATATTCGGTATCGTAGTGTGTTTCTATTTGTACTATCTGTTTTATGTGTTATTCAGTGTCGTCATCTCCTTGCAAAAGCTCCTCTAGCAATGTTGAATTGGTTTCTTTCTATGTTGTTGTATATGATCTTGGTTAATCAGGAATGTCTATTTTTGAAAAGATGGTGTGCGGTTTAACTTTTTTCCTATTGGTTTTGTTCAGCATCTCCAATATCTAACTGTATGTTTTTTCGACAAGGTTGTTTGAGCTCTTTTGTCGTTGTAAACCTTTTTTATATCTCGGTATCTCTATAGGTTGACTTGTCGTGCCTCGTTTGAGATGAATCTTTGATACACTTTTCTTATGTTTCCAGCTGGTGTTCTTAAGGTTCCTGGTTCTCTGCTACATTTTACTTCTTTAGGTTTAGTTGCAGCTTTGGTGTGTGGTATAGATTCCTCCATAGCTTGTTTTATTTTATTAGTTAGTATACGAGTACTTGCATATGAATTGAAGTTTCTATTCTGCTGTATTTGGTCTGGAGGTTGGTAAATTTCTATCAGCTTCCCCTAGTTTGCTCCTCATAAATTATAGTTGTAAGTGCATTCCATGATTTCTTGGTTTTTCATTTCATTTGCGGGGAAATGCTGAAACTGATTAGATTGTGGTGACTAAGCGTCATACTTTCATACACGCTCCATTCTCATATTTTACGTATTGCTGTTACGTTTGTTAGGATGATGTATATGTTTGTAGCTGCATCTGCCCTAACTGAGTAGGTGTGTGTAGTCCAATTTTATTTTCTATGTTTATGTCAATATTGTTTATGAGATTCTCCATTTTCCCTAGCGTTTATATCCCGTGTCGCAGTGCTACATTGTCGACTTTGCATTAACCTCAGCCATGAAGGTTATTGATATATCATTATGTTTTGTGTTGTGTCTCTGCATGGTTCAAATGCGAATTGAAAATACATATTTTCCAGTGTCCAGGTTCCTCTTTGTTTAGTACTTATTTTTATACATGTATAGTGAGTGTTTGTGTATTTGTATGATGGTTGTTATTACTGTCCTGTGTAATACTATAATGAGCCTTTGTGTTTTTCCGCTGCGTATGATGCGTGCAATTATCGGCATTTCTGCTTATTTGATTCCTCGGTGTGTAAGGTTCTTGTAGAGCTATGACATCGATATCCTGAATTTCTGCTATCTCCTTTATTTCGCTGTTTATGGTTTAATTTCCGTTTGTGTTTATCAGAGCAATTTGTAGATCTTTAACCATTAGCATTTTTTTTAATTGTTACGGCTTGCGATCATGGTTTACTAAGGTCGACTATGACTTTTCCGTGTATCATTACAAATTGCGAATATACTTATTCCATATCCAGACGCGCTTCCCAACTCTCAACATCTGATTAAGGTAAATCTTTTCGTGCATCAGCGTTTGTTGGTAAAGCGTACCATTTCAGATAAATTCTGTCCGTTGCTTCTTTTGTGGGAAAGGCTATCTTTGTGCATTTTGATGTCAAATGCTTGTTAGGTGTCTTAGCGCCGTTATCACGTTTCGTGGGTCTTCCGGTTGGAGAACTGCATAACTCTTTCTATGTTTTTACATGTGACTGCTGCACTGCTGATTCTTCTTTCCTTTTTTTTGAGGTGTTTTCTCTGATTCTAGCATTTCGTAATTTTCGTTTATGTGTATGTTCTCTTTTAGTTGTTACTTGGTGTCGTTGGTGTGTGTATCTCTACTTAGTACCTTTTTTTAAACATGGTTAATATTTTGTCGAATTTTGTATTACTTTTCTTAGTCTTTCATCGGTGTATGAGTTTGAATCTGTTAATATCATAACTTCTGTTTGAGCGCCTTTGTTCTCTACAGTCTCCTTCTGTTGATCTCCTATATATTTTTTAGCTCTTAAAAAAGTCGAGTTTTTGTTATGAAGGTGGCATAATCTTCTTTTTCTTGTCGTTCTGATTTCGCCGTGTTGTGAATTTGTTTTTGTTTTGCGCTTCCCTATGTGATGTTTTGGTGTTTTTGGGCATAATCTATTCTTTATGTAATTCTGTCTCGTAACGTTTTTTTGTGTTGGACAAGTTGCTTGCACTCCTGTGTACTTTTTGCCCTGTCTCTGGCAGTGGATGCAGGTCATTGGTTTATCTTTATTCGGTCAGCTATTCCTTTTCAGATCGCTTTCCCTCTCATTTTCGGAGACGCGGTGCACACAGATTTCCTCAGTCCGAAATCGATGTTTAAAAACATACCCCAGATCCTGACTTCTGAAACACTTCGAAAACCACTAAGCAATTTTTATTGGTGGTGCCTTAGGTTCTAGATATATGTTCCTCTATTCCAGTAATTTTCTGCTTAAATCGATTGTGACTTCTGCGACGTGATATTGTACTTGTTTTCCTTTTCGCCCTGTCTTGAACCTCAAGGCGAGGTTCCTATTGAAGCTTTTCTTTGCATTCTGTTCTTATAGTTCCTGCCTGTATCTAATATCTAGTATCTCGTCCTCTTTTAGTACTGTAGGTTATTCATAAATTGCAGCCAGAGGTTTTCTTAATTTTTTTGGTAGTTCTCATTTAATGGTGTCGTTTAGTTCTTGACTTCTTATGATTTTTGTTTCTCCGGTTTGATAATTTTTGTAAACTGTTCTGTCACTTTCCGTACATCTTCTCTAGTCTTGGATGTAATTAAAATGCCGTTCGCTGTTTGTTGCACTTTTAGTAGTGTCTCGTTTTTATCCCAGTTATGGTTTGTGGGTGTTTCTGACAATGTTTGCATATAGTTTTTGTAATGATGTATGTATTAGTTGTGCTTGTATTTTAGTTAGTTCGTCTCTATACTGTTCGTTTTGCTTCTTCATTGCGTTCTTCCCTCCCTTGACTTGAACGATAAGGAATGCAATTTCCGCTACTTTCTCTCTCATGATCTTCTTTCTGTTTTTAGGGAGCTTGGAAATCGGCTCTAGAATTGTCTAGGTCATGTAGTGTGTTCAAGTAACGTTCTTGCACTGTCTGCATCAAAGTTAGTTCGTTTTGTTGTTCGTCTGGACTGCCGTTCTTACGTGGTCTCTTTACCTGACTTGCACTTGTATCTGTGCTTCCTGTTTGTTGTGTGTTTGTGAATGGGGGCGGTTTCTTAAGTGTAGATTGCCTGCATTTTGGTTTCTCTTCGTCTTCTCTGAATCGGAAGAATTTGAGTTGCGCTCCTTGATCTCATAATTGAAGATTTAGATGTTAGAACTGCAACGAATTGTAATATCTTTGTTATATGACATTTTCTCTATGTCAATTTACACTGCTGTTCACTTAGGATCACAATACTAAACGAATTTTCTTTCATACACTTTAATTTTTAAATGTTCACAGTTTGTGAACACTGCATATGCAACTAAGCCGGGTAATGATGCCTGATGTGAGGTTATGGTATACTTGAGCCAGCAATATTACTAGTTTGTATTTTTCATCGCTGATCGTCGTTGCTAACTTCAAACTGATATCGCTCTTGACCATCTGGATTTGGAGGTACCGCCGTGGGGCACAGAAAAAGAAATGAAACCTTTCAATGCCGCCTTGCACTTTTAGCACGTTATCTACGAATTGCCAAGCTTTCAGTAACTACGCAAGATAGGTTTTGGGCCGCTTGGAGCTTCTTTTTAAAAAAGACTTTATTTCCAAAACACTATTTTTATAATAATTACAATAATTTTGACAATTGTACATTATATTCATTAACGACTTGGTTTCAAAAATAATCAAAGTTTTTATTCACTAATTAAATTAATTAAAACTAGGATGAATAGCTTGAACAACCAACAATGTTAAAGTTGTGAAGCTCGAGACTGACTGGCCATTTTGGGCTCCCGAGGGTATTTATGCTATCCCTACTCTTACATCACTTGTGGGAAATGCAGATCTCATGTCTGCTATCTCTTGATACAATACAAAGTATTACATTTTAATAATCTTAATTCTAACAATTGCTGTCTTATAGTCTGCTGTGACTCGCACCTGCAGTATCATATTACACGTCTCGAATACACAGTAACTGTTTCCGTTCGCATGTCTAGTTTATGAACTTTCATTAACCGTTTATTACATGTAACAATTAAGACTTCATGGTTTCATTTGAATATACATATATATATATATATATATATATATATATAAATTTGGGAAAATGTAACTAGCACTCACGTTTAACACCGATAATTTTGGTTATGGCAGTTTAATAAATGCGAAAACGAATGTAAGCAGCTTGAATTGACCATCTAGGTAATCGATTTGCACGCTCTCGTTCGGTTAGAGAATTAATTTGTCAATTCGGGACACATCGTTGGAGTTCGGTAATTAAAGCTGAAGTAATTTAGATATTTTATCTTTAAAAATGGGTCTCATAAATTAGGGGCCACCCCGATTTTGGTTTTAAAACCGTTTTTAACGACCTAACGTACATATTAGAGCTCTATCGTGGTGCTTCTTACGTGCTGATTGACGTAATTACCTGAATTCATTTTACTCTATAAAAGCAAAATGACGTAACAGAAATAGTGCACCGGCTAGTTTTCAGTAGTGCAGGGTGGGTTCTATAAAAGCAAACGCAAATCCTTTTAGGGGTATATAAATTGTAACACTTTTACTTACCTAGTTTGAAAGGTCTTTGGACTCTATTTTAACGCTTATGAGAACCATCCTATCCAATTTCAGTTCTTCTAGATAACGGATGTTTCAAAAAACGATTTAATTGTTCTTAATGCAGTAGTGGTCGACAGCGAATTGTATATAAGTTTATTACTTCTTTCTAATTTAAAATAATAACAAAAGTTGCGAGTTGTTAACCTAATTTATATTATCAAACATGAATATTACAGTAAATAAAAACTAAGAAAAAGAACTCGGATATATCTTTAATTAACCAAATTTGCGTGTATATAAAAGAAAAAGAACAACTTAAATTTTTCTATGTAGACATCCAACCAAATTAACTGGTACATATGGATTATGTGGATAAAAGTATGGCGCTTTTCCATATAAGAATTTTCTGTTTACAATACGCGGTAAATACACGTGCACCAATGTAACAGTCCTTGTTAAAACAAACCTTAATCATTCGTATGATTACAACCGATCACAATTATTAAATATACAATAGCATCAAATTTGTAGCATATCGAAAGCAAAGATTCAATAACGTACAGGTTTTATTGGCCCTTTTCGAGATCAATGTTGTAATATTTATTTGACAGGTTATTTGTTCCCACACTTTTGAAAGTGGCGGGTTTGTTTAGGTGTGCAACGCGTTTCTTTTATGGCTGTAATTTATGAGAATATGATTTTGAGGGCAACTCACCATTGACGGTTTCTTTGAATTCGTGTGAATATGTACAAATAAGCTTTTCTGCGACGGCTATCTACCCAGATCGATCTGTAGTTACCTAATTTAATGCGAAACCCCAAATTTTGCTACAAAACTAAGAACCAAAGTGTAAATATGGTTGTGGAATGATAGTAATGTTTCCAACGGCGTTGACGTTACTGCAGCATTATTTTAAAATTGATGTTGCCATATAAATATTTTCTATACATAAACCTACTGAAAAAGGCTGTATGCATCTTATAACTTTTAAAAAAATTTTTATTTCGTAACTGCTATAAGTATATAGGAAACATATTATGAAATCTTTAATTTAAATAATCACTATAGCAGCAATTTCTTTACGAATTCTTAACTTATCGTGGAGCCAATGCTGCGTATTCTGACACTTTAATTTTGACATTTACAAATCCTATTTTTTCTTTCTGTTTAGTGTATTTTGTTTAATTTCACTGCGTCAAAAGTTATTTTGAAGTACTTTTTCAAGACTACGCTTCGAATACGTCTTGTTTTCGTTGCATTTTTCATAGGTCAGATATTTATTTATAAATTTATAACTTGACATTACATTGAAGGTTATATTAGCTAATATTGATGTTTTTAGGTTCAACTGAAAACAGCTTACATCCTTTTGTAAAGATTTCTCACTTCCCCCATTACGGATCCCAGGTTCACTGATGTTTTAAAACAGTGTTACTGAGTTCCGTGTGAACAAGAAAGAAAAGTAAAGCAGGCAAAAAATGCACGCACCGAATACCACAACAAAAAATAATCCAATGATTGTCGTGCTTGCTAAAAAGTTGCAGAGTGGGGTGGGTCACAAATAAATAAAAAGAAAACCTCAAGAAAGAAATTTTATTTACACACCTTTAATTCAAAAAGCTTATTGCAATAAGAAAAACCAACTCGTGAAGAAATATTCAACATATACCGGAAGATTTACATAATACAAAAATTTACGCAAAAATAAATAATGCATTCCTTAACTACCTCAAACTAATTTTTAACGTCAGTTCTAATATTCACATAGAAAAGAGGAAAAAATAAAAAGAATATATATGTTATGAATTATTTCCAGTCACTAGTATCATACAATTTTAAATATAAGTAGAACAGGTACATACTTAATTGGTGTTTACAAGCACTAAATAAATTTTAAAAAAATAATGTAATAGTATACAACTTATATTCTACAATTTTTAAGTATTAATAAGAAGTATGTTTATACTTTCATAGTGTCCCGAAGCACTAAATAAGTACTACAGAAAATAATATCATTCTGGACACAACAACAAAAAACAACTATCTACCAGCTGAAATGCATTTCGCTGCAGCGATGAAGAATATTAGGTAATAACTTTGCGCCTAATTTTTATATAGAAAATCGTATGGACAACCAATAGCAGTATTATCCTATAATTACTATCTACACCGAACGAGTTGTTGACATTAGTATTTTCATAATAATAAACTGACCCAATCAAGATTTAGCAGATTGTTACTACTTAAGTTTTATTGATCTTAGCGTGACTTGAAATCAATACGTAACCACGTTAGGTATACATCAAACTATATTTTATAATTAATTATAACCTGCGTCTACAAACTTTATCTTGCAATAACCAAATGTAAAAAGCTAGAATACTTGCAAGGTGAAAAATTCATTCTTTCATAACAAGCGAAATTAAATGTTCGTCAGAAAAACAAAGTATCACTACATAAAAAGTTAATATGCACACAGTACTGGGGTTGGTACGTTCAGAAAATGCACCTTCCGTCGGCTCCATCTTCAAAGGAAGTCAGTATACAACATTGCCGCTTTTTTCATAGGGACGTTCAGATCCAATCGTCAAACCCATGGTCGACGGTATGTACTAGAACAGACAGAAATTTATAGTTACTCGAAAGGAAACAGCAAAATTAGTGCTCTAACACTCAACGTTAATATTCACTGTTTAATTACTACCCGCCATGAAATTATAGCAATGAAAGCTCATACATCACTCCAGGAAAATATGCACAATATTAATTTTATTTCGATCCAACGTCGCTTGTAAACATGTATGTGTAGATTATCAACCACATAAAAATATTTTTGAAAAATCCACCTGCCGATAAGAGAAACATCAGACACATTGCATTGAACTTATGTTGGAAAGTCCGTAGGTAACATTGTATATTAAAACAAGCGAACTACTATCTTTGATGGAGAAACCCAAATTAAACCATATACTCGAACGAGCTGAAACGTTCTCAACAACGAATATATATCAAATTCGATGACTTATTAACGATGTGTAAGGAGAGTTGCCTAGTTTTCGCATAAAATTATAGAAAATATAATGTAAACCAATGCACATTTATCTTCAATACGGCGTAACGATTGTTACGTTCAATTGTGCACTACTGAATGTTTTCATTTGTTGTGAGATACTTTTTAAGTATCCCCACGCTTTCGCTTCGACATTTTGTGTAACTACCGGTTAAAGGAGACGCCCCTGATTACGCTTTATAATAAAATTAATCGATTTGTTCCTGGAAAGCTCATCCTAATACCATCGAAACAAGTACTTTTCTAACACTGTAGAATGTTATTAGCGCATTTAGTTTAAGTCAAAGTGCCTCGATTTATCTTTGGTGGATAAATACAGCAAATATGTTCGGTATTCTACAATTTTTGTTTTGTAAAGAATGTGCTCACTTTATTTATAAGTAATAATGCAAGTTTGAATAGCGTACTACAAAGAGAAGACCGCATACTTGTCCGTCATTAAATTTAGCAAAAGCCAACATCTGCATAATCAGCAACAGTATCAAAACAGAATTTGTTGTTTATGAATGAAAAATGCGGAGTTTAATAATTAAAAGAATGATAGTTATGTATCCTGTAGCAAGTCGATTTTGCATTGATGAGAGAACTTGACGAATGTAATATTTTGTTATGTACTGAAACGTTTGTTATTGATCTAAATTACGTAACTGATAACGAGATTTATACTTGGATAATATAGTGAACTATAGGCGTTGTTATTTATATTCTGAATTAGAGGTTATATATATGACTAGGATAATTTTAAAGTGATTATTCCTTTTATTCTGTGAACTAGTAAAGTAATTTAAAATAATTGTTCCGAATGAAAGTTAGTGCAAATCTTGTAATTTGTAAATGTGTTTTGCGGTTAGTTTGGTTTTCGCCGATTCTGATCAATCATAAGCAGATCTAAATATTATAAATTAGTGTAGGTAATGGGAATTGTTTTAGAGCTTCAAATACTATTTCAATTTCTCTTCAAATCTTAGTTTTACTTCAAATTCTGCTCAAATTTTATGTAACTTTGATTAGTTTAATTTTACTGCAATTGAATTTATCGCAAATTAGTTTTTCTTTTTTGACCTGGTAAAGGTTTTGTATAATTTTCTTCAAGAAACAATTTCGTTGTGAAAACATTTGAGTTTGAAGTTTAGAGTATTAAGAATTGACGTGTTAGAAATTAATTCAATGCACCTAAGATCAAAAGTCAACTTAGTTTCTAAGATTTGGATTTTTTGAGTTAAAGACTTTATGAAAATATTTAGATTAGTATTTTATATTTACTAATTTTATTGTAAGAAGTAGTAACTTTCAGGTTTAATTAATTCGTGATTTCAAGGTATGTTTTTAAAAGAGTAAGTACGGTTGTTAAAGTAAATTCTAACGCTAGAAGGTTAACGTAAGCTTATTATGGATATAAGTTGAAACTTTGGTGTTTTTCTCTATATGTTCTTTATATAATTATTTTTAAATATTTGTACTCTAAACATTTTAGCAATGATTAATATACTAGTCTATTCGAGCTGGAGAGTGTTTTTATGTGCTGTTGGCTGAAATAGTTGAGGAAGTGGGTTTTTAAACTTGGATTTTAGATTCAGCGTCTGTTGTATTGGTGATGAGGCTTACCTCAAAATATTACATCAGATGTAATTTGCACCCAGCTCGTGGAATTTTTTATAGCTCCTAATATCACAACAATATACATTGCTGTGAATTGTAGCTATATACGTTCAGACTTTAGAAGCCAGTAAGAGGTGCTATGATGAATTATTACTTGAAGATTCTCGTATCATCTTGCTAGCTCAGATCTAACGGAACAACGAAACTCCAACATCAAAGTTATAATTTCACAAATATTCATTAACAAACAAAGTAATAATAATAGCTACATCCACAAACATCTTCCTTCGGCACTCATTTTTCAAAAAATTATCTACACACAAGCATTAAAACCTACAAATGCAATTTACAATTTAAGTCTAAAAACAAATTTCATAACCAATAAACATTAATATACGGCTTACCCAGTCTTAGATAATTAGTAATCCCAAAACTTTTCTTATGTAAGTCACGAAAATGTTCCTTTTTAAAGGGGTTTGGATAATTGGTATACTCTTCAATTAATCCGTATAAGTGAAACTGATCAGTGGCCCATAAGAAGAATCTCTTTTAATGATAAAATTAACTCGAAATTTAACCTCAAAAAAATCTAAAAATTATCCATTCACAAATAACATCTATCCGCTATAATGTTATGCAAGCTTAATCTACTTAAAATAATTATAGCATGAATTGTCTTTCTAAAGAAATCCTTACGTTTGGCCATTAAATTATGCAAGATTCAATTTGTTGATTAATTTCATCTCCATATTGTACCATTATAACTGCATCGAAAAGATTATTTTTAATTCCTCCGTTTATGTTTACATTTATCGTACTAATTAACTCCAATATTCTTCTTACAACTTGAATTGCTCTTATTTCCATAAAATTTACTTTTGTACGTCGAACTTTACGCCATAAGTTTTAAAAACAAAATGTTTTAGCAAATACTTTAAACATCTAACGTGTCCTTGTACGTATTTTAAGTTACAACTCTTAGTTGACTGACAAACAGGATATCGGCAAGTGTCTTTATAAACAAACTATAAGTAACTGACAAAAACAGACAGTCGATCATTGATCCCCCTTCCAATTATTTACCTGCTTTTATATGTCATAAATTTCTACGTCATTAGCTTCCGGAAATTTCTCCACTTCTCTAGTTAATATGACTAATAAATGATGTAATTTCGTTGTTGTTGTTAGTGGCTACCATACCTTAACTAAATTGCCTGTTAGTTTCAATTTATGTTCGTTAATTGGTGTAGTTACAAGAATGAATGGAAATTCTCATCGATAGCTATTTGTTATTGCACTTATCTAATTTAATTTATGGTCGCTATACAAGTTTATCTGATTTAGATAGCTAATTTATGAGGTTGTCAAATTTTGGCTATTTTGTTAATTGATGCCGTTCAAAGAGTGAAATGGTAATCTTTGCATGTAATCTTGCTTCATATCTATCTATGGTCGTTTTTATCATGGCTACCAAATGAAACTATTGGATTTTACGTTTCTCATTAAAACGGTAAAGAAATCTTTAGAAAATTAAATGCAGCAATTAAGTTACAATAGATGCTTCTTGCAAAAATATAGAAGTACTATAATGTTCACTGTACGCAATGCGCTATTAAAGGTATTTAGTACTTAGTACTTTTCAGCACGAATATTTACATATGGGAACACCCTTTAAAGGGGATTTATTGTCAAGGGATGATTTCTATTTTTGTCGACTTCTTAACGTACGTATTACATTATTTAAAGATACTATTATTAGGTTTTTTTAAAGTACGGAGGGGACATTATACAGGGTGTTTCTTCATAGAAATTTAGTATTAGAAATTTTTATTTTTTCTTGTCTCTCCTACTCTTTTTTCTATCTTTTTCTCTTTCGCTGTATATATATATATATATACAAATGTGAGTGAGGGGGGCGAGAGAGAGAGAGAGAGAGAAAGTCAGGTTTCTAGTCTGGAATTTTACCAACTGAGCTATTGAAGCTCTCTTAATTGTTGTTTCGTATTATTGTTGCTTTTTGATGCTGCTGATTTACTTCAAAAGGATTTCAATCGTACTGCAAACTGGATTACGATGTTAGTTACTGCTAAATGTATACTTTTGGCGCTAAACGTTCGAGTCCTATCAAAAACAAGCAGCATGAGGCGGAAAACTTTGTACTATTTCCGCTAGTTTGCTGCGCCATTTAAAATTGATTTACTCGGCAACTATATAGTTCTAAAATTGTTAACTGCCAAAGGAGATGTATTTTAATTACGACCGTTCAGGGTATTATACTTGAATCTGTGAATTTACTCCTACTTGAAAACTTGTATAAGAATTTATAGTAGGTGTACAACTAGATCGTTGTATGTTTAGAATTAGAACACGTTGAATTTTCTAAGTAGCAATTAAGTTTTCACTAGAAAAACAAATTCTACGAAATCTTATTAACTGGAAGTCCATGAAACTATTTTAATTTTGTTCAGCAGATGTTTATGTTTTGAATGTTTTAATATTCGTTGTAGTTAGGATTCTTTGACCCATTTTGGAAAAGTGCCAAACGTGTAAATATTTGGAAGCAAATTATTAAGACAATTTATATTTGTAAGCACATGAAGATAATTGAATATATGGCAAATTAAGGTTTTGCTTTGATTTTTCAATTAAGTGTTGCTCTAAATACCAAAAAGTAAATAATCAATAATTAGTTCAATTTTTCCATCTTCTTGAATTTGCGCATAAGAGGAATCAGAGTATAACGGAATGGAAAAGCCAACGTTTGTTTCGGGCAAAATAAATGATGAACCATTGACACTACTTGGCAGGCATCTGAGAGATGAATTCTATAGAATTGCCAAGTTTCACTCTTGTACATATTCCGGTCATTGGTGAGTGGAGTTGAGATGAAATAGTATGCAAACTAACAGTCGATCCTATTTGTATGAAAACTATTCGGAATTGTAACGATATGAATATTTGGTTGAATAAGATACTGGTACCAACGGTCTTACTGCATGCTACTGTTCGTTGACTTGGTCTTAATGGAAAAATTCTTCGCCTCTTTCTAGAAACAGTGGACGACGAATATAAGACTGGATTCGGGCAAGTACTTAGCTTCGTGTCAAACAAAATCTCAAAGTAAATTCTGATTAGATCAAGAGGGGGAGGGGGGAGGGGGAGAGGCAGCTATCAGTAATTAAAATGTATATAGTATTCCACGAAAGTAACAATACCAAAGAGTAACTAAATGTTAATGTAAGTCTAAACTATTTGTCCGATTTATATGATTTTTCAACCAAACTTACGAAGTAAGTTATTTTGTATAAAGTTACTGATAGCTACCTTTTTCGTAATACCTAAATTTTATTAAAATGAAATTCTGATAATTAATTAAAATTAATTACTAGCTTAATTATTAATGATTATTAATTTATTTAATTAATTATTATAAATTAATTATAAAAAATTAATAACAACCATTATTATAAAAAAATATTGTAATGAATATTTTAATAAAATATTAAAACAAAAATAATCTTAATTTTATGAATACTGGGTGTAACAGTTATTGCATATTTTTTCGATACTTTTGTAACACTCTGGAGTTCAACACTTACAACCGCAAGTTAGAAGTCTAAATAAACTTTTGTTTTATCTTTTTTAACATTCAGTATCTTTATTAGAAGGGGTCAAAAACAATTTTATAGCTTATCATAGGGGTTGGTGTCTAAAAACAAAAATGAATATAAGTAACTGTCTTAGAGGATGTTGTCTATAATCAAAAAGACTAAAAAACAAAATGTGTCAAAATATTTAACAAGAGTGTCAAAAAGGAGTACTTCCTCTAAAATATCAATTGGTGATAATGAGGTCACGGGATGTCATTGAAGACCCAAATTCTATAACAAAAATCACCCAAAGCGAATAAAACGGAGAAAAGTGTAAAATTTCCCAATATTTAATTTTTCTACCGCATATAAATATATGCGGTATTCATTAGCATATAAGACGAAGCCCTTATTAATTATGTAATAAGTCCCGCATGAAACGAATATAAACTTAGATTCCCAATTTTTAAATTAATTCATTTCAGTCGTGTGTATAAATAATTACTCTTGAGAAATACTTTAAAACGCGTTTTAATTTTAAGATATAAATACAAAAGCCATTCATTTTTATTGCATAAAATAATATCAATTTAATGCATCAGCGTTAAAACAAAGCATATTTTTGTTTCTAGACATTTGTGCAGGCTGAAAATAAGTTGTATACACTTTTAAAAATATTAGATATATTCGTGTCGATATAGCATTTAAATTCATTTTAATCGTTTCAAATGGGACATGGTAATTCAAGAAATTTCGATTATTTAATAAGAAAATACGTCATTTTACTAAGAAATGTTAAGCCGTTGAATAAGCGCATTTTTGTAGCAATGAATACGCTCCAAACAAAGAACGCGCTATTAACAGGAAAGGCTTAAAATAGATAAGATAGAGCGGTTCGCTAGCTTTATGCATTACAGAGTGAAGGAGACCACGAACACTGACTTCGTTTATTAGAAAAGAATAGACGACGTTTACGATAGTCATAAATTATAATAATTTGGTAACTTTACACTTAATTGGCTCATTGCAACATTCGCATAAATATTACATCATACAGGAAGACTAGTGCTTCAAAATGAATCTGAAATTGAACGATTAAAAGACATAGTTAAAATTTTAGTATATAAACCGGAACTGAATTAGAACGATTCATTCGTGATTCGACATTCATATTTAATTCATTCATTTCATGACATCGAACATGAATGCTTTGAGTAAAGATTAATTCTTCGAACGTGTAAGTTTGAGCAATTTATAATTCATTTTACGACATGCAATAAGTAACATTACTTTGCATAATTATGGAGCATAATTAGTTTGTAAAATACTACGGGAATTGAACGATCTTCGACATAAATAATCCTTATACAAAATCTACTGCTTAGTTTGATCAAATTAAGATTTAAAATGGAACCAAGAAGTAATTAATACCGTTAATAATAATGGAATTTAATTTTTGATAAGCCCTATTTGACAATAGCAATCGCAAGTATAAAGTTTGATTCTTTGTTTGTAACTTATAAGAATATTTATATATTTGTATCATAATCTAGAATAAGTTCTTAAACTTTCCAAAAATTATTTGTGGAGGATAATTTCTAGCAATTTTTAGGCCAGAGTTTGAAACATTTTGACCTTTACTAAATTATCTGTGCAGCGTTGTTGGCTAATTACGCTAACAAACGGGGTAATAAAAGATAGGTAAATTATCCACAGCCAAACTAAAGTGAATTTTTGTAACTCACAGAAAAAACGTTTGAGTTCTATAATTGTTAACAAAGATTAGGTAAGAATTATTTTAATAAATAAGTAACTTCTAGGAATAATTTTCTGTATGAACTTAGGCTTTAAATAGTTTTTATGGATGTACGAGATTAATTTGTATGAAAGAAAAATGTTTTTGAATGCATGTATGTTTCTTGAGACTTTTGTGTTTTATTTCATTTTTGTAAATTCCACAGCATAATCTTTGTTGAGCTAGCCAAGCTAAGGAAACGGACACGGTAAGATAATAATTTCATATTTTTATTAATACAATTCGTTGTATCCAAGTTACAGTATTAATTTTGATGTTTACAGGCAATAGGCGATCTGTTCACGGCAATATATATATATATATATATATATATATATATATCCGTGGATCCCTGCTCTAAATTAGTACTCTCTCAAAAAAAAAAATTCGAGCCCCAAAGGTTGGACCGTCATATTTATTACCGTGGATCTCGGGTAAAAGCCTCACCAATAAAAATATATTTTAAATTTTTATTAAATTTTCAAAACTCGAAAACAGAAAAATTTTCAAAAATTAAATAATTCAAAAATATAATTTCTTACCCGTTTTCCTCTCCTCCTCGGTTGAATGGCCTTCTTCAACTGCTTCCGGCTAGCTCAGTTGGACCTCCTCTTGGATATCTAGATTCACTCTCATATTCTATCATTCACGCACACTCACAATAAAACTACAAAATACAACCAACATACAATCTTTTATTTATTCTATTTACAAATGCAATTCCATATTGTCCATATTTTATTGTTCACGTTACACTTCAGTAAATCTTATTTTGTAATGTCCTGTATTTAATTTTAAAATCATCAAACACATAAAATGTACTCGGAGTAAATGGACCTTGAATAATACCTTCTTTAAAATTCCTTCTTTATAATTTATTTATTTATTTTAAACTGTGGGGTATGGTGAGCTCATAATAACCCAACTAATTCTGCATAATGTATGCCCTTCTACTTTGCATAAAAATAAAAAAAAAGAAAGCCATGTACTCTTCACAGAAATTTTCACGTTCTTATGGAACGTTTAAAAGCTTTATAGACACCTTCAAATTTCTAGTTGAATACCGTAATAAAGTTATGTACACATATTCTGTTCAATACGTAAATAATTCACACTACCTTGAAAAACACTCTCATACGCCACCCCAATATTTACAGTTTATAGGAATCACAATTTTAAATCGTTACCTGGAAATTTCTTAGAAGATCTCCGCTCTGTAGATGATGCCAGGTATTTTTCTATCTGGTCTGCAGGTCGTTTCTCGCTATTACTAGACGAACTCCATCTAAGTTGATCCGCCAACGCCGCCTTCTCGGTATAACCAAATTCCAAATCTCATTTCAATTATACTTCTTTCACAGTAATCTACGTTACTTAAAGTCCCGACACGAGTTGATAAAAAATTATAGGCGATACCTCAATAAAAATTGCAATCTCGGCACACTAACCGCGTTTTAATTTAAAAGGCTACCACTATGCAATACAATTTAAATGATTTGATAATACTTACAACTAACTCGTGTTAACTTTCATACGTGCTTTTGGGACGATCGAAATAATAAGGGCTTTAGTAATATTCTCCTAAACTATTTATCTTTTCAATGTAGCCTCTCCTGGCCACATTTATCCGAAATCCCCTGCTCACAACAATACATTCCCACAATTTTGCACTTAACCCCATTTTCAAATCCGCGAATTTCAGTACTCGTTATAATATTTTAAGGAAATTACGCTACACTCTCCTCGTGTTTATATCAAGTCACACTATACATATCGACCAATCGTAGCTCTAATGACGTTTCACAAATCCCTCCTATACTATTGTGGTCGCATGCTTATACGTTTTCTACGTCTCATTCTAGCCTTGCTTGAGTGGTAGAAAATCAATATCCTTGTTTGTGCGCTGTCTACTACACGTGGACTTTCTACGTCTGTTAAATAACCGCTCATTAGTATTTCATGCTAAAACATCCGACCGCTTGTATAATCCTTAGAATAATTTGTTCGTTATCTACAAATTAAACAGAACTTGACATTTAGAAAATACGCAGGTGTTCAATCGTAACATTTTAAATAACACTACCACGATTTGGATTTTCCACGTATTTCAACCCTACTGATATATTTGTACGTTAGCAACGCGCTTCATCTTGATATCATTGGGTTTTTACACGCTTTTATGCAAATTATACATCAATAATCGTTCAATTAAATTCAAATTAATTAATAAATTAATGGCATTGGCTTCTACCATTTAATTTCTTTGCAAACCTACTTAAATTTTATTAATTATTTATAAAAATTTGTTAATACCTGATACTTAAAAATGAATTAACTAATATAAATTTCGCACGTGATTTCTGGTTGTTCCTTTATACAGGGTGTTTTGAAATTGCTTCGTTTATATTTATTTTTTATCTTTTAAAACCACTATAATATATATATATATATATATATATTTCTGTGGTTTTTAAATATTAAACAGCTTTATCAATTTATTTAACATATTTAGGTAGTAATATATATAATAATAATATATAATATAATATATAATACAAGTTGTTAAAGAAAAATAAAAAGGGATTATTTTACGTAGAAAGAGAGATGGATTGTGGGGTTCGTTTAGATTGGGATTCAGGCAAGGTAGTGGAATGAAAACCAATTGGTGGTTAGACGAAGTAAGGGATAGAAGATGAAATACTTATGTTAGAGGTAAATAGATAAAACAGTAGAGGCATGTTTAACGATAACTTTGGCCAGCAGAGATTAGTTTTCTGTTTGAACAGATACAGAGAGTTTCTTAGATTTCGATGGCAGTTGGTGTTTGTATACAAATTTTCGAGGAAATTGAAGACGGTTTTAAGAGTTTGTGTGTGTATTATACAAAATGGCAAGTTTTAGGGGGGCTGAAAACTGTATATAAGCACCGGGAGTTGATAGAGGGGTTCGCGAATATTTTACATTCTTCGTGGTGAATTAGCTTACAGCTAGAAGTCAACTTTGTTAATACAAGTTGGTATTGAGTTGTAACAAGCTATCAGTAAAGTAATTTAGAAATATTTTGTAGTACGATACTAGTGAAGAAGTAAGTACAGAGTGCTTGACATTATGTAGTTATATGGAGAGTGCGAAGCTTGCTCTAAAATGAAGTAGAAGTCTGTGGTTGAGTGATTTGGTTGCGTACCAAAGACAAACGGGATCAGTAGCAGAATTTGGGGAGTATGGATGAACCGTCATACTGGTTAATAGGAGAGCACAATAGCGGTGTGCAGTAACGACTGGTTTACTCCAGATTTGGGACGTTCCTGAAGGTGCAGTCATTGTTGAAAGGCGGCAGTTGTTGATGGAAACGGCAGATCAATAAATGGATCATGATGAAATCTAGGTAACTGATGCTCTAAATTGTTTTGTGCATAACAAGTGTAATGACTTTTTGATCATTTCTTGGTATTTTATTATGAACTAAACGGACAATATTTTTTATGAATTATTAATTGAACTCTCTTGATATATTAATTTATTATTTTATTTATATGGGAAATTATGTGTGTAAAACTTTGATATTTAGCATACTTATTTATGTACAAGGTAAGAGGGACTTTTTGGTAATTTACTGTGCAGAGGTAACTTAAGGTTGATGGTAAAGCCCTGTTACTTTATTTGGGTAATATTTAATCTGGGAAGCTAGAAATGTTTTATTTTTGAGAAGGGGCATGTATATAAGGTCATGTGAATAAAGAGTTGTTGATGATGTTGATGTTTTATGAATCTGTTAAATCTAGGTGAGTTACCGTAGCAGCGTTTATATTTTTTTAGTAGAGTAGTTAACTTTATTTTTCAGACTGCAGAAGAGCAGCCGGGGTTATTTTAGCAGAGGAGATCTCAGTGAATTTATGTCGACCCAACAGGTGTGCAGACGAGTTTAGTAGATGTAATTTCATAGAATTCGCAGCAATTTTGACGATCCAACAGTGAGACTCGAGTCTAGTACCAAGTAAATTTAGTGATTTTATGGCACCCAAATTGTGGGGCACGAGTAATAGGACAACGGTTGTACAAGAATTCAGAAAAGTTGTGACGCCTAACGGTGGTGCTCGAGTTAACAGGTACCGAAACTCGCAGTATTAATAGCGCCAAACGAGGGGTTCGAGTTTAGTACCAAGTGAATTGAGAGAATTATTACGACCCAACAGTGAGGCTTTAGTACAGAAAGTTCGCAGCAATTTAAGGCATTCAAATTGTTGGGTTCGTTTACAGAAACCTGCAGCAATAATGGCGCCCACGGTGGGCCTCAAGTTTAGTACCAAGTGAATTCAGAGGAAATATATATATAAGCAGGTTTTATGAGAAAAAGTATTGTAGCTAAAAGAAATGGGCAAAGACGGCGTCCATACAATATTATTGAATACAAAATTCAGTCTTTTCAACAATGTTTTAATATCGAAATAATTTATACAAATGGTTCTTTAGTAATTTTAAAAATGTCAAAAACAAAAGCTATGCATTTGCGCCACTTTGATAAATTATTTATTACGAATTATGTTTGTCATTTGTATATAATTTAAAAAACATACAATTACGTTAGCATTTAAATATAGAGCTGAAATTGATTTGAAATTTGTCTTTGGGATTTTGGAGGGTATAGAAATTTTCAATCGATCTGTCCACCCATCGAATTCTAAAAGCATCAAATTTCTCAAAGCTTTTTAAGGACGTGCTTATTCACCAGTTTCAATTTTTACGACTCCGGTACTTGCTTATACTTCTAGTAAACACGGTACAGAAATACTTCAAAAAATTGTCTGCGCGTCATAAGTTGATACAAATGAATTTCTCCACCATGCAAAAGTCTTTTGCAATATGCTGTTCATGTCACTGGTATAGCAAGTTCAAATGTGGCAATAACAGCTAGGTCAGATCTCAAATTTCATCGCCATATGTCTATAGCATGTCAAGATATTTAATCTTTATCTCTGAATACGTTAGATTTTGAGAGTACCTGACATGGCATTATAAAGCTCGAGATGGCCTCCTTTCAGTTTCTCAACCATTACTTTGTATACAAACTCGGGGTTGTAGCTCGGAGAGAAAATTGAACATATTGAAAGTAGAACTTCTTAAGAGGATGCAAGCATAATTTTAGAAACTGAAATATTGTCACCAAACAGGGAAAAAAAGAGAATAAATTTAATTTATTGTATTAATTTGAACCACTGTATCAGGATTGTAAATCGGTAAGTTACATGCATAGAATGATTGCAACGTAAGAGCTAATCAAACGTGCTCTACTAATCTAAATTTTTTGAAAATGACAGTTGTCTTTTTATTCTAAAACTCGTCATTATCTTTATAGTTTGAAATAGAATACCTAGATTGAAACATTTCTGCTCTCCGTTAAATTTTAGATAACCAGAATCATCAAACTTTATGTCAATCTCGCGCCGTTTTCGAAGAAATTCTGACCACCAATTAATCCAGAAGAAGTAGATTTGTTAATACAGTTTTCGTTATCCGTTCAACAGCTATGTGTCACTATAAGGGTAGCGGATTTAGTAACTCATCTGAACAATCTCATTCTCTCTTAAAAACTAAGATGATTACGCACTTAATTTACACTTATCTTAATTTCCTAGTTATCATTCAGAAATTACTCTATAATTAAATATTCCTTAACATGTATAAAATTTACTTAAGTAAGTCGAATAATTTAATATCCTGCCTTTCAAACTGTTTCAAGTTATCTGATATCAGTTAGGTTGAATTATTATCTTGTAAACTGACCAAAATCTTTATCATAGGTTTACCAACACTTTATAGAATTAAATAATATTAACTTTTACACACACTCGTCTAAGTTTAAAATACTTACGCACAAAAAAATTTTATCACACAACTTAATTAATCGAGAGGTGTCTTTTTAAATTTTCAAACAATATATTTTTATTTTATCGTAACAAATCTGCTTGTTAACTTTATCAAGAACGTCATCAATTCGTGCTTCAAAAATTGTTTAGCTCGTTGCAGAAAGTAAACATTTTCATACTAATTGCTTCATTTTATTCTCCATTTTGAAACCATTGTACGTACTTCAAATAATCTACTCCCTTCTAAGTATCAAAAACAATTTTCCGTTACTATTTCAATAACACACTTCTTAAAACCATATTTCACTAATAAATACTGCAGCATTTTTACTACGTGACGTATTACCATTAGGTCTCCTGCATGCCGACGTTTTCAATAAAAACTGTTCTCTCATTCAACATTTATTTGAGTTTTAAAGCAAGCTTCTTCTGACGTCACAACTTCTAGATTTCTGGTTGTTGTTTAATTGTTTGAATTGGCTCTAGAAGTAAGCGCGTCATTTTTACGTATGTGTCCAGGCCATTGGAGATCTTTAAGTTTATTGATTTTCTCGATTTTGTTGTTGCTCCCGGCTATACACCTCATTTACCTATCTTGTCAATATTCGGAATTTATTATTTCCCAGAACATGGGTCAGTAAATACGCTTAAATTGCTTAAAACGCAAAATCGGTGTAAATTTTTACATCGGCCGTGACTAATTCTCGAGAATACACTAGAAATAAATTTAGAATCGTATGCAAAGAGTGATGTAGTTAGAATTTTTGTATACAAACCGCAACAGTAGTAGAAGGGAGATAATTCTTTCCTAAACCAAACAATATGTAACATTTAACATTCAAGATTTGATTCGGCATTCGTCATGTAAGATTTAAAGCAGAGTTGCGTGTTTTAAATTAGTTCACGACATGAAACTTATACGTTTAAGTAGTTTGAAACATAGAAGTTTTCAAACGCAATTATTTATGAAACTTAATTGATTGTTTGTTAAATACTAAAAAAATTGCACCCTCCTCGAAATATCTGAAGTTAATTGATTAAAAATAGAAGATACACTTTTCAAACTGATAAATTGATGGAGATTTAAGATGGAACCAGGAAAGTTTTAATACCGTAAATTACGTTGGAAATGAGATTTTGATAAGCGCTATTTTATCACCGCAAGTATAAATTTTGGAATTTCTTTGTTTGTAACTGATAAAAATATTTGAATACTCTCAAATTAAATTTGAATAGGTTTTAATTTTTTTTATTTGTGATGGGGATAGTTTACAGCAAATTTTGAGTTCAGACTTCTGTGAACCGTCATTGGCCAATCACATTTACGAATGGGGCATTAAAGTATCGGCAAATTACCCAACTATTAATTAAAGACGATTTTTGTACGTGTTAGAGGATATTTGAGTTTTTGTTAACAAAGTGTAGCTAAGGATTATTTCAGTAAATAGGTGATCGTTAAGAATAATTTTCTGTATGAATTTCAGCTGTGTTTTATAAATTCTTTTGTATAAAAGAGAAATGTTTTCGGATGGATAGATGTATCTTGAGATTTTTGAGTTTCATTTCATTTTCTAAAATTCTACAGTATAATTTCCGTTGAGCTAGCTAGGCAAGGAAAAAGAATAGTAAAGTAAGGTAGTGATTTCATGTTTTCTAGTTGCATCTTCATCAATACAATTTTAGCGTCCTTTAACCTCAAAGCGCTTTCACATCAATTTTTAGATTACAAAACAAATTTATACTTTTAACTTGTATCTTCAAATTTTTCTTTTGGCCACCTGTCTTCGGTTGTAATTACTATTTAAAATGTTTTCCATTGGAATTAAATACCTTCAAAAGTTCCTGGTTCCATTTCAAATTTTCATTTTCAGTCCTAGAAGTATCAGTTAGTTTGCAAAGTACATTTATTAAATAGATTAAAATTAGCGTGTAACTTTGTAGTAATATCATTTACTTTGAAGCCATAAATTATGCCTAATTACTTATATTCAACGTCCTATGCTTCATGTGAAACGCCCAAAGAATGAATTACAAATCTTGAATTAATTACGAATTACTCGAAACTTACATGTTGCATGCCGTAAGAATGAATGACAAATCTTAAATGAATCTCTCCTCATTAAAGTCTCCTTCATATAATCAATAATACTTATACGTCATAAATCTCGATTCCACTACGTTCTATTATATTTTTGAAGCATTAGTCACTGCATGATGCAACAATTATCCACAATTTTGCATTTTGTTGTTTCTCTAATGTGCTGTCAGTATAAAATTTATAGCGCTTGTAAAACATCGTACATTCTTTTTTTAGTGAAGGAAAACAATAGTTGCTATTTCTCTCTTTCTGTAATATAATTAGAGCTATTAAACTTGTTATCTTGGTTCTATAGCATTTTCGGTAGTATTATGTTCGCGATTTGGGTGTATTCATTGGTGATTTTATAGCTTGTTCTCGTATATGATATGAAATCGTAGTGTGTTTAAGAAAATGAACGCGGTATTTTTCTAAAATAATTTTGAAATTAACTTGTTTGAAATAAAGTTACGTTTTATTAAAAGCTTATAAAATTGGTATTTTAACGAGCATGAATACTTTATGCGATTTACCTTTCAGAAAAGTACGAATTAAGATTTATTTAGTATCTTAAAAATGCACGCGACTCGTTTCTCTGTCTGCAATAAATGCTTATACACGGATTTCCATGTTAATAGAAGAAACGAATGCATTATGTCACTTTGTTTTTAAGATATTGTAGTCATTTATTATTATTTAAAACGCGTTCTACGGTAATTGAAAACTTGTTTTAAGGTATTTTTTTATAGAGTAATTATTTACACACGGCTGAAATGAAGTAGCTCAATGAATAAATGCTAATTTTAAAATTGGGTTTTGTTCTTCTGATTTATAAATGCAATAAAAAATTTATTTTCACAAGAATATCTACACGCAGATTTCGAAGTTGGACTTCTTAAATGGTATCTCACAACACTATATGTACTTATGATTTTACATGGAAATACACTTTTCTTATAAAAAACTCGTGTGAGGATATTATACAGAGTAAAAATTAACTATTGAGAAATTTTACTTTTCTCCACTTTGGGTCGGTTTTCTAACAGACTTCGGTGCTCAATAACCTTATTGCATCAGTATATATATATATATATATATATATATATATATATACTGCTGTGATATTGTTGCAATAACCCCTTTTAATAATATAAGAAAGTTAAAATTTTTCTTTTTGTCAATTTTAATTTTGTTTTAATTTTTAATTCTAATTTTTAATACATCGGCTAGCTCAGTTTCCTTTTGGTATAATATTCTAGTCTAGCGTTCGGGTCACCAGATTACTTTTTAATATGATATTCTAGTCCAGCCCCACGTTGGTGGCGTCAGTTTTCTTTTGGTCACGTACTCCTTGCTTGTACAGTAAATTTGATGAACTTTGCTTTTATCACCATGCCGTAATTATTTCTAATCTATCAAGGTGTTGGATTTTACCTTTCTGGTCACATAGTCTTAATTTATTTTATGTATTAAATTATATGCGTTTTCTATCTTACGCATTTTCAAACCTGCTTGTTTAACTGGGATTTTTAGTGTAATGATGATGCTTTACTCATGCGTGTTGTGTTTCAGCTTTTGTCCACGTCGTTTTAGGACTTGCCAAGTTGTTTATTTAATTAAATCTTCTAAAATACTTTTCATTTCCTAAAATAATTATAACTATAGTATATACACAGGGCGTTGTCACCTACTTTTTTGCCTAATCGTTGAATTTCTCATTTTCTTCGTAAAAATATCTAGTTTTCTGAACCCTCATGGTGCTTTCATGAAGCGCGCTATATTAGTGATCCTATCTACCCCTAAATGACCCTATTAACATAGCATTTTCCCCCCAAATTGAAACAAAAATTTTTGAGTAATGTTATTTTTGGCGCCTAACGTAAAGACAAAATTCACATTGGTCCAAAATTCTTTTGTTTTTATTTTTTGCTATATATACAAACTCCAAAATTATCTTTACACCTCTATCCTTATTCTAATCTAACCTATTTTACAACTACACCCCTATATACACATGTATCTATTCTGAACATTCTATAATATTTCCTTAATGATTACAATATACACACACGCATTTCCCAAATATTTCTTGTCACAGATGTTTTTACCATATGACCCATATACTAATCCTACTTTCATTTATTTCCGTTTATTTACATTTTTACTAATTGCTATTTATCTATACTTCTTCCTGTTTGCATAAATCTATACAAAGTATCGTTATCTCCCAATTACCTAATTCCTATTTACCTATACTTCTTCCAATTTACTAAGTATTATAATTTTTTAGTAAGTTCTTTCCTATTTACATATACCTCTTCCAATTTACATAAACTTATATTGAATATTATTATCTTCTAATATTTCCAGTAAACTATTTCTTATTTACATACCTCTTCCAATCTACATGAACCTATACTAAGTCTTATTATCTCCCAGTAAGCTATTCCCTATTTTTCTTTCAATTTTCATAAACCTATACTAAGTGTTATAATTTTCTAGTAAACTCTTTTCTATTTACATATACTTCTTCCAATTTACATAAACCTATATTGAATATTGTTGTAATATTTCCAGTAAACTATTTCTTATTTACATATACTTCTTCCAATTTACATAAACTTATACTAAGTCTTATTATCTCCTAATAAGCCCTTTCCTATTTTTCTTTCAATTTTCATAAACCTATACCAAGTGTTATTATTTTTGAATGTTTCCAGTAAGGTCTCAGAAATTCGTCCTCTCTCAAATTTTAACCTATATATTACTATCAATGTCAATTCTGACCCAACGTTCCTATAATAATTTTTCTTTACCCTATGATTCTCAATCTTTCTTCAATAATGCACTAACTTTACTTTTCATTTCACCTGGACACTTAATATCTTTATTTTCATTTTTCCCATTATCTAAGTTCCTCTCAAATTGATTTATATTCACACATTCACTTTCTACTCTTAATTCTTCATCCCATTTGATGCATTTTCCTTTGCATATTATTTCCTTGCTTTCCGCATTTATTTTTATCCCTAACTTATCTATAATATCCATTCCTCATATAGCGTCCATTTTTATTCCAGGTACAATCATGTATTCATTTTCCAATTTCTCTTTTCCTATCTCACACTTCAGAATCATTATGTTGCTTATGCTTTCTATTGTTTGGTGCTATTAAATTACACTTCCTGGTGGACATTATTTTCTTCATTAACTTTCCCCTTTTAATAAAATCTTCTGAGACAAGCGACGCTTTGGCTCCGGTATCAATGTGTATCTTAATTACGCTGTTCTCTACATTTAAATTAATTATAGGCAATAAATTTCTACTAAAATCATTTTCCATTTCAAGCTTTATGAATTCCCACTGATGTTCGTATTGATTTATTTCTAAAGGCGTATTTGGTTTCTCTTCTTTCAAAAATTTGTGTTCGTTATAGATGGGCCTGGCTGATTCGTAACCTCAGCATAGGCACCATTAAGTCGATTTCGTCGTTCCTTGCTCGTGCCCTTGGTTAATTTGATTTCGGTTATCATTCCTATTTTGGTCTGTCCTGTTTGGCTCTTGCCATGGTCGGTTTCTCACATTCCAATTACGTCTAGAATTACCGTTGAAATTGTTCCTAAAATTTCGTCTATAGTTGTGATTTGTTCTTTCATAATACACTCGGTTAATTGACATCCTTCTCGGCATTCTCTCTAGTTTTACATGTTGAGTATTCGTTCGACCTTCCTCTCTATGATTCAATCCCATTTCATCGTATCGCTGCAAGTATACTAAAAATACATCACAATCCATGATATTCTGTAGCGCGATATATTGCCTCACCTCTGCTTCAAAATGTCCTGCTAGATATTTAATAATCTGCTTCTCTTCCAACGGAGGCTCCAATTGTTTGGCTATACTAAATTTCTTAATCGCGTACTGTTCCCTGGTTATACCTAAATTTCTATTTTATCTCACCATTTATTTTTAAAATCATGGAATGTTTTAACTCGTCCTTGATTAGATCAAATCACGTTTCTGCATTTCCTTTTATCATAGTCTTTACTATATTCAACTTGTACTGCTCATCCGTTATGCCCTGTATTAGTGTTTTAATGTCCTTTAAGAATAATTTCGGCTTAAGTTTATTGTACCTTGAAAATTTCGAATATTGATCCAAAGTTAGATTTGGGTGATTTATCCTTAAGGGTTCCTGGTCATACTGTTCCTGCTAAAATTCATTACGTAAATTTTTATATCTCCTATTTCTTTATCTACTCTGCGAAGTTCCGTTCCACAATTTCTCTCAGTGTCCTACACTTTTTCCCCTAAGTTCATAATTCGTTTACTTGTCTCCCTTTTATTGGTCTCTTGTATTGATTGTACCTTAATGACCTCGGCCCCTACGCAGTCGATATCTTCTATAAGATTTATAACTTTATTTTGCGTTTGGAATCGCATCTCTTCCATTTTCTGATTCGTCTCACATAGATCATGACTTAACTTTTCTATGCTAGAGCTTAAATTTTCTCCCAATTTATCCAAATCTTTCCCGAATTCTTGCATAACCTTTTCATTTCTTTCTGTCATATTTTTCATGGCCTGTTCATTCTTTTTTATCTTGTCATTTAGTGCCATCAAAATTTCCATCATTTTTGAGTTTTGGGTGGACCGATGTTCCTCGCTGTGGCTTCTCTCAAACATTCTTCCTGCAGCTTCCATTGATGTCTCATGCAAGATTACACTTTCCTGTGAACCTTTTTGTACTCCTTCATTCCTTAATGCCACTCTTGTTTCCGTCATTCTTTTATCCATTTTTTATTATTCTATAATTATTTTTAAATTCTAAATCCTCGATTTCGTTGCCTTTAATTTCTATTCTTGTGCTACGTCGATGCAACAATTTCTCTCTCTTTTAGTGTGATTTTCTAGCCTCACTTTGATACGATAGATTTCTTTTTCCGGAATTTCGAGCCCCTACGATTGGGTCGCTAGTTTTTTTTTGCTGTGATATCGTTGCAATAACCTGGTGTCCCCTTTTAATAATATAAAAAGGTTAACATTTTTCTTTTTGTCAATTTTAATTTTTTTTTAATCTTTAATTCTAATTTTTAATATCTCGGCTAGCTCAATTTTCTGTTGGTATGATATTCTAGTTTAGCGTTCGGGTCGCCAAATTACTTTTTAGTATGATACTCTAATCTAGCCCCACGTTGGTTGCGTCAGTTTTCTTTTGGTCACGTACTTCTTGCTTGTACAGAAATTTGATGAATTTTGCTATTATTACCATGCCGTAATTATTTCTAATCTATCAAGGTGTTGGATTTTAGCTTTCTGGTCACGTAGTCTTAATTTAATTTATGTACTAAATTATATGCGTTTTCTATCTTACGCATTTTCAAACCTGCTTGTTTAACTAGAATTCTTAGTGTAATGATGATGTATTACTTACGCGTATTGTGTTCCAGCTTCCGTCCACGTCGTTTTATGACTTGCCAAGTTGTTTATTTAATTAAATCTTCTAGAGTACTTTTCATTTCTTAAAATAATTATAACTATAGTTTATATACAGGACGTTGTCACTTGCTTTCCTGCCTATTCGTTGAATTTCTCATTTTCTTCGCAAAAATGTCTAGTTTTCTGAACCCTCATGGTGCTTTCATAAAGCGCACTATACTAGTTATCCTATCTGCCCTTAAATGACCCTATTAACATATCATTTTTCTCCCAAATTAAAACATAAAAATTTTTGAGTAACGTTATTTTTGTCGCCTAACGTAAAGACAAAATTCACATTGGTCCAAAATTCTTTTGTTTTTATTTTTGCTGTATATACAAACTCCTAAATTATCTTTACACCTTTATCCCTATTCTAATCTAACCTATTTTAGAACTACACCCCTATATACACATGTATCTATTCTGAACGTTCTATAATATTTCCTTAATGATTACTATATACACACACATATCCTAAATATTTCTTGTCACAGATGTTTTTATCATATGACCCTTATACTAATTCTATTCCCATTTATTTCCGTTTACTTACATTTTTACTAATTCCTGTAACCATCCTGTTCCTGCTAAAATTGATTACGTTAATTTTTATACTCTCTATTTCTTTATCTACTTTGCGAAGTTCCGTTCCACAATTTCTCTCAATGTTCTGCACTTTTTCCCTAAGTTCATAATCCTTTCGCTTGTCTCCCTTTTATTGGTCTCTTGTATTGATTTTACCTCAATGATCTCGTCCCTTACGCAGTCGATATTTTCTATGAAATTTATAACTTTATTTTGCGTTTGGAATCGCATCTCTTCCATTTTCTGATTTGTCTCCCATAGATCATGACTTAACTTTTCTATGTTGGAGCTTAATTTTTCCCCCAATTTATCCAAATTTTTCCCAAATTCGTGCACAGCCTTTTCATTTCTTTCTGTCATATTTTTCATGGCCTATTCATTCTTTTCCATCTTGTCATTCAGCGCAATCAAAATTTCCATAATTTTTGAGTCTTGGGTGGACTGGTGTTTCTCGCTGTGACTTTTGTCAAACATTTTCCTGCAGTTTTCATTGATGATCTTATGCAAGATTACACTTTCCTGTGAACCTATTTCCACTCCTTTATTCATTAATGCCTCTCTTGCTTTCCTCATTCTTTTATCCATTTTTTATTACTCTACAATTATTTATAAATTCTAAATCCTCGAGATCGTTGCCTTTACTTTCTATGCTTGTGCTACGTCGATGCAACAATTTTTCTCTCTTTTAGTGTGATTTTCTAGCCTCACTTTGATGCGATAAATTTCTTTTTTTGGAATTTCGAGCCCCTACGATTGGGTCGATAGTTTTTTTGCTGTGATATAGTTGCAATAACCCGGTGCCCCCTTTTAATAATATTTAATACCTTGGCTAGCTTAGTTTTCTTTTGGGATGATATTGTAGACTAGCGTTCGGGTCGCTAAATTACTTTTTAGTATGATATTCTAGTCTAGCCCCACGTTGGTGGCGTCAGTTTTTTTTTGGTCACGTACTTTTTGTTTGTACAGTAAGTTTGATAAACTTTGCTTTTATCAGCCTGCTGTAATAATTTCTAATCTATCAAGGTGTTGGATTTTACCTTTCTGGTCACGTAGTCTTAATTTAATATATGTATTAAATTATATGCGTTTTCTATCTTACGCATTTTTAAACCTGCTTGTTTAACTGGAATTCTTAGTGTAATGATGATGCATTACTCATGCGTATTGCGTTTCAGCTTCCGTCCACGTCGTTTTATGACTTGCCAAGTTGTTTATTTAATAAAATCTTTTTGAGTACTTTTCATTTCTTAAAATAAATATAACTATAGTTTATATACAGGGCGTTGCCACTTGCTTTCCTGCCTAATCGTTGAATTTCTCATTTTCTTCGTAAAAATGTCTAGTTTTCTGAACTGCCATGGTGTTTTAATGAAGCGTACTATACTAGTGATCCTATCTACCCCTAAATGACCCTATTAACATAGCATATATATTGTTTGTTTGTAGTTGTGAAACTATTTATATACAGGTAAGTTTTGTTTCAAAATATCATTACTATTAGCAAGGTTGTGATTCAAAGTAAATACGGGTTCTAGCATAATCAGGGCTACTTCCAAATTACAAGGTTTCACAAAATTAAAAACATTGTGTAACATCAGATCCAAAGATAAATACTGTATTGTCAAACTTTCTGGAAAAGGGTTTGTAATTTTCAAGTGATTTCAACCAAAATATTTCCAAAAGTAGAAATCTTCAAAAGATTCCAAGTCGAATTTTGTCTTCAGACAAGAAAAATCGTTAGGAACTGGAAGGTGACCGGGATAGAAAATCTTAAGGTAGTGCGGAAACGGCATAGCAACGCCGGGCCCGCTATTAGGGTCTCCTATGAGCTTTTTTGGATGCATAAGCTTATTGCTATAACGGTTTCTTACTTGTGGAATCTGCTAAAATTTTAATTGTACCTAGTGCTTTCGTAACGTGTACTAAATTAGTAAAAGCGTTGATATGTTTCTTATCCGGTTCCATATACGTAGACGGTGTGTGTAGCTTTGAACAAATATCAAAAATAAATTCCACAATTGATTACGGTAGCTAAAATATAAAGTACTTACTTACAATATATGGAACCACGACGGTTAATATTTATTAAACTTCCTGTATTTATTATTTATTGCATTCAAAGTACAAAGAATCCACCCGCATTATCAAACGGCCGCCGTTGCACTAGCTCATAAACTACTTCCTGAATGGTGTCTTTCTAAATTAATCAATCCTAACAAAGATCATAATTGCCCATTCAGTTATACAACCTCAGCCGTACGTGTGCAATGACTTTTAAATGACTAAGGGCGCCAATAAAAGTTCATACCTGTGGTTAATAATTATTTATTGCAAGTCACGTCAATTGACCATTTTTGCTGCCCCCTTCCCTACACCTAACCTATCAACATTGTCACATTTTTTTCTTCAGTCGTTTTGTTGAGCTAGTTGCTGATGTTATTGTTAACATATGTATGGTTAGTGCTTTATAATTACAAATCTGGATTTCACCACATGATAAGTAAGTTTAACACATGTGCTCACTGCTTATAGACCGTTTCATTCACGATTTTTTTGTCTTCTGTCAGTTTTTTAGGGTTATAATGAATCATTACTATAAAATACCACTTTGTCGAAGTATTATCATTCATAAAAGTTGTACATTACAACAGGGGCTTGTGAGAATCTCTCAACTGGAGCAGTACCAAAAGATACTAGTTTATTTAAATAATACGTTGTGCAATTTTAAATAACAACAAAAACTATTTATGATTTTGAATATTGCCATGATTCCGCTATTAAAAAGACCTTATTTATATTGCGCGTGACATCCTGCGCACGTGCATCTTATTTCCAGGAAAGGAAGAACCGGAAGCCTGCTTGTTGTCTTAGTGCATACTGATTTAATTGTTTACTGTTTATATTTTAGAAAAAATGGTAGAATTTTGACCTCAAGGTACTACACTAAGCATATTCATTTTAATTATATCAGTAGCACTATAAGTAAAAAACAAATGAGCTATTTTTCTTTTTATACCTGTTTGCAATAAAAAATTATATTGTAAAACCTAAAAGCTTTTTGAATTCGTATATTTTAGTGTTTTTGTGTAGGAGTCTTACAAAGAATTGTTTGCGTGCCTACACTTCATATAAATCATACTTTGCCATTTACAGTGGTCGTTATTTACAAGTACTATTGTTGAATGCATTATTGTCTGGATCTAAAGAACTATTTGTATGTGTAGTCAAAGTCAACAAAGATCGATATCTCTATTAAATTGGGATGTACGGGGTCAGTCACGACAACGGGTCGTCAGCCGTATATGACAAATTAATTTCAATACAACTCTAAAGTCTCGGTATCTAAAGACAATCATGGCGACTCTAGTATTTCCATGCAGGACGAGTTAGATTTCGGGCCACTTGGAGCGACTTTTTAAAAAGCTTCTTCCAAAACTCTTCTAACAAATTTATTTAAAACAGAAATTACAAGTGGAAATTAACAAATGGTTGCGTTATATTCATTAACGCTTCTTAATAATCAAAATTACTTTCACTAATTGAATTAATTAAAATAAATTTGAGTAGCTTGAACAACCAACAATGTTAAAGTTGTGAAGCTGGAGACTGACTGGCGATATTGGGCTTCTGAGGGTATTTATGCTGTCCCTGCCCCTCACATTGCTTGTGGGAACTGCAGAGCTCATGTTTACTATTTTCTCTATTCATTTAAACAATACAAAGTAACAATCTTATTTCTAACAATAAGTTTCTTACAGTCTATTGTGACCTGCACCTGTAGTGTCAAGCTACGTCTGGAATACAATGTATTCACATCCGTTCTCATGTCTAGTTTATGAACGTCCATTAACCTTTTGTAATCTGTCCTTCAATTATAAATTGTTGTATCTAACTTAAGTTTTAATAATTTTATTTAATTATACATATATTGATTTGAGGAATATGTAACTCCTCCCAACGTAGATGAAAAATTAAGGGTTTTACTTAATTTTTAAAACTTATTGTTTCTAAAGGATCTTGTGTGATTTCTTTATTTACTTTTGTTTCCTTGTTCTTATGACTAAAATTCGTTTCTTTATTTCTATATCTTAGATACATTTTGTACAATAAATACACAGTTAATAAAATTATTACAATGATCAATAAATTTGTCAACACTGATACTATCGTAGTGTAGTTTTGGCACTTTCACTTCGTTTAAATGTTCTTTATAATTGTCCATTAACTTTACGGTTTGGTTCAGGTCGTGTAGGTCTAGATGTTCTAGTTGCATTGGTTTTGTGTTGATTTTGTCTTCGGTTTGTGTAATCCTGAGCTGTAGTTCGGGTAGATTTGTAAATTTCTTTGTTATTGCCGGGTTTTGATATACTCGAATAATTTCGCTCTTTAATTTTAAATAGCAATATTTTTTTATTGTGACTACTTTGCTTCCAATTAAAGCTAGGCTGTTTTCGTCTTGGTTGCAATGGCTGCTTGCTATTACTTCTTGTGGAAATACAGCAATCCATTTGTTGTCTGTAACCTTTTAGAGTTTCATATTGTTAATTTGTACTGGTTTTGACTCGCAAATTTCGTAGTAATTAGAGAATCTTAAGAGTTGTATTTCACAAGAGCTATCCGTTTGAATAGCTGTCGTTGTTAATGATTGACATAAATATTGACTGGGTGCCACTTCTTTGCATTGTTCATTGTTCATTCATTTAAGGAAAGAAACCTGGTTTTAAGAATAATAGCTTGATACTGGCTAGCAACTTTCATGGGGAAAGCAAATTAATGATAATAATAATAAGGGTTAATTTCTACTATGGGGATTTCTACTAAAAACGTATAATTTCATTATTCTTTACGTAATCTTTTACTATGACTGTTTTTTCAAATAAAAGTATGTTAGATTCTGTTACTTCAAACAGTAGTTTACTGTTAGTTATGAGTATCTAATTCCTAGTAATTTATTTAATAAATCAATTGGTTCTATTATACTAGCGTGTAATGTGTTTAATTTAGCAAATGTTACAGCTTTCTCTAACGTTGCTAAAATTTGTTGAATTATGGTAATAGTTGCTATCATTTGATTGAATATCGTGTTGAATCTTATTAAGTCTCGCATCCCTAAGATTGTGGTTTGCATATTACTTTCAAGGGTTGGTATTCTGTTGGTTATACTGTCCTGGTTTTTTACTAATTTACTTAATGTTTCATTGAATTTTATTATGATTAACTGAGTTAAAGATATTTGATTTCTAACAATGGTTTTTATGTCATTCTGGTTTTTAATTAGTTGTTGTATTGCGTTGTCATATTGTTCAGCATCTTGATTGTCCAAATTACCTGTGAACGCTTTCATAATATTACCTAGTCCGTTAATAAATCCTCTTTTCTGTCTTGTGATTTGGTCTGTTAGTATTAATCGAGTGAATTTGTTGTATGTGTTCTTCCATTATGTTTTTGTAATTACGCATTTCTATCGCGTATTCTTTTCCATGTGTGTTCATTGATTCTGTGTCCATTGATTCTTGTTTTAGTTCGGTTAGATCAAATTTCTGTGCGAATGTCCAGTAACCTATTGTATTTTGCATACTTCCCAATTTCACTGGTAGTATACCGAGGTTCTTTTTAATGTCCTCTACCATTATATCATTGTCGTCCGTTCTACCTAGGTGGAGGTTGAAGGCAAGGGCGATGGCTACCCATCTGAAATTACAGGGTGTCTTATATTCTTTAAATGTATGTATTTTAGCATTTTTCCGTTATCTACTACGGCTACATTCTTATCCGAGGTCTTTTTAATTTTAAACGGGCCTAAATTTCTGGGGACCGTTTTGTGTCTTTTTCTTTTAATATTTTTTTCATACACGGTTTGTCTTACTGAAAATTTATTTTTATTAGTGTTTTCGTTGTGGGTTTTTGTAATACGTTCTTTCTCGTTATCTAATTTATTTTTTACAGTGTCATAAGTTATTTTTAATTTTTCCTTTGTAATCTTTTGCATACTGTTGGCATACTTCGTTGTTATAGTGTATATCGTAAGGGTTGCGGGAATCTGAGTATCTTAATGTTAATTCGAGGGGTGCAAAATTAGTTGATGAGTGGATTGTGTTGTTGTAGGCAATTAATGCGTATGGCATTAAGTTAGTAATATGATCTTTCTTATAGGTAGTCTTAATAGTCTGATTTGTTCTAATAATGTTGGGTGTAGTCTTTCAATTAGTCCATTTGACTCTGGGTGATTTTCGGTTATAAAATGAATTTTTATTTTGTGAAGTTCAAGGGTATTTGTGTTGTTTCGTTTTTGAATTCGCTTCCATTATCTAAAGTTATTGATTCGGGTGTGCCATAAAATGTAAAGTATTGTAAGAATCCTTGAGTTACATCGAGACTATTTTTTGAAATAAGGGGTATCGCTTGGCCTACTTTCGTGACTGCGTCTACGATTGTCAAAAAGTTTTGCGCTTCTACTACTAAAGTGTCTGCATGGTAGTTTTTGAAAAGATTTATCGGGTGTTTTAGTTAACATTAAGGGTATTTTTGGGGGTGACCTGTTGTATTTCGCTTTGTCGCATAATTCGCATTGGTTGATAAAATTCGCGGTTAATTCTTTCATGTCTTTGAAATAATTGCTTCTAATGAGTTGTTTTAATGTTTTGTTGATTCCACGATAGTAGGTTTTCTTTCGTGTTGATTTCGAATTACGTCGCTCATTTCGTCAGGGTCGTCTAAAGTTATTAATTTCCGTGTACATCTGATAATCTCGGGTCCTGAGTTATTAAATAATCTAATGTACAGTTCTAAAAATCTCTTGTATAAATGTTCGGCGTTGAAATAAAAATAGAAACTTTTTTCTCTGGGGTATATTCTTTTAAAATTTTTAATATCTGCTCTCCGTTATCATCTTTCGTTATTTGAATTTGGTATATTTTTTTATTATCTGTTTTTGTATATTTTACTGGATTGAGGTTGGTTAAAACTTCAGTAATTATAAATTGCTTTGGTTTTATGTCGATAGCTTTATTTAAAATTTTAAATGCGGTTTTTGGTTCTTCGTTTTCTGTTTAGTGAATAGTGTCTATTTCCTCTAGCTCTTCTCTTATCTCTGTCTCGTTTTACGTTACCCATAATTGATTCCGTTTCTATTGCGTTAAGCTGAATTCTGCTTAGTGCATCTGCGTTATTATTATAAATCCCTTTTTTGTATATAATTTCATAGTCATATTCTTCTAGTCTAATCCTCTATCTATGTAATTTTGAATTCGGTTCTTTGAGTTTGCACAACCATACTAATGGTCTATGGTCGGTGTATATGTAGAATTGCCTTCCATAAAAATATGGTCTAAAATATTTTGTTGCCCATATTATTTCTAACAATTCTTTCTCAATTGTGCTGTATTTTTGTTCTGTTTTATTTATTGTCCGTAATGCGTAGCTGATTGGTTTATCGCTGCGCCTAAAGCTACGTTCGATTCGGCGGTTGTCAATATAAGTGGTTTGAATATTACTATTTTGTAATTTAATGAGAATTTGTCCGTGTCTTGTTCTTAGTAAGCGGTTTTTTATGTTTATGTTCGCTCCTAATTTTCTTAGAAGATTCATGCCTATTAATCTGTCGTATTTGTCGTTAAATTCAAAGATGCAAAATTTGTGTTTCATTTGTACGTTAAAACACTTTAATAGAGGTTTTTACTATAAATTGGTGTATTGTCGATTTGTGGGCTGTCTTAATTTTGAAGGGTGATCTTTCTACAAAATCTAAATAATGTTTTTGTACGGTTCTGGGGCTAATTAAGGTTTTCGAAAATCCGTTATCGATTAGTAGTTTGTTCTACGTGAGGTATTTCTATGTAGGGTAAAATGTGTTGTTTGATGTTATTTAAATTAATTACGTTTGGTCGTATTTGAATCGGTTTAGCTAAAAATTTGAGCAAGCATTTTCTTCTTTGTCCTCTCCGTAGTTTTCATAGGGGTTGTAGCATTCGTAATTTGTTTCATCGTCTCTACTGGAAGTTGCGTCATTATTCGCGTCCGGGTTGTCAAAATCTTCTATTTCGGAAGTGAAGTTTCGTTTTTGGTTGTAGTTTGGTCTGATTTGTGATATTTTTGATTTTTGTCTAGTGTTAGCAGATGAAGTGTCCATAGGGGTTGGTTTGTAATAACTGTTGGAGTTATTATTGTTATTTGTCATCGGTGCGTTTCTGTTGGGGTTTGCGCCATATGTTTGCCTCGTTGATTTACATTTTGATTAAATCTTAGTGTAAATGTGGGTTTTGTATAATTTGAATTTGGTCTTCGAAATTGTCTAAATTGGTTGTGGAAATTTGTGTTAAAGTGTGGGTTGTTACTTCGCCGTTGATTCGTTTGTGCGTTAAATGGTGTAAATTTTGGTTGTGTAGATATTTATCTCGCAGCTTGTATAGTTTTCATCGGTGAGTAATTTTTGTTTGCGTTAGGGTTATATAGTCTACTTCTGTAGTACATCACGTTTTCTTTTTCTACAATCATGTTCATTGCCTGTTCTAAATTTTGGGCGTATTGAAACCTTATTTTGTCCGATAGGCGTCCAGGTAAAGCGTGAATGTATGTATCTAAGGCCATTTCGTCGTACATTTTCGTCTTCAATAATCGGATATTTTGGTCGGGTTCTTCAATTTTTAACTTTGTCAAAATTAAACTTCGTACATCTTGACATATCATACCGAATTGATAGGGTGATTGGTTATTTTCCATCCTTAGGATTATTAAATCGTGGACCAGACATTTGATGTTCCGTTGGTCGCCGAAGTATGCAATCCGGATACGTTTGAATTCCTCCCACTCGATCAGATCTTCCCGACTGGCAATCAGGATTCATGCTCTGTCGGTCAGCTTACTGATTATCAGGCGTAATAGTAAAACATTGCGTTCGCTGTCTCCTGGTTTATAAAATGATTTTAAAAATATTTCGCATGCGGTGATGAAGATCCCTAATAACGCTTGGCTTCAGTCATATTGGGGAATACTCTCGAGATAAAGCTTTATATTAGAATTCATGGTTGTTAATAATAATTATTGGTTGCTTTCAGTTCAGTTGGTATTGCTTTTGTATGAATTGAGAGTTACTTTTCAGTTTGTATTGTTAGTTTTTACTTTGGTTTATATACAGTTATTTAAAGAATCGTTTTACGTACATTCTGTATGTAATTAAAAAGTGCTATAATTACATTGAGGATTTCTGCTTGGTAATTGTTTCGTCAATTACTGTCGCGTTCAAGTGTATATCTATAACTTTGCCGATATTACAGTTGTTATGATTAAGTTTTAAGTTTTCTGAATAGTCTCTTGCAATAACTGCGTTATAATTACTCGCTTTTGTTTGGATTTGTGCTAATTAATTAAGTGTTGCAATAATAAAATTGCGTTAAATGTTGCATTAATAAGTGCTTGAAATGCTTCTTTATAATTATACACTTCAGTTAATAACTTGAAAATATTTAATTATAAAGGTTCAGGTTTTCTGAATAAATTCTTTCAGTAATAATCGCTGCAAAAATGGTACAAATACTTGCGTTCTATTTATACTTTAAACTTCAGACTTGCTGAATAAATTGTTTCATTCATTTAAATCGTAATAAATTGTAGTACTTGTGCATAAATGCCTAAATATAAATTCCTTTGTAAAAATGAGTTTGTTTTCGTTAATAATTGCGATAAAACGTAATAATGAATTGTGTAAAAATGCGTATATAATTCTTTTGTTTTTTTCTAGCTAATAATTGAAAATGGTTAGGATAAATAAGCTTACATAATTTTCATTGCCAGTTCCATTAGTTCTCTTTCCTTAAGTTTGGTCGATTTTGTACCTTGTTCAATGTTTGTTTGTTCTTCCAGATAAAGAATTAAGATTCACGACCTGGTGGTCATGAATCTTAATTCCTCGATTTTGGATTTACTAGTGCCCTTCTGGTATCCGTTCCGACTGCGTCAGTTAGATTTCGGGCCCTTTGGAGCGACTTTTTAAAAAGCTTCTTCCAAAACTCTTCTAACAAATTTATTTAAAACAGAAATTACAAGTGGAAATTAACAAATGGTTGCGTTATATTCATTAACGCTCTTAACAATCAAAATTACTTTCATTAATTGAATTAATTAAACTAAATTTGAATAGCTTGAACAATTAACGTTGTTAAAGTTGTGAAGCTGGAGACTGACTGGCTATCTTGGACACCTGAGAGTATTTATGCTGTCCCTGCCCCTCACATTGCTTGTGGGAGCTGGAGAGCTCATGTCTGCTATTTTCTTTATTCATTTATACAATACAAGGCAACAATCTTAATTCTAACAATAAGTTTCTTACAGTCTTGCGACCTGCACCTGTAGTGTCAAGCTACGTCTGGAATACAATGTATTCACATCCGTTCTCATGTCTGGTTTATGAACTTTTATTAACCTTTTGTAATCTGTCTTTCAATTATACATTGTTGCATCTAACTTAAGTTTTAATGATTTTATTTAATTATACGTACAATATTGATTTGAGGGATGTGTAACTGACGTCGTTACTAAATCTTACTCTAAATTCAACATTATGAGATTTCTTAATTTTTGGAGTAATCATAGAACTTTAAGTTAAAAGTGTCACATAACATATACCTAAAGTAGAAGAGAACAAGGTTTCTAGCGCTGTGCCAACGCCACAACATCACATATTAACCTAGGTTGGAGCCTCTGCACGTCTTCACTTTAGGCAAGGCTAATTTTCGGTCTAATATAGGTTAGCACACCTCTCGACTTCTCTTTATCCTAATTTAGACCTGTCTGTTTTTGAATCTTTTTGCCTTCCTAAATCCTCTTCACAAACTTTTCGAGGGTCCTCTCGACTCCGTCCTAAACCTTGGCCAAAATTGCTCAACATATTTTCAGAGAAATACCACTCGTGTTTTGGGTTTTTGAAGCATATTTTCTCGGGATCTTATTTTTGGCGTGATTTTTATCCTAGGATGAACCCTTTATATAGGTAATAAAGCTACTTTGTTTATCTTTTCTGCAGCAATGTTTCGGATACCTTTCAAAGTCACTCACTTATCTTTGGCCGTAATTTGGAGGAAATTGTGGTATACCGGTATGGGTTCATATCCCGACACGGCCGACTGCTTGAAAAATGGCAGGTGAGCATTTTTCACAAATATTACGCCCTCGTTCGGATGAGAGGTTGAATGGAGGTCCCGTGTGTGAGTGTTGTCACGCACGTTAAAGATCCCTACCTGGCCTGGAACGGCAAGGATTCGGCAAAATTCTAAATTTCCAGGCAACAAATAACTCGCCTCCTGGCCAATGTAGTACCTACGGGTGGAGCATTGGAAATGTATATGAACGGTATACCGGTATACTAGGATTGGTGTAACTAATAGTCATCGCCTCATATCAACTTTTCAACACATAAAAATCTTCTATTTCGTTATGCTTACCCGGAGTTGTTTTTAACCTACCTAAATTAATTCTTGTTTTATAATTTAAATGCATGTTTTTTTTGCATTCCCTTAACCACTGGATTTACAAAAATGCCCTTCAGAACGTAACGGAGTTTGTTTGTGACATATCTTTTTAATTCAAGCAGTAATTTCGGCCTCTCCATCGCTTTGCTTCCATCTACAGTAGTTAGTACCAATTCCATACCCCTCTACTCTTTACATAAGGACTTTGTCCGTTTAGGTTACCTCGACTAATGCTGGTTTGAGGACAATGATGACGAAACTCTAGTGACGACCGATTCTGTAAAAAAATTATGCTGAAAAAACTAAAACTCAGAAAAAGAACAATATAAAAGATACCGAAGTTTTAGTTGTCATTCAATAACCCTATAATAGGTAATCACCAGAAGACCTGATTTAAGTCGGTCACTCGCAATTATGAACCTTATAGGGTAGATATGATGATGGAAAGGGTTTTATTTGTAAATATGAGTTAAATATTCGGTATCTATTTAGCGTCTGACATCTGTAGCACGACGCAGAACCGCTGAAGGTTTCACAATTAGAATGCTTTTGTCAAAAATATCACTCAGACATTAATAAATAATATATTTCAAAGGACAAATAACAAAGTGGGTCAATATTAACGTATTATCATGATAAAGGGGCAGTATATTCTTTAAAACTTTTAAGGTTTTTTTAATTGCTTTACGTGGCTTGTCAAATCAAACACCTGTTATTGCAGAGCAAGTACCCGATTTTAAAGACGCTACGCTTCTTATGAGGCGCAATTGATAATAATCATAATATACGAGTTTTAAGAGTACAGTTACGCTTTATCGAATGCGATATATTATCTTAATTAATTTCTTTGATAAAATGCGTTCTTACAATTTAAAAGTTCATAATTACAACTCCGCAAGCGCGATTTACTAGACACCACGGTCAGTTGATAACGCTAATCTTTGTACAGATTTCGGCGCGAAAAATATAAATTAAATTAGCGAAAAAATTAAGCAATTAAAGTACTTACATAAGAAATCCGACGTCTTGCGGGGTTGAGTTAAAGTTGGCTTTTGTTGAAGTCCATCGGGGCTACTGATGGCCCTTTTAAGGCAATTAACGGAGGGTACGCCTACGTCCATCCAAATAGCTTCGACTGGATCTCAGTAATTAAATATGGTGCTCCGGCGTGGAATGTGGTTCGGCCAACGGCTACAAATTACCTCTACCTACGTAGGGAAAGACAGGAACAGGTATAAGGGCGACAAACAAAGATAATCAGGCAAGGATATCTACATAAATAAAGATAAGGCACGATACGATACCTGACAGAACCGCTCTTCACGAAGGTCCCAGGAAAAAAGCCCCGTTTCCTAAGCGTCTTTGGGAAACCCTCCACTTTTGTTCTTTTACGCGTCGGCGCGAAGTTCCCGCGCGATCTCGCGCAAACGCCCTCTGGCGTGACGAAAATACACGCCGTCTTATAAATTTTAAGGCGCGAAAACTTCCGCACATAAAAATTAAGCTAAGACAATGTTTAGTGCCACTTTGGCACGTAACAGCGTTTGACTATAAACATGGTGTTAGATATAATGCCGATTTTAATACTTTTAGGATTTTTTATTTTTGCGCACATTCTCCATATATTTCTCAAACTTTTTAAAAACCTCAAATCTTGTGCTTTCAAAAGTGATCGTCCACTGTACATTATTTACCATTAGTTCTAAATGAAGTAAAAGGCTATTCTGTGAGCTGATAAATTAAATCTAATACTTTAAAGGGCCTAACATATACCTTTTTGCATCGTACTCTTAATAAACTTGGTTTTCAATACCTTTTTAAAAAATATCTAGCCTTATATCTGTTTTTCCCTGCATAAACTATAACACGAAGATACTTCCTTTGGTTATTAATGTTTAATGCAGAAACATTATATACACCAGTATGCCCAAAATTTTCCACTAAATTTTGAAGTAGATTTTCTGTAATTCTGTAATCTTCTACTAAATTCTTCTATCGTTGTTAATCAATAGTTATTTTAGTAATAGGTTTATATAGAAATTTTTATTCGTATGCACGAGCTTTGGTTCGTAGTTCGTCCATTTGTTCTAGTCGTGAATTACAGAAATAATCCCGAAAACAAACGAAGAAACACGTACAGCTGTACAGTTAATAATTGATTATTATTCTAATAAATGTATAAGAAAATGTCTTTGTCGGTTTTCCATAAATACGACGACCAACATGCCGTATGGTATGTTGGAAATTATACCGTTATGAGCGTAGCTGGATGCTAGTATAGACCTGAATATTAATTTGTTAATAAATGTGGAATAAAATGACTTAGCCTGATTTCGTAAATATACCGATCGTCATATCCACTATGAACATTACAAGACTCTGGTCTGAACGTTGATATTGTTTTGCTAATAAAAATATAAAAAATGCCTGTGTCCGCATTTTCTCCAACTACTATAAGATATTTGGCCTTGTCTGAATGGCATTGGTGCTGACATAATCTATTCATTTCTATCTCCTAGATCTAGATAACAATTAGGACTTTAGTAAAATATTTAACAAATCATAAATGGTAAACACTTAAAATGTAATTATAACATCGAAAATATTTACAACCCAAAGATGTAACTGAATAATTACAAAACAACTGACAAAGACCGCTTCACTTGAGTAAATTCAAGCAATAATAGTAATAATAAATTATAACAATAATACTAATATTAAATATTAGTAGTAATAGTAATAATAATAATAATTATTATTATTATTATTACAATTATAATAAACGTCTATATCGACACATACAAAAAAAGAGTATTGATTCAAAATTACAAGATATAATAAATTGAATAAGCAAAGATAAATAGACAAAGAAAAACACAAGAATGTGTCAAAAGGCAAAGTTTAGACTGAAATTACCTGCTCTATCACGTAACCTTAACCCGCTTTAAAATATGTAACAAACGTATATGTTAAGTAACCAGTCAGGCACTAGCTAGCAAATAGGGAATTAAATAATTGATTTAGCTATCCGTCCGGGTGTTTACATCCCTGTTGTAAAAAATTACGAGATTGTAAGCAACAATATGTAACTACTCGACTGGAAATTTATAAATGCCATACATTGTGTATAATCCTCTAAAGAACTGATTAACTTTATTGAAAAACAGTAAATTATGCTTGCGTAATGCACCAACGTATTTGGTTTAGAGCGTAAAATGCTAACCGAAATTCTGCAAATCAGTTGTTATTTTGAATTTATTTCAATTCGTTAATTGGAAAAACAATAATGCAAGAAAACTGACTGGACTATAACTCAAGTGACCAGACACTATTAAGAACATGAACCAAATAATGAATTTAGTATTAATCCTATACCATGAATTACGTGATAGTTGCCGATGGATCAAACAATGCGACTTCGTGACTTAGTTGTTTCACGTGTGACTACTAAATCCAAAGTTCCTGTTTAAATGTTAGGTGGGCATTTTTCGCAAAAATACGCCATCGTTCGGTTGAAACGTGAAATGGAGGCCACATGTTGAGTGTTGTCACGCGTTAAAGATTCCTGCCTTGCTTGGAACAGCAAGGTTTTAATCGTAATTTCAGAAAATGAGCACTAAATCATAATTAAAATATATAATTGTATTATTCACTTTCAATTTTTAGCATGCTAGACAAGACGTTCCGACATTATATCATAAATAATATTTATTATTATAAAATGACATAACGATTCAAAAACCTAAGATAAAAACTTTGTAGAAATATAAAAAATTACTTTAAGCACCAACGGCTTTTCGATTAAATATATTAATTCTCCCAAGATGACCCTTTAGTCTGCAAATGACTTTCAATTACCAAACACAAGATTTTTATATAACAATAAGAAATAATACAGTAAAAGCATAAAGAACGAAAAATTCACCCCTTGATGGTTACTTGATACAACCTTTTGTTGTAAATATGTATCTTGCGTTGCGTACTCAAAACGTAATTTATCAGTTATGAGCTTCGAGGCGTTAGAGGCGAAAGTCTCCAACTGCTGCTACCAAACGAACATCAGTGAATCGGGATATGAAGATCCAAGAATTATCCATTATTAATTGAATTTTGTTTTTTTTCAAGACAATTCTTGTGCTGCGGTTTACGTAAAGATGAGAATTTTTAATAATTTTAGCTAACAAAACAAGTTTTTCCATTATATATTTTGATTACATTAGTAGGAAATTTCTTTTCTTTTTTAGCACTTTTGAAAATGTTTCTTTACACATTTTAAGTGCATCCTAGTATATTTTAAGTATTCCTTAGTGCATTTTAGGTACCTCTTAGTGCTTTTGCTGGAATGAAGGAAATAATTTTCGTTTACTTAAAACAAGTTTCGCTTACCACTAATCGTATGAATACCATAATTTGTTTAATGGACGACTACCACTGAAGCGCCTTACCCTGGAGCCAATGCTAGGAGTCTGTCCAAAAGATCTATTCATTATCAAATGGCGATATGCCATCGACCGCAAAGTGATATTGAGACATTGCATTTACATTTCCAATGCTCCACCGAAAGTACTACATTGACCAGGAGGCGAGTTTTTTGTTGCCTGGAAATTTAGAATTTTGCCGAACCCTTGCCGTTCCAGGCAAGGTTGGGATCTTTAACGTGCGTGACAACACTCACACACGGGACCTCCATTTAACCTCTCATCCGAACGAGGGCGTAATTTTTGTGAAAAATGCTCACCTGCCATTTTTCAAGCAGTCGGCCCTGTCAGGATTCGAACCCAGGACCTTGGGATTCGTAGTCTTACGCTTACTACATTGATCCACGGCGACGCCGATATCTGAGACAACCTTTTACCGCGATAAGACAATGCAAACTGCCTGAAAGGCTGCACAAAAAGTTTACGCACGGGAACATCAGCACTTGCTATTGGTGCATTTTAAATCGTACTTTGCGAAAACAAGGTTATAACAAGCTTCGTTCTGTCGATAATTCTATTTTCAGAATATTCGTTAGACAAAGTGAGGCAATAAACTTCGTTTCTGAGGACCACATATGCAACCATTTTAGATAAACATTGTACGGTTATTTCAAAAGATCATGTATGGAAAGTACATCTGACATTTTACGTGTATAGGATTTATTATTTAAAAAAAAAAGGATTAACGTGAATGTTTTATGAAGGAATATAGTTCATAAACACCAAGAATAGCATTTGACGATGTTACAAAGTCTGGCGAAAACCTGATTTCCTTAATTAAACTAGTTTAAGATCAGTGCAATGGGGTATGTGAGATTAATATATTGGGTATTTATGGACAGTTCCTTATAGGCCAAATTTAGTATTAGCCAATGGTAAAAAAACTTGTTCTGGCTAATCACTACTGCAGTTGAAGCTGTGACCATTGGAAAAGCTGCAAATCACTGTAAAAACTCCAGGACTTTCTCATGATAGATTTTTAAAAGATATTTCTTAATTTGGCATAGTCTGACAAAATCTAGTTTATACCAATCTCGATTCGGTCAGTTTTGACCAATTTAAATGTAATTCGACCCTCAAATTTCCAAATGTTAAAACCAAGATGTTAAACTATAATCGGAAAATCAATGCTTCATACGTGCATTAAATATTCGGTTCTAAAAAGTAGAGCATGATTTGAAATTCTGAAAATGTTTTTATAGTGAGCCGGAACGGTATTAATTCTAGTGAGTTGATCGTAGGAAGTAGTGAACTTGCCAACGGATGTAGAACATTTTTCTTTCTAACTTGAATATCTTAAAGCACATGGATATGGACCGTAGCCAAGTATATTGACGCTTTACAAGAGTTTAGCCAATCCCATTGTACTATTGAAGTTAATAAACTTATGCGCTACAGATTTATAGGTCACATTTTGAGAATTTATGGAGTTGAAAATAAACTGTTCGTTGAAAACGTATGGATAATTGTGTAATATATAACGAAGTAAAGGTTATTAAAATTTTTGGCATAATTTGTAAGTTTTTCTGAAAAGATTGAGTATTTTTTTAACAGTTGATGAAATCTACTTCGAACCTATTTATAATCGTGATAATTCCAGCATGGTCACGATTTAATTTTATTATAGGACAGAAGATTATATAGTATTTTGCTATTATTAACTGTAAGAAATGTTAAATCCATGTTTACTGTTTAAAATTAACAACTATACATTAAATAATTCTCTCAGGCATTATATAAGCTTCTAATTTGCAGACATTTAAAAAATGAAAATCGGAGTAAAAAATATCAACCTATATAACCTCGAATCTATTTTGGTTCATAAACATTTGGTTAAAGGTATTTGGACTAGTAACGGTTATTGCAAAGAATAATGCCAAAGGCATTCCGTGCTCGCTTACTTGTTATCATGTTTTCTTTTTAAAAAGACTTTCCTATTTGAGATGTTTTAACAACAGATTTATACTCCTCAGAAATTAAAAACAATAGTGAACCGTTTAGGCCAAAACTGTTTCAAAAAATGCTTCTTATATAAAAACATATAATACAAGAAAATCGTCTCTATGACATTTTGATGTAATTTTCTACACATAGACTTTCTGTAAGAACAAAAGCTACTACCACAATTTTGCGATAGAAAAAAACGTTTAGAATTAAAAATGACTTATTTTGAAAAATATTCTTGCTTCCAATCTAAATATTTTCATGCATACCAAACTACTATTTCCATTCCGAAGTTGATACACTAAAAGTTCCATTTTAAAACATGTCACTCGCATTTTTTTGTGTTGTGAATTATTGACCACGAAATTAAATTTTAGATTCTTGGAAATGTAAATAAAGTTATTGGAGCGTAAGCTAAGATTGTAAAGAGGGTAACATAAATTACGAAAGGGATACTGATATATTTTTAATCTACTCTTCATCATCATTAAGTCTTCAGTTCTGAAACTGGTTAGACGCGTATCATCATTGTTTCCTATTCTGAACTAACCTACAGATTTCCCTGAAATTTGCACAGTCTGCATCTATCTCTTTTTTCCTATCTCTGCTTATGTAATATATCCCATACTATTTCCCAAAAATGCCTTAGAACGTATTCTGCCCTACTATTTCTTCTATTTTTGTATACAGATATCCTTGTTCCCCTACTATTTCTATAAACTATTTGTTATTAACTTTGTCTGTCCATCCTCATACATCTGAAGCACAGCATTTCAAAAGACACTTACCGTTTTTCTGTCTGCTTTTCAGACTGCACGTATTTCATAGGCATACTGTGTTGTGCTCCACACATATGCTTTCCACAATTTTCTTCTTGTTCTGTTTGTTGTCTTTCATCATATGCGCTGTTCTTTCTTGTTAGATGCGGTTCGGTCCCCTTGTATTGTTTTACAATTATATATCCTATTTCTCCGACATTCAGTGGTTGTGAAGGGGGGTAAGCAGCCTGTGGCTGCCAAGTTCCCCCAGCACTTAAGCATTTACCGATTTAATATTTTTTCCAATATATCTTTTCGCACAGTCAACATTAGTTGCAGATATTTCACAACCAACACCTGTAGCTGTTTATAATAATCATCAAATTTATCTGCGCTTATTTTTTCGTCATTAGGTTTTCCGTCTCAAAACTGGTTGGACACGTACCTGCACTTATTTATATTCTGAGCTAGCCTACAAAGTTCCCTGAAATTCTCACACATAATGTATACAGCTCGGTTCTATTGTTTTCTAATTTTATGCCCTATTTCAGCAAGATTCAGTGAAGGGGGTTAAGCAGCCTGTGGCTGTCAAGATCCCCTAATACTTAGACATTTGCCGACATAATAGTTTTCCAGTAAATTCTTTCACACAATTAACATTATTCGAGAATATTGACCAACCAATACTTAAAGTTGCTTATAATAATCATGTTTAAGTACAGTTACTCTCTTGGTCATTAATTTATCCATCTTGGGACTGGTTGGATGCGTACCTCCATTGATTTCTATTCTAAGCTATCCTACACATTTTCAATTTCTGTTGTTCCCGAGGTTAAACCTAATGTACTTGAAGTATTGTTTGTATTCCTTTAATTTGGCACTTAAGATTAGAAAAAATTTTTTGATGTCTGTCGATTTTTTTTTGCTTTAATCGGACTAAATCAGTCTTATGTATCCACAAAAGGTTTGATCTCATGCTGGGTTGACATTGATGTCCGTACTGTTATAAAATTAAACACTTGTAAAATAAATGTGTGTTTTTATTGTTGACTCGGGTCGTCGAGCCCCGGATGCTGAGGGGCCTGCTTTTATCCTGGTCCTGAATTCGCAACTTCTCACGTACAGAGTGCGCCTTGGTCATTGTAATAATTCTTTCTCTGATGACCTGCTTGACCTTGGCTTACCTTGATAATTGTAATTAAAAGATAATTCTTTATTTGTCCGTACATTTATTGACCTGGAATACCACACTTGTTGTCGATGTAATGCGTATGTATTTGGTGATCGCATCTTCTACTATGCTAGAAGTTTCAGCTTGCGTAACCAATTTGACGTCGTGATTTATGGCGTTATCAGTTGTGCTACTTACTACATGTTTCGATGTATGACTTCCTGCGACTTCACTTAAGGTGCCTTCTGAAATGTAGACCATTCTTTCTTAGATGCTAATTCATCCAATTCACTGGCATATTGTGTATTTGATTTTCAATATTGACTTAATTAAATAACTTTATAATAGACCAATTCTGAATTTTCGGGCTTAGTTCCATTCTTCAATTTTGCTACTATAATTTTGAAGTCATCTTCATTTGAAATTAAATCTCTGGGTTTCCATTAAGTTTAGATATTAGGAAAATCACGGCGTTTCTTTGATTGTCTTCTATTGAAGGCTGACATTTTTATTAAATCTAACAATACGAGCACGTTAACTGCTGACCCGTCAAAATTAAGGGTAATATCTATCTGGAGAAATTGAAAAATTTTTCTGCGCTCATAGACATAAATATTTTGGTTTTGCTACTTTAGGCTTCTAAATAATGACCTTGCTCTAAATTTTCATTCCGTATTTTAATTGTAGTTTAGATTTCCGTAATTTCCCGATCTATTTTTGACTTTAAAATCCGTAGTAAATTTTCTTGATCTGGTCTCGATTCATTTTTCTAGTTTTCTGTTGCAAAATCTCGTATTTCCCTAAATTTCCGCTCTAAATTATGTACTCTAGACGATTTACTAAAAAAAATAGCTTATACTTTGAAAGTTAATTTATAAGCCGCATTCAATAATTTATAAAATACTTTTAGGTTCTGTCAACAATTTCTGAAATTTTGTTTTTATTGGCAACATATCATACACATTATTTAAATGCAGACAAAGAGAATCTGTTTAATGCTCGAAGCTTTCGCTTTAATTTCTAGTAAATAAACTGCCTACTCGTTTTTTAACCTTCATCTTAATCTCTAATTCAATTTTACCTCAAAAATTATTGAAAACTTTTAAAGTTGAGTACTACTTATCCGCTACTTCATTATATAACTAACCTATTACACTTATATAATTAAAAACGTTTTGCGTATTTTACGGATTCATGCGCGTTTACAATTTGTTCTGAGGAATTTGCATTTTCACTATTGCATTACTGATTTTCCTATATTTAGTTACTAGAATGTATATCCAATTCATTATAATTAAAACGATTGTTTTTATTAATAAGTAGTCCACAATATTATACGGTCACTAAATTTTGTGTAGCACTGTTAGTTTCTGCTTTTGCGGCTCGTGCAGATAAATTTCTTTTGTTTTAACTGACTGGTGCCAATAGCAATAATAAAATTAATTCAAAACAAGTATTCTTAGATTTTAGGTCGTTTATTGCTAGTTTAAAATATTACAGTTAAAATATACTTTACTTACTAGTTAACTATTTACAGTTTAATTAAACTTTTGTGAATTTTTCTCCATACCTATTTTTGTTTGTTTTCCACTCCTCAAACGGCTGGTTTTTAGACAGTAATGCAGAAAAAATTTAATAGCGACCATCTTTGAATCTTCTGATCCACAAGCACGTAAGGTATTGGAGGAGCCACGTAATGTGAAGTGACTAGGTCACCACGTATTGTGGTTTTTCCTTTTCTATTTGGTCGCCATCTGACTCCTTACTCAAGCTAGTTAAATTTAAAATGAGCTGCACTTACTTATTTATTGGCGATAGTTAACACAAGGACCTTAGCCTCTCACAATTCTATTCTGTTATCACACTTCTATAATTGTTCACTTTATCATTTTACAGCTCTCGACATTGCACTATCCTGTATTCATGCTGTAATCAGCAGCCACATTTCCTCCAGACATCCCTAACATTTCCTTCACACATCTACCAATTTACATGTTAAACCAACTATCCCAAAGTACTTATTTTAGACAATCACCGCCACAATCATGAATCTCCCCTTGACCACACAACAGCACTTGTCGATTACCCACCATTTCACATCCACAATCATCAGACTTCTTTCATCAACCTCCACAAATCGAATACATTCCGCAGCACTCACAGTACAACGCTATCCGCCATCCATTGGTATCAACGTCAGCATATTGCCAGCAACGTTTCCAGCGATACGCACAACACCCAGCCGTTTCTACCGCGAACCGTTTAGCATACAGCTCGCGCCAGGACGCATACCCATTCGTAAGACGTACCGACGTGCCGACTTGAGCAGCCTTAACACCATCTTCTAGGAAACATGCGATCCTCTGTGAGTCGCAGCTCAGACATTTTAGCACAACCGACGATCTGCAACAGCCGCGCATTTAAATCGCAACCGCGCATCCTGCAAAGTTGAGATCAGCGAACTGATGTCAACAGCTCGTCGCACTCAGCATTGCTCGTCTTGACGTGCGAACGCCACCGAACACGGAAACGTTTCATTCGCGCACAGCCCATGCACAGTGTGTCGAAGATGCACCACTTAATCAAAAACTTAACCTATTACCAGCAATTTCCAGCTACACACAATCTTAACACACTTTAATATTGTTCACGCACCGCAGCAGCGAGCATCACCACACCACACCATTTTGACACAGATTTCACCACAGTGCGTTTCCGAGCTCGTAACCAACATATACACGCCGCATTGCATTTCGCCATCACATGCGAATCACCTCCTTACCGTCACAACATTTTACACATCCGCGCACTTTTCTTGATCACCTGTTTAACAGATCGATCGCACGCCAGATTTTCAGAACCGGTAACCGATATCCCAACGACAGCACTCCGATGTCACCGACCTACCGTCAGAACAATCCGCATTCATACGCTGCAGTCACGATTTCAACACGACACGAGGTCGAGACGATTTTAAACCCGAGGATACCGATATCATCCACGAGCCGATCAACTCTCTAGCAGCAACCGCACATTCTCGTGCCAACGTTATTCAGCGCCTGAATACCGTCGCGCAGACGAGCACCATTCCACACCATTTGCACACGTCGCACCACTTATTACTTGTGAACACGCCATTTAGACACATCATCATTTGATTTCACGTGAGACAACCATTCGACCCTATTTAAACACTCACGATCACTTTCATCGACACCATCCCGCACGTTTACATCGTCAACCACAACCGACGATCATTGTACAACGATGAGCCAGATGGCATGTAGACACATCACCTGTTATTTATCACGAAAACCGTATTTTTCAAACCACACATCAAGCCTTTAGTCATTAACATCACGACTCAGCACGGAAATCTCATTGACGAATCCCCCACTCAGATGCCTGCCTTTGAGCAGCTCAAGACCGGTACCACCAGAGACCTCAATCTTAATCGCCGCCATCACGAGATTCACCATCACACTTCTCACACCCACACGTCTTATTTCGCACACAATTATGCATCAGCAGCAACACACTTCATATTTCTAGGACCCCGTAAACAGATTTTACAGACCACCCCACGTTACAGTTAAAGACATTTTGCTCATCATTTAACCATCTGAGATGTTACCATGCACAGCCTAGATTTCAAACAGATCCGCAAACACGTGATCAACATTCAACAGAACCGAGCGATTTGGAGAAGAACTTAAATGACATTAAACTACAACAACCATTCACATTCACGCAGATTCTGTCACATTACGAACGCTGTCATCTCCTCGATAAACCACCTTTGCGCGTCATGCGAACGTACCTTACATGACATCGCAGACAGCATCCATCACAAGACTGACCTGCGACCAGCATCCGCCCTGTACGCACCAGATCACCCACTCGCATCACCACGCCCACCTGCATGCCCATCGCGACGCATGCCATGCGCACCGTTTTCAGTACGTCACAGCCTTTATAACAAAGAACACGATTACATATAAACGTTTATCCGACACAACATTAAAACACCACGCCACATGGATCCATTTAACCATTACACACAAACAGTCCATGCATCGTTTGAGTGGTTTTACATCTTCACTTGCAGCGACTTTCAACGACACCGTCTTTCATCCTTTCAATCACTCTGAAGATCGTCAGCTGAATGCTACAGTTGCCCATTTGCTGATCGCCGAAACATCCATCCCTCGTTCCAGTCACATCCATTCACACATCGCATTCTGTTGATCGACTCTTTCGGCATTGAGAAACTTCACCGCAGTACCACCACTTTTGGGAACATATGGTTACAGGTCAAACGAATGATCCGAGCCATCAGGCAACATACACGAACTTTGCTGCACGCAAAGCAAACCGCACTGTTCGTTCATTCGTCATTTGAAACACGTTTTAGAATAACCTCAGCATACGGATTTATCATCTTTTCAAGAACGTTCACACAAAGAGTCTTCACCGCGTCGCACAGCCAGACCCGGATGCCTGTCACCATCGACAAAATCATTCCTCATTTTCATCAGCCCTGTTCACACACATCGCATCGCAGCCAGCTCCACCGCCATCCATTCATTCCAGTTGTCTTTCTTCCACCAGCAGCGGTCTTAACGAACGCACCATACGCGCACACTGGCACGCGCGAGATCACCACCGAATGACCATTTCTGAATGCAGATCAGGATGCTAACACACCGCATCACTGTAAGATTTATTTTATCTAGCTCCTTCTCATTCCACATCAACGGCAAGTTCCGAGCACACCATCCGTTTCGATTTCGATCACCCTGCCGTCACATTTCACCATTCTCACCAGCAGCACATTCAGCAGTTTTCAGCGTCCGCATCATCAGCACCGAGCATGGCCTAGAAGCATCCATCATCTTCAGCATAACAGTCGCGACACTGCACCGACGCCACGCCAGTCAATCGCGTCACGCTACAGCAGACGCAAGTTTCAACGCCATCGACAACGTAAACACATGATGCCGCTTCACCGACGCATCATCAGCCGCATGCCACATGCACAGTTACACACCCGCAGTCTCGCGTCAACCAATCCTTCTCGATTTGCCAGCCAGCCAGCATCATCGTCATCCCAGCATCTGTCACATCGCACACAAAGATTCGTTCGACTCAGTTCCTCCATACACTCAGTTGTCCATCCAGCTTGGAACACAGATTTTGAATTTATACGACCGAGGTCTGATACTTCTGCCCATGGCCCAGAAAACGAGTCATCCCGCGGAACAATGGCCGATCAGATCGCACACCATAGATAAACATCCAGCGCAGCGCAGTCCAGCAACCACACAGCACAGGCGTACATCAGTCAGCCAGCTGCTCGACAAACACATTACCTATGTCACAACATACAGCCAGCATCACACCCACCGTTTCGCCGAGAACGCATCTGAGCTCGCCTCAGCCACCGTACATCACTTGAACATCGCAGCGCAGCCACGACGAGCCGAAAGTCGACAGCTTCACGCACGCGACACGAGCGACGACTTCACAGTCGAGACGATCAGCGAGACACACCTCCATACATGACACACACGATGAACATCGAATGAACCAAATCTTGTTGATCCTGATCAACTGTTAACACATGAGTGCATTTTCCCGCTTTTATGACATTCATGTGTTACACATTTGCACAACTGTTAAATCTACCCTGCCGCCATTGAGTTTTGAAACAGTGACATGTTGAGACAGCGATTAGCCAGCGCCGCCGGCCCAACCTATTAAATTTTCCTTTATCTAACCTAGGTCCACACTTGTTTTTAATGGAAAACTAATAACAACAACAACTACAGTAATAATAATTCAATTCAAATAGTGTTTATTAACGAAAATACAATAACTTAAAAACAAGAGAAGCTAATGGGGAAAATAATTTAGCCATCATTTACAAACAGGGCATCCCAGTTATTATTCAACGCACTGATAAAAAAAACTAAATAAGTGTAAGCAATCGAGTATATGTTCATCCCAATTACAAGTTTATTGTCATAATGTAGGAGGATTACGTACAAAATGTGTTGAATTATCTAATGCAATTGCTTTATCAACTCTTCGATTTGTAGAGATGTAGCGTCTCCATTTTTCGATGCGCATCCCTGTCGGCTTAGGTTGGATAACAACATATTCGACTATCTTCGGCAATATACGTCCTCACTCTGTAGAATACGTAAGAGAACAATTTTTTCGTATTCAATTTAGTATTCGATAGTAGCTAGAACGGTAAACATGAGCGTCTCCAAGATGATTAACGTTTCTCAACTTCTTGGGAATAAAGTGAAACCGGCAAATGAGCGATTTGGATTATGGCTGTTGACAGAAAATATGTGCAACAATAATCTGGTAAAAGATATTGGTAATATTTGTTATGTCGAAGGCGAACAGATGCTGACTGGTGGACTACACACACCAATTACAGAACCATTTTGTGACAATATAATGTCGGTTAAAATTTGCGACCTTTCTGACACCGAACAAGCATCTGCAAACAAAAGGATGTTTATCCTAAAAAAGAAATTTGTGGTGCATTTAACAGCTATCTACGAAGAAAGTTCAACCGATTTGTTTCCGCTAGGCATGGTGTTAAAGCTAAGCTTCCGTTTTCTCTGGAAAGCACTAACAAGATGGGCCAGAGAGTAAAAGAAATTATCGGGGAAAGAAGACCTCGAATGCATTAATAAAAAATTCCAAAATCCTATATGTGTTCCATACAAAGTGGAACTAGCAGATGTTAAGTTGGAAACTTTATTGGAGGAACTACCAGATATATTAGACGAAGTCGAAAAATATTATTTCTATCTTTTTTGACATGGATGTAACCCAAGATTTTGCGGGCATATTTAGCAAGATGGAGATGTGTAATCATTTAACTACAAAGCATAACTTTTGCTATAAGGGAAAATACGAAGAAAAGTGTAATATTATAGTTGACAACGATAAAACTGCAGGGATTGATTGTTTAACATGGCTAACAACCAATGCAAGAATTAAGATATACAACAAATTTGTGTGTCAGATAACAAGTCCTGGTGTTAATAAACAACTTGGCAATCATATACTAGATTTTTACGTTGTCCAGATGTACGTTTAAGGGAAACATTTGCGTCTACTTTGGTCAAAGAACATGGTATTACGCGATTGGAAGCGAGAATATACAACTGTGCAATTGGAAGCTATGTCAGTGCGGAACGAGTGTATACACCCTTAAAAGACTGTTTAACCTTATTGGAAGATAGTGTTATACTTCCTAAAGGCGCCAATGTACTCGGTACCACTTGCCAAAATGTGGAGTAGGCTGTCGGACAAGCTACAAAATAGCTGCTGTTTAGCGAATAATAACCTGCTACAGTACGTGTATTGGGGGAATGGCAATACAAAGAAATTGACGGGCTTGCAAATTAAGTTGTCCGAAAAATCAAAAGAAAGGAAAACATTGATAAAGTATGTGCTTTCGGCTTTAGTTTTAACTATTTACCCGTAAATTATTTGGAGATAGTAGAGGAGCAAGACAGCCAAGATAAAATAAAATCTTACACAAGTGCTACATTAAAGCAGGTAGTACATATTTTACACAATCTGCAACACTTATTCTACAATTCCAAAAGAAATAGTCATTTCGGAATTGGGATTGATAAATACACCTAACATTCGCCCAGAGGTTGTATGACAACGCGCAAATATTGGTAGTAAACTCTATTCGTTTACGTTAAAGGAAATTGCCCCATTATGTATGCCTTATGCTGTGAGTGGAAGGAAAAGACAACTGAATTAGAGGAAATGGATGCAAAAGGCGAAAATTGACTACATGGAAAACACTGCGACAATACGAACAATACAAAGATGTGTTAGACAAAGAACATCTTATTAGAGAAAATGAGGAAGAATTAAAAGATTATTTTATGTGTCGATGGAGTGACTTAGATACATCCGGGTTGTACAAGCTGTATGCATTTGCGGTTAGTAAGAAAGACTCTTTAGTTATGTAGACGTTCTTGCAGAAAAGGATGGTACTAAATCCGTATACTTTTTAAAAGGTTATTCTAAAACGTATTTATCAAAATGGCAGATAACAAAGACGAACTAAGGAATGCGGGTTTCGTAATCTTTGCGTACACCACACGCAAAAGGGGTTCCGCTAAACATTGTATATTTGCCTAGTAAAGAACCTCTCGGATCATTTAAAACCGAGGGTCTTACAACCTATAACAACCATATATTCCCAAAAGTGGTGGATATGCAACTACGCAACGGTGTGTGGGAGAAAAGGATTTCTCCAATACCGACAAGAAGAAGTCGATCAAGCTAACAAGATATGTATGCAGGATATTGTGGGAAAGCTGCGATTAAAAGATTGTCACAAGCTGGAAGAATTACACGAAGGAATGGATCTGGTTGTCGGCGGAATCAAAGACTTTAAATATAGAGGCAAACTTCGGTACATTTTACAATTCGAAAACCTAGACGGTCTCTATGTATCAAACTATTGGTTAGAAAAGGAGATAGAGGACTTGGGTATCGATTTAAATTTTAAGCTGCGAATAAAATTAGATAAAATTAAAGCCACCCAAACAAGCATAAAGAAAGGACTGTCTTCTGTGTATAACTTTGTATTAAAATTAAGTTTAAATGATCCATGCTTGGCATTAGTTGTTTTTTAAATTTGTTATGTATAATGTCAGAATAAACATTTTATAATAGTATATAACATTGTTCTTTATTTATAAAAGGCTGTGACGTTACCACGAAATAGCAGTCGCACAGAGAGGGGTGCGCATGGGCAGCGCGCATGGGCAGGGTGTGCACGCGCATGGGCGCGCATGGGCAAGGTGTGCATGCGCAGGGTGCTCATGGGCTGGGATGCGTCTGGGCGTACACGAGGGAAGCGGATGTTAACAGTCACCAAGCATCCAATTCTTTATTTGGTGTGGAGTACTTGTCTGCGTATGTATCCAGAGTAAAAGAATACGATTTGCATACGCGGCTTATTAATAAAATTAGTTTATCGAGGAAGATGACAAGCGTTACGTCACCCTAATAGTACAACAATCTACGCATGGGGGGTGTAAAGATATAAGATAGTTGTTTAGATTTGTATATATTAGTTTTAAGATTCCATAATTTTTAAGTTCTTCTCCCACCTTCCAAATCCTTCCGGCTTCTATCCTGGTTGACAGAGTATACGTGTTATCTCCACGTGGTATTTGCGGGACACTGCGGTTTTAGAATTCTAGGGAAACGGTTGGTTAAAGCATATGTCTTGCATAGCAAAAAAGGGTTCTCAAGATGGTGTTAAATAAAGATGAGCAAAAATTAGTCTTTAAAACGCATAACTTTGTATGGGGTGGTCCTATTTAAAATCTGTTTACAGATTTGGGGTCCCTAGAAAAATTTAATATTAGTGCAAACATTAACAATTTCGACACTAGTGACTACCCTGCGTATAATAAATACAATATAACACTTGTCAACAAAAAAAGTTGTAGGGAAAATTAAAGACGTATTTAATGGGGGTCCGGTATTAGAATTTGTTGGTAGTAATGTTAAGTCCTACTGTAATGTAGGCGAGAAAGATACGATTAAAAAGATTAAAGGGGTCTCACGAATTGTAGTTAAGTAAAACCGAGGGTCTTACAACCTATAACGAGCATATACCTCCAAAAGGGGTAGGCATGCAACTACGCTGCAGTGTGTGGGAGAATAAGAATTCTTCCAATAAGAAATTATAGTTTCCATGTACGTAGCACCAGTCATTGGGTAATGGTAGAAATGTTAAACCTATAAAGGCGATTATTAATTGTGGTTTAGAAAAATAGCAGTTTTCGTGGAGTAAATAAAATAGCTTAGACTGGTTAATGTATATGGTTACATACTCTCGTACACATCCACAAACATCTGTTTACGTCCACAATATCGATACCGGTAGTTTTTGTTTAACAAATAGTAGGAAAAATACGTCAGGTGTTAGTGCGGAAGCCCATAGGATCGTTGGAATTAAAAAGAACGATATGGCGGAATGTATGGTTGTCTCCGTTAGAATAATCTAAAGTGGTTAATTGATCGTATTAGATGTTTAAATAAGCGAAAGTGTAAAGGCCTACATAAACAAAATTTAATTATCCGACAAAAGTGTGCGATGTGCTACACTTATAAATAAAGTATGGAATGGTGCTTTGCATCGGTCCTAACAATAAAAGGGCGACTGACTTTTCCAAGCAACTACAAGAATAGCAGTAGCGCAGAGAAGGGGTATGCATGTATTATACAGTTGCTGCAAAATATGTTAGTTTACGCGTAGCTCGGATGTGTAATTGATCACGACTTAAAGATCCTCGGAGGTTTAAAATTCTCGGCCCATTGTCGTTTGAAAATGTTTGTAAATTATCAAAACGGTAGCGGGTCGAAGTATAATGGATTATTGACTGAGTTTTTCTACCTTTACGAGGGAATCGGAAATTGATAGACATCGAGCATCTAATTCTCTATTTGGAGGATATCGAGTACTTACCGGTTCTAGAAATCAATACGTGCGATCGACCGCTATGCGAAAGTGTAAAAGCCTACAGAAGCAAAATTTAATTATCAGACGAAAAGTGCGCGATGTGCTATAGAAAGTATAAAAATGGTGCTTTGCCCAGTCTTAACAGTAAAAAGGAGAGTGACTTTTCTAGCAATTACAAGAATAGTAGTAGCGCAGAGAAGGGGTATGCATGTATTATACAGCGCATTGTTGCTATAAAATATGTTAGTTTACGAGAAGCTCGAACGTACACAAATTAAATTTTAATCTATAATTAACTATGGTCGTAAAAATGGGAAATTAATGGGTAATTTGAATACCGCTAAGCATATACTTTCGCTTGGTGATTCATTTGGAAAATATTCAAGCCTACCTAAAATATGACGTAGAAGTTATTTAAAATTAAATTGTTGTAAGTATCCTGTAGACAGCAAGTTGGTATTTTCTTAGTAATGGTTTAAAGTGTTTTTGGTTATAGTAGCACTGCATCTTCTACGACTTGCACACAATTTGTGTGCGTGTGCTACCGCTCTTTTGGATTTTTAATATGCACGCGATCTGTATAACATGGAAGACGTTTCCGATGTTTCTACTAACGGCATTCGCACCATCAACGAAGCGAGCCAGCTGCATGCATTGGCGCTAAATGTATTGGACGAGCAGCAAAGATTATGACATCATTTAGTTCCCCGCTGAATCCTCAACTTCGTTCGGGTATCTTCGGAAACCTTCGGTTTGCATTCTATAGGGTACATAAAGCAGGTACGCTGGAGTAAACTCTTTAGTTAGTTCGCTTACACAAGTCTTATAGTGCGGATTTTGTTTTGTACTAAAATGGTACCTGCAAACGTTTTTAAATGCGAGCCCTGTGACGTCTACTTTACCAGGAGGGATGCTCTCAAACGACACCAGAACAAATGTCGTGGTGTAACATCGTCCAGCGTTAAGCTTATACATCCGTCAGCAGCAAAGTTCTTTAACTGTGGGTCTTGCGGTATCGCTTTTACGAGAATGGGCAACTTACAGCGACACAAGGAAAAACAGCACGGTATGTCATTAAGCCGTAAACGTTCAGCTCCGCCAGCTGTTAAAGGACCTTGTACGAAACAACCACGAATTATGTGTAAAGTATGCGACATGGATGTGTTAAAGTCTGCATACCCCAGTCATCTACGGAGCAACAAACATAAAATGCAACAGTTATCACTACTAACGACGATGGCGTAGAAATGGTTAGCACTGCGTTTAACAACCGCATGGCTAGCTATCGCATAAAGAACGCCAGTGTCGACGATGGAGTGCCTGAGTTTCTTTGGAAGCAGAAAGAGCGATTTATTCGATTAATAAATGAAAAAGAATACAACATACAGCAATAAAAGTCTATTGCGAACTCTACGGCGTTTATACCAAAATGGAGGAAGAGAAGTCCGATGTGAAATCCTTTAACACAAAAATGTGGTTATAACGTCTTCTAGTAATCTGGAAAATATGTACGAGGTCTTAAGCGAAACCATAAGAACAAAATCAGAGGAATTTGAAACATGCGGGTCCGATGGTCTTTGGAAAAGGTGCTCTATTTAGAAATAAATATTAATAAGTATAGCCCGATATGAGTTCTAGGTTAAAAAAAAAAAATTGTAAATATGTATTTAGAAATGTTGTTTACAAATTTAAACTGTATTAGTAAAAATTGTTTGTAATAAAAAGTTTTAAGAATTGTTTTAGATTTTCTTTAGGTGTGAGTTGCAGGAAATTTATAATTTAAAGGGTGTGTGTAAAATGGTAAGGGGTGGTCCCTGTTTTAAATCTGTTTGCAGATTCGGATTCTACATAAAATTCTAGACTAACAAGATGTGCTACATGTATAAAAAAATTTATAAGGACGCTACAGGTAAGAAAACTTAAAATGGGGTAGCTCTCTGGGGATGGTGCTATGTGAAAAATTTAAAGAGATTTGTGTAGCTGAGAAAATTCTAATATTGATTGATACCAAACAAGGTAGGTTTATCTCGTGGGTGGAAATGTGGAGAAAGATTTATCTCGCAGAGGGTATATGTAACTTTGCAGGGCGTGGTCCGATTTCAAATCTGTTTACAGATTCGATGTGCGTAAAATTCTAGACTAGCAAGATGTGCTACATGTATAAAAAAAATTTATAAGGACGGTCGGAAATCGCAACTGGTAAGAAATCTTAAAATTGGGGTAGCTCCCTGGGGGATGGTGCAATCTAAAAAATTCTTAGAGATTCGGGTAGCTGAGAAAATTCTAATATTAATTGATACCAAACAAGATAGGTTTATCTCGAAAGATGCAATGGCTAGTCGAAGAAAACTATTTGGTTCAGATGTGGAGCAAAGAGCAAAATTTAGAAGATCAGGACTTTAAAGGGGTATAACTTTGCAGGGCGTGGTTCGATTTCAAATCTGTTTACAGATTCGGGTTGTACGTAAAATTCTAGACTAACAAGATGTATCGCATGACTAAAAAATGTTTAAGGACGCTCAAAAGTCGCTACAGGTAAAAATCTTAAAATGGGTAGCTCCTTGGGGATGGTGCTATCTAAAAATTCTTAGAAATTTGGGTAGCTGAGAAAATTCTAATATTAATTGATACCAAACAAGATAGGTTTATTCAGGGTGGGTGCCAATAGGCACCGAGAAGTATCTCAAAATTTTAGGGTTAGGTTATCGATTTTTAGGTTAGGATGGTTGGGGTAAAACTCCCACAAGGAGGTCCACAAGGAGGAGATTCATCTCTTTGTGGAGGAGATTCCTAAAATAAGACTTTATAGTGGGTTTTTACATGTAAATTTGGTCCAGATGTGTGAGGAAATGTGGGATTCTGGAGGAAATGTGGTGCTGATTACACCATAAATACACTACTTGCACTTATTTTAAAAATCCTTAGAGTAAGTAAATGCCATCATTATAGAACGCTGACAACTACTAACTATTAAATTAGCGGCTCTGCAGCTCAAGGTATTGCAAATAAAATGTGCACAGCAATATGTTCGTGCTACTGGATCAGATTACTTATTTTGTTCTACATAAGATTTTACAGTGATAGTTTTAACGTCAATGTTTGTTGCCATAGTAACAAGATTTTGTTTTGTTCAGGGGAAATAGTCTGGGCATACTTGACATAAATACCCGTTTGTAGACCATTTGACTCCTTGTTGACTGATGCTGTTCCCTTGAAAGCTTGCATTATCTTGCTGTAAAATAATTCAACGTTTACTATTTTTATTTAGCATTTTAGAAGCTCGCACTAAGCATACGAATTTATATCATTCTGCATTTCAAGTTCTGAAATCTTCTAAAGGAGTAGCAGCCTCAACTGCTTTTTGAGATAAAACAAGCAAACATTCTCTTGGAAACACTGATGGTGAATAACTTTTGTTGGATTTGTTTCACCTTTTAATACCAAAACAATAAACTGCTGTTTTGTTCTAAGATTGAATGCGTATATCCATAAGTTTCATGATTACTAACGATATCATGTATCAAATATGACGCGCGGAAGATAAATGTTTTAAGCCGTTCTTTGCGCCATTTAAAACGATTTTTTTTATCGTGAATTAAAATGTGTGTACCTAACTTGAACATAATTTTATAACACTAGGTGATCATGTAAAATTTGATTACTTCTTTCATATTCATGATGTTTGTTCTATATGTTACATGCAGATCTGCCGTTGTAGTTTGTCCAAGAGCATCAATCTTTTCCGATTTTTCCAATGCTATCGGTCAACCTTTTTAAAATTCATCAATTAAGTTATTGCGATCAAATAAGCATCTTTGCTATGGCCAAATCACGGTTCGTCTTGATGTTGCCTCATCGCCAAAAGTTGTTTTTAAATTGTAGATGCACTTCTTTCATTTTTTTTACTCAAAGATAGAATAAAATTATTGCTGGAAAGTGTACACGATTTAAATCCATGTTTCTTCGAACATTATTAACTACAAAATTAAACCGTAATGTAACTGTTCAATACTTTTACACTCCGTTACTTTTATTGGCAACGCAAATGTTCAAATGTATGAATTTATAGGTATTGTAGGATGACTACACTGTTGCCACATTCCCGAATTTTAGCAGGAGCAGCACCAGGTCTTCAGAGTAAAAAGAAAAATTTTGAACATTCGGATTCTTCGAATGGAACTAGAAAGTAAGAACAAATGAAGAAAGCGAGCTTTACAATGTTTCTAAAAAGCAAGAAATAATTGAGTCCCAGAAAATTTGTGCAATCAGCTTAAAATGTCCAAATGGACTGTAGTGTGTAAAACTATTCCTCCAAACTATATCTCCTTCGAGCCGAAACTATCTACATAAATTAAACGAATAAAGGCTACTAAACGCTTTGTATAAATGTAGTTTTCTTCAACGTAGATTATCAGTAAGGGATCACACACGAAATAAATTAAGTTACTATGTCAGTAACTTATATATGTAGAGCAGGAGTCCTTAACCTTTTTGCGCCTAAGAGCACATTTTAGAATGCAGGTCAGGCGGCGGGCACTATTTATTATTTCAAGGTAAATTTATAGTTGAATTATTATTAATACACATGATGTACAAAAATATTTAATTACAAAAATATAGTTTTAACATATAAAAGTTATTGTTTATATTTTTATGTAAAATAAATTGGAAATGTTTATTAATGTTGGCAGCGCGACAATCGTCAGCGAATAGCTAATTTCACACATGTATCTACAATGTCATGTGGGTGCTTTCTGTCAAAATAAACGTTTAACAAAAATCAAAATGGACTCTTTCAGAAAAAAAACGATTGACAGACTGATACGATATGTAACCTTTCACTAGGTACTGATAAATTATTGAGTACTGAATGTGTTGTCAAATATATTTTGTGTGGTATTGGATACTTTGAATTCACAGAATTAATCCTTCAATCAATAATGGCAATCAGAAGACTTATTTCTAAATAAATACCTCTTAAAATCCTGTCTTACAAGGTATCAATGGTGTACAATTCTCTAACTCTTTCAGCAGTGACATCCAAAACCTAACACAATTGTTTGTTTTAATTTTACTAATATTACAAATGACCCTTTGTAAGGGTTGATTTTAAATCAATTACGGAAATTAAGTTTGTTATTAATGGATACTTATTGATGGTCCTTGTCTTCACTAGTAGTAGCTGTTTCACGATGTTCTTTACTGTTGGAACAATTAGGGTGCACTGATTACCTTAGGCTCCTGGTACCAACGCTAACAGTTGTGGTGCTTCGATCGATTTATAACTCCTTAGACTTGGGCAAGCTTCTCACCATAATCAAACTCTTCTATAACTCCTCTAGAAATATCCTAGTATCACAAGCACTATGCCTGACTTTTCTTAATTACACCAATCTTTGCTGGATAAGGGCTATGTCCCTCCTAGTTACTTTTTACAATTTCTATTAATAAATAACACCAAATTTAAATGTAACTTATCTTTATTTTCAGAGCTTGTTTTTACAAAAATCTCATCAAAAACTATCCAAAAATTACCTTTTTTATCATTATTATAATCTTTCCATGACAACCTCAATAGCCCTCATTTTTTTTAAATCTACCCACTATGTCTTTTAAAATTGTCCTAGCCTACTAAGTCCTTAATATACTATATACAATGCATGTCATTCATTTCAAATGCATGATAACCAATAACAATCTTTTAACTAAACTTCTAACTTTAATATTGAACTCTAAATATTAAACTGAGGTGCAACCCTAATATTACAACTAAACTACTGAAATACTGTAAATTTTGGTGGTTATATAATACAAACATAAGGTGGTCTTAATCCTAGGCATTTAAATCAGAATAATAAATTTGGCTTTTATTTTGAATTCCATGTTATCAAAACGTTCCAACAAATGAATCATGCTTTCATACGTTGATGCCGTCCACCACCAGTGAAGAAGTTAGCACATGACATTCACTGGTTACTATTAATCATGGAGGCTCAACACCGAGAATCCCAAGTATCCTTTTATAATTATGACCTATGTTTTTAAACCCTTGCTTTTTAATTAGTGATTTTAAAAGTATGAATAAATGTTCCCCTAGGTTTTATTATTATTATTTTAGTAAGATATGTGAACGCAGCCCCCCCCCACCCCTTTAAGTGTATAAACGCACCCCAACCCTCACTGTTTCAATATATATGCATATATATATATATATATATATATATATATATATATATATATACATCCTACTAGCAATTTTGCATCCTTACAAAATTGATACATTTTGTCGTCCCCCAGAAATAGTGGAAATAGATATTTACATATATAGAATATATTGTTACTTGCTTGTTGAAGAAGCCCAAAATCACAAAAAAATTTTAAAACAGTGAAATATATCGATATACACTATTTTATATTTCCTATCATTCTAGAACCCTTTCAAAGGCATTTATTGTCGCGTCCGTTGTATATCTCCTTTCATTTTACAATAGGATTACTATCAGTTTAACTTCCAGCATTGTTGTCAGTAACTCTTCCAAGTAACAAAGATGAAACTTAGAAATAATACCTTAAGAGAGAGTGAGATATGAGTAATGAGACATTCTACTTCTACATTTAATCGTTTGGTTTTTACAGGCTGGCGAATTCGAACGTGAATCATTCTAAAATGCTGCGTCCGTTTTAATACTATATATTATATCGCTGTACTTTGTGTATCCGATACGCCGCTAAATTAAAACAATGTATGCATCCTTATGTTCTATAAATAGCAGTATGTATGTATAGAAGTAATTATGTCATGCTAAATCATTTATCATAGCGTTGTTATCGTAGTGAAGCAGCTTAAATTTCAGATGTATTTTAATATGATATTATTTTTTAAATAGAAAATTTAATTCTATTAATTCTACAAAGGTTGGTGCTTTTTTATCTTATTAATATAAATCGTACGTTAAAACTTGATATTTATTGTGTGGGCGCTTGCTAAATATACTGTAAGCGTCTAATTTTACCCTCAGAACAGTTTTATTCAAAAATTTTGCTTTTTCATACACTATTTGGTTTTATTGGTGTGATGGTTATACAGTTATTTAATTGGAATTACTGCGCAATTTAAATCGTTTAACCGTCGACAATACAGCTGTTCCTGTTCGTAAAATCTTTAAATATTCGTTTTGGTTCGAAAAATATCGATAGAAATGAATTCTAATAAACGTAAAATATGGGTTTAACGTCAAAAGTGCAACATATTTTTGTAGGAGACTATTGGACGATTGCATATGAAAATTCTAAAAATTTTCTATTGAGTCGTTTACAAGCTGTAATGTTTTCTAGTATAGAGGTTACTACCACCCCGAAGACTGGCTTTCGCGCACCGTTGGTGGTGTTTATTTTTGTATTAAACTATAGACGATTGCTGGTGCGTGAAGTTAGCCGCAACATTTTTGAATTTTTTTAAAATATTTATGTCATATTAGGCGCCATTTTGCGCCGCTAAAACTAAATTTTGCGCCGTCTTGACAAACAAGTTATTGATAAAATAAGATTTTTCCGGCCAAGTTCACGAAGCCGCAAAACGAAGGCGCAAAATTCGAAAAAGTCGCGGCCAACTTCACGATTTTGTGTAGTATGTAGAAATAGTTTTTTTCAAATAACTTGTTACACAGGAGGGCGCAAAATTTCGTTTCAACGGCGCAAAATGGCGCATAATTACCGCTTAATTGTGGTACAAAAATTTTTTTAAAATTCAAAAAAGTCGCGGCCAACTTCACGATTTTGGGCTAGTTTGGAGAAATAGTTTTTTTCGAATAACTTGTTACACAGAAGGGCGCATAATTTCGTTTTAACGGCGCAAAATGGCGCCTAATTACCGCTTAAATTTGGTACACAATTTTTTTCAAAATTCGAAAAAAGCGCGGCCAACTTCACGATTTTGGGTAGTATGGAGAAATAGTTTTTTTCAAATAACTTGTTACACAGAAGGGCGCAAAATTTCGTTTCAACGGCGCAAAATGGCGCATAATTACCGCTTAATTGTGGTACAAAATTTTTCAAAATTCAAAAAGTCGCGGCCAACTTCACGATTTTGGGCTAGTTTGAAGAAATGGTTTTTTTCGAATAACTTGTTACACAGAAGGGCGCAAAATTTCGTTTTAACGGCGCAAAACGGCGCCTAATTACCGCTTAATTGTGGTGCAAAATTTTATTCAAAATTCAAAAAAGGCGCGGCCAACTTCACGTTTTTGGAGTTCAGAAAAATAGCTTATTGCGAATAACTTGATACACAGGAGGGCGCAAAACTTCGTTTCAACGGCGCAAAATGGCGCCTAATTGGCGCTAAATTATGGAATAAAGATTTTCTGAAAATTGAAAAAGTGCGGCTTCGTGAACTTGGCAGGAAAAATCTTATTTTATCAATAACTTGTTTGCCAAAACGGCGCAAAATTTAGTTTTAGCGGCGCAAAATGGCGCCTAATTGGCGCCTAATTATGACATAAATATTTTTAAAAAAATCAAAAATGTTGCGGCTAACTTCACGCACCTACCTGACGATTGCATGTGAAAATTTTAAAAATTTTTATCCAGCCCTTTATGAGGCACGATTTAGTTTGCTTAGGGATTGCTGCGAGCCCAAATACTGGCTTTGGCACACCATTGCTGGTGATATTTTTCTTATAGATTATTAAGCATTTCATGAAAAAATTTTGGAAATTTCAGAGTTGTTTACCTGCTAAATCTGTTTTACCATAATGGTTGCTGCCACCTACATGACTGGGTTTGGTGCACTATGGTTGGTGGATATTTGCGTAATAGGGTGCTCCAAAAGTAATGGTCTAAATTGAAGAGTTTTATAGCCGAGATTAAAACCTATTCAAATAACTGTATATGTTGTTATCCAATTGTTGATGGTTTCAAAGTTATAACAACTTTTGCGTTTTGTGCCAAAATCGTGCAGAACTTCGAATATTAATTTGCAATAAAAAAAATACTGACCTTTGAAGGTAGTTCGTTTTCTGTGTATGCGTGAATGTTGTGTGTTTAATAAATAAGAACTTCCTCAAACATTTACTTATTATCGCAAGAGAAAATCATAATTTTCTATAATTTTGGTTCTGTGAAAATTTTGCGTGCTTTTCAAACTAAAATTACTCAAAATAAGTATTACCATCGAAAAGTGCACACCTATCCAAAAAGCTTCATTAATAAAATAACTGGTAGGTCTAAGATTAAATGCATGGAAAATTATTGGGTAATTTGTAGGCACAATCCCAAAAACAGCACTTTTATTAAAGAATTCGTAAGTAATAGCCAACTTTATTTTTTGTAAAATATGAACTCAAAATAATCAAATGTATTTAAAATTCGTTTACAACAAATGTTCGAATGTCCTGCCACTAGCTAAAGATCGCTACCTTGCTTGGAACAGCAAGGGTTCGGCAAGACTCCAAATTTTCCAGGTAAAAAAAACCCGCTTCCTGGCCTATGTAGTACTTTCGGGTGGAGCATTGGAAAATCACATATAAGGTTTCAACACGATGGCGCTCCAGCACACAGTGCGCGTAATGTTAGGAACACTTAGTCTTGCATATCCCAATCATTGGCACTATCTAGTGGCCATCGCGTTCGCCCGACCTCAACCCCTGGATTACTTCTTGTGCGGTTATATGAAAGAAAATGTATAAAACACATACCACAAACGAGCAGGACCTTCGTAGAAAAACACGCGAAGCCGTTGGAAGGCTGAGAGAATCGGTCGCGCCTTCAGGTTTTAAAACCAAATTTTTGGGACGGTGTCGTTTATATATAAGAACTGGTGGCAGGACATTCCATCATTTGTTGTAAACGAATTTTAAATACAATTGATTATTTTGAGTTCATATTTAACAAAAATTATAAGTTGGCTATTCTAGGATGGATCTGGCCGGGCCGGGCCGGGCTTTAATAAGCCCAGCCCGGCCCGACGCAGAAAGTGACCGGCCCGGCTCGAGGCCCGACCCGAAATAAAATTGACGGCCCGACCTGCCGGCGGGCCGGGCCGGCCAGAAGACTTTCATTCAGTGAATGAGAAGATATTTTTCAGTTGTGTTCAACAAGTAACTATCGTCCTTTTGTTTGATTTAAGAGTATAATGATTTTGAGTTACAATCAAAATACTTGTGGAACATACCGTAGTATATCATTTGATTTTTGATTCTTTGAAAATCCTAGAAATATGTAACAAAAGTACAAAATGTTTAGCAATTTTCAATGTTTATGAAATTGTTACAGACTGATTTTATAGCCTTTTTACTTTGAGAAACTGAAACTTTTGGAATTGAATTTTGATCTATAATTTGACTGTCTTTGTTCTAGTTCTATTAAATTTTTATTCGACCGACTGACAAATCATACCAAAGTTCAAGATTTAACACTTTGGTGAATTACTGAATGCTAAAAATTAAATAAATTGTTGATAGGTCATAGTATAAACGGTACCAACCTGAAAGTCAAATAATATACCGAATGTTTGCTTAAAAAGTCGAATTTTCAAATTGTGGTATGTAGAGGATACCATATTCTTTAGAAATACATATTATCTGATGGAATAGAAGTAAAATGAAGTAATTGTTTAAGGTTGAAAAGTTTTTAAAAATGATTACCAAAAGGTATAAATCAGTACATAGATCCTTTTATATACCAATAAAATGTTATTTACTTTATCCTTTTTATGGCATGAGTTCGATAATGGCATTATTATACATTTTCCTACAATAAATAGAAAACTATATGTGCAGCCAAATTCTACTATTCAACATTAAACTAAGTGACAATCATGCACGTAGCTAGGGTAGGGTACTTAGAAGGCACCCCCCTACCGTAAATATTCTAGCCCACACCAAGAAGGGTGTTCAGAACACGCTAAAAATAAAGTGGTATTTAGAAAATAATTAATGGCTGTTCAGTCCCCCCCAAACAAAAGGTGATAATATCAAAGTATGAAATTCAAAATTTCATGTACCCTAGAAGTGTCTGCTATACCTATAGTCTACGAATAGACGACTAACGTATAGTTTTCGAAAGTTTTATTGAAATCGTTATTTTAAAATACATGCAGCAGTAAAGAATCTAACACTAATTAATATATACTACATAGTAGCGTTTAAATAGTTATTTGTATATCAAGGCCGCGAAATTGTTTTTTAGCGTACCGAAAGAAAGTTTATCGCATAGATCGCTTGCGACGGAGGCAATATAATCTCGAGGTCGCTAAAATAATTTCGTGGTCTAGGTGCAACCGTGTATGGTTTATTACAAAAAATTTTCACTTAACTGATTAAGCTATAGCTAGAATTTATATGTTTTTATAGTGTCTTAACATCACACGTTGCTATGGAAATGATATATTTCAAACACCGACAGTATTCATAAAGAAATTCCTGAAAATGTGAGGCTGCGTTAGTACTACATAGTTCAATTTCCTACACTATTTCAGAGCAAGTGTTTTCTCCTTTACTCTTAATTTTGACATATATGTTTAGTATACTATATCTATAGGTTATATTTTAAAAATGAATAAAGAATTAATCTCTTTTGTGATTAGGTGACCTATAAAGCATGTTCAACTATATTTGAAAAGATCAAAAAAATTCTATTCACACAAAGATGAATCTTCTTTATTATTCGAGTCTTTCATTTCTCACTGATTCGATAACATTTGTATGTGTTATTAAAGTGTTTTCACGGAATACTCTTCGAGTTTACTTCAAGACACTTCTTCCCAAGCCTATAGCATATCTGTTATCAAAAGGATGTTTACACCTTACTTCTAGGAAAAGCATTAAAAAAGAGCATCATCCTATTTAGAGCGTTGACGTTTTATATCTTTTCGTGTTATAAACTTGGACATTATATCTCTAAATTTAATTACGGAAACAACACTACAAAAGCCATTTAATTTCACAATATCTATAGAGAAATCAGACAATTAAATGTAAGTTTGTACGTTAGGCATTTGGTATATGTCAAAATTAAGGCGCCTTAAATAAAAGCATTCCTTGCCTAAAAAAAAAACTTTATTAAAAAATTGGTAAAATGAACGTTGCAATAACTCTCTGGTATTTTAGGCGGTAGACATAAACTATACACGCGATTCATAATATCGACGTTTGCCGCATGATTGAAATTTGAAGTATATACATATACATAATATAAATGGTTTAAACTCTTGAATTATGAATGAATCACCTAGTTCGATGTTCCTGGGCATTTTTAACTTGCCTAAAGTACAACATAAGCGACATTAAAAACCACTAGAAAAAAATATTCGGAATAAGAGGTGAGTTCTAATATCACGTTTCCTTTATACTAAACAAGACGAAAAACTGATTATTAATGGTGCATGAAAACACTACGTGAAAATATAATTAAGAACGTTTACTTACACAATGTGAGATAGAAGTGGAAGGACAGTGGAATATCTACTCATGTGTTTTTCGACCCGAAAATTCAGGCCGGCCTGAATCGTTTGGTCCGGCCCGGCCCGAAAAATATAGGCGTGGCCCGGGTCCGGCCCGAATAAAGTAGTTAACGGCCCGGCCCAGATTCGAGCCCGAAATCGGGCTGGCTCGGGCCGGGCCGGCCTGAGAGTCCGAGCCCGTCTCTAGCTATTACTTACGAATTCTTTAATAAAAGTGCTGTTCTTGGGATTGTACCTACAAATTACTCAAAAATTTTCTATGCATTTAATTTTAGACCTACCAGTTATTAGATTAATGAAGTTTTTGGATAGGTGTGCACTCTTCGATGGTAATACTTTTTGAGTAATTTTAGTTTGAAAAGCACGCACAAAAGAACTTTTCTTTTCTTTTCATAGAACCAAAATTATGGAAAAATTATGATTTTCTCTTGCGATAATAAGTAACTGTTTGAGGAAGTCCTCATTTATTAAACACGCAACATTCACTCATACAACAGAAAACGAACTACCTTCAAAAGGTCAGTATTTCTTTTATTGCAAATTAATATTCGAAGTTCTGCACGATTTTGACGCAAAACGCAAAAGTTGTTATAACTTTGAAACCATCAACAATTGGATAACAACATATATAGTTATTTGAATAGGTAGTAATCTCAGCTATCAAACCCTTCAATTAGGACCATTACTTTTGGGACACCATATTGCATGTGAATATTATAAAAATTTATATCGCATCGTTGACGAGCTACAATTTTTACAGTATAGGGTTTACTACTACCATAAAGACTGATCTGGGCACGGCGTTGCTTCAGGATAGTTTTGAAGGAAACTATTAGAAGATTGCTTGTAGCAAATTAAAAAACTCTACATTGCAACACTTACAAGCCGCATTTTTTAAATAGGGTTGATTCCACCTCAAACTGACTTTCGCGCCTCGTCGCTTGAGTTTATTTTTGTAATAGAGTAGTAGAGGATTGCATGTGAAAAGTTTGAAAATTTTCTAACGAGTTATTTACAAACAGAATTGTTTCTTAATGTAGGGTTGCTTCCACCCCTAAGACAATTTGGTGAAGTGTTTTCGGTGGATATTTGTGTAATATGTTATTATAGGATTGCATGTGAATATATTTTGAAAATTTTGTATCGTATCGTTCAGGAGTCAAGTTTTTCAGTATAGGGGTTACTACTACCCCAAGATTGACGTCGACATAGCGTTGCTTGCGAACAGTTTTGAAGGAGGTTGCATGTGAAATTTTAAATATTTTTGATTGAGCCGCTTACAAACTATATTGTTGTCTAATATCGGGGTTGCTTTTACCCCCAAGACTAGTTTTCGCTCTCCGTTGTTGTTGTTGCTTATTTTTCTAATGGGGTATTAAAAAATTGCATGTTAAAATTTTTTAATTTTTGTCCAACGCTTTACGAGGTACAATGTATTTAGTTTAGGGTTGCTGCCACCTCCATGAACGGCTTGGCACCATTGCTAGTGGATGTTTTGCTATAGATTATTAAGCATTGCATGTACAAATTTTGAAAATTTTCTAACGAGTTTTTTACCACCTAAAATTCCTTAAGTGTTGGGGTTGCTGCCATCCCCGTGAGTGAGTTTAATGCACTGTTGCTAGTGGATGTTTGCGCAATATACTATTAAAGAATTGTGTGTGAATATTATGAAAATTTTGTATCGCATCGTTCACGACTACAATTTTTTACAGAATAAGGGTTACCGCTACCCCCCAGGACGGACTGACACAGCAGGGTTTGATGATAATTTTGAGGAGACTATTAGAATATTGCATGTGATGATTTTGAAAATTTTGCGTAGCACCGTTTACAGGTTACTTTTTTTTTAATATAGGGGTTGATTCCACCCCCAAAACGTTGCTGGTGTTTATTTTTGCAATAGAGTATTAGACGATTGCATGTACAAATTTAAAAAAAAATTATCCAGCTTTTTAGGGGGAACACTTAAATTAGCTTGGGGGTTGCTACCACCTCCAAGAATGACTTGGGCACATCATTGCTGGTGGATGCTTTTGTTATAGACTATTAAGCATTGCATGTTAAATTTTTTAATTTTTCTAGCGAGTCGTTTAGGAGCTAAAAATTTATTTAGTATAGGGGTGTTGCCGCCCTCAAAGATAGACTTTTGTGTATCGTTGCTTGAAAATATTTTGTAGTATGCGATTAGAGGATTGCACTTGCAAATTTTAAAAATTTTCTATTCAGCCGTTTACGAACTACAATTTTTGTTGAATAAGGGTTGCTACTACCCTCAACATTAGCTTTTGTGCACCTTTGCTTATGCGTTTCTATTATAGACAATTAGAGGTTGTTTGCATGCAAACATTTTGAATATTTTTTATTGCGTCATTTAATAGCTACAATTTATTTAGTGTGGGAGTCGTAGCTACCCCTTGAGTAGTAGGGTAAGGTAGAACTAATTACAGAATTATAAGTGTAGGTGTATTCAGAAACAATTCGCAAAATTGGAAATATTTGTTATCAATATATAAATTATATTTTCTAGACTTTACAAAAATTTTGCTGGGAAACAGTGAATAACTTCATACAAATATATAAATGCGATATCACATCATATAAACAGGTCCATGACCTAAGCGGTAAGCTAAAATTTTAAATACTCAAACACTTAATATATATTAGCGAATAAAAGTTTGCAGCAAACTCTATGGACGCAACGAAACTGCTCGTCGCACTATCATCTAAGCAGACTAACTGGCGCCACGCTGTGTTGCCATTTAGCGGTTGTAAAATGATAACACAATAGAATATTCCGTATATTAAAATATACTCTGTGGCGCTCTCAGCGGAAAATCGCTAGACTAAAACTATACGATTTCTGTACATTTTCCTATCAATTTTAAGCCCATTTTGTGTTTCTTAAATATTTAAAATAAAAATCTGTACAAAACCTATTGACTTTGACATATTCCAAATCTTACCAATTTGGGTCTTCTTCCATTTAAACATCTTAGACAAGGAAGCGCAATGTCAATAATGCTAAAAGTGAAAAGTTCTATCTTGCGTCCGATATACGGTAGTAAGTTTACAAGGGACGCAAGTTTGAATGCAAATTCCGGTCTATCGGGTGCAAAATGATAGTAGGATGTATATATATATATAAATGACGCAACATTGAGCTTAAAATAATAAATATATCACAAATATATATATATATATATATATATATATATATGATTAGCTATGAGTCACTTATTTTATAACTCGAGCTGATTTATTTTATTTTTCAGGAGCAAATTGAGGTTTGACAAATTATAATCACTTTATTTTAAACTGGTTTCAAATTTGATTTTTCAATTCAATTGCAACCCCAATAAATTGAATTATTTATATATATATATATATATATATATATTATATATATCACAGCAATATACATATATATATATATATATATATAAATAATTCAATTTATTGGGGATTGCAGCATTGACATTGACATTTATACCTTCAAAATTTGAAAACCAATTTTTTGTAATTTAGAATTAATATTTTTAATTTAAGTCAAACCTCGCATTTTTGCTCCTGAAGAAGAGAAAAATAAATTCTCGAAAGCTCGAGTTATAAAATAAAGAGTAGACTTCCATAATTGCTGCAATCCCCAATAAATTGAATTATTTTAAATTAATATTCAGCAAATAAAACGTGAAGATTATATATATATATATATATATATATATATATATATATATATATATATATATTGCTGTGATATAGCCTTTATTATTTTAAGCTCCAATGTTGGGCGTCATTTTTACTGCTATGAAATTCGCCTTTTGATATGAAATATTAATTTAGGATTTTCCCCGACTAGCTCACTGAATAAATCTTATTGAATTCAAATAGAGCAATTCTAGAACACAATATAATAATTGATAATATGTACAATACTCAAAATTTTCCTTTTTATACAAAATATCTCCATTTACCAGATTTATGCTTTTCTGAAAGCCAGCAAAAATATCTTTTAATTACATTTAAGGACCTTCGAACGTTCCAAGATAGCTTTCCTTGTTTTCATATTTTTAAGTGACCTTTTTGATGACTCTTACAAATATACAATGTATAGCAAATATTAAATTGAAAATAGTCTTTCAATAATAAAGTGTATTAAAAATTGCTAACCTGGAATGGTTTCTCGAGTTCCATCCTAGACTATGATTTGCATCCTCTTGCTGTGTCCGCTCTACTTATTGGTATTTTATGTTTGCGTTAAGACATCAACAAAATTTGTCTCCACAAAATGGCATCAACAAAATGCCGTCTCCATATAAGAATCGCCTCTCATAAAAATCGCTTCCAATTAAAGTCGTGCCAAATTAAAGTACGTCCAAAATTAAAGTATCACCTCCAAATAAAATACGTCCCAAATTAAAGTATCACCAAATTAAAAATCACCTTTCTATCGAAATACATCCCAAATCAAAGTACGTCCAGAATTATAATACGTTCCCGAAATCAAAGTACGTCCAGAATTATAATACGTCCCAAATCAAAGTACGTCCAGAATTATAATACGTCCTAAATCAAAGCCCTGTTTTGTTAATATTAGAAATGAATTTAATTAAGTTGTCTATCTGTAGATCGGCGTATATTTCGTTGCACAAAATTTTTGCACTTTTAAGTTTCATTTATTTACTTTTCATTTCATTAATTACGTGAGCTTTTACCATTCTTGAACATAGTTGTTGCTCAGTTAAATATAGACTAAAATGTTGTTCAGTTTCTATCGTATATATAAGCCCTTCCTCCAATAGTTTTCATTGGCGTGTTTACAGTCAAGGCCGGTACCTTGCTTTATCTGGCATAACCCGGAATTTTTACAAATTACCTTGTTTAAATCTTCGACGAATGTGCTATTCCTCACGTCCGCATTCAGCATATTGTAGCATTATCCTAGGATTTCCAACTTTTGGCTTTTTATCAAGTCACGTATTTGATGTTTGTCAATTTATCATATAATTAAACCACCTGGTGTTTATTCGTTTGCCACAGAATGTTGGTTTTCTGAACAAATGTGTTCTTCTCTAGTCGCGTAACGATTTTCTAATAATGAATTATTTACGATGCGTTTACGTTGATATTTTCGACGCAATTGTTAAATATTCGGAATGCCAGTTTTTCTATGTCTCTCGGTAATTTAATTTTGATGCAATTTGTTGCATTTTAAAATCTTTTCTATACTTGTAAACTATACTTAAACATATATGTGTTCCCATGCATTTAGTTACATATTTTTTATATACAGTGTCCTCTTAATTGACAACATGTAGAATAGTCGATTTACTCTTATAATTTCTGGAATTATTTGATTTTCTTAAAGTTAAAGTTGTTTATATTTATCCTACGACCTCTATGACTTAATCTACCCTATTATCATAGCAATATATATATATATATATATATATATATATATATATATATATATATATATATACCATAAACAAAAAACTAAACAGTAATATGGGTGTCAAAACACAAATGTCAAATGGCACATGGTAACAAAGAAATAGACGTAAGAGTAGTCGTGCACTAACTATTTTAGTTCAAAAATATTGCAATAGGTGGCTGAAATTGACACACATCATCAATAATTACTAAATAATAGAATAAACGTTTTTATAAAAAATGTTATCTTTGGCATTGCATTTTATTCACCATGGCTTCGTAATTAGGAAAAAATGATGGTATCCTTCCTTGTAAGTAATCATCAAGACGTTAATCTGTAAATCGAGATCCGTATTTTGATTTTATGATTTCGTTTTTGAAAACAATGACTCACACGGGTAGTGGAACCGAAAAACGATTAATTTTGTGTAATGCTCTTCTCAAGGAAATTTATATCTGTTAGCTACATTCCAGATATATTTTAGTTCAATATCGTTCTAAAGATCCACAATTTCTAACTGCAATTCTCCCCACCTTACTTGAACAAGCTCTGCAATGTGTGCAGCTATTTCGGTTACATTTACTTGGCAAGTAAAATGATTGACAAAAGGTGACTAGTAGTTCAAGGATATTAAACTGTTGAAATTGCTTTTCAAACTGGTTTTGAAGTAATTGAAGTGGTTGACAACAAATGATGATAAGAGTCGCTTGTCATTTTTATCATATTTGGGAAAGTGATTTCATTGGCAGATGTGATATCCATTTGGATTTACATGAGTTTATAGATCCTGTAATTGTAAGTATACGTAAGTCTTTCCTACGCAGCAACAAATTTAACTAATTGAATTTTTTCATTATATCTGTGATGAACCGTTCTGAACGGGCCTGCACCTTAAAAAAAAGTTCTAGTATACTAGAACGGGTAGAATAGCTTGCGTGCGTCAGTGAGCTAAAGAGCCCTCAATAGGTATAACCAAATTAATGAGGTCATTGGTGAGATATCAGACTAAGACAGGTCCCCGAAAGAGGGCAGCAGCTCTTTCGGTACTTAGAGTGGCAGAGACCTTGGGAGTTAGTATGGCATTCTAAGACACACTACTGCGATGTGGAAGGCAACTGAATCACCACACTAGCTCCCAAATACACAGTCTACTGAAAATATTTTTAATATTAGTAATGGCATCTTCTGGGATAAAAGATTCCGAAATTAAAAGTATCGAAAAGTATCGGGGAATTTCTAATACTAACGAAATCGAATTAGAATGGAGTAACATTAAATCTAGCTAAGGCATGGAGGCCAGAGGTATTCTGGGGTATAAACAAAAAGAAAATTAGATACCATAAGTAACAACGGATATTCGGAATTTAATTGAAGAAGGGCGAACTTTCAAAAATAGACCAGACGAAGCAGGAAAACTGAAATACAAAGCAATAAAATGGAAAATTATTCGCAAATGCAGGAAAGCTAAAAACAATGGATTAAGGAAAAGTGCAAGGAGGTACAAACTAAGACGAAAAAGAGAAAAACAGATGAAGCATACAAACTAATTAGAACGAATTTTGAGGATATAAAACCGTATAGCTAAAATATGAAGGGCGCGGCAGGAGACATAAGTGTAAAAAAGTTGAGAAAGTGGATAGAATTATAAGGATTTTCTATGCAGGACGGAACTAGAAGCACTAGAACAGGAATCATACATTGAAGAGGAAAACGAGGGACGTTAGATACTTAGAGATGGGTTTGAATTAGCATGAAAGACCCTGAAAAAAAATAAGGCGTCGGATATAGTTAATAGTACAAGCAGAAACTATAAAAGTTTTTGGACAAACAGTAACAGAACCTTTCTTCTAACTTGCACGAAACAGGCTAGATACTTGAAGATTTCAAACGTAATACCATAGTCCCTATACCAAAAAGAAAACTGCGGATAGATGTGAAAATATATATATATATATATATATATATATATATATATATATATATATATTATGAGGCAGGCGAGATTCCAAAGATTTCAAACGTATCACCATAGTCCTTACACCAACTAAGAAAAGTGCGGATGAATGCGAAAATTTTCGAAGAATAAGCTTGACAGCACCGTATCAAAAATATTAACTAGAATTGTACAGAAACGGGCTCAGGAAGAATTAGGATAAGAACAATTTGGGTTCAGACGAAAGAGAGGAACAAGTAAGCTATTTTAGCTTTAAGAGTGATATGGGAGAAATAATATGAAAGGGAGACTGTGTGTGTGTGTGTGTGTGTGTGTGTGTGTGTGTGTGTGTGTGTGTGTGTGTGTGTGTGTGTGTGTGTGTGTGTGTGTGTATGTATGTGTGTGTGTATGTGTGTGTGAGTGTGTGTGGGGGGGCACAGGAGCTATTTTAGCTTTAAGAGTGATATGGGAGAAAATAATATGAAAAGGAGACTGTGTGTGTGTGCGTGTGAGTGGGTGTGCGGGGGGGAGGTAGATCCGGAAAAAGCATTCGACAATCTAAGATGGTAAAAAGTGTTCAAATACCCAAAACGATTGGAATGAGTTATGAGGACAAACGGATAGTAGTAACTTATACATAGAGCAAACAGCTGTAATAGAATTAGAGCAAGAACGTGGAGAACTAAATATTAGAAAAGAGGCGAGACAGGGATATGCACCATTTTCATTAGATTTGTACTTGTATTTCAAAGAGACAATAAACACGGTCAAATGCAGAGAAACGTTTGGAATTATTATACAAGGACGAACGATTAATATGCTTAAATTTGTAAATTATATAGCGGTATCAGCATTTAGAAGGGAAGAGTACAAACAGAGAGATACGATATGAAAATTAACAGATATATAGCTAAAATACTAGATGTAAAGTAGGAGAAAATAAGTCTAAAAGAAGAATACCAATAGACAACGGGAAAGTATATGAGTTCAGTATCTCTGCTACCTAGGGAGCCAAATAATTGAAGATGGGCAAAGTGTAAAAAATATAAAACAAAGATTAGCACTAGGTCGTGTTGCATTTAACAAGAAAAAGCAAATGCTCGAAGACAACAAACATAGAAACAAGGAAGAGATTGTTAAAATCTGTGTGGAACACAGTACTGTATGGCTGTGAAATGTGGACAGTAGTAGAAGTGAACAGGAAAGGGATGTAGGCGGTTGTGGAAATTCTAGGGAAATGTGTATGTTAGCTCAGAATAGAAATCAATAGAGGTACGGGTTCGACCAGTACAAGGACCAAAAGGCCAATGATGAAAAAAGTATTTGTATTTAAACCTGATAATTATCGTAAACAACTACAGGTGTTGGTTTTGCAATATTCTCAAAAAATGTAGACTATAATAAAGAAGTAATTGCAGAACTATTGGTTCTAAATGGTGGGAAACTTTAGTAGATGTCAGGTTGCTTAACTCCCTTCATGCACCATTGAATATCGGTGAAATAGGGTATATTTTTAGAAAACAATAGAAGGAGAAAACTGTATAAGATATTACAAAAAATTAACACAAGGCTATGCTGTATTTAACAAAAAAACATAGAAACAAGTAAAGGATTGCTGAAAGCATATGCGTAGAGCACAGCACCATACGGCTGCGAAACCAAAGCAGTTGGAGAGGTGTACAGTAAAAAACAAGCCTTTGAAATGTGGTGCTACAGACGTATAATTAAGATGCCATAGACAGACAAAGTTAAGAACCAAGAAGTTTTAGAAACGGCAAGGGAAGAAATAAATAGGCAGAGAACAGTAGAGAATAGGAGAGATAGGATGATAGGACACATACTTAAGCATGAGGAAGTAGTGCGGAATATATTAGCTCAGAAAGAAAAAGGGGGAGGTAGAAGTAGACCTAGATTAGACTATAAAGCAAGATGTAGACTGTGAGAATTTCAGAGAAATGTGTAGGTTAATTCAGAATAGAAATCAATGGAGGTATGCGTCCAACCAGTTCTACTACGGAAATCTAATGATGAAAAAGTAATTGCATATAAACCTAATGATTTAATGTAAACAACTACAGGTGTAGGTTTTGCAAGATTCCTAACATATGCTGACTGTGTGAAACGAGTAATTTTATAAACTATAAATTCGGCAAATGTCTAAGTGGTGGGGGATCTTGGTAACCTTCATGAAAATCGGTGAAATAAGGTATATTTCTAAAAAACACAATAGAAGACGGAAAGTGCAGGAAGTATAAAATTAAAAAAAAAATTTGCCCAAAACGGCTATATTTAACAAGAAAAAGCAGCTGCTATGTTCGAAGACAACAAGCATGGAAACAAAGAAAAAATTGCTGAAAGCATATGTGTGGTGCACAGCATTGTATGACGGTGAAACCTGAACAATAGAAATAGCGGGGAGGAAAAAGATAGAAGTTTTTGTAGTGTGATGCCATAGACATGTGACGAAGATATCATGGACAGACAAAGTTAAAAACAGGGAGGCTCTAAAAATGGCAGGGAGAAGAAAGAAATATGTGGAAAACAGTAAAAAATACGGAGGAGAAATGAAAGAATAATGCAAAATATATTTGAAGCATAGAAAGGAAAAAGAGAGGTAGAGGTAGACCTAGATTAGACTATTGCACACAGATAGTGAAAGATGTAGAATGTGGGAATTTGAAGAAATGTGTAGGTCACATCAGAGTAGAAATAATTGGAGGCACACGTCCAACAAGTTCTCGTACACAAAATCTAATGATGAAAAGAGTAATTGTATTTGAATCTAATGATTACATAAACTACTATAGATATTGTTTCGCAATATTCTCAGCAAATGTTGATTATGTGGAAAGAGTAATTGCGAAATTATTGATTTCGCAAGTGTCTAAGCGGTGGGATTTTGGTAGCAGTTAGGTTGCTTAATCCCTTTCAATAGGGTATACATTTAGAGAACAATTGAAGTAGAAAGGTGCAAAAAATATAAAAGTCGCCATGCTGTATTCAACAAGAAATAGCAGCTGCTATGCTTGAAGATAATAGGCATCAAAGCAAGGAAACAATTGCTAAAAGCATATGTGTTGAGCATAGCACATATGGCTGTGAAACGTCGACAGTAGGAGAAGCGGACAGGAAAAGAAGGCTTTGTAATGTGGTGTTCCAGTCGTATGGTGAAGATATACCAACTTTTTCATTAACAGTTCCAATGTTTATTAAAAATATTAAATATTTACTCTTATACCAACAATAATATCACTAATTCAGCTTAAATTAAAAACAATATACACCAACCCCGTTACTAATTTAGCCCAGTAAAATAATTATCTTTTAAAGTTGTTAATTTCCCACTACAGAAATACGAACCATTTACAACTTATTTTTAAAATTCACATGTACATAATTAATAGTTCTTAAAATAAAAGCTCATTCTACTCCGTGTTTTATTTCAGGATGTCCAATGTAAATATTTTTATCAATTATTCTGGTTTTCCAATCCCCCCCCTTGGTGTGTAAAATTGATCTTGCCATTGCCCACAGAAGAATCCATAAAAATTAAATTAAGTTGACTTTTACACACAAATCTTTTTACAAATACTCAATTTAACAAAATATTCTATTTTTACAGTTAAACATCTCCTGGTTGTTGGTTTTAGTTAACCATCGTTGACTCTTTCAAACATAATAACTACCAATCCCAATAAATAAATGTTGATGCTCATCTTCTGTGGAATCATTCTAAGTCCGATTTTTATGCAAATTGATGTTCCTCGTATATTTCAATACTAAACCATTTAATCATATACATCCATTACAATTAATCTTCTATTTTTAAGTAAACTTTATCTTAGGACAGTTTTAATTTGTTTTAAATTTTAGATCGTCTATTTTAAATAATCATTGACTGCCAAATTTTGTCCATTTTACGTACGAATTTAATTACGTAATTTTCGATGGTCCATTTCAATGTATTTTAAATAATCATTGGTGCCAAATTTTGTTTATTTTTCGTGTGAATTTAATTACGTAACCTCTCTAGACCATAAACGGCAACATTTTCACGTTGACAGTTAATGTAGGAGATTCCAGCAATCTTTGCCATTGAACGCTTTGTTTCCATATGTTTATACCTCATCGTACAACGTTCTAGTAAATTCTAGAATGTGGGTCATTCGCAACGTTTTTATGCACTTCACTATGGGATATTTTATTTATGTAATGGTTTCAAATTTTCTATGCTTGGAATTGATTAAATTAAACCACTTTTCAATTAGAGCCACGTCATTTTGTTATTAATTACAAATGAAAATTCTTTCAAGATGCTTACTCGTGCGAGTTTGCCGTTATCACTTATAATTGAAATTCTTTAAGAGTATTTATATATATATATATATATATATATATATATATACATATATATATATATATATATATATATATATATATATATATATATATATATATATATACATATATATATATATACAGGGTGAATGGTATCGTTCGTGCAAAAATGAACTGGGAGATAGTACACTTAATTTGCAACAAAAATTGTTAATATGACCCCTGTCCTATCTTGTTTGGTTTAGGAGATATGGTTTTTTTTAGTCTGTTTCCTAATAACGCGACTTTTTGCAGTAAAAGTTAAATTTCTCGACTTCTGCTGCAAATAACTAGATAAACAATCCGATTTTCATAAACTACATTAAATTTCCTATAAAAAACAACTATTTCGATTTTTTTAATTTTAAAAGAAACATTTATTATAAAGCATTAAAAGGTAAAAAATTACAAAGGAAATTTTTTTAACAAAGTTTAAAGTAATATTACAGCGAAATTATTTTATCTACAAATGAGCAAATGTCACAAAAACAATCTCACTTCATAAGGTTTCCAGCAGTGCGAAACACTTTCTATTTGATTTTTAATTTATCAAGTATGAAAATATGGAAACAAATAATTTGTTTCCAATTCGCATTAAAATTCGCCCACTGCCTTGATTATCTAATGATCCCACAACGTTTTTCCGGTATTACGGAGGCAATAATTTGATAAATTAAATTTTATTTGTATTGTTCAAAATGCTGACCACCGCACCTGATACAGGTTCTTGCTCTTTTCCGCATACCTACCACGGTCACGCTCATAGATAGCTTCTCTCGTAAGAGTTGACATCCATTTTTGAGCCTTTGTCTCAAATTTTCCAAACTGACTACCTCCGTACTGTATACGTATTCTTTTAAAAAGTCCCATACAAAGTAATCCATGGGATTCAAGTCAGGCGATCTTGCTGGCCACGGAATCGGTCTTCCTCTACCAATCCACCTTGCGTACTGTTCATTTAAAAACTGGCGGACACCACGTGTGTAATGAGAAGGAGACCTGTCATGTTCAAAAATAATATCTCTACGAACTTCTAAAGGGACATCTTCCAACAATAAGGGTAGTTGATTTTGAAGAAAGTCCAAATACACTTTTCCATTGAGGTTTCTTTCGAAAATATAGGGGCCAATAAGGGTGTTTCTTATCACAGCCGCCCACATATTTAGGCTGAATCTGCGTTGGAACGATTTCTGTCTTATTGCATGAGGGTTTTCATCGGCATAATAGTGGTAATTGTGGAGATTTAGAACGCCAGCGTGCGTAAAGAGGGACTCATCAGACCACAGTATTTTTTGAAAGAAATGGCGCTCCTCAATATCCCGTGCTAATAACCAACGGTAGAACATCAACCTTCGTTGGAAATCTTCGCCTTCGCCTTCCAGTGCTTGAACAGGTGTAAAGTGAAAAGGAGGCGGCTCCGTGGCGTAGTGGTATGTGTGTGACTACTACGCCCAAGGTCCCGGGTTCAAATCCCGACACGGTCCGCTTGAAAAATGTTAGGCGAGCATTTTTCTCAAAAATACACCCTCGTTCGGATGAGAGGTAAAATGGAGGTCCCGTGTGTGAGTGTTGTCACGCACGTTAAAGATCCCTACCTTGCTTGGAACAGCAAGGGTTCGGCAAAATTCAAAATTTTCCAGGTAAAAAAAAACTCGCTTCCTGGCCAATGTAGTACCTTCGGGTGGAGCATTGGAAAATCACATGTAATGTAAAGTGAAAAGGACGAATATTATTCTTTTGCAGAACATCTACTATTTTCTATTGCTAAACTACAACCTCTCTTGCAATTTGACATGTAGAAGTTGTAGGGTCTTGTTCCACTCGATCCAAGACAAACTCGTCAATTTCTACGTCCAGATCTTGCCCCTTTCATTAGGTACTTGAAATGCTCCTCCATCAAGGAGCCATTGGTGCGTTCTTGCAAACACGTTGCGACTGGGAATCGACGATTTGGGAATCGACGTTGATATTCCTCCCGTGCTCTAGTAGCATTACCATTACAAAAACCATAAATGAAATGCATATCTACATATTCTCTATTTCTATAACGAGCAGGCATCTTAAATATCAAAAATTTATACGAATACAACTGTCTCATTAGTGACAATGCTTCACACTGTCAATGTGACAACTACATGCTATGAACGTATCTGTGCTCTTAAAATTACTGTACATTTTTGTTTTCAATTTGCACTGCTCTGATTATCTTATATTCGAACAAGGTTTTTCCGGCATTACGACGCAATAATTTAATAAATTAAAAATTAAATAAAAAGTGTTTCGCACTGCTGGAAACCTTATGAAGTGAGGTTGTTTTTGTGACATTTGCTCATTTGTAGAGAAAATAATTTCGCTGTAATATTACTTTAAACTTTGTTAAAAAAATTTCCTTTGTAATTTTTTACCTTCTAATCTTTATAATAAATGTTTCTTTTAAAATTAAAAAAATCAAAATAGTTGTTTTTTATAGGAAATTTAATTTAGTTTATGAAAATCGGATTGTTTATCTAGTTATTTGCAGCAGAAGTCGAGAAATTTAACTTTTACTGCAAGAAGTCGCGTTATTAGGAAACAGACTAAAAAAAACCATATCTCCTAAACCAAACAAGATAGGACAGGGGTCATATTAACAATTTTTGTTGCAAATTAAGTGTACTATCTCCCAGTTCATTTTTGCACGAACGATACCATTCACCCTATATATATATATATATATATATAGATACAGGATTATCAGAGTTTATTTATATTTTTATAACTAAAGAACCGTATTTTATATATATATATATATATATATATATATATATAAAATACGGTTCTTTAGTTATAAAAATATAAATAAAAAACTCTGATAATCACACCTGTATGCGCCAAACGTAATTAATACATTTATACAGTGTATTTCAAAAAATGTTTTTATACAAATTTACGTTTAAACAAATTGGTTCTTTTTCGCATTTTCTTAAATTAATTGCCTATGTCATTAACATTGGACTGCTATTCTTTCTGATTTACATCATTTTGAAAAAGGCATAGCAAGAAATGCACCTGAAACAATTTATAGACTACGAAAAACGTGTATTTTGTGTTTTCAGTGTCGAAACTCTTCTACTTCAAAAATTATCAACACGTCCTTGATTCGTAGCTATGTATAGGTTATCCTTAAAGTAGTCATAGTATGAGAGGATCATGTTCAACAAGAATTATGATATTTAATTCTAAAGCCTCCTCTTCTCTACGTATTATTACTTAAATAGGGTTGTTCCAACTCTAAGATGAGTAGCGTGGAATTTTAACGTATCCTAAAATTTGCTAAAGAAAAAATTAAAAATCTACAGCAATTTTTACGTACAACACATGCTTTATTTTAAGTCCGTAAATTTCTCAGCATAACAAACATCAGGCATGTTGTTTATTCGCCCCAGACAGTACTTAAAGCATGAAGAGAAAGGCACATGAAAATAAAACTAATATGCTCGAACTGCCAGATGCATGCAAGATTTCATAAAGGGTTAATTAAATTGCCCGTAATCTAGCCTAACTAATAGTTGTAAGGTAACCAGAAATAGACTAATTAAGCTCTTACTTTACTAAGAACATGAAGGAAAGGTAAATGTGATTGCGTTGAAGGGGTAGATTACAAAACATATTTCATTACATTAGCTTTTGTGCTTTTGCTTTGCGGCTAATTACTTATCTGCCATATCTATATAAATAGATTTTCAGAGAAAACATTAGAATTTAAATTTAAAAACCGAATCGTTCTTACTTTGAATAATCTTTTACTTGGCTGTCATATTTTTAAGTAATTATACGCAAGCGTGATTCTATAAAAACACAGATGCGCCCAAAATAGCAGGTAGGATTAATGTTATACGTGTCACTGTAGCAATTTGGAAGCTTACAAGAACGTGCAACCAATCAGATTAAAATTTTTGGGATGATATATGTTATGTTTTAAACCGGACGTATGGTTATTGATTATAATTATAAAGCAAAAGTCGATGTACCGAGAAGTTCAAGTACTGAGCTATTTGTGTCGGTTGGCTTGAAGTATCCATTTGCCTGCACTTCGTTTATTACCTTTAAGTTGTAAAGTTAAACGTCAAGAGGGCTGGAGCTTTATAGCATCCAATAAACCCCCATCTTGAGATAATAATGTAGCTTCCCTAGATTTAAGGGACATCTGGTTTGTGTAGAATTAGATTTCAGGACAGGTCAAAATTGTTTGTAGGTTTATGTCGGATTTGGTCAACATCTGGATACCATTCGTGTGCTTCATGAGAATGGACAGTACACACGTTCGGGTTTGCAACCCTGAATATTTTCATTCATTCTTAGTATCTTATAATCAACCCAAATACTGGACACCATTTTTATAATTTTACTTTGAAAGTATTAAATAAGCATTTTAAGAACTTTGTAAGTTAATTTTAATTTCTTTAATTTTAGGAATACATTTACACAAGTCATAATTAAGCACATTATTAATCAAAAACAGTATAAGAAGTTTGAAAATTACATCTTAGTTTTAATAAGTTTTAAAGGAAACTCCAGAACTTTACAGAACGCGTACCTAAGATCCATTTTCCTTCCTCCTTTTCAAGTTTTTATGATCCAATTACGTTTTTCCTTTATTTTTTAGTGTGCAATTAACTTTTAAATTGCAAAAGCTGAGGAGTAAACGCCTTAATAACATAAACCACTGTCTACATTCTGGGTCATTCCTAGGGTATCTGCCGTCTGTGTACAAAAATAATTTTACCGCTCCCCAAATAATTGAAGTTTCTCTGACATATTTTTATCTTAAATGAAAAAAACGAATTACAAAAAATGTAAAAAATATACAGTTTTTTTTATTACTTTTACAACCTGACAATTATAGACATAATAACCAAATGACGTATTATAGCTATTAATTAATATTTATATTTAATAAGTAAAAAGCTTAAACCAACTTTGCTCTTCTTGCAGATTCTGATCGTGGCATCTTATTCATTTATATCTTCTGAAATGTGTTTTTCGATACAAATAACAGATAAGTCTGTAACATTCCTTTGAAGTGTCTATAATCATACTTCGTTTTAATAGTTTCTGTATTGGTAAATCCCTCCAATAGGGTTACGGTAGATTTTTTTAAAAAATACAATTCTTAGCCACCATGCATTCTTGATCTAGAAATGTATTATTTTAGTGTACCAGTGCAATGTATATTTTGTTCAATCTCAAAGGTTGTTAAATTCGTTATGGTTTTAATTATTTTAATTATTGCAGTTGAATAATTCATTTGTTTTGATTAATAATGTATAACCATAGCGCCTATGATATCATCGTCACGGGAGAAAAAAGCTTAAACACTAAATTATGATGATTTAAAAAATGGCAAATCCCTTCTTTCAGTTCAGGTTAATGTTTTATAAAGATAATTTTACACATATTGGATAGAGAAAAAACTACAAAAGTAATTTCAATTTACGGTCTTAATTTATTCTTCCGAATTCTGCCGAAGAAAATTACGAGTTCATTTTAATGAAAAAAGGTACGTCTGCTGCTTACTTCGCGAGGTGAATTAAAAAAGTAACATGCAAACTTGAGTAGGTACACTTAGCCTTTGGAAAGCTATATGGCGTACTTTATTAATGTGAATAATCATACAGTTTGTAATTATATCCTACCAGGTTGGGGAATTTAACTACTGGAAAGAATTGGTTACTAACGTAGTAACAACTACGTGTTAAAAAGTCTTAACGACGTCCCAGAATTTCCAGTACGATCTGGTTAAAACGACTGGGTTGAATCCAGACCATAATTAATTTTAGTTCTTTCAGAGGTATCCACAGTCAAATTACTCTTTGGGATTTATAATACAAATTTTAAAACTACAACCTACAGTCGCCTTTAATTAATGAACATTTTTAACATTATAGACTAATAAACATACCCACAGTACGTTCTTTTTATTGGTTTTAAGAAATTAGAAAGTAAATTGGTTTGCCAAAAAAGTTTTTCGTTAAGATAAGTATATTTGATATATTTGGCATTTGATTAAGAATATTTCTATGTACTTGTGCGTAAATTTTAATTGTGCAATAGGGTAAATAGTTTCATACAGTTGCGCTTTCACAGCTAATTTAGGGATAATCGTTCCCGCCTTAAACACAAAATATACTACCATTCCCTTGAGGCGTGATTAATATACTGGTAATTTAGTATTTGTTTTTGAAAACTTCTTTTTAAGGTAGCAGTTCTTAGTGTCCTTTTCATCATGTTTATCTTAGGTTTGTTTTAAATTAACGTACTCGATTAGTCCTCGTGTGAATTTTTGGCCAGAATCACTTTTCTGATCTCGGATTTTGGTATTTTATTGTTATTCTCTCTGGGGGTTTTTCTTAGGAACTCCCGCATTTCGAGATTAGATGGCGTCCGAGATAATTTCTATTAAGGCTGGTATTGCCCCCACGATAGTATCTACGACCCTCTTTAACACTTACACCACTCTTCCCACTGAGTATGTCGGCAACCCTTCTTGTTGCTAGAGTCAAGGTTTTCGGTACTTGATCGAAACAGAAATTTCAGCGCGGTAGTTTATCGAGTTTGTTTTGGTATTACCGATTAGATTTTTAGGGCTAAAGCTGTACGTAGCAAGTCTGCGCTTTTCTTGTCTCACTGTTGATCACAATTAATTTTTTATTATTTTAAGTTTTGAAAAGCTTCTCTGCCCGTTAGCTACTATCACAGATAATGTTAAAAAATTTGTATGGCAATCACTAAATTTGGAAACAGATAAATGAGGTCTTTTGTAAATAGGTACTGAATCACATTTAACGCGTTCACTTGGGGGGAAATACAGGGTGCGACGTTATCAATCTCATCGCATGAATCTTTAGCTATAATTTCTTTTTCATTTTTATATGGATCATAATTTAAACGATTTAATTTGTAAAAGTCACGGATTTGCCATGTTTCTAGTTTCAGAGTCTTTAATATTATCAGATTAGTGGGTATATAAAGCATCATATACTTTTGTTAGATTGTATCAAAGAACTTCTAGCGCAGCACATCTATCCTACTTTCTCATCTAGTATCCGAAAAATGATTTAGTGTTAAAGTTGGAATTTTATTTTTTATGACCTGCCAACGTTTTAGTCGATGCTGAGAAAAAACCGTAAGGCTCCTGTAAAACAACAAAAAAGCTTGTAATTCCTAGACGCTTTTGCAGTGTCATTAACAATTCATTTAAACGATAGGTGTTCAAGGCACATAAAATGTTCTACGGTTTAAGTCAAGATAATTTTTTATAAACCATTATTGTAACCTTCATATTCGCACCATTATCATAACCCTGTCCTCTTAATTCCCCCAAGCAAATGTGAGTCCCCCAAAAATCTATTAAAACATTAGATAAACCCTGTCCTGTCGAATACGATATTAAAATAAATCACAAAAAATGGTCCTTAAATTTTATTTGTTTTGATTTATTATTTAATAGAACAAGTCTTACCACAACAGGTAAGTTGGTCTTGGTGGTTTAGATCAAAGATTTACTGACTTTTAACAGCCATATTATTTCATGTCCTATTTTTGTCCCAAACAGGAAATAAGTTAACTTTGAATAAGATCAACTAAATAATGATGCATCTTTGATGAATCCCTCTTAATTCTAGTGATATTTTCTAATATCGTATCATTAAACTTAGTAATTGTTTCAAGCAATTTTAAAAGTATCCATTTCGATGCTCGTATAACTTATTACTTTTGCCTCTATGATACAAATTTTGATAGTCTAAGAATATAACAGTATAAATTACAATTTTTAACGCAGAAAACTGTGGCTTTTTCCATATCCATCAAATTCTAATTTAATAAATCAGTAGAAGTAGGACATATGTAAAAAATCTGGATCAACGCCGTTGCCGCCTCCCACCTGCGTTTAAGCTCCCGTACGAATGTTGGCATTGGACGTGTGTGTGTGTGTGTGTGTGTGTGTGTGTGTGTGTGTGTGTGTGTGTGTGTGTGTGTGTGTGTGTGTGTGTGTGTGTGTGTGTACGCTCTAGTAGGTGTGCTTGCGTGCGTACGTATCCCACATCTTCTAGCTTCCAATTTTTAATTATTTGAGCGCACTTTCATAGTGACAATTAGCGAGTGTTTTCAGGTTTTGCTATTGTGAAGTTCTATATAAATACTTCTCTAAATTTAATCTATTTCAGCTGTGGTTCTCAGCTACCTGTCTGTTTTAACGTATCCCCAATTACGATAAATAACTTGTTATTAATGTTTAGTAGTCTGTATGTCGACAAATTCTGGTTTTAATGCGACTGGTAAGCTTTGACGGTCATTCCTTGTGTTAGAGTTGCATGTTATCGATCTCTTTTGGTATTCAAATTAATCATCATATCAGGTTATCATAAAGTAAGGGATATATTTTAAATTATGATAACTTTTTAACAAATTAAGTTAATAACAAGAAATAAATGAAATCTAATTGCTTATGAAATGGGATTTAGTATGCCCAAAACAGGTTACGGCAATTGCTCAATATGACCTCCATTTTGTTGTTGTAAGATCACCATCCTTACCTCCAAATTGTACACAGCATTTCGTAACATTTCTGGTTGAATTGTACCAATTTGCTCCGTAATACTGTCTTTTAATTCTTGTAGCGTAGTTGGTCGTCTTCTAAACACTAAACTTTTAAATAACCCCACAGCCAGTAATCCGCTGGGTTTAGATCAGGTGATCTTGGTGGCCATGAATTTACGAAATGTCTGCTTAACACGCGATCTTGAAAACGTTGGTTAACAATTCTTTGACTGGTCGAAAATGTGCGGGTGCTCCATCCTGCATAAAATGATGTTTTCAATTCCGTAGTGCTCGTTTTGCAACTGTGGAATAACATAATTTTGTAACATTTGCAAGTATCGTTCACCATTTACAGTTACAGATACGGCTTGTCCATTCTGCATTTCCTCGTAGAAATACGGACCAATAATAAAATCAGCTGTAAAACCGCACCAAACAGTGACTTTCTTGTCATGAAGACCTTTTGAACGATTTGTTGCGGATTTTCTGCAGACCAGATTCTACAGTTTTGAGTATTGACTCCACCATTCAGAGTAAAATGTGCCTCATCTGTCCATAAAATACGGGATAACCATTCGGGTTCAATTTCCATCTGAGCCATTACTCGCAAAGAAAAATCGTACCTAGTAGCCAAATCTGCGTCCTTTAATTCAAACAGCATTTTCAGTTTATATGGATACATGTTTAGAATTTTGCGTAAAATTTTCCAAACCGTGGTATACGGCATTTGCAATCGCTTGGATATCGCATTTGCACTGCTGATTGCGAGTGAATTGCTTCTGGCTATGTATTGATTTTCATGAAGAACCTCTGCAACTTGGTCTTCCTGATCTTGGTAAGTCAGTTGCAGACCCTGTTCTTTCAAATTTTTGTATCAAATTGCGGTACGCTTTCATTTGACAGGGTCCCGCTCTCAAACCCATTCTCGTGCGAAATCTTCGTAATCCAGCGGTGTAATTTCTGCCGGATTCATAATAGCACTGAACTAAACCAATTCCATGTTATTACAGTTGAGTCGTTTGAACTCAACGTTTACTTGAGTTTTAATTTCAAAATAAAACTTCAAATTGAATAATTTCGTTTTGACACTAGTGTCAACAATTGTTATGACAACGCTTTTGTTTCTCATAGATACGGTAAAATCCCATTCATTAAGCAACTAGATTTCGTTTATTTTATGTTACTAACTTAATTTATTAAAAAGTTGTAATGATTTAAAATATATCCCTTACTTTATGATAACCTAGTATATTAGAACTTCACTTAAAGCATGCATTTTTCAAGTCCACGCCATGCCCATGGCGTATAGCTGACGTTTTCTTGTTGTATTGGAATTCATTCTATTTCTCCGCTTTTCTAACAACTAGTTCTTTGATTTATTGTACTGCGAACAACAAAATCATTAATTTTTTCAAAAATTTCATTCATACGTAACATATCCGCAAACTCATTCTGTTTCCGAATACAATATTATCATTAGGTTAGACACGTACTCCACTGTTTCCTATTCTGAGCTAACCTACACATTTCCCTGAAATCCCCACAACCTATATCTTTTACTGTTTGTGTGCGATAGTCTAATCCAGGTTTAACTTCTACCTCTCTTTTTTACTTCCTTTGCTAGTAATATTCCGCATTTTTTCTCATATCTGAGAACGTGTTTTATTATCCTATCTCTTCTATCACTTCTTACCGTTTTCCACATATTTCTTTCGCCCCTTATATGAGTATCCATCAACAACAGTTGTGGAGATAAACTTCAACGTGTATCAGATAGATTTGCCATGCACACTTTGTGAACGCGTCACTTACCACAAACGAACTATCCTAACTTGCAATATCAATGTTTTTAGTTTGCTTGTCAGTGGCGGTGGCAAAGCTGATGCTTTCACGACTCATGGTGGTACGTCTGAACGACGTAAATACGCTGGCAAGACTTTGCTGGACGACGGTATCGTTAAGGCGGTGTTCTGATATTTCCAGGTGTAAGCAAATAGTGAATCTTTGGTAATAAAATGAATTACAGACCTCGTAAAAAATACAGTAATTGGATGCTGTCGAGATATTAATCACTGACGTGTAAAAAGTGAGTAATGAGAAAATAAGGGTCTCATCAAGATATTAATCACCTATTTGTGTAATGTGTAGTTTATTTACCGTAGCTTCTATATAGCGTAATAGTAGACGACGCTCGGATATCCATCGCAAGCGTGTTTATTAGAACTTGTCTCTAAATATCGACCGCAAGGAATCACTTTCTGGTCGATTCGGAATTGCTTACAAGTGCTTTTCCTTTGTTATGTGAGGCGTGGCTATCGTAATCGAGGAAATCGAAGTAATATTTGAGTCAGGTTTACACGTGCAGAAAACAGAACAAATTGAAGAAGGTTCTGAGGCGCGTTTGCCGGACAAAATGAATTTAATTTTGTTTGAAGGTAATTTTCTGGTAACATTGGGTATATAATTTATATTCAAAGGTTTCAGCGTATTTGGTGTTGTTTTTATAATTCCACTTTGCTGTATGGTCTAAGAATTATATTTAAGGAAGTGCTACATTTGTAATTACTGTAGTGGTGAGCGAGATCATAGTGGTTTTGTAATAATCTAAACCAAGAGCAAGGGTACATTTGATGCAGCAAGCCCAAAACTATGACCAAGACCAGGATCAGCTTTTGTAAAACGTGCAAACCCTTTGCAAGATATTTATAAGCGTTTGATACAAAATGAACAATTTACCAATTAAAAATACCCATATTTATGGCAGTACAATGTTGGCAACAGCTATGTTAATGTTTCCCTATTTATAATAAAAAGTCGTTTTCTTTATAAGAACTCAACAAATTTGTCCACCGGATTACATCATATTTGTAAGTTTTGATCATTTTGATAACTTTATGTATTATTTATACCTAGAACGTATCGTATAATCCACCGAAGCCTTGCGCAATAAATTATTTAAATTTAATTAGTAAATTTAAAAAACAGTAATATTGAATGCACTATAGTAAATTAGTTTAGAGAAAGTAAGTTGTTTATTAAAATAGGCAAAAATTTTCGTTCTTTTAGACAAAGCCTTTGCATTCCGCTATTGTAACTGGCCTTCTGGTTGTCTGGTCACCTTGTCAATGCTTCGTAGTAACAGAGGTAACATTTATTTATAAGTTAAAACAATGATACGAACTTTTTGTACATCAATATTAAAGGCATGGCACGCAAAAAGGAACTCATTGCAAATGTTTTTTGTGCGTAATTAAATTGTAAATGTCTTTAACCCTAGGACTGAAAGTACTTTAATTTGTAAAGTTGCGGAACGGAACGAGTTTCTTTGTTGAAGAATTGCATGTACGGTTTTATGACGAAGACCTTGATCTGGTGTCGTTAGGTGATGATCTTCATGGTTGTTAGTAACCCTAGCTCGTGTTACGCCGAATGCAATGGGGCACCTCGTGGAAGTCGGCGTTCCATAGCTTAGATTCGGTACTTTCGGACTGGTGGGCGGACGTTGACATACGGGAACCTTCTATGATTGGTAAAAAAAAGAAGGGGGCTGATGTCGAAATGATCGCAATCCCGGCGTGCTTGTTGCTGTTACATAGTCTAGGAGGTGGTCTTGGTGACGATGGCTTTGGAAGTGGAGCGGGTCCAAAATGTGCTATTGAGGAATCCTGTTTGTAGTGTTGTAAGAGTACACTCCATTTTACCCCATTAGATGGGGTGGTCGCAATGAAATAATCTGAAGAAAAACCTTTAGTGTACGAGGTGCTTGCTGACTTCCGTCTTGCACTTCAAGTTCCCTCCAAGAAATTTGCTATGTTTCTTAAAGCGAGAACAAAAAGAAGTGATTTGCTCTAGCGTTTGAGCTCCTTTTATACCGAGATTGTGTTTGTGTTGTATTGTACGTTCGAGCGGTTCTATTTCCATTTAGAGGGATGGATCCATTGTTGATTGAGGAGTACTTTATGTATGGATATTATTTATTTGCATGGTGCGTGCTTATTTGTAAGTTAGTTAGGGGTATAGTTGGTTGTATATTCCTACATAACTAAAAGTTATTTTAGTCATTTATATAGAGCGTACACAATGTGCATAGCTTCAAAGCAACTGCAAGCTGAAAACAAACACGTGCATATTTACTGTGTAGTCATTGAAATAACAGCCAATTGGATTTATTGCATTGGAATCTTGAGCTCTTTTAGAAAGTCACCACCTATGCACTTGTTTACAAAAGTATTGCAAGACGACCGGGATTGCAAATCTTGCAAGTAAGACCACGACATACTACATAACGTCAAGCCCGCGCTTGCCAACACTAAGTCTTGGTCTTGGATATTGGAAGTTACAAAAATATTACGAGGCAACTGAGATTGTAAGTATTACAAAGACTGCAAGAGTCTTGCAAGCAAAACTAAGAATTATTGCTCGCTAGCTATAATAAACCCGGTTTCAGCAGCTCATAGTACATGATTAACTTTTTGTTCCACCGAACGCAGAGCATTGTTTTCTTTACAAAGTAATTTGACGGTGCCGTAGATGTTGATCCTTTGCCAGGTGAAAGCCAGGATTTTTTTGCGTTTGGGGTTCTTGCTATTGTTAACAAATTTTCAAACTATTATAAAATCACAACTTCAGACATATATGTCAAGTATATGAGTCGTTGGCGCCATCTATGTGTGAAACGCGGAAACTTAGTTGCGCACCTCTATATCTATATTACTCTCTCAATCAACTCATGTGGTACCCATTTGACTTCTTTTTGAATTTTTCCCATAGCATGCAAACGTTTAGAAATACCTTGGCGAGTTTCGTATAATGCCTCCGCAAATTGATTTTGTGTTTGAGTATCATTTTTGTCCAATAACGCTAGCAGATTAGCGTCCTTAATAGCTTTTGCCCGGCCGGAGCATTTCTTGTCCTCAGTGAAGAAATCACCACTTCTAAAGCGTTTAAACCAATTTTCACAGGTAGTTTTCAATAGTGCATGTTTGCCGTAGGTCTTCAAGCAAAGTACGTGCTTTATTTGTGCTTTTTCAATTTCAAGCAAAACTAACCGCAAATGTTGTTCATTTGGCACAGAACTCGACATCTTCGTTGTTAGGAAAAATATTTGTGCGTTGTTGTATGTGTTGGTACTCGAACTGGTTATTGTTAACAAAATTCCAAACTATTAAAAAAACACAACTTCAGGCATATATTTCAAGTATATGGATCGTTGGCGCCATCTATGTGTGAAACGCGGAAACGTAGTTGCACATCTCTATATCTCTATTACTCAACGCTTACATCATGATTATGGGGATATCTCCTCTATTTATCGGTCACTACAATCTTTTGCTGTTTGCTCTTGGTAGTGCTATCTTTTATTTTGTTATTTACCTTATTTTACCCGACACTTGTCAAACCGCCACGTCCCTCGTTCTGTTTTCGGGACGGACTTTGCTTCACAAAGTTTTGTCTCGTTAAAGAGAGACACTTAAAATTATTTTTATTTATCGGTTCGACGAAACCACTCACTTAGCTTACTCTTTTTAGAGTTTCCTAGTTCTAAGTATATCGAAACGATGAAGGATGAAACTATCCGGTTGCCTCTTGACAAGGACGACGTTTTGATTCTATCAACTGTTATATTGTTTTAGTATTTTTATCATTTATTTTTGCTGTCTTAAAATTTTTGTCGCACCTTTTTATTGTTCAAACTTTTGGTAATTACGATCATGCATGCAAGACCAAGAATTACTACGCAAGGTCAAGGCCGCACTTGCCACAGTATGTCCATGATCCAGACCAACACTAAGTTTTGGTTTTGGATATTGGAAATTACAAAAGTATTACAAGACAACCGAGACTGTAAGTATTACAAAGACTGCAAGAGTCTTGCAAACTAAGAATTATTGCTCGCTGGCCATAATAAACCCGGTTTCAGCAGCTCATAGTACGTGATTCCTTTCTGTTCCACCTAACGCAGAGCATTGTCTTCTTTTCAAAGTGATTTGACGCTGCCGTCTATGTTGATGCTTTGCTAGGCGAAAGCAAGGATTTTTTGCGTTTGGGATTCTTGAAATATATCCACTACTTACCGCCAGTGACAATTCGATGGAGGAAGCTTTTTCTGTCCTACCGCAACGACAAAATATCGGAAGTGGTTTTTTGATTTTCGATGAGTCTCAATCAACTCAGGCGGTACTCATTTTACTTCCTTTTGAATTTTTTCCATAGCATGCAAACGTTTAGAAATACTTTGGCGAGTCTTCATTAATGCCTCCGCAAGTTGGTTTTGCGTTTGAGTATCATTTTTGTCCAATATGGCTAGCAGATTAGCGTCCTCAATAGCTTTTGCTCTGCCAGAGCATTTTTTGTCCTCAGTGAAGAAATCACCACTTTTACAGCGTTCAAACCAATTTTCACAGGTAGTTTTCGATAGTGCATATTCGCCGTAGGCCTTCAAGCAAAGTACGTGCTTGAGTTGCACTTTTTTTAAGTTAAAGCTAAACTGGCCGCAAGTGTTGTTCATTTGGCACAAAATTCCACACCTTCGTTATTAGAAAAATATTTGTGCGTTGTGATATGTGTTGGTTCTTAAACTGATTATTGTTAACAAATTACCAAAGCTATTGAAAAAACACAACTTCAGACATATGTGTGAAACGCGGAAACTTAGTTGCGCACCCCTGCATCTATATTACTCAACGCTTACATCATGATCCTGGGGATCTTTCCTCTATCTATCAGTCACTACAATCTTCTGCCGTTTGCTCTTGGTAGTGTTATCTTTTATTTTGTTATTTACCTTATTTTACTCGACACTTGTCAAAGCGCCACGTTTCTCGTCCTGCTTTCAGAACGAACTTTGCTTCACAAAGTTTTATCTCGTTAGGGAGAGGCACTAAAAATTATTTTTATTTATCGGTTTGACGGAACCACTCACTTATCTTACTCTTTTTAGAGTTTCCTAGTTTTAACTATATCGAAACGATGGAGGAAGAAACTATCCGGTTGCCCCTTGACAAGGACGACGTTTTGAATCCATCAACTGTTATATTGTTTTAGTATTTTTATCATTTATTTTGGCTGTCTTAAAATTTTTGTCCTACCTTTTTATTGTTTAAACTTTTGGTAATTACGATCATGCATGCAAGACCAAGAATTACTACGCAAGGTCAAGGCCGCACTTGCCACAATATGTCCATGACCAAGACCAACACTAAGTCTTGGTTTTGGATATTGGAAGTTACAAAAGTATTACAAGACAACCAAAATTGTAAGTATTACAAAGACTGCAAGAGTCTTGCAAACTAAGAATTATTGCTCGCTGGCCATAATAAACCCGGTTTCAGCAGCTCATAGTACGTGATTCCTTTCTGTTCCACCTAACACAGAGCATTGTCTTCTTTCCAAAGTGATTTGAAGGTACCGTCCATGTTGATGCTTTGCCAGGTGAAAGCAAGGATTTTTTGCGTTTGGGATTCTTGAAATATATGCACTTCTCATCGCCAGTGACAATTGGATGGAGGAAACTTTTTCTGTCGTACCGCAAGAACTAAATATCGGAAGTGGTTTTTTGATTTTCCATCTGTCTCTCAATCAACTCATGCGGTACCCATTTTACTTCCTCTTGAATTTTTCCTATAGCATGTAACCGTTTAGAAATACCTTGGCGAGCCTTGTATAATGCCTCCGTAGATTGATTTTGTGTTTGAGTATCATTTTTGTCCAATAACGCTAGCAAATCAGCGTCCTCAATAGCTTTTGCTCTGCCGGAGCATATCTTGTCCTCAGTGAAGAAATCACCACTTCTAAAGCGTTTAAACCAATTTTCACAGGTAGTTTTCAATAGTGCATGTTCGCCGTAGGTCTTCAAGCAAAGTACGTGCTTCAGTTGCACTTTTTTCAAATTAAAACAAAACTGACCGCAAGTGTTGTTCATTTGGTGCAAAACTCGACGTCTTCGTTGTTAGGAAAAAATTTTTGTGCGTGGTTAACAAATTTCCAAACCAGTAAAAAACCACAACTTCAGACATATATGTCAACTATATGGGTCGTTGGCACCATCTAAGTGTGAAACGCGGAAACTTAGTTGCGCACTTCTGTATCTATATTACTCAACGCTTACATCATGATCCTGGGAATCTTTTCTCTATCTATCGGTAACTACAATCTTCTGCTGTTTGCTCTTGCTAGTGTTATCTTTTATTTTGTTATATACCTTATTTTACCAGACACTTGTCAAACCGCCACATTCCTCGTCCTGTTTTCGGGACGGACTTTGCTTCACAAAGTTTTGTCTCGTTAGGGAGAGGCACTAGAAATTATTTTTATTTATCGGTTCGACGGAACCACTCACTGAGCTTACTCTTTTTAGAGTTTCCTAGTTTTAATTATATCGAAACGATGGATGAAGAAACTACCTGGTTGCCCCTTGACAAGGACCACATTTTGAATCCATCAATATGTTGTTTTAGTATTTTTATCATTTATTTTTGCTGTCTTAAAATTTTGTCATACCTTTTTATTGTTCAAACTTTTGGTAATTACGATCATGCATACAAGACCAAGAATTACTACGTAAAGTCACGACCGCACTTGCCAAAGTTTGTCCATGACCAAGACCAACACTAAGTCTTGGTTTTGGATATTATAAATTTCAAAAGTATTTGGACAACCGAGACCGTAAGTCTTACAAAGACTGCAAGAATCTTAGAAACAAAACTAAGACTTACTTCTTTGTTTGCTAATAGCAAGCCCAAGACCGAGACCAAGGCTGCCCAAATCTTTGTTTTGGTCTAATATTTGCTCATCACTGATTTATTGGATTGACAGTTAGAGTTTGTCAATCCAAAAATTCTGTAAATGTACTCATTAAGCTAATTATAATTACAGAAGTACAAAATGGAAGAAGAGAAGGGCATGATGTGGTTTTGCACATGTCGAACTAATTACTCCATATAATAACGAGAAATGTGTCAAATAGTCCATTCGCTTTAACTTCAGAATGACGTCAAATGTAGTAATGATGTGTTGGCAACTGAATGCAAATGAATACCTAAAATTACGTTTGAACACTGTCATTTAACACAATAAAAGTTGGAAGTTATGTCGGTGTTGCCACCCCTTCCTCCTGCAAATCAAAGCATTTATCATTCGACATCTGCCAATGCAAATAATGGTATATCTTTCGTTAAATATATTAGAATTTAAACTGCGATTGGCAATGTAGCATTTTATCCGATTGTGATATCATCCTAAAGTTAGCGCGAATGAACTATACTTGTATATTTTTATTTGCAGCCCCCAAACTTTGTGTAAGACTTTTAGACGTTTAATTTAGCCAATACCATTCTGTATTCTGTACTGTGTCTTTCTGACCTGGTAATGCGTTACAGATAATTCTTTTCAAAAATACCGTGTCTTCTAAGAAAATTTATATATCCTGATGCCACTACTGTTCGTTATTAAATATTTATGTGCTGCTGCAGTGCGCCAGGAGAATACTTTCTTACAAACTCACCATTCATTTTTTATTGCAATCCTTTTGCATAATACCTAGAAACTCCAACCTCTGTAACAAAAGGACTTTTGCCTCTTTTAATGAATGGTTTAAACAGCAAACATTTTAGTTTTATTTCTCATGCGATACACTTCATATTTTAAAATGCCTCTCAAGAATATAAAAAAATAAAAATTGTAGCTAATGAAGGGTAGAACGCTAGCTATGCAGTAACGCCAACTACCCTTCTAGCAATTTATCGATTCAGCAAACTTGTGCTGAACTGACATAAACGAGCCAAGTTTAGACGTTTTCTCGGTGTGTTGGGAGTTGAACACGCTTCTTGAAAGCATAATATAAAAGCTAAAAACAGAACATTTTACCGACTTTACAACTCTTTTTTAATCGCATTCATTACTGCAAATATCTTTCCAGCTAAATTTAGAAACTGTTAGACCTGGATTTTATAGATGTATGTTACACTTATATCACAGTTATTATGAAGTAAACACTTCAAAATCTGTCAGAAAGTAGATGATTAAAATGTTATACAGGAAACCTTCCCAAAATACATGTTAACATTTGCGGGTCAATAACTCTTTTAAATGTTGTTTTTACCCACTTCTTATGTTTTCAGACTTATGCGGTATATATTACCATTTGTTCTTAAATAGTACGCGTGGTTGATGCTGCCGCTTCTGCCAGATTTCTAAAATTTTATAAGACCGACGAACATCGTGGTTAAAGAGAGAACTAATTAATATACCCCAACAACCCCTTTGCCCTTAGGGTTACATCTAAACGCCCTGAAAAGATTATTGCTTGCTTTCCTTCCTCCGCAATTCGACGTTTATCTATTAAGTTCGGTTCTATATACCCTGGAGAACATCTAAAGCAGTTTATCATAAACTTAATCTATTTTAAAACAACCCGACTTTCTTATTAAAAATAATGAAGTCTATGGCACGTGACAAACTACTGTCACACATTAAACGTTATTACTACATAGCACATGGCCTGCCAGTTCAACAGTCTATACACAATTTCAAATAAACGGTTAATAGGAAGATGTAATGAACCGGATGTATTGTTTACTTTATTTTCTTAAATACATCAATGCACCTTTTAACATTTTTACACCACTAATGTTCTGCCAGCTTTAGATTATTATTTAGAACGCCAAAGCGCGAGCTCTTTCTCAACAATAATTTCGCAAGAGCATTGTTTAGCTTTTATAAATGAAGGAGCTTCGAAAGTCATCCTACACCTGCGTTTAAGCCTAGTTAAGTTGGCTATATTTGAAGTCGTAAAATTGTGTTTGCATACCATTAGGAACGCATGTGTGCATGACAAAGTCATACTGAGAATTCATGGAAGCTTTCATGAAATTGTGAATTAAGACTTCCCTTACGCTTAGTTATAAATATGTAATTGTTACTTATAGCGTAAGCGAAGAACTATCTTTATGATACCTTTTAACTTCTGACGGTAACTCAACTTTTAGGTCTAAATTCCTACCGAATAAATAAGATATAATAAATTTTAACATATAAAGAAAAGTATATCTTAAGACAAAGCAATGCCTACTTACATTAACTACGTCATCACGCTCAATTAGAGTGTGAGGCTTCGTGATCATCGAATGCTACCGCAGAAGAAACCCAGATACAAGATAATCAGACAGGATGGAAAAAAGGAAGGGAGTTCGCTTCTACACACAGGTACAGGTGTAACCTATTTTATTCCCTCCCAGGAACGATATTGAACCCTCACTTACCCCAATTTTATATTTATCGACGAACATCAGGCTGCTGTTAATAGCCGACCGCCTATTTTTTAACAGGAAGTCTTGTGAATGTTCAGAGAATACCACTTAGTTTAAACTTAAACTAATAATGAAAATGCCTGCGAAAGTTAAATACTAAGAGGAATTTGATGCGTGTCAAAATTACACATACTGATTGCGATCAAACTAAAAAGAAAAGAAAACTCAGAAATTTTAGCTAAAGTTTATTAATAAAAACTATTTACACACGGGTTTAAAAACTAAAAGGTTTATGGGCGCCACCTGATTTTTAAACAGTTACATCAAATCGCCAGGAAACTGAAAAAATGAAGTTCCAAAATTATTGGGTTGCTATGAAAGTTGAGTGCAGAGGTCTTATTAGCCACACTTAAACTGACAGTACAAATCGGCGTAGAACAATAGATTCTTTGATGGTAAGCGTCACAAGTGTACGCGTTTAAAACAATACAAAAAAATTTACATCTAAGTTAACATTCTTAGCAAGCAATGTTACAAAGTGCATTCTGATACACAGCACTGCCTTTGAAGACATTCACTTGAATTTAAGAAATTTTTAATTAATTATGACCTTACTGGTCTAAAAACAAAGCACACCAATACAACATGTATAATTACTAAATTTACAAATTATACAAGCAATCTTACAATACTTTATATTTCTATTCTATCGTTACGAATTACAGTGCTAATGACATTGCCAGATGCTTTACTTTTCTTCAAGCATTTCCTACTTTTGATCGTAATTACCAAAAATTTGGACGATAAAAAGGTAAGACAAAAATTTTAAGATAGCAAAAATAAATGGTAAAAATACTAAAACAATATAACAGTAGATGGATGCAAAACGTCGTCCTTGTCAAGGGCCAACCGGGTAGTTTTTCCTCGATCGTTTCGATATACTTGAAACTAGGAAACTCTAAAAGGAGTAGAATAAGTGAGTGGTTCTGTCGAACCGGTAAATGGAAGTAATTGCTCGTGCCACTCCCTAACGAGAGAAGACTTTGTGAAGCAAGGTCAGTCCCTGAAAAAGGATAAGAGACCTGGCAGTTTGACACGTGTCGGGTAAGACAAGATGAATAACAAAATAAAAGATAACACTACTAAGGTCAAACAGCAGAAGATAGTATTGACCAATAGATAGAGGACAGATTCCCAGGTACATGTAAGCGTTGAGAACTATAAATACAGAGGTGTGCAACCAAGTTTCCCCGTTTCACACTTAGATAGCGCCAACTACTCATATAGTTGACAGATATGTCTGAAGTTGCGTTTTTTAATAGCTTGGAAATTTGTTAACTATAACCAGTTCGAATACCAACACATATCACAACGCACAAATATTTTTCCTAACAACGAAGGTGTCGAGTTTTGTGCTAAATGAACAACCCTTGCGGTCAGGTTTGCTTTAACTCGAAAAAAGTGTAACTGAAGCACGTACTTTGCTTGATGGCGTACGGCGAACATGCGCCATTAAAAACTATCCGTGAAAATTGGTTTAAACGCTTTAGAAGTGATTTCTACACGGAGGACAAGAAATGCTCCGGAAGACAAAAGCAATTGAGGACGCTGATCTGCTAGCGTTATTCGATGAAAATGATACTCAAACACAAGAACAATTTACGGAGGAAACATGACTCGTCAAGGTATTTCCAAACGTTTACGTGTTATAAAAAAAATTCAAAAGGAAGGATAGTGTGTGCTCTATGAGTTGGTTGAGAGACAAATGGAAAATCAAAAAGCCACTTCCGATATTTTGCCCTTGCGGCACGACAGAAAAAGCTTCCTCCATCGAATTGTCACTGGCGATAAGAAGTGGATATATCTCAAGAATTCCAAACGCAAAAAAAATCCTAGCTTTCACCTGACGAAGCATTTACATCGACGGCACGGTCAAATTACTTTGGATAGAATACAATGCTCTTCGTTCGGTAGAACAAAAAGGAATCATGTAGTATGAGCTGCTGAAACCGGGCGAAACTGTCAATGGGCATCTATACTGACAACAACTTATCAACTATGCGTTACTCGAAAGTGACTAGAATGGGACGCAAAACACGAACGAGTGATGATGAATATACTTTATTTTAAGCTATACCTAGGCCATTGGCCCATCCTAGTTTGTACAGTCTAAGTGTAGGAACATAATAATGGTAATAATTTTAAAAAATAGATTTTTTCTTTAAAGATGATTTTTGATTATTGTGTGTGAAGGTCTGTTGCTGTGACTGATTTTTTGGTGAGGTTAGTTTCCTTTTTTTCGTAGTGTCTTACAATTTTTAGGGGTGATACATTTATATGGTGATAGTTCTTACCATTTAAAAGTCGGTAATACAGTTAAAAGTCGATAAAACAGTTTACGAAGTCGGTAATACAGTTTAAAAGTTCATAAATAGATCGCGCAAGCGCAATGAATAAGAAAGCGAGCAACGCCCATGGCGGATGTAAGCGCGAACCTTATTACAGATTCCGCGCTTGCAACTACCAATGACGTCACCGATACAAAATTTATATTGCGCAATACTTCGGAAAATTTAAGAATTTAAAACAAAAGGTAATACATTAATTACTTACATAAGGAATCCGGTACCCGGCGGGATTGAGTTACAGTTGGCTTCTCTGAAGTCCATCGGGGCTCCATCCCGGAGTGATTAAAGGTGGTAACTGCTCCGGTGCTGTTGGCTGAGCATGGACATCCGGCTCATCTCAGGTCGTAGGCTGCTCCAAGGTCGTACCATATTTCTATATGCAGGGGAACGATAAGGAATAGGTTTATTAGGTAAAGACAAAACAAAGATAAACAAAAGAAAATCTACATAATAAAAATGAAGATACGATACCAAGCACGACCACACTCCTTGAAGGTTCGGGCAAACAGCCACGTTATAGAGAGAACAGGAAACTTCCCCACTCTTTTTGTCTTTTTCCCATTGGCGCGAACTTATTTGTCCAACCCTCTAGCGTCGCGCACTCTGCGCAAACTCACTATGACGTAACGGAAGTACACGCCTAGTCGATTTAAATTCCACGCGCCGCGTCTTTTGAAATTATGGCGCGAAACTTCCGTACATCAACTTAACCTAATACATGTTAAAGTGCCGATTGGCACGTAACAATCGCGACAAAGCCACTTCCTTCATGAAGATCGCTTCTGGAATTATACAAGACCTTTACCAGGTCTAATTCAGAGAAAGCTACTTTGCAACAAATTCAACCGCAGCAAAATAAAATCGGATAGATTTTAATAGCGTAAAAATTGTCATTTGAAGAAATCTATAAAGCACTATTTGGAGTAACATCTGAAGTTGAAGCTATAATTAAAGTGATAATTGAAACTATAATTGAACGTATATATTTCAAGCCCTGAACACACCTATCGCTTAACTAATTTAAAATGCACAGCCTTACTTACGATTTTTAAAATCGGCAAAAATCAAAATGACTGAACAACACTTTCAATTATAGTATTCGTACTTGCACTTATTTTAGTTGAACTCAAATTTTTAAACTATTTCCCCGGTTTGCAAAAATGCAGCAACAACCATTTTAAATATAAAACATGTAATTTAAATTAGATTATAAACAACAATTTGTTTGAGAAATTTTTATTCTATCTAAGTATTAAAGCTCTCACAAATGCAAGTACACCCACACTAATAAGAATCGTTGAGCTCATAACAAAAGATTCCATTCGATGTCACTTTCGATATGTAAATTCCATCCTTTTAATTTAATTACTTCATGTGTTTCTCTTTGTAAATAGCAGGTTCTTTTTAGTATCGCCGTTATTGTGCAATTGTTTAGTTTATTTAATGAAATAACAAATAAATACGTGACCATCTACCAGTAAAACATTTATATTAATGAATTTTTGCATATTTTTTTAGCAAACATGAAATAGTGTTTCAAAAATAAATCCCACCAAAATATAACAGAATCCGGAAAAAATGAAATTTTCTGTAAATTCATGGTTACGTCCTGTAAAATATAAGCGTACTTTTATTCATTAAAGTGCCATGCAAAAAGAGCAAATTGCCTAAAACGAATTAAAATGCGAATGCAAATCCATACATTTTTGATAACATTTGCTGTAAATAGCATAGACTGGTACAGCTTTACGCATTTAACTTAAGAAACTCCAATTCTAACATTTAATAGGTGTATTAGAAAACACGTTTTGATGTTAAAAGCAAACATGTCTATAAAACGCAACCCCTTTTGCATTAAAAAGCAATTAAAGTTTAAATTAATCACCCCGTGGATTACAGCAATTTATAGTAAATAAAGAATTTTCTAAAATTTAAAGGATGAGTAATCGGTATTTTAGAACTAGGTAAATGACTCATTATTAAATAAACATTTTATTCCAGGAAGCGGCCGGAACTCGGAAAACCCACAAAATATCCGATAAAATCGATTATCTTTAGCATTACTATGTGACGTCACAATAATAGTATAGGAGTAAAACAAGTACAAACAGAACACGTCACCGATCACTGGAACAACATTACGTGGAATAAACGCCGTGACTTTAGACAAAAATTAGTTTTCCCGAGAAACCTTACATTATAATGTTCCACGCTTTTCTACAATCTTTTGGATACAGATAATTTAGAGTATATAAAGGAGCGTTTATCAATTAAGGAATTATTCGAGATTCATTGATTAGATTCGATGGATGCGATTCTTAAATTAGATCGCGAGATGCTATTTTAAGAAAAGCGCGAACTGTTGCGTTATAAAGATAATACTCGAAGTATGCAGTAGGCATGCTGTAATTTAATAATTATTTTGATGCAATGAATATAGAAGTGATGGCCTAAACACAAATTACATACAAGAATGGAATTATTAATTACAATGAATAAAATTCTTCAATATAACGCTATTTAAAAAATTTATTAAATAACCGACAGGAAGGTTTAACCAAAAATGTACTTTGGTAATTGCTGTTTTTAATATGGAAAATCTTGTGAGCTGATTTGACGTCAATTTAAAATAAGATTTTTTATTACGAGGAACATTTTTGTGGATTCTGCAAGTATTATTTTTAGATTTATTTGTAAATGATATTGGAGTATTTGTATCTAGTTTGGGATAATTTTTTTGTGTAAAGGATTTTTACCAGGAGTTTGTGTTCAGAGTTCGAAATACTCTGGCCTTTTAATAGATTATCTGTCAAGGATTTCTTTTTGGCAAAACAAACCTTACAAGCGTGGCAATAAAGATAACCAGGTAAACCATCCATGAAAGAAAATTTGTTCTGTAAATTTAAAATAAGATATGCAACAATTTTTTTTGTAATAAATACTTCCTAGAAATTATTTTATGTTTGGAAGGAACAATGTTGTAAATGTTCTAAATGCTTTTGTACGAGAGAAAAATTTTCATACTCTATAAATGCTTTGTAATATTGCAGTGTTTGCTTTCATTCAAAACTCCCTCAATTCCGTTGAGCTTGCCAAGCAAAGTTATAAAGGGAAGGTAAGCGAACAATTTCAAGTTCTACAAATTTCTGTATCTGTATCACAGCACTATTTTAGCGGCACTTGAACGTGCGGCCATTTTCATATCACTCTTTTAGTGGCACTAATCTGTAACTCAGGTAGCGCTTTATGAGAAACTAATTTGAATGTTTAGTTAAGTTTTTTGTTCTTGAAACACATTTTTTACTTTTAAGGATCACAAATAAAAGCCTGACAAATGATCATACGATATGTGACAACATACCTACAAATTGTAGGCATAACTATATAAATAAAAAAAAAGTTTTTAAACTTTATAAAAACGACAAAATTTGATTCGAGTAAAGTATCAAAATCCTACACTGAAAATTGGCACTGGTCCTCCCAATTATCGAACTTAAAAAGTAATCTTTTACGTAGCTTTGTAACTAATTATTCTATACATTTTACTGTCTGAGCAACCGCTGGTTCTTAAAATTGTTTTAAAATGACGTATTAAAATTAGACGAAATTGCTTCTGAAACAGGAGCTAAACTCATACATGTCAATAAACCTGACGGCTATGTACAAATTATTACTGTAACTATATGTACAAGAACATTATTTGCGCTCATTACCTAAAACATAAAGTAATTTCTTACAGCTTTTTAGGAACCATAACTTTTCTTTTTCAACAAGGTGTTGAAAAAGGGTTTTTAATAGGCTTTTGACTTCGTCATCTAGTTACAAAGCACGAAACTAGAATTGATACAGTGATTCTGTTTCATTATATTATAGAATAACTAACGTTTCTGGAAAATTAAATCAAAACCCACCAGAAATGTTATAATAAAAGGGATCATTCATTTATAGACTTCAAACAGGATAATGCCTTTGTTATACGTAAGCGTTGGCTGATAAAGTACACACGTGAATAGCTCTTTTCACAATACGTCCTCTTACATTTACATTTACATTTACAAGACATATCGGTTTTCAGCGTCACTGAAATAGTTATTATCTTTGAAATATTCGTTTTGGTTGAGTTTATTGCAAAAGGGTTGTCACAATTAAGCAGTCCGTATTTTTAAAAATGCTCGTGAAAGTAGCTAATGACTTTAGCACAATTTCAGGTGAAAAATCATTATCTTGACTTAATTAAAACACATCTAAATTACGTGCAGAAAGTCATAAAAAGTGCAAATTCGTCATACAGTAAGTTTTCAGCAAGTGATGTTGAACTTAATCAAAGACATTAACTAAAATAAATTTATCTCTGTTTCTATGAGTAACTGGCCGAATAAAATCAAATTATAATTTAATTGCTGGTTTATTAAATGGCCCTTATCATTTAATATACAGGGGAGGGGATTCCTTAATGGCGTGCTAATATTTCAGAATGTTTTTCTTCTGTTCATTTCATGAAGAAAAGTTTATTTGACCATATATTGGAAACGGCTTAATTCTTTTTCTACAGGATGTTTGGAATTTGTTGTTTTAAATCGATATTTTTTAATAACTCCCAAAGTATTTTAGATATTTTTTTTAATTTTAGTATGTGCTAATGAGATATTAAACCACATATTTTAGTTAGAAAGCTACTCTACCGCACCACCAGTGGCGTCCCTGTAAACAAGTCCTCTGCTATTTTGTACAAAGGAAGTGCTACGCCACTGACGTATTTCAGTTTTATCGATTTTTCTGATTCGCCTGTTAATTCTACATGAGTGCGGCCTTCTCCGCCTGTCTCCTCAAGCACAGCGTTCTTTATTAAAACATAGTCATTAGGTCTTTAGTCTTAAAACTGGTTGTACGCGTACCTCCATTGTTTTCTATTCTGAGCTAACTTACACATTATCCAGAAATTACCACAGTCTACATCTTTCATTAACTGTATGCAATTGTCTAATCTACGTCTACCTGTACCTATCTTTTTTCCTTTCTCTGCTTCTAATATATCCTGCACTATTCCCTTACGGCTTGGAATGTGTCCTATTGTCCTCTATCCTATTTCTTTAGTGTTTTCCACATATTCATTTCTTTCCCTACCATTTCTAGAATCTCTTCGTTTTCAGCTTAGTCTGTTCATGATATCTTCATCATATGTCTGAAGCACCACATTTCAAGGGCTTCTACCTTTTTCTGTCCGCTTCTCCTACTGTCCATGTTTCACAGCCGTACAATCCTGTTCACATGCTTTCAACAATTTTTTCTTGGTTTCTGTGTTTATTGTTTTCGAATATAACAGCTGCTTCTTCTTGTTAAATGCGGCACGGCCTCGTCCTAATCTTTTTTTATATCTTTTGCATTTTTTCCTTCTTGAGTTACTTAGCATCCTACGTAAAAAAAGTCCTAAACCTCTTGTTTTCTATTTTTTATTCTGGTTTATGACTTTATTTCTCGTCCTTTAATAACAAGTACTTTAGTTTATTTTTATTGATTTTTATTTTTTATTTCTATGAAAGTACTGTTTCTATTTTATTAGGACCTGCTTTTAAACTTCTTTGCAATATGCTAATACCGCTGTATCATCTAAAAACCTAAGCATATCACTCGTTTGTGCCTGCATATTAATACCAAATGTCGTCCTATTTTTAACAATATCATTACCTTTTCGATACACAACTTAAAAATTTATGGTGATAGCGCACATCCCTGTCTAACCCTTTTCCTAATATTTACTTTTGTACGTTCCTATTCTAATTTTATTACTGCACTTTACTCATTGTATAAGCTACGTACTTACCCGTCAATCCCTATAACTCATTCCAATTATTTTTTTTAATTTTTTGAACATTTTTTTTCTCATTTAAGATTGTGGAATGCATTTTCCAGATTTACAAAATCTATATACAAACTTTCTAATTTTTTCAAGGTTTTCTAAAAATATACTTTATTTCACTGATATTCAACGGTATGCGAAGGGGTGTAAGTAACCAAACGCTAATCAAAACACCCCACCTCTTAGACACTTGCCGAATCAATAGTTTTTCAATGACTTCTTTTGCACAGCCAAAATTTGTTGAGAATATTGCAAAACCCAACGTCAGTAGTTGTTTACTATAATCATCGGTTCAAATACAATTACTTTTTCATTGTTTGGTTTTTGAGCTAACCTACGCATTTCCCTGAAATTCCCACAGTCAACATCTTCGACTATCTGTGTGCAATAGTCTAATCTAGGTCTACCCCAACCTGTACTTTCTTTCTTTGCTTCTGATATATCCCGCACTACTCCCTCGTACCCTAGTAAGTGCCCTATCATCTTATCTCTCCTATTTTTTATTGCTTTCTACATATTTCTTCTTTCCCCTACCATTTCCAGCACGTCTTTGTTGTTAACTTCGTCTGTCCATGAATTCTTTATCATACGTGTGTAGCACCACATTTAAAAAACTTCTAGCTGCTGTACACGTTTCAAAGTCATACAGTGCTGTGTTCCACACATATGCGTTCAGCAATCTTTTCTTTGTTTCTATGTTTGTTGTCTTCGAATATTTGCTTTTTTTTGTTAAATACAGCACGGTCTTGCGCTCATGTTTGTTTTATATCTTTTGCACTTTTTCCACCTTCATTATTGGGCATCCGAGCTAGCAGAAAACCTTAACCTTGTGCATTTTCTCCTGACCTATTTGTAGTTTGGTTTCAGACTTATTTTCCCCTCCTTTACATCTAGTGCTTTAGTTGTATCTTTCTTAATCTTCATATCGTTTTTCTCTGTTTGTACTGTATCCATTTCATTAAAAGCGGATTCTAACACTTCCCTGCTAAATGCTAATTTGCTATATAATCTGAAAAATTTAAGCATATCAATCCGTTTGTACTTGTACAATAATTCCAAACGTTTTTCTGCATTTGACAGTATCTATTGCCTCCTCCATACATTAATCAAAAATTAATGGCAATAGAGCACATTCCTGTCTCACCCCTTTCCTAATATTTATTTCTCTACGTTCTTGCTCTACTGCTACTACAGCTGTTTGATCTTTGTATCAGCTATGTACTATCGGTTTGTCCTTAAAACTCATTCCAACCGTTTGAGTATTTTGAACATTTTTTTTATTTTAAACAGTCGAATGCTTTTTCCAGATCTACAAACTCTATATACACACTGTCTCCTTTTTATATTGTTTTCTCCATTATCACCCTTATAGCTAAAATCGTTCCCATGATCCCCTGTTCCGTCTGAACCCAAATTGATATTTCCCTAATATTTTCTGAGCCCGTTTTTACAACCGTTGTTTATACCTTGGAATACCTCTGGCCACCATGCCTAAGTTAGATTTAATGTTATTCCATTCTGCATCTACATCTTTAGTATCAGAAATTTTGTCTTTGTCCGTTGGCAATTCCTTCGACTTTTTTCAAATCCTTTGCGGGTATCTTTATCTTTTCGTTTTTCAAAGTCAAAGTGTTCTTTCCGTTCATTATTTCAAATTTTTAAATTTAAGCGATGTTTTTATAATTACTATGTTGCTGTCAGAGTCTATATCCGCTTCCGAATAGCTTCTACAGTCTTTTACTTGATTCCTATACCGTTGTCTAACAAGAATATAATATTTTTATACCTCCTAGTGTTCCCTGGCATGTTCCACATATTATTGTCTTCTAGCAGGATGTTGAAGTAATGAGTTTGTGATGGTTAAATTGTTTTTGCCTCAAAATTCAACCACCCTATTTCTCCTGTCGTTTCTTGTGTCTAAACCAAATAAACTTCTACAGCTGCTTCCCTGTCCTCTTTAACCCCTGCATTAAAATCTCCGGTAAATATTCAATTTTCATGTGCTGTTAGGAATTTTATGTCTTCGATATCTTTGTAAATCGCATCTACCTCTTCTTCACTATAGCTAAAGGTGGGCGTGCAAACTATTATTACTGTATTTACCGGTTCAGATTCTAATCTTGGCATAAGCACTCTTTCATTCTTATGCAAGTAGTATTCTACAGAATATCCTATCTTTTTCCGCATAACTATACAGGTTTGTGCGTTAGGGGGTAGGCTTGGGAATTTATTGTTTATGAGATAGGGCGCTTGTACTACTATTAAGAACAAATTGTTCTCTTGGATGGATCTGGCTGGTTCTAAGTTGACAACTTTGGAATGTTGCAGGTTAATTTGAATTGCTTGTATGAAGGAGTTTGGGGAGGGACGTACGGTCGTCTTCTAGGTAAGCGTTTATGGTTCGTCATCGTTCCGTAGTTTAGTTAGCTCACTTGCCGGTTTATACACTGGGCAGTCGGGATAGGTTATATGATGGTCGTGTGTTCGGTCGAGTCTATAGCAGTTACTACAAATCGGTGCTACAGTCGATGGTTTTGAACAGTTCTTGATAGTGTGTTGGTTTATGTATCAATCACAGTAGATTTTTGACCGTAGAGCTTACAATTGTAGCATCGGATGACTGTAACCAAGTTTCTGACTCGGCAAGCTTTGTGTCCTATAAATAAGTATGTTTACGTTGTCGCGGTGAAGCATTAACAATTAGGTTGTCTGAGTAGCGGTTCTTGGGTCGTCGGATGGCGGTAGAAATTTAATCGGTAAACGTCTTCTGGAATGAAGAGTTAGAGGTTGTTTTATATATAAATGTAGTTTAGGGCGTCTGTGTTCAGAGTTTCCTTGTCAAGGTCGAAAATTATTCATTGGGATAGTTTACGATTTGAAACATGGATCGTGCAAGATTGTTGTATAAAAGCTGATATGAAATTGACGTCGGAGGATGTGTCTGTTAAAATTGTAGCTGATGATTTGGTCGGGCGGTTACTTATAATATTGAAGTTCGGAAAGGAAGGGTGTTGGAAATTACTTTCATTAGTGCGGTGGGGGTTGTGTCTGAGGAGGTGGGCTTAAGTGTGATAGTTTTTGCTTGTTTCGTTTGTGTTTCATGTTATTTCCAGAGGGATCGAGACTGATTTGTGATTTAGCTTTTTCGTATGTTTAGTTCCAAACTTCTTTAAACATACTAGATGATGTTATCCACTGTCGCTTTTCGTTTTCCACTTTCTGTAAATAATGTTCAATATTTAAGTGTTCACTTTGTATTTGTTTGAATACCGAAATAGTGTAGATTTTGTGACGGTTCATGATTTTCCAAGTTTTTTATTTGAATCACTGACACACATTTATTTATTCTTAGTATTGGAACAAACTCTTTTGCAATAACAACATTTCTTTATTATTAACTGATTACACAATTCTTTTCAACTACCCGTAGCTACAGTAAAATTCTAAAGCACTAACGACAGTTTATTTTCACCTAATCGCTAACAGTACAAATAATATTTTCTTTAAGACTACAATGCTAATCCTGTTAATTGATATTGAAACAGTATAATTAATTTTCAATGCACTAATTTTCAATTTATATCGATCACTGCAATAATTTAAATCACAGAGTAATTTATGTTAGCAGTATGTTACCACTAATTTATTCTATATCACGACTTTATAGCTCAAGACTTGAATACAAACTAATATTATAATCAAAACCTAAATTAGAACTCAACTTGAAATCCTTTAACGGGTAACTTATATAAATAATTTTAAATTTTTTGGAACGTATTACAATTATGTAAGTCCCATCTACAACGTTCCTATTGTAGGCCTAATAAAGTTTTTAAATGCAACCTTTTGTAAATTGTTAATCAAGTCTATCTGAAGATGTCACGCCTCAAGGTGGCTACCAATTATCTTTTGTCTACAGATGCTTTGTTTACGTTCTGGTGTATTATTCTGACCAAGGGTAAACTAAACGACGCTGCGTTAGAGTATCATGTTGTTTTTTATGCTGCCATTTTCTAAATTTAAAGTCGCGTCCTAGTTCTACTACCTGCAAAAAGATTAGACGGTAAAAATTATTTGAAACTATTTATTATATTTTAAAGGCAAATAGCATAACACACATCTAATTAGCAAACATGATTAGATGCTCAGAAAGTAAGAACCACTTCTTGGAAGATTACAAAGTTAATGAGAATCTTTTCTAACTTTGAGTTGAATAATTCTCAGTTTAAGCCATAATAACAAATTTCATATTTCGAAAATGGAAGTGTCTAATCTATTTGATTTAAGGTGGAAGATCTTGACTATTAAATTTGTAATAAATATGTCATAGAAGTTAAGTAAAGTTATATTCAAAAATTTTGTCAAATTTTTCATCGTATCTTTAACACAAGCAACATGTCCTAATAAATACAGCCAATTACCAAATATGGAACCTAAACTGCTTAATCAACGAACTTCGTTCGTTTATGAAATCGATTTGTCGTCCGTCTGTCTGTCCGTCTGTCCGTCCGAGGCCTTTCTAATGGTCGGACATCAATGTGTGATACATCAATCGATTCAGCTCGGTGTCCTGAGCTTAAGTTTTGATGTCAGTTGAAATCGGGCCACGGGGACGCCGTGCCCCCGCGATATTCCGTCGGGAAAATTAAAATTTCAAATAGGTCCAAAATTAATGTGCGTTACATATTTGGACTCCCCTAACATAGCTGAGTCGAAATATGGTACCCCCCACAAAATCTGACCACGGATACCCGACCCCCCCGGGGAATTAATTTTTATTTTATCTGAATACTTATAATTATTACAACATAATAATTTTAATTCCTTTAAATTGTTTTAAAGTAAGTCAACATTTGAAAGTTCGTTGCGACAATGCCTTGCATTTTCAACTTGTTTTTCTCTGGCTTTATCTGTATTTACATCATTGTACCTATTACATAATATTCCTTTCAAAAATAATACTTTGTGTTCATACCATTGAAACATACATAGTGCAGCTGCCTAAAACAAAATTATTTGAATCATTTGAAAATTATAAATAGATGCAATAATAAATTCAATTCCATTAGATATTGCATCTCCATTTTGATAAACAAAGGATATTTCTACTATAGAAGCTTTTCAATTCCAGCAAACCGTAACTAGGTCGGGAGCTAGCAATCGATTATGACAGCGCTTAGATTTCCAACAGCCAATTCTAGATGAGAATTTAGTTTACAAGAGTTGTCGGATTTATGGGCTAATACAACATAATAGACTTCCATTAACGGATATAACAAATAATTCTAATATCGATAAGATCATAGGAATTTTGAACATTTCTAAATGTTTGATATATTTCCCCAAACTAAAGTAAGTTACTAGCTCATATATTTTAAAAAGAACATTTTCTATAAAGGCCGTGTAAACGTTGAGATGATGATTTTGTTAAATTTCCTGTGGAAGTAGAGCTTTGCGAGTCATTGAAAGTTCAATCCACTTCCATACAGACATTTGGCGGATCACAAAGGGTTTTAAATGTCAACCCTTCAACTCCAGCAAGTTAACGTTGCCACTTACAAACTTCATATGATTGTAGCTAAACCAATAACCGTTAACCATAAAATGCCATGGAATTACGTTAGTTAAAAAATACGTAATGACTAAGGAGTTATTTTGATAATTCCTAATAAGAAATTCAAATTTTAAATTCCGAAAATGATATTATTCCCTTTCAATTGTAAATTAATTGTGAAATTTAAGAATCAACAGGATAATTATTTTGTAAATTAAAGATCATAGGATCAACTTAGCAAATAAGCTAGCTGAACGTAGCAAAACCTTAATTTCAGGCGTGCTCGGGCTGGCTGTACTGTGGGAGCGATGGCAACATGCTACAGGATTTTGCTGCTTTTTAAACATGATATACAAACTTTTTCTAATAAAACTTAAGGTCCGAACAGAAGAAGAACCCTAGAGAAAGCCATGTTACACAACATTTGCAGAAAGTAATCATTTTAAGCCCTTTAAATAACATATACCACTATGCATTATTTTAAAAATTGGACGTACGATATGTTGCCTATAGGTGCCAAGATTATCTATTCTTATATGGTGTACTTGCTAATCTTTAGTTTATATTTTTAATTAATCCCAGAATATGAAAGACCTCATTACAAAACTTTAGCACATCTAGTATGGAGGGGTTGTATATTTTACAATTTACGGGTGACGTAACGCCATTTGCAATCCTAGCACATATATATTTTGAAGTACACAGGTGAATACTTTTTTAATACTATCACATATATTTTTTAATTAACTTTAGAGTAAGCAATGTTACACAACATTTGCACAAAGTAAAGTAATCTTACTAAACCCTTCAAGTAACATACACCACAATGCACTATTTTCACAAAATAGACGTACTGTCTGTTGCCTGTAGGTGCCAAGATTTTCTATTTTTATATGGTATACTTGCCAACACTTAATTTTTATAGATTAGGGTTCAGTACATTTTGTAATATACGGATAACAGCATTATGTAAAAATAAACTTCAACCCTTTTGCTAGACCTGCTTGCCAAATCTTTTTAAATCTATTATGGTTGGTATTATATTTTTCTCAAGCAGCTGTCACTTGTACGTTAGTTGTTTTCTAGCGAATATTCACACATTGAAAAGCAATGAATGGGTGTAGTACATTTTACATGCTTAACCTATTGTTTATATCAAATTTTTGTTCGTAATTGGAAATGTAGTTTTTTCATCACTATTGTTATATAATATATAAAAGTGACAATATATAATAATATTGTTCATTGTGCTACTTTATGTATAATTTTTTCAATTTAGTGTAAAATACATTATTCAGCAAAATAAAAATCAATAAATAATATATCTGCAGCGACCTATGGTATCGTTACATGTATACCATAAATTGAAATTGTCCGTAGGTATCTGAAAACAGAGAAGTATGCTAAAACAAAGATGTAATAATATATTGATGTGATACAGAGGTCACGAGAGATCATTGAAACGCAAGTTCTATAAGTAAAACCAACCAAGAGAAAAAACGGGAAGAAATTGAAATTTCCGAATATTTACTTTTTCTCCACCCTGTATAAATATAAGCGTACTTTTTTGCCATTAAAGGACAAAGTCCTTATTAATTATGTAATTCGATTTTCGTGTATTGCATTTATGACAGACTGTGAACGGATATAAACTTAATAGCCCAAATTATAAATTATTTATTTCAATCGTTGATGATTACTTAGTAAAGACGAGTTTCAATCGTTAAGATATAAATACAAAAAGTCATGCATTTTAATTGCATAAAACAATGCCAATTCATAAACCATGAGAACAAATGTCCTCATAAATTAAAAGTACTAGAAATAACTTAGATTTATGATATTTTCTTTAATTATGCATCAGTACACTGTTAAGAATACAAATCCATGCAAATCTTATTGCATTGGCAAAACATAAAATAATTATGCACTTTCAAAGTACTAAATTGACTTCCATGTATGTCGATATATCATTTAACTTCATTTTAAGAGTTCTTAAATAAAACATTAATTCTAGAATCTTCTGGTACTTAATAAAAAAATACGTCAGTTACTAAGAAACACTATTAAATCTAATTATTTCGCATACATCAATAAACGTCGGTTAGAGGAACTCGAGCGAATATTAAAAGATAATAAAAGATTAGATAAGCCAGTGAATTACTCTATATATTTCAATAAGAAGGAATGAGGCGCGACCATTAACCTCGAGCCCTAGACAAAGATAAACGGCACGTTTTCAGATAAAACATATATCATGGATTGACACTAATTGGATCGTTAAAGTGCGAAAACGGTGCAAATTTTTGTTAATATTACATTGCCCAGGTGACTAATTTCATAAGTGGATCCAAAACGAGAATGTGAAGTATAGAAATTATTTTGTATATAAGCGGAAGTAGTTAACGTTCAATGTTAATTTCATTTTACGGGATAGACCATGTAAGTCGCAGTAAAGATTAATTTGGCATGCATGCAGTATTTGACATTCAGCATGTAACTTCGAATGTGTAAGTTAGAGTAATTTAAGTTACTTAATGAATTGAAACAAATACGGTTTGAATGATTTGTAATCAATTTCATCGTCGTTCCAAAATTAACAATAAAGATGTACCTTGCAAACTGATGTTCTAATAACAAATGGAGATTTATGATTATAGGGATGATCTTGTAACCTGGGATTTAAACGTCAATTTAAAATAGAACCAGGAAGGAGTTAAGAGTGATGAAAAGAAAATTTTAATAAGCGCTCTTTAGCAAATAGCCATAAGTATAAAATTTTTGATTTCCTTGTTTGTTAATTGATGATATTTGGACATTTTGTAATTTGTATGTACAGTAATTTCTCATTTTTTATTATTTGTGAAGCGGATAGTTGGTATCAAATTTTGAGGTCGATGTTCGAGGCATTTTGACTTTTAGTAAATTATCTGTCAGGAGTTATTGGCCAATCACTCTTAGAAGCGTCATAATAAAACATAGGTGAATTATGCACGTAGAAATTAAAGAGAATTGTCTAATTTTTAACAAGGATTAAGTAAGAATTATTTATAAGTAACTTGTAGGAATTTTTTTCTGTATGAACTTAAGCTGTGAACTGTATTATAAATTCTATAATACGAAAGAAAAATGTTTTGAATGTATAGATGTTTCTTGAAATGGCCGTGTTTCATTTTTACTGCATAAATTTCAGAATATAATTTCCGTTAAGCTAGCCAGGCAAAGCAAAAGAAAAGGAAGGTAAGATAGTAATTTCATACTTCCTATTGTTGTACTTAAGTCACAGCAATAAAAGGGGCAAACCCCCATCTCAGACGCGTAACACAGCAATATGTATACACTTTTCCACGTCACCCATGAGATAGACCCGTAACCTATTAAGTATACCTTTCAGTCATCATAAGTTTCAAATTCCACTCACCTCCTGATTTTAGCTCTACTTTCTTGGTTTCCTAGAGCACAATGGGAATCGTAGTTATTGAATTTTTGGCAGCGTCTAATTCGTAGTAAACTTGACAATCGTGATTCAAATTTCCAAAATTCAAACAATTTAAAGTGCTGCTAAAACAAATGTAAAATTATGTATAAGCCGTTGGTAACTAAATATCGGGCAAAACTTTTTTTAATCGCGTAACAAACTATTTAATTAATAGCCATGTAGAAATTATTCAGTATAATAATTAAAAATATGTTATACAGGATACTTTAAATGTACATAACCAGCGGCTATCTATTTATTGCAACAACTAATTAGTCAAGTTTATGTGTGATAAAGGTGTTAGCGTTTTAAAGACAATTATGTTAATAGTTGTTTATGCACTCTTTCCAACGTTTTTGGTATTTCTTAAAAGCAAAATGTATTTAATGTGTACTAGCAAAATTTTTAGATCCTATAGTAGTGCTGTAAAATATTGCGGTGTAAATTTCGAATAGCTCTGTGGTAGAGAGAAGTGGACTGTATATAAAATTAAGTGATAATTTAACAAACAACATATAATTAATGGTTTTAATCAGTTCAAGCGTTTACTCAAAGCACTCACCTGTTGATTACAAAGCTATGCCAATGAAAAAACGATGTAAACACAACGATAGAAGCTGTCTGTCATACGGGAAACAAAAAACTCATCTTCCCTTGGCGGGTGTATCGAAGCACATTTATTTCAATAGCGGTGGTTCTGAAGAAAAGCGGTTTATCTAAGTAGGTTTGTTCTACGTAGAACGTGTAAACAGCGATGCGGTCTGTTCGAACGACAAATCGATACTCTTTTGTTTCATGGATTTTCCAGTCACTACACTGTTTGCACATGCGGAATAACAAAGTCTTATCATTCGCGGCACTTGTTGGCGTGTGCATGAAGTAAACAGGGAAATTTTACTCTAACAAATTTAAATATACCGAGGCGAACGTAAATAATCAACAAACTCAACGTAAAATAAAATTTAGCTTTAATTATTTACAATATAAACGGAACAAGTGCAATAATTTAAAAAGCTACAATGTTCAAATTGGTTCAGTTGTTATTATGTTTAGGGGTTTATTTTATAAATTAAATTTCTTTCATAAAAAGAAAAATCAAAACAGTGCAAAAATTTGGCAAGCAGGTGTAGCAAAAAGTTAAACCTTATAGTATACAGAATAGTGCTATCCGTAAATTGTGAAATATACTGAACCTCATTTCTATAAAAATTAAATGTTGGCGAGTATACCATATAAAAATAGAAAATCTTGGGATGTATAGGCAACACATAGTACGTCTAATTTGTAAAAATAATGCATAATGGTATATGTTATTTGAAGGGTTTAAAAAGAATACTTTGTACAAATGTTGTGTAATACTGCTCACTCTATGGTTAATAAAAAAAATATATATTTTAATATTGTGGAAGGGTTTGCCTGTGCATTGCAAAATATATATGTGCATGATTTGCAAATAATTTCCGTCACTCGTAAATTGTAAGATACACAACTCGAACGTGTTATGTTCATTTTCTACTTCCTAAATATTCTTGCACTTCCTAAATTTAGATTTTCCACTTCGCAATTTATCACGCCTATTGCAGTACGTTTTGATTACTCCGACCTTGTTTAGATTTAAATATCTTTTATTACCGGTCTAAAAAGTATAAACGTTCGTCTTTTATAGCTTAAAAATTTAGGTGTTCTTTAAGAATTACTTGTGTAACATTTTGTATTACTCTAGTTGTACCATAGTCACTTAGGCAAACCACATGCAAAAATCGGAAATTTCTAGAATAAATTGTAGCATCAAGCATACAGCGATAACAAGTTTAAAGTTTAAGCATTTGAAGAAAAGTGAAGTAGTTTGCCTATCTACGTGGCTTGAAATTATAGGAGTGTATCAATCGTAAATTGTTTTTAACGTAATGAGGCAGTAAATTTTTAAAGATAAAATAGAACGTAACAAATCATAGTAGATGTACTAAATTTTGGTAATCAGGTCTTGCAAACTCTAGGATTAATTAAAAAATATAAATTAAATATTAGCAAATATGCCGTACAAATAGAGAATCTTGGCACCTACAGGCTAATTTGCAAAATATGTTATTTGAAAATTATTAATTTGCCGTGTATGCAATTACTGTTTAAAGTTCGCAACTATACAGTAAAGGTGTGCGATAACATTAAGTTCTAACGTCAATGACGTGTCAAAAGAGCAAACTAATAAAAATGCTTTCTGGGCTTGTGAGACAGACAAGCTGCAGTAATTAGCAAAGTTAATGTATCTTTATTGTCCATATAAAGACTATCCCCATGTATTTCTTCTCTTTTACATTGGTTTAAATGAGTGCGATTTTGTGCTGCAAAAGAATCATATCCTTACTACTGGATGATAGAAATCGTTTTTATATCTATATCGACGTGAACTATGTGATTGACACGTTTATATTAAATGTTCGGTTCCTCAGCCCAATTCGACGTTTTGATAATAGCATATCATGAACTGCGTCAATATTTTTGGGGGTAAACACCAAAATTCGTTTTCAAGATCGTTTCTCATCTCCAAAGAAAAGTTTTTCTCTTTTATGACACAATCCAATGTATAACATTCGCATACGACGGTCACTGATCGCCAAGTGTATTAAGCACATCTTCGTAAATCTCCTTACCACTTAATTCTTTCAAATACAGGTATTTGGTGATGGCTCAATAATCTAGTTTACGATTTTCACTTTTGCATTCGACATGCTTTCTTTTAAAATTTACTGCACAACAATGCTTTAACTTGTTCAAATAAGCTTTCACAGTGACAGTTTTAATAAATCAATATATAGTACAACGGTAGCAAGATTTTATTTTGCTCAAGAGGAAATTACCTTGATTAACTTGATATCACTACTCCTTCGTATAACACAGCCACACACAGAAAATTCTTTCCGATTTGAAAATGTCCGTTGTATGTTCATGGGGTTACTGAAACCAAATCCGAAGTTCATTTTGCCCCATCACATCAGGTTTTTGACATAACCTCAAGAACCGTAGCGGATTTTATGTAGCAAACACTCTTTTCTAAATATTGACGGATTTGTTTCAAACTTAGTTTCTATGGATTTCTGGGGTCATTAATAACGAATCTGAAGTCAGATGTTCAAAATAAAAAATTCAACCGCCATATTTGATTCGACATTTTGAATTTTGAAGGCCTGACTTGAAATTCGTAACGCAGCTACACAGCAGAGCTTTCCTTTTTAGTCTGGGGGTCTGACCACGTTTATAATATATATCTTTGGGGTCGCTGAATCCAAATTCGAGGCCCATTCAATTCCATCACATCAGGATTCTGCCATAATCTTAAGAAATCCGTTACTTTGAGCTATCGAACGCACATAACTCCAAAAATGAAGTTGTAATTTGAAAATTCAAGTTCTTAAACCACATAACACCATAACATATTTAACCTCATCATATACACATCATCAAATTTGCGGAGATTTAAAGATTATAACCATGTTACTCGGACTACAGTCCTAATTTACAAAGTACCCATGCTACTTATGCGTATGGGATAGTAGAACCAGACAGTAACAATACAAAATAAAGGTTTGGCCAACTAGATCGTCCCTCACACCAGGGTCGCGTAATGTCATATATGAATCTCTGGGTGATCCATCAAAGATCGTAATTTCTCCTCTTCATATAAAGCTAGATCTGATAAAACAGTTTGTCAAAGCTCTTGATAAGGCGGGTACTTGTTTCGAGTATTTAGAAACGATATTTCCTATAGTTTTTGATACCAAAATTAAAGAAAGAGCGTTTGATGGTCCTCAAATTCTGAAAATGTTCAGTATCAGTAAGATGAATAATCGCGAGAAACCAGCTAGGCTAAGTTTTCGGGAAGTTGCACAAAACTTCTTAGGAAACCGAAAAAGTCTACATTATAAGAAAAAAGTCTCCAAGATGATAATTGACTACGAGAAACTAGGATGCTTGATGAACTAGAAGCTGCATTTCCTGCACTCTCATCTAGATGAATTTTTCAAAAACCTGGGTTACTTCAGTGAAGAACATGGTAAACGTTTTCACCACAATATTGAAATTCGTTATCAGGGATGGTAGGACTTTAATATGCTGGATGCTCAAAGGGAAACTCTTGGACGAAATTAGAAGCGTAAAAAAAATCCTTTCTATAAATCTTTTAAAGAGAAAGAGCTCGATACAGCTCGAAAAAAAAGAACAATTAAAATAATATGCCTTTAATCAGTAGCTTTACCAAACAGCCTTCTTAAGGGCTACACGATGTACAAAACCCGATCGTGCAACTTTCCCTCCGTGTACATCAGGTAACACCAATGCCGACGTTACAATGATTTGAAAAACTAATGTTAGTTAATTAAACATAATAATATTATATAATATGTATGTTTCCAGTGCTTGAGCCAAAACAAAACTTGCGAGAATTTGGCTAAGTTTTCGAAAGTTGCACAAAACTATCTAGGCAACCGAAAAAGACTACAGTACAGGAAATAGTAGCCAAGATGATAATAGACTACAAGAAACTGGAATGCTCGAAGAACTTAATGAATTTTCTACAAACCTGAGACACTGCAGCGAAGAACAGAGTGAACGTTTTCACAACGATGTTAAAGTTTGCTACGTACCTAGACGTAGCCGGAAGAAAAGTAAATAACAGGCTAACTACCAACCACGGAGAGGTGGGATTCGCCTACATACCAAGAAAACTAAAAAAAACACGTCTCCCACGATTATCTATTTACAATAAGAATAAATAAAGGATTCTGTACAAAATAAGCAAAAGAAATAAATTAAGCGTTACTATTTCAAAGCAAACAATTATGTGATATGAACAATTTAGTACTTTAGATACGAAGTGCGCATTTCGTATTTTACACAAAATAAAATTAATCAGTAATAAATAAACATGTGAGAGCTTTTGTCAAGCGTTTTGTTGTTAAAATTGCACCTAATACTTTTTGTAAAATAAACCATTCCGTAGAAAAGAATAAGCGTGTGTCTGTCAAACATTTTTAACAATGGTACATCACACCTGTAGAACGATAATATCGATTCGCAGCAACAAACAATAGTCCTACAGTGTCACGTTTCTTATCACGGAACTACACCAAACGCTGATACGGAATATGCCCTTGATATAGACAAAAGAAAACAAGTTGTATACTTGCATGTGTCTGGATACTTAGCTTGCAAGCCGTTGAGAATGAGTCAGCACAGCAACGCCATGGTAGTCAAGATCCATTCACCCTGCCACCGTAACTGCAGCAGCGGTCTACGGACAAACACAGTTGGTCTACAGACAAAAACAGTTGGTCTACAGACAAAAACAGTTGGTCTATGTTAAGGAACAGTTGGGCCTACATAAAGAAAGAACCCATTTGGCCTCCAGCTAAGAGCTAAAAAGCGAATCGGATTAGAATGGGTAAACGCGGAAAAACTCACCAACACACGCAAGATACCTCCTACTTGTCGAACAAAAAAACGTGCATTGCCTTTAAAGTACTGTGACGAAAAATGTGGAAAATATTTCAACGCACAAGCTGCAGAATCAAATTCAAAATGGGTTCAAATAACACGAGTTCCAACTGCAATCTTCGCGTTATCGAAGCGCGATTAGCAAACTGGAAAACACGTTATCAAATAATAATGGGGTCTATTATTTCGACAAGTCTTTAAATAAGAAACACGAGAAAAAGCAATTATACGTTATCGGAATGTTAAACAAATTAACGGATAACTAAAACAAGGTATTGACTATTTAATTTATTGAATAAATTTTCGTTTTAGAATGAATAGATTTGAAAGAAATGTTATGATTGCGAGGTAAAAATACAGGATGAGATTTTGAATAGAAACAGAAGCTAGGTGAATGAAAAACGAATCACCACAAAAAAGGACGTATTTGAATCTATCGTCAAAAATAATCGTAACAAGTTATTGAAACTCGTTATCAAGAACGGTGGGACGTTAATCGGCTGAATGCTCAAAAGGGAAACACTTGGACGAAACAAGAAACGTAAAAGAAATCCTTTAGATAGATCTTTTAAAAAGAAAGGAACTGGATACAGCTCGAAAAAAGGGAACAATTAAAATAATATGTCTTTAATCAGCAGCTTCACCAAACAGCTTTTTTAAGAACTACACGATGTACAAAACCCGATTGTGCAACCTCCCCTCGATGTACATTGGGTAACGCCAATGCCGACGGTACAATGTTTTGAAAAACTAATGTTTGTTAAATAAACGTAAAAATATTATATAATTTCCGGTGCTTGAGCCAAAACAAAACTTGTGCGAAAAAAGGTGCAATAACCGGAGTTATGCGATTATTAAAATAACGTAGATATCAAGTTAAATTTATAACATAAGTGGTTATGGGAGTTGTATATTGGGTTACGGAATTAAATGGTGAAGCGGGTTAAAGGGTTATAGAGCGCGAATCTGAAGCCAGATTACTACGTACCATGATGTAGCCGGAAGAAAAGTAAATATATCAGGCTAACTACCAATGCGGAGAGGGTATGGGTTCTTAGCAACACAAAAATAATACATCCCCAACGATTTTCTATTTACAAAATAAACACAAATATAGAAATTTCTATTGAAACAGTAAAATAAAATTAACTACGGTTACTATTTAATAAAACAATTTTACTCTATGGACAAATTCACTAATTGTTCCACGAAGTGCGCAATTCGTAGCTAACATGCAATAAATCGAATCAGTACCAACAAGAATAACGCCGATACTTTCGTATAAACGGATGGGTTAATTAAAAAAACATTAAATTTAGAAACCCTTCTAGTAAGGACATTACCATACGAAGCATTTGTTATAACTCTAATCAGCAAAAAAAAAAGAATACTGCTGATACTTTCGTATAAGCAGGTGGATTAAGTACAAAAAGCAAAAGCATTAAAGTTTGAAACTTTTCTAGTAAGGATTTTACCAGAACAAACAATAGCGTATCTAATTTCAAATTGGGTTTGTTTATCCCTGGGTATGTTATAAAAGAAGAACAAGTCACTACATGTGTCGGAATACTTATCTTGTCAGCTCTCGGAAGTGAATTGACACAGTAGCGCCGCGGCAGTCAGCAACAACCATGCTACTACCGTAATTGCGACGGCGGTCTACATGCAAGAGTAGTTGATCTACATCAAGGAATAATCGGGCTACGTAACAAGCAATTTAGCCTTCAGCTAAGAGCTAAAAAAAGGGAAATCTTACTAATATTAACAATTTAGGAGCGTTTACCGATACACACCAAATCTACACATTTAATAGAGAAGAAACGTGCATAGATCTTGGAGTAGTTTTTACATGTCCATCAACGCGCAAGCTGCAGAATCAAAGTTTAAAAGGAGTTCCAAATAACACAAACTCGAAAAGCAAACATCCGCGTTATCGAAACGCGATTGAAACTGGAAAACACGGTATTACCGGAAAATAGTAGGATATATTATTTCAGCAAATCTTTAAATGGGAAACGCAATTATAAGTTATCGAAAGGTATAACGCGCTCACGGATACCTAAACAGAATATTGACTTATTTAAATTTTATCATAAACTTGTCGTTTTTAAGCAAATAGATTTAAGTTGAGAAATTATTCGAAAGCGTATTTATTGCAGAAAAATAAAATATACAGGATGTAAACTATTTAATTGTAACATAAACTTGTAGTTTTTAAAGTAAAAGGGATTTGAGTTGAAAAGTATTAGACAGCGTATTTATTATTAATTAAGTTGACGGATGTGAGAATAGCAACGTAGTTGATTTAACAAAATTATCGTAAAGCGGACTTATGAATTAACAAGAGACATCTTTAAAGCAAAATTGGAACGTAACAAGATTTTCAAAATTCAAAATAGCTCATCAAATATAGCGGTTGAATTTTTTTTAATGTTAAAAATCTAACTTTAAATTTGTATTCAATCAGCCCAAAAACCCATAGATACCAAATTTCATAAAAATTAAAGCACTCTTTAAAAATTCATCCGCTATATTTGATCCAGAAATACCTAGATATCAAGTTTCAAAAAATCTGTCAATGGTTAGAAAAGTGTGTTTGCCACATAAAATTCGCCATGTTTTTGAGGATATGTCAAAAACCTGATGTGATGGGGGTAAAATGGACTTCGGGTTGGGTTTCAATACCCCAAAAAACATATAGTAAACATGGTCAAATCGCCAAATTAGAAATTTTTTATGTGGCTGTGTAATTTTCATAATAGTTCGTTAAAATTTGGAGTTAGTCGTTTAGTTTTTGCTTATCCTGAAGTGGTAAAATATTGGAGTTTTGGGAAGCTATAGTTATACGCAATTGTGATTCTTTTCTTTTGCTTATAGTTCCGTATTTTAAGCAGCTCCATATTAATATGTCGCAATACAAACAAATTAAAACTACTCTCTTACGGTGTTTTATTAACAATGAACACTAGATTATACAATCCACGTCCATTTCATTTCTAATTCATATACACTTTATCTGGCATATATCAAGTCCTGCGTATATAAACTCAGAAGTTTCGATGTTCTTGGAAATACTTGTTTACACATCTAGTTTCATATTCGTTTCACGCCCGGACATCTTGAATTTTTGAATATGAACGTGCTGTACTGTTGAATAATTAGTTCATAGCATTCCGAACAGACAAATATAAAGGAAACGTTGCTATATACCTTCTAAACTTCCCCTATAATAAAACACATACCAATTACCAAACTTTTTGAGATTTTATTTGAAGTTACCGACAGAGTTATACTTACAAAAAACTAGTCAAAATAAAAAAGATCTAAACGAACGGAATATACAAGCAAAGCAAGTTGGCGTTTGTCTGTTTTTTAGAAAGATACATTTCCGTTTAAAGTTAAGAATAGGGGAAACGTGTAATGTCCTACGTTGACAACACGCGAGACGTCGAGAACGTCGAGACGCTTATTTACAATACTTCCGGTGTCCTGTGCTAACAATGTCAGCTAACATTACATTATTAGAATTTATTTTCTGATACGAAACTCTTCTGTGTGTATTTCCTTTAACGTTCAAACTGACGTTTGATCTTTATGTTATAAAAATCTATTAAAGTTTTTGAGACAAAAATTACTACGTTCGGGAAGAACGTGACTAACATAAATTGGTTTGGAAATAGTATAGCTTGAGAAAATTGGTCTTTCATTTTAAAATTTAGAAAGTACGTCTTCACTAGGTAACGTTCAAATTTCTATTTCTGATATATTTTCGTTGTGTGATGTTCTATAGCATCCCTTTTTGAAATTTATACGCATCAAGTGTAGTATATTTCCTTATCCCCTTATTCGACAAACTTGCTCAAAACCACAATTTAATTCTTGTTCTGGATATATTACAATCGATTGCTAGTACGGCGCACTTGACTTTATCTCTATGATACACATACATGCTAGAATTTTGAGATTATTAGTGTTTGAAGTAATTGTAATTATTATATTTGTTGTGATTATATTTGGTGTATGATCAGTTTCTATGTCGTCTTAAATTTTTATCCTTTACGCAGAACTTAAAAACAGGAAAGTGTTCTCTGCTGTTATTTTCACCACGTGCCTTATACTTGTAACGTAAAATCGCAAGAAGTACAGGGCGGGGCACGGGAACCTCCCACATTTCAAAAGGTTGGTAAACAAAACTAAATGATATATTCCAAAAAAGTTTTATTTCCTGGAAAAGATATATAATGTATTTTTTTAAGCTATGTTTTTAAAATAATATCCTTCAAATGATGGCCTTGGCGTGCGACACACATATTGAGTCTTTCTTGGAAATTTTGCATGACTTCTCGAGTGTGGCGGGGGTTATCTGCACGATTTCTTCCTCAATTGCAGTCTTCAGGTCATTCAGGGTTCTAGGACAAACTTTAAAAACCTCGGCCTTGAGGTAACCATACAGATAATAATTGCATGGGCTTAAATCTGGAGAGCACGGGGGCCACTCAACCGTCTCGCGCAAGAAGATCACCTTCCCAGGAAACATCTCCTGAAGAATAGTGCGTGAAGGACGGGCAATGTGTGCGGTAGCACCATCCTGCTGGAACCAGAAGCTGTGTAGATCATACTCTTGATTAACTTCTTCGATTTTAGGCCTGACGATATCACAAACATGTCACTGTACCGGTTTGAGTTAACAGTAGCGGTGACGCCATTCTTTTCAAAAAAAATAAGGCCCAATAATGCATACGGATGATACTGCACACCAAAGTGTTACCTTTGGGCTGTGCAGGGGTGTTTTGTGAAGCTGTCGTGGGTTTTCATTTGACCAGAAGCGAAAATTTTGTTTATTAACACGCCCTGAAATATGAAAATGAGCTTCGTCGCTACTCCACAAAATTGCAGTAAGAGGCACTTCGCGAAGGATCGTTTTGCAACATTTCACACGCCGCCCCCAGTCCGTTGGGGACAATTCCTGCAAAATCATCATCCTGTAGGTGTACATATTGAGTTCACAATGCAAAATCCGCCTCACTGTTCTCGTCGAAATCTGAAGAGCAGCAGAATGTTTGCGCACAGAAGGCGTTGGAAACTGTTCAATCGACGCCCTAACACTACCGATGTTTTCAGGGGTTCTGACGGTCACAGCTGGGCCCTTCTTCGTCGCATTTAGTGCAGATCCACTTTCCCTAAATTTCTTCACCCAACACAAAATTGTTTTCCTGTCGGGAACACTAACAGACGATGACAAATTGTACCGCGTGCAAAATGTCCTTTGTGTCGCAATAACAGATTCACCATTTTTTATAAAACTCTCGATAACAAACGCACCTTGTGCTCCAGTCCACGGTATGGTTACTACTGAAAACTAGATCATCCGCCCCTCCAAACAAAACCAATCCCACCCCTGTGGAATGACTTATTCCCCCACAGCCAATCATTGAAGTGTGGGAGGTTCCCGTGCCCCACCCTGTACAACCAGTATTGTATCAATTAGAAGCCGTCTGTAACATTTGGGAAAAATTTTGCTCTCACGTGCGACGGACTCCTTAAGTGCCGAATGGGTACCTAACTTTTTACGGCTATTTACGATTGTTAACAAAGTTTTTACAAAAATGTTTGAATTAGTGACGATTACAGGTCAATCCCGAGGGATTTGGCATAGGAAGAATTTAAAACCAAACTGGACTTGTAATGAAAACATTGATAACAATTTAGAACAAAAACATTTCAAGCTAAAATAGGTTAGCACCATCCTGCTGGAACCAGAAGCTGTGTAGATCATACTCTTGATCAACTTCTTCGATTTTAGGCCTGACAATATCACAAACATGTCACTGTACCGGTTTGAGTTAACAGTAGCGGTGACGCCATTCTTTTCAAAAAAAATAAGGCCCAATAATGCATACGGATGATACTGCACACCAAAGTGTTACCTTTGGGTTGTGCAGGGGTGTTTTGTGAAGCTGTCGTGGGTTTTCATTTGGCCAGAAGCGAAAATTTTGTTTATTAACACGCCCTGAAATATGAAAATGAGCTTCGTCGCTACTCCACAAAATTGCAGTAAGAGGCACTTCGCGAAGGATCGTTTGGCAACATTCCACACGCCACCCCAGTCCGTTGGGGACAATTCCTGCAAAATCATCATCCTGTAGGTGTTCATATTGAGTTCACAATGCAAAATCCGCCTCACTGATCTCGTCGAAATCTGAAGAGCAGCAGCATGTTTGCGCACCGAAGGCGTTGGAGACTGTTCAATCGACGCCCTAACACTACCGATGTTTTCAGGGGTTCTGACGGTCATAGCTGGGCCCTTCTTCTTCGCATTTAGTGCAGATCCACTTTCCCTAAATTTTTTCACCCAACACAAAATTGTTTTCCTGTCGGGAACACTAACAGACGATGACAAATTGTACCGCGTGCAAAATGTCCTTTGTGTCGCAATAACAGATTCACCATTTTTTATAAAACTTTCGATAACAAACGCACCTTGTGCTCCAGTCCACGGTATGGTTACTACTGAAAACTAGATCATCCGCCCCTCCAAACAAAACCAATCCCACCCCTGTGGAATGGCTTATTCCCCCACAGCCAATCATTGAAGTGTGGGAGGTTCCCGTGCCCCAACCTGTACAACCAGTTTTGTATCAATTAGAAGCCGTCTGTAACATTTGGGAAAAATTTTGCTCTCACGTGCGACGGACTCCTTAAGTGCCGAATGGGTACCTAACTTTTTAGGGCTATTTACAATTGTTAACAAAGTTTTTACAAAAATGTTTGAATTAGTGACGATTACAGGTCAATCCCGAGGGATTTGGCATAGGAAGAATTTAAAACCGAACTGGACTTGTAATGAAAACATTGATAACAATTTAGAACAAAAACATTTCAAGCTAAAATAGGTTAGTACAATAGCTTATTTTATTTTTTTTTTGTTTTGGGGAAATTACTTTTTAGTTGAATGTACTTTGGTAACTTTAGCTAGTTTTATGTTTTTATCTACTCCTATTTAGTTTTAATACCATTATTCATATACTTTTGAACAAGTAATAGTGTTCATAATTAAACACCGTGAGTTATGAGCGTGAGTTATAATAACTCACGCTTCCAGCTTATATTTCTATTTAATTACCTACCATAAATATCAAAGTAGCCATGCTCATTGACATTTACGTAATGTCAAACAAATTTGTACTATAATTTTTTTAAAATAATCTTGATTACATGTGTTTATTAAAACTTGTTACTGTGCTTATAGTCGTAGATAAAGTATAGTATTCAACATACGGTAATGGCAATAACTCACTTGATGAATTACGGCACTCGCCTTCGGCTCGTGCCGCAAACTTCATCTGCGTGAGTTATTGCCTACATTACCGTATGTTGAATAATATACTATTACAGTATGAGTTATCTAAATTTGACAGACGTACTGAACGTTTAATTTGAGGATTAAATTAAAGGGGTTCTTTTCTTCTATGGGTAAGATGATGCAAGTGAGATAAAGAGAGTTGTTTGCTGGGGTCAATATACGAAGGGATTTCCTGGCCAACTGTCCAATTGTAAATTATACCCAGAGGGTTGAGGTAACAGTTGACGAGGGATATAGCGTGTTCCATTTTTTGGGTGATATTATCTTAGCATTTCATCACCAGGGGATGTGTTTCACGAACGCTCGCCTTCAGCGGCACTTGTAGAGTTGTGTAATTTATTATCTGATGATTTTTACTTTTTACCTTTTACATTTTACTTTTTATTTTTTTATTTACTTTTTGACTTTATGAATTAACGGACAGTGGAAGTAGCACTAAAACTAAGTTGACAAAGATTGGTAGAATAGAAGTTTTTTGGTAAAAATCTAGTTTGCAAGGAGAGTGCAACGCGTTTGCGCTTTTAAATATACACTAGATAGGAAAGAAAAAATAATTTTAAATGGACAGTATAAATATGTATATTACGATTTTAGGAACAATGAACGTTAACTAAGCATGATATTTTAATTCTTTTGTTTCTAGAAGATATTACTTCAATTGGGGCGGTTAATGTAAACCAAAAATAATAAAACAAATCTTTTAAAAATAAATGGGAACACAATACCAAGCTAACGCATTAGTCATTAAGTAAAATAAACGTCACGACAATAAAACTGCATAAACATGTAAACCGTTGTAATAAAAGATTCCCTAAAACATACAATGTATATATTTCATCGTTATATGTAATATAAGAATGCTAAATATGTGATACAGAACATTAGGATTAACATAAAACACGCAGCTCCATGAATTAAACAATACCCCTACAGACCTTTTAATGTTCCACTCGGAGTAACTTTTTCTTACCGGGAAATTCTAAACTTTGCCGAACCTTGCAATTCCAAATAAGTTAGGATTCTTTAATGTGCGGTGACAACACACACACACACACACACACACACACACGGCCTACACAAAATCAAAAACGCTGCTTATATAACCCTACACAAAAATAACTGCGTAGCACACGAATCCGTAACTTTCAGTAAACAATGGATTCCATTACTACAAGGAATAATAAATGAAAATCAAATGCCCCCAATACCTAGGTAGCATTGCAAGTTTTTTCTGAGATTTCCTTGCGATATTAGCATGAAATGCAGCATACATAAATGATTTCTATTTATACATACAATAACTAATTACATAACAATAGGCATATTAGCAGCCCTCACAGAACAGCATTCGTATCTGACAAGTGTAAACCCATCATAGGATCGCCTCCAAATATAATCTTCATTGAAAATCATTGGTATCTGACAAGTGTGAACCCGCAATAAAGTCGCCTCAGAACTATGTAACAACAGAGGAGTTTTTTAGTCAGTGTAAATCCGACACTACCAAAGAGGTAACCTAAATCATAATGGTTTTCCTACTCAAGATAAATATAAAAAAACGGTTGCTTAAACCTTACGCTAACGTAATCGCACACTTCCTTAATAACCACACCTTTTATCGTAAAAATAGAAACATTTTAAAAAATGTCTTCCACTCATCATGTTATTGCATTTATTTGAAATTTAAGTATATAAAGATTAATCAGCTGATTTCACGTTAAGTGTATTGGCTACCTCAAAATCGCTCCCAGGGCGCAACACAAATTGAAGGCACTCATTCTTTTAAACTTTAAAATTTTCACCTAATATATTCAAGCCTAATATATCAAACATTAATAAATTAAAGACACCTTCAATTTATGTAATAAATGGCAAACTTGAAATTTTTATTATGCTGACAACGATCTTGAGTCATGGATCAAAATGTAAATAAAGACGATTTTAACAAATATAGGTGGTTTAATTCCTAAAGAAGATTAAGAGAAATACAAAACAAACCACGACAAACATACAGGGAGAAAACAAGGTATACGTCCTTTACATAATTAACGTGATACTAACCTTTTATTCAGCATTAATAAAGTATTTTAAATTGTAAACACGCAATTTGTCGAAAGGAAAATAATACATAATAACTAAGCTTGACAATTTGAAAAAGTCGAAGTTCAAAGTAGCTGTCGAAATGTAACCAGGACAACGGGTAGGGTCGTAGGGTCACACATTCGCGGATTTGACTGTCGCTCCGGTGGAGGGAATGAACATTCATAACGTAATAATGGGAAATATAAAGAAGTGTGTGGGTTGAAACTTGCAAGTTCTCACCTGTCCAGAAATGGGAATTTCTCAAAATTTTATGTGAATTGGTGGCCTAGTAGGAATGTCAACTATTGGTATTTCTGGACATCCTTATTAAGGAGCTGTATTGTAAGTTTTGAGTAAATAATCCTTCTTTAAATTATGAAGAAATGATATGCGGATTATACAGTGTGTACTTGGATAGATCTACCTAATTATACTTGTAAACTTCTTTATTTTGCATTTTAACAAAAAGTCATCTTTCATAAAAAGATTGGCTTCATCTAGCAAGTCCGCAGCCACTACTAGAATTTCAAAATAACATACAAGGTGGTTACAACTTATTACACAATTTTTATAATACAAAAACAAAATAAGCTTATTTTATTGTTCCTTATTTTTTCAACGCAACTGTAAATCGGAATACATACATAGAAATGTTGGAAAACATCTTCCTTCTTGCTCTACATGTGGTAAATTTGCAGAAGAGACAAGCGCTTCATTTTCAACAGGACGGTTGTCCTGCTCATATAGCAATTTGAGTTGGGGAGTGGTTAATTAGACATTTTCCTAATAAATGGATTGGACAGATCGGTCCTATTAGATGGTCTTCTCACTCTTCAGACATTATTCTATATTTTTTATGGAGATATCACTTCTCCTATTTCTTTTTGTTTTCCACAGATATCTTTCTTCCCCTACTATTTCTAAAATCTATTTGTTATTAACTTTATCTGTACATGCTATCATCACAATACATCTGAAGCATCACATTTGAAAGAGCTTCTACCTTTCTCGTCTGCTTCTTCTGCTGTCCGTCCCTATTTCATAGCCACAAAGTACTATGCTCCACACATATGCTTTCAACAATTTTTATTTGTTTCTGTTTTTTATCTTCAAACACAACCGTTGCTCTTTATTGTTAGATACAGCACGCTTCAACTTTCTATTATTTTCTAAATAATACCCTATTTCACCGATATTTAGTGGTGTGTGAAGAGGGGCGGCTCCGTGGCGTAGTGGTATGTGTGTGAATACTACGCCCAAGGTCCCGGGTTCAAATCCCGACACGCTCCGCTTGAAAAATGTTAGGCGAGCATTTTTCACAAAAATACACCCTCGTTCGGATGCGAGGTAAAATGGAGGTCCCGTGTGTGAGTGTTGTCACGCACGTTAAAGACCCCTACCTTGCTTGGAACAACTAGGGTTCGTCAAAATTCCAAATTTTCCAGGTAAAAAAACTCGCTTCCTGGCCAATGTAGTACCTTCGGTTGGTGCATTGGAAAATCATGTGGAAGGTGTGTGAGGAGGGTTAAGCAACCTGCGGCTACCAAAATCCCTATCATTTAACCATTCGTCAAATTAATAGTTTTCCAATAAATCATTTCGCACACTCTACATTAATTGAGAATATTGCAAAAACATCACCACATTTTAAAGACTTCTATCTTTTTCCTGTCCGTTTCTCCTACTGTCCAGGTTTCACAGTCGTACAGTGCTCTGCACCATACATATGCTTTCAGCAATCTCTTCCTTGTTTCTGTTTGTTGTCTGAACATAATAGTTGCATTTTCTTATTAAATGCAGCATAACTTGTGCTAATTTTTATTTTATATCTTTTGCACTTTTCCCTTTTTGCGTTATTTGGCTTCCTAGGTAGCAGAAATTTATGACCTCTTGTCAGTTCTCGTTTCCTATTTGTACTCTGGTTTTGACTTAGTTTCCTCTCCTTTACATACTAGTACTTAAGCTTTATCTTTGTTAATTCTCATACCGTACCTCTCTTTAAGGACTGTTTCCATTTCATTAAGAGCTGCTTCAAACTCTTCCTTGCTAGATACTAATACCTCTATAACATCTGCAAATTTAAGTATATTAATAATTTGTTCCTGCATAATAATTCCAAATGTATTCATTGCATCTTCGATATACAAGTTAAAAATTATCGGAGATAGGGCACATCCTTGTCTCGCTCCTTTTATAATATTTATTTCTCTAGGTTCCTGCTTTAACTATATTACCGCTGTTTGCTTTTTGTATAAGCTATAATACTATTCGTCTATCCCTGTAACTCATTCCAATCTTTTTAAGTATTTCGAACATTTTTTTCCATTTTACATTGTGTAATGCTTTTTCTAGATCTACAAACCCTATATACACGTTTTCCCCTATTTCTATTGTTTTTTTATCCATTATCACTCTCAGGGCTAAAATAACCTCCCATGTTCCCCTGTTTCGCCTAAACCCAAATTGGTCTTCAAGTATTTCTTCAGCCCGTTTTTCCATTCGTCTTTGTACAATTCTAGTTAATGTTTTTGACATGTGTGCTGTTAAACTTATTGTTCGAAACTTTTCACATCTATCCCTAAAACTCATTGCAATCTTTCTTGAGAATTTCGAATATTCTTATCCATTTTACATTGTCGAATGATTTTTCCAGATCTGCAATCCCTATATACACGCTTTCTTCTTTTTCCATTGTCTTATCCATTATCAGCGCCTCTTTTTCTTGGTTTTGTAACTATAATATTACGTTTGAAATCCATGAGTATCTCGTCTGTCTCATACAGATAGCTTACAAATTGGAAGAGACGTTCCTTTTAGGGTTTCTGCTTGCACTTTATCTATCCCCGGTGCCTTACCATTTTTCAAACCCTTTAATGCTAATTCAAGCTCATCTCTAGAGATAAGATATCTCAAGTCATCCTTTTCAATGTCTGATTCTTGTTCTAGTGATGCTAGTTCCTGTCTTGCATATAAATTCCCTATATATTCTTACCATCTAGCAACTTCTCTACATTTTCTATAACGATGTATCCTTCCACGCTTTTTTTTTTTGCTATGCAGTTTTACATCCCTAAAATTCATTATAATTAGTTTGTATGCTTCGTTTGCCTTTCCTACTTCCATCTTAGTTCGTATCTCTTTGCACATTTCATCAATCCATTGTTCTTTAACTTTCCTGCATTTGCGAATAATCTCTCTTTTATAACTCTGTATCTCTGTTTTCCTATTTCGTTTGGTTTGTTTTTGTATTTTTATCCCTCTTGAATTAAATTCAAGATGTCCTTTGTTTTTCATGGTTTCTGATTTTCTTCTTTGTGTATGGCCCCAGAATGTCTCTGGGCGCCATGTCTAAGCTAAATTTAATATTATTCCATTCTATTTCTACTTCCGTCGTATCAAAAATTTTCTCGAAATCTTTCTGCAATTCATTTGACTTGTTTCAAATCTTTCGTGGATGTCTTTATCTTTTAGTTTCGTAAAGCCAACGTGCCTTTTGCGTTCCCTTTTTTCAAATTTTTTAATTTAAACGTGGCCTTCATAATTGCGATGTTGTGGTGAGTGTCTATACTTGTTTCTGGGTAGCTTCTACAGCTTTTACTTGATTCCTAAACCGTTGTCTAACAAGAATAGAACCTTTTTGATATTTTCCTATATCTTCTGGCACCTTCCGCATGTATCGTCTTCTGGTATGATATTGAAATAATGTGTTTGTGGTGGTTAAATTGATTCTGTGGCAGAATTCTACCAGCCTATTTCCCCTATCATTTCTCGCGCCTAATACAAATAAATCTACTACAGCTCCTTTCCTACCCTCAACTATCACTGCATTAAAATCCCTCGTAGTTATTAAATTTTCATGTCTATTTACGCATCTTGGTAGTCTTCGATATCTTTGTATATCGCTTTCACTCCTCATCACTGTAGCTAGAGGTGGGTACGTATACTTGTATTATTATTGTATTTATAGGTTTAGACTCTAATCTAACTATCAGTACTTCTTCGTTTCTTTTGTAAGTAGTTTTCTACATAGTGTCCTATCTTTTTTCGCATAACTCTACACCCGAATTTCCTTCCTCTGATCCTAAAGTCTCTGCTACAAAAATACTCCATTTCTGGTCATCGAACTTCGCTAATTCCTACTATATCTAATGCTAATCTATCCATTTCAATTTTCAAGTTCTCTAGCTGACCTACTTGCTTCATACTTTTGACATTCTCCGCTCCGACTCGCAAAATGTTCCTGGCTCTTTCTTTATACTTTCTGATCACATCCTCTGGTTCCTCATTAAAAACCCCACCAATTTGATTAAACCTTTAGTTCGGCTCTTTAGCTCACTGCAATACGCAAGCCGTTCCACCCGTTCTAGTAATCTAGAACTTCTTCAAGGTGCAGGTCCATTTAGAGTGTAAAACCAATAATACCTTGGAAAAATTATAAAAAATAAAATCAACGTTGAGTCATTAAACATAAGTTGTGATTACAGGTATGATTAAAGTTCGTGCATTGGAACATTTATTGGACAAACGGAGGAAGCTTTGAAATTAGATTTAACAAAGATTTTAAGAGGTTTATGTTAAGCAAATGCAATGTCTTAGATAGTAGTCACAAATATACAAAAGCATGAATATTTAACATCATTCACACAAAAATATATTTAAACCTTCTAGTTGGCGTTTGATATAATAGATGGCGCCGAGTTAAATCTGCAGGAAATTGCAAATTCCACAAATTTATGCTATATGAACTTTTTCAATAATAACGCATTTCGTTTTGTTCATTTCAACCCTATTTTAAAATTTCACTTCACACAGACACTGCTTTTATTGTTCAAAGGCTAGGTATATTGAGACTAAATTGATTAATGGTGCATGACGTATCTCCACAACAAAGCTTGCTCCCTGTATTTTCCCGGGTACAATACAATTTCTAATTAACGTTTAAAAAGGACTGCTCGAATTTTGGAATCGAAAATTTATTAGCGCTTTAAATGAACTTTTGTATAATTTAAAAACTTAAAAGTTTGATGTTACTTAATTTAAAATATGGTTTAAGGTTAAAAGCAAAATGCTTAATAGCTAATATAGCTCGTGGCTTAGGCAATTTATGTAAAATTATGCTGTGCTCGTTTAACCTTCGTTAACACAGCGTTTGAGAGTTTGGATGAGTGCTTTATGATATACAGATTGTCACCACGTAGAAGGATACATAAACATTCTACAAATTTGATGAAAAGTAGTTGAAATTTCTAAGCCTTTTAGGGTATGATGAACAGCAGATGGATTTCTTTAATTATACGAGAAAGTCAATAGTAAACGTTATAACTATATGACGTGGTATTTTATGTTGGATTATTGCCAAGAAGCGGATGTTCTTTAATCTTTACGAATTTTAACACTATACTATGAGACGTCACAGTACAATGTTTATTCATAGTTTTCCAACTTTCGCCCACATAAGTCTAAATTATTCTTTCCGGCATTTTTAATTTCTGTTATGCTTGAAACTTAAAATCAACAAACAAAAGAAAAGTAGATGTGCCACAGGCGCGCAGTGGGACCGATGGAGTTTCTAGCGCGACAAAACTATTTTATTAAGTAAACATCATGTATCATTACTTTAATGTATAAATAATACTCCATTCTGAACGGAACTGCACCTTGACGACGTTCTAAAATACTAGAACAGGTAGAATGGCTTGCGCGTTTCAATGAGCTAAAGAGCCGAACAATAGGTTTAACCAAATTAGTGGGGTCTTCAGTGAGGAACTAGACTAAGACAGGTCCCAGAAAAAGGGCAGCAGCTTTTTCGGTACTTAAGTGACAGAGACCATAGGTGTCGGTATGACATTCCAAGACACACTACTGCGATGTGGAAGGCAACGGGAAAACACCACATTACCTCCCAAGTACACTGCCTACGAAAATTGTTAAACATGATGGCATCCTCTGGGGTAAAATATTCCTGAGGGGGATGTGATCCGAACAAATAGAAAAAGATCCGTGAACATTCTGCGAGTCGGAGCGTGGAAATTCAGAAGTATAAAATAAGTAGGCAAGCTAGAGAACCTGAAACTCGAAATGGATAGGTTAGCACTAGACATAGTAGGAATTAGGGAAGTCCGCTGGCCAGAGGCGGAGATTTTTTGGAGTGGAGACTTCAGGGTAATTCATACAGAATTAGAGGAAGGAAATTCGGCTGTGGGGATAGTTATGCGAAAAAAAATAGGACAACGTGTAGAAAACTACCTACAAAAGAACGAAAGAGTACTCATGGTTAGATTTGAATCTAAACCAGTAAATACAGTAATAATACAAGTATACATGCCCACCTCTAGCTACAGTGAGGAAGAGGTAGAGGCAATCTAGAAAGATATCGAAGACATACTAAGATACGTAAAAGGACATGAAAATTTAATAATTACGGGGATTTTAGTGCAGTGGTAGGTGAGGGTAGGGAAGGAGCGATAGTAGGTTTATTTGGTTTAGGTACGAGAAATGACAAGGGAAATAGGCTGGTAGAATTTTGCGACAAGAACAACTTAACCATCACAAATACATTATTTCAACATCATGCTAGAAGACGATACACGTGGAAGATGCCAGGAGTTATAGGAAGATATCAAATTGATTACATTATTGTTAAACAATGGTTTAGAAATCAAGCAGAAGACTGTAGAAGCTACCCGGAAGCAGATATAGACACTGACCACAACATCGTAATTATGAAGGCCGCACTTAAATTTAAAAATCTGAAAAAGAGGAACGGAAAAAGCCACTTTGACTTTGAGAAGCTAAAAGATAAAGATATCCACGAAAGATTTAAAAAAAGTGAAATGTACTGCTGAAAGATATCGGGAAAATTTCCGATACTAAAGAAGTAGAAACAGAATGGAATAATATTAAATCCAGCTTAGACATGGCGGTCAGAGATATTCTGGGGTATTCACGAAAAGAAAATAAGAAACCATGGATAACAAAGGATATCCTGAATTTAATAGAAGAAAAGCGAAAATACAAAAATAGATCAGACGAAACAGGAAAACAGAGATACAAACCCATAAAATGGGAAATTATTCGCAAATGCAGGAAAGCTATAAAACAATGGATTGAAGAAAAGTGCAACGAGGTACAAACTAAGTTGGAAATAGAAAAGACAGACGAAGCATACAAATTAATTAGAATGAATTTTAAGGATATAAAACCATATAGCAAAAATATAAGGGATGCGGGAAGAGACGTCATTATAGAAAATGTAGAGAAAGTACCTAGATGGCAGGAATATATAGGGAATTTATATTCAGAAGAGGAATTAACAGCATTAGAACAGGAATCAGACATTGAAAAGGATGACCTGGGATATCCTATACTTAGAGATGAGTTTGAATTAGCATTAAAGAGTCTGAAAAATGGTAAGGTACCGGGTACAGATAAGGTGCAAGCAGAAACTTTAAAAGCCGCTGGACAAGCAGTAACAGAACGTCTCTTCCCAGTTGTAAGCTATATGTATGAGACAGGCGAGATACCCAAAGATTTCAAAGGTAACATCATAGTAACTATACCAAAAAAAAAGAGGCGCGGATAGATGTGAAAATATTCGAACAATAAGCTTGACAGCACACGTTTCAAAAATATTATCTAGAATTGTACAAAGACGAATGTAAAAACGAGCTGAAGAAATACTGGGAGAAGATCAATTTGGGTTGAGGCGAAACAGGGGAACACGGGAGGCTATTTTAGCTCTAAGGGTGATAATGGAGACAACAATAGAGAAGGGGGAAAGCGTATATATCGGGTTTGTAGATCTGGAAAAAGCATTTGACAATGTAAAATGGAAAAAAATGTTCGAAATACTCAAGAAGATTGGAATGAGTTATAGGGATAGACGAATAGTACATAACTTATACAAAGAACGAACAGCAGTAATAGAATTAGAGCAAGAAAGTAGACAAGTAAATATTAGGAAAGGCGTGAGAGAGAGATGTGCCTTATCCCCATTAATTTTTAACTTAGAAATGAATAGTCAAATGCAGGAAGACATTTGGAATTAATATGCAGGGACAAAAGATTGATATGCTTAGATTTGCAAATGATATAGCGGTATTAGCATCTAGCAAGGATGAGTTAGAACAGGGGTAGGCAACGCGGCGCCCGCGGGCGCCCTGGCGCCCCCGATTGATTTTTAATGCGCTCTCGCTGGACTAATGTAAATGTATGATAGCCAGAGCGATTTATTTACTCTTGTCAAACGGCGTTCTAAGATTTTTCATAAATCCATTCAATGTTACTGAAGATAATGTCCTTGAAATAGTTTCAGTGTATTTCGAGCTTCATAATATCGAAGACCTAGAATTAGAAATAATAAACTTGCAAAGTGATATTATTTTAAAAGCGCATAGTAATGATAAAATGTTTTGGAACTTAGTCGATGAAAATAAGTATCCTATTTTAAGGAAATGTACGCTAAAAATTTATTCATATTGTGCAACAACATACAATTGCGAGTCTGTTCTCAAATATGAAATATTTGAAAACAAAATACCGAACAAAGGCTAATGACTCACATTTAGATAATTGTTTAAGGACCGGGAACTCTAAATATATCCCCAATTATAAGAAATTAGCTTAAAATATGGACACCCAAGTGAATTATATGTATCATTATGTATGACACCAACAAAATAAAGTTAAAAAATCTGTTTTTTAATGCCTATTTATACCTGTTGATTATCTGTAAAATATGCGCGCTCGGTGATTTTCAAATTTAGTATTGCGCCCTTAAGGGCAAACAGGTTGCCGACCCCTGAGTTAGAAGCTGCTCTTAATGAAATGGAAACAGTTATAACGGGGGATATGGTATAAAAGTTAACAAAAATAAAACTAATATTCTAGTATGCAAAAGAGGGGATAATAAATCAAAAACAAGAATACAAATAGGTAACGAGAACTTACAAGAGGTGAAGGATTTCTGCTACCTAGAATGTCAAATAACGCAAGATGGGAAAAGCACAAAAGATATAAAACAAAGATTAGCACAAGGTCGTGCTACAATTAACAAGAAAAAGCAACTACTGTGTTCAAAGACCACAAACATAGAAACAAGGAAAAAATTGCTTAAAACATATGTGAAGAGCACAGAACGGCATGGCTGTGAAGCCTGGACAGTAGGAGAAGCAGACAGGGAAAAGGTGGAAGCCTTTGAAATGTGGTGCTACAGACGTATGATGAAGATACCATGGACAGGCAAAGTTAAGAGCAAAGAGGTACTAGAAATGGTAGGGGAAAAAAGAACTATGTAGAAAACAGTAAAAAATAGAAAAGATAGGAAGATAGGCCACATACTAAGACATGAGGGAATTGTGCGGAATATATTAGAAGCAGAGATAGGAAAAAAGAAAAGTAGAGGTAGACCTAGGTTAGACTACTGCACACAGATAGTGAAAGATATGGGTTGTTAGAATTTCAAGGAAATGTACTTAAACATGGTGATTATTATAAACAGCTACAGATATTTGTTTTGCAATACTCTCAACTAATGTTAATTGTGCGAAAGGATTTACTCGAAAACTATTAATACGGCAAATGTTTAAGTCTTGGGGGAACCTTAGCAGCCACAGGCTGCTTAACCCCCTTCACATACCACTAAATCTCGGTGAAATAGGGCATATAATTAGAAAGCAATAGAAGGGAATCGAGCTGTATATAGGCTGTTGTGAGAATTGCAGGGAACGGTGTAACCTAGCTCAGAAAATAAGTAACCTGAGGTACAAGTCCAACCAGTTTCAAGATGTAAAACCCAATGATGAAAAAATAAGTGCTCTTAAACCTGATGATTATTATAAACAACTACAGGTGTTGGTTGTGAAATATTTTCAACTAATGTTGATTGTGCGAAAGGATAAATTGGAAAAACTATTAATTCAATAAAGGTTCAGGTGCTGGGGAACTTAGCAGCCGAAAGCTGCTTACCTCTCTTCATATACTACTGACTATCGGGGAAATAGGGTGTATAACTGTAAAACAATAGAAGGTGACCGAACTGCATCAAACAAGAAAGAACAGCACCTATGTTCAAAGACAACGAACATAGATACAAGAAGAAAGCTGTTCAAAGCATAGTGTGGAGCACAGCACAGTACATCTATGAAATAGGGGCAACAGAAAAAGCAGACAGAAAGAGATAGAAACCTTCTGAAATGTGGTGCTTCAGATGTATGAAGAAGGGAACATGGACAGACAAAGTTAATAACAAATAGTGTGTAGAAATAGTAAAGGAATAAAGATATCTGTGGAAAATAAAAATATAGGAAAAATAGAAGGGCAGGATACGTTCTAAGGCATTTCGGGGGAATAGTACGGGATATACTACAAGCAGAAATAGGAAAAGAGAGGTAGAGGTAGACCGAGATCAGACTTTGGCACACAGGTAGTGATAGATGCAGACTGTGCAAATTTCAGGGAAATGTGTAGGTTGGTTCAGGCTACGAAACAATGAGGGTACGCGTCCAACCAGTCCTAGGACTGAGGACCTAATGATGATGATGATGATAAATTATACTACGAGTACAAATGTTACTCTTAATAATTATCAGAATCACTACTGTCACTTTCTTCAGTGATTTTGGCTAATATTTCAATGTCTGAAGCTTTCAATAATTTCAGAAATTCAGGAGTAGGATCTTTCCTTGTTTGATGGTGTGATACCATTAGATGTAATGACTGGGTCTGAAGACACTAGTAAATGGTGTAGTATGTCATTATTTGTGTTGATTCTCTAAGACTTCCGTGAATGACCTTCACGAAAGTTTCGAAATTCTTTATGTCGAGATTCTTGCACATCTTCACTGAGTTGACGAGTTGACGATTGGTATTAAAAATTGTTTTATTGTGGTTGGGCCGCCTTGCATAAGGATTTTGTAAACTGTTACCGGCATGGGATACCAATTTTAAAAAGAAACATAAATGTTAGCAGTATCATTGCAGCATCGCTTAAATTCCTCACCATTTATGTCAAATCCTGAAGATAACACTGAAAGAATTACCGCAAATCGTTCTGTTAATGTCAAGTTCACTCCGGTATTTCAGATGTCACACTACTATTTTGAAAAAAAAACCTTTTCGCAGAATTCCCATTATTAGTGTTTCTTCCACCTTGCTTGGGAGTGTACAGTAAAAGACCTGTTTTGTTCTAAATTCGTGAATAATTTTTTTTTGTGCGGCAACAATTTTTTTGTCTTGATCACAAGCTTGCCATTTTTTTATCTCTAGTATGATATTTAATATACATTCCATAAAGCGAGTGTTTGCATGTAAAGTAGAAAGACCCCAGAAGAGGTCTGCTGGTTACACGGTTTGTTCCTCACTAGATTTAAATTATTCATATCTTTTGTTGTACTACCACAAATATAGCACCTCTGGGTGGATTTATTGGAAGCTAAGGCATTGCAGATCTTTCCATCGACCATGGTTTCTAGAAATTCGTCAGAAATATCGATGACAACGTCTTTAAAATTTATTTTAGTGTTGGTTATGTTAACAATCTGGGATCTAATAAACTTAAATTCATTCAAACCTTCCGCATCAGTTTCTTTAATAAAGCGAAATCTTATTGGTCTGCAATATTTCATTGAAGACGGTTTGGGATTATGCCAAATACTAATTCCTATATCATCATTATCAAAACCATCAATTGCAGAGGTACCAAGCTCGTGACCAACACATTTGCGTCTTCAAAGTTTGCTTCACTAAACCGTTGTTTATACCTGCTTTGTCCACCATTTCCATCGCACCCCCGCTTAAATGTAATGGTTATATTTTTTAATTGACAAGAACCTTCGCCAACAAATCTGTCAACGATATCCTCTACAGTAATAAACAAACGCTCATTAGTCAATTTTACCATAGCTTGTAAATTAATCTTTGCCACAGATTTGGTTACTATGATGTCATTATCAGATGGGTAGCAGGATTTTCTCGCTTTTCTGATAGTGTAATCTGAAGGATATAATCTTACTCCTTTATCCATAGAACCATTTCGCATTATATTATAATGAGATTTTAATTGAACAGAAGTGATTAACGCTAATGCTTCGTCTGAAGAGTAACACCAGTTGGATTTTATTGCAATAGATTCTTAGTAAAAATTTTTTATCTTTGTTGCTCTCGTGGGTGAATTTATTAACCCTTTTAGGATTTCCGTCGCATCTCGTTTTCCAGACTTCCTAAATTTCACTTCAGTGGCAAAGTTCATTTCCTCAAGGCTCGTGTCATGAACCAGCCTTTTAACTTTTCTTAACTTAGACCTCTTTGTCACAAATGAAAATTGTGTTTTGGCTCTTCCTTTTATTGATGTACTACAATAACTTCATCATCATCATTAGGTCTTTAATCCTAGAACTGGCTGAAGGCGTACCCTCATTGTTTCCTAGTTTGAACCAACCTACACATTTTACTGAAATTGCTCAGTCTGCATCTATCCCTATCTGTGTGCAAAAGTCTGATCTCGGTCTACCCCTACCTATCTTTTCCTATCTCTGCTTGTAATATATCCCGTACTATTTCTCAGAAATGCCATAGAACGTATCCTGTCCTTCTATTTCTCTTATTTTTTCGTTTTCCCCAGATATGTTTATTCTTTTACTAGTTCTGCAACCAATTTGTTATTAACTTTGTCTGTCCATGCTATCATCCTCATACATCTGAAGTGCAAGATTCCAGAAGGCTTCTATTTTTTTCTGTCTGCTTTTCCTACTGCCCCTATTTCATAAATGTACTGTGCTGTGCTCCACACTATGCTTTGAACAGTTTTCTTCTTGTGTCTATGTTGATTGTCGTTGAACATAGCTGCTGTTCTTTCTTGTTTGATGCAGTTCGGTCACCCTATTTCTCTGATATTCAGTGGTATGTGAAGGGGGGTAAGCAGTCTCTGGCTGCCAAGTTCCCCCAGTACTTGAACCTTTGTTGAATTAATAGTTTTCCAATTTATCCTTTCGCGCAATCAACATTAGTTGAAAATATTTCCCAACCATACCTGTAGTTGTTTATAATAATCTTCAGATTTAAGAGCACTTATTTTTTCGTCATTGGGTTTTACGTCTTAAAACTGGCTGGACTTGTACCTCAGTCTGATAAGCCGCAATCACAGCAAAACCGGTCATATGCTTTTATCTTTGTAACATAACCAAAATGTATTTTTCGTCCACTATTCTTGAACTACATTAGGTGTAGTACTTTCTTAGAAAGTCTGGTAATGTTATAGTGAATAATTTATAATTTGTTTATTTTCACCTCACTTGTCGTAGACTAGCTATTATTAAATTTTGTCTGGCCATGCAATCATTACTATAACGTCGGAGACTGACGAAGCCGCGTATAGTTAGTTGCTTTCATTCGAGTATAGAGGGTGGATGAGAAATGTTTTCTATTTGTTGAAACACCATGATTCCAGTAAAATTCAAGAACCTTGTTAGTTGTTTTGCAGAAACAAATGCATCAGTCTGATGAGCTGCAACCACAGCGAAACTGGTCATATGCTTTTCTCCTTTGCAAAATAACCAACAATGTAATTTTCGTTCACTAATCTTGAACTACTTTTCTGTCATGCCAAAAAAAGTTATTGTTTACTATTAAGCTAGAATCGCATTTGCTTCTGTTGTCCAACTTCCTCATTAACATTAGGTGTAGTACTTTCTTAGAAAGTCCGCTTATGTTATAGTGGGTAATAAGTCATTTGCTTATTTTTACCTTTGAAAAATATCTCATTTAATTTTTTTGCTTATTGCTTAATTGCAACTCTTTTTGCAACTCAATTTCTACCACAACACAACTAAATTTTTTATTGAAGGGCATTCAACGCGTTTTAAGATATTAATTAGGAATAGTGGTAAAATGCTTTTTCTTACAGAGAACTGTCACAATAAAGTTGGACGCCACAAGGAAGCTGATGAGGTAGTGACTATTTTCTACCTGTTGATACCGGAGATGCCGAAAAGATAACTTTGCGCAGATCCAATGAACTACGAATATTCGGTAACGTTGTTAGTGGTAGGACTTGCGGCTGCGTAGCATGCATAAGGGATAGGATTTAAGCTCGCGCTTAATATACCAAAATCGATAACACCGTAAAACAATAAATATAATTATAGTGACAGGTAGTATATCGCGTGACCGCCCCAAACGACGTGATAATATTGCACTTTACAAATAAATTATTAATTCTTTCTACAAAAGGAAACATGCAAATTAACTCTAATCACGCTTACATATTGTCCATCTTGAAAAATAGGTTAGGGTAAGACTAAATAAGGGATCCCTTGGATTACTGCACTTTGGCCAGTTGGATAACCAATAATCATTGTTTGTTCGCTTAATACAAGGCGTGGGTAGGATTGCCGCTTATCTAGTCCAGATTCTTGTAGTGGAGTTCTTTGTTTACCTACAATACTAAACTTGAAGCACAGATAAGATAACAAAAGTATTGTGGTAGGAATCAACATGTGGAGTTCACTATGGATAGGTTTTATTGATGTTCTAAAACATTTTGGCTAAGGCCGTCCTTTTACAATAATATAACATAGTAACCTTAGTTTAATCTTGCTCACATTTATGAATAGTGTGAATTATAAAGTGTGTGTAGCATCATGGATGACTGTCGACGTATATCCTGCTTGCGAACAAAGTGTATTTCCTTTGAATAACAATATTAATTAACTCTGTGAATTCTTGGATTAAAAGTTGCAAAGGTTCCCATAGTTGGTAGTTACTTTTATACAGTATGCCTCTGCTCCCTATATCAGTTGGAGATGTTCGACCTTATGAATACCATACTTTGATTGAAGTCATCCGTCAATGACTAATCATTGTATTTTAAGTTTTTCACGTCGGCCGCAGCCACTAGGTCCTTTGTATCCTACCAATGGACACCGACATCTGTGATAATCATGCGTTAAGTCTTTATGAGCACCAGGTCCGGTTTTCATCTGCGGCCTAATTGATTCCACAGGCTTGGTTCGAGTTGTGCGACCATCTTTCTTTAATTGCACAATTATATATTATTTTGATGATTTTGACATGCCCCCGTACGTGTTCCGATTGTGTTATCGATTATGTCGGTAGAATGTGCGATAGATTTCTTTTCGATTATATCCCCCCTTACATTGTCCACTTGCCCTGTATTATACGAAATACCTCGTGTTGGAAGGACGTTTTCTTTTAATTGTATTGGCTTAATGTTATCACGTCTCTGCCAATATTTCGGCTATTGCTTTAACGGTTGCTGCTTGCTTTTGAGTTTTGTGCTTGTGCAAAATCCGTTTCAGGAAGCGGAAAGCTTTAGTTTGTCATTCCAATGAGTGTGGTATTCTACAATTGAAGTTTTTGTGCGTAGGGATTTGTATAGGGTATTTACAAACTGTTGACATTATTCGGTTTTAATTATGAAATCCCTAGGCTTCTACTTCTTTTTTGGTTCATAAGGGGAGCATAAAACGCTGATTGTAATAATCCAATCTCACCGTCTTTTGTGGTTGCGTATGAGAATCCTTAGGTGTTGCTTTTTGAAGGTGTACAAAATTCTTGACTGACTGTCTTATAAGTTTATCTGCAAGCTGTAGTGGTGCATTATAGTCAGCCATAGATTAAAGTAGTTGTAGAATGAGGTAGATTTTGATTATGTCTAATTGGGGGGGATCTTTAGATATTTTGTAATTTTTATCTTAAGGCCCCTCCCTCCATTGATGAATTGTCTATGATATTTGGTTAATTCATGTGGACCAATTTGTCGTATTAATTGCCTGCTGTAGGAGAACTTGTCAATTATACCTACGAACGTTTTCTTTTTCTTGGGGACCACTCCTGCCGAGCTGGCCGCACGTTTGGAAATGTTTATTTGTAAGCCTCACTTTTCAAACAAGTTCTGACTTTCTTTTATCAAGCTTTGGGTTTTTTCCGCTGCGTTGCCAAATAGCACGATATCATCCGCATATGCCAGGGCACCGATGTTTGTCTCACTAGCCACCTTGTGATAGCTCTATTATTTCTAAAAGTTCATCCACTATCATGTTGCTTAATGTAGGTGATAACGGGTCTCCTTGTTTTTCTCGCGTGTAATGTCCATGGCGATGATTGTTTTTTCCATACATGTTATGGTTGTAGTGCAGTTGGCATAGAACTTAAAAATATATTCTATGAAGGTTGGATTTATGTCGAAAGGTGGTAAAGCTCTACTGATAGTAGCGTGGGAAATAGAGTGGAAGGTCTTAGATATGTCCTGCATAGCCATGTGGTATGGCTTAATTTTTGATCTCGCTACTTTTATAGGGCAATGTGTTATACCAGGGTGTTAAACAGACATCTATAGGTTTTTATAAGTTTCTGTTGTAGAAAGATAATTATCTCCTGTATGGAGATAGTCTGGTGCAATATCCAATCCGTAACAATTGGGTTCTTTTTTGCAATTTACAAACTCCTTGCCATTTATATCCTTTCCGTTGAATATTATGGTGTATATTGATTTTATTTTCTTCAAGCTTAAGCTATTTTTATTTTTGGATACTGTTAAGTTGTTTATTATGTTGTTTGCTGGTTGAGCTTTGTTTTTCTTGTACATGTCCTGTTGTGTCTTACATAAGAGCGCTCTATTTGCTGGTGATGGTCCGATTGCTTTATCTTTTATGGTTGTGTCTCTGCTTATAGCAGAGACTTCTATTCTTCTTTTCTAGGCAATTACATCTTCAGTTATCTTTTCTATGACTAAATTAATGTTGTTATCATTTGTATGTAGTCTATCTATCAATCAAGATTTTATGTTTCTAACATATTTTCTTCCTCCCTCAGGTTTCGAAATAATGCAACATACGGGTCATCTGGATTCTTCGTATTATTATTTGATGTCATATACTGATCTTATTTGCCGAACAAAGTTATCTTCCTCTAGCTTGGTGTTTAAAGGGTCAGAACAACTATTGCAGCTGGTAATATTAACCGTAAGTTTTGCGGGATTTTTTTGGCATTTTGAAGCAATATATCATTTTGAGTACTATTAACCAGTTCTTCGGGGGTTATGTTTGTGGAAAAGATAGTGTCGTTAGAGTTGATCGTTATATCTATCACTTTCTCGGGTTTGATGTTACTGAGATTAATTCTTCACATATCTCTTAGAGATTGTTGAGCTACCTCTTGTGTTTCATTCGCCTCCGTATTATCGGATTTAAGTATTCTGATTTTATCTGTTGGAAAAGTGTCTTTTAAGTATCAAGTTTTTTTTTGTATCTTTTTGCTGAAGATTGTAACAAGATGTTTGTTGGTGTGTAGATCATTATATTTTGCTTTTTCCTTAGCCTTGGCCAACAGTTCTAGTCTTGATTATGTGGTGGTTTTAGCTTGGTTTGCTTCTTTTGGTAGTTTTAAATTTTATTCCTATGCGTCCCTTTTTGATGTATGTTTCATGTCAGCATACGTGTCGAAGTAGTCTCTATTACATATATTGTAATTAGATTCACCCATTAGTCTTTGGTTGGTGCAATGGTGTGACTCGGTGGATCAGATAGGTTCGCGAATGACTACTGATCACGAGGTCCGGAGTTCGATTTCCGACATGGACCGCTTGAAACATGTTTGGTGAGCATTGTTTACAAAAATATGCCCTCGTTCGGATGAGAAGTAAAATGTAACTTCCGTGTACGATGTTGTCACTTTACTTTGCTCGGCACAGCCAAGGTTCAGCCAAAATCAAAATTTCCAAGTTAAAGGAACTCGCTTCCTGGCCACTGTTAGTACCTTTGGGTGGAGTATTGGTAAATCAAATGTAGAGGTTAGGACAACAAAGTCTTTCATGTTGTAATAGTGATATTCTGGATTTGTATTTCATGTTGCAGCTACATATAAATTCCATGTTTGATTGTAATGTTTGTGTTGTGTGTTTATAAAATGCTACTCTCACAGTTCTGCAAGATAAGGTAATTGCATGTAAAATGAATCTTGGCCGCTGTTGTTTTTAACTTGTAAGCCATTCCGTAAGCGTAACGCGTTCTCTTTGGTCGAAACATTGATGAATATTCCTTTAAATAGTAGGAAACGTCTACACCGCAAAACACGTAATAATAAAAGCTAATTCTAAAAAAACACAAGAATAATTCATGACCTTCTAGCTAAGTTGCAGTGTACAATATTTATAGATTAATTATATAGAAAGTCCTGTACAACGGATTATTAATAAAATTTTTGTGAAGCCAATTGTAGCGTAACAGTATATAGATTTGTTACCGCTCTACTGTTTGAAAGTTGTAAGAAATGATAGAACAGGCACCGGGATGGGTCTCCCTAATTATTCCTAGTGGGCTTTCTTCCTATTTAACTGAAGAACTCTATGATAACTGACCTATAACTATCACACCAGTGAGAGACAATATTAGAAACAAATTTTTAAAATGAAGTGCAGTTTCTGTATCTGTAATAAAAGTGGAATACTAGTTATTAAAAAAAACTGAAGTGACGACGCACAGCATCGTTTAATTATATTTCTGACGGGATCTGCGTGTATGATACCAATTAGTGCAATCAAAGTACTTGCTAAAAAGTCTATTTTTTCGGCAGCTTGTAAAAAAATGCACTTATGATAAAAAGCATGATGTGGGTAATTCTATTTTCTTTTATGAAATTTCCTGCTGAATTAACATTTATAAAGCTATCTCTCAGTTAAATTTTCTTCAACATTCTTTTATAAAACAACAATTTTGTGGAATTTAAAAATTTCAAACTAATTTCTCTCTGTAACTAATTTACCGGAAAAACTCGCTCATGCCTCGCAGCTCTTTAAATTAATTCATTCGCATCAGCTAAAACAGAAAACAAGTAGTTTTTGTAGTTGAGCGAACGCTGCATACTTTAAAATCCCATTCCGAGTATTTGAAAATAAAAAAGGAAGTTAATGAAGGGTAGAACAGTAGATATAAACGTGGGGCCGGCAACCCCTCTAGTGGTTTATCGATTCTGTATGCTTGTACAGAACTGACATAAATAACTCAAGTTGTATAACAGTATTTTTCTCAAGGGTTGAATAACTGAAAATTTACCTCGTTGGTAAATCACGTGCATGAACAACGTCCATATTACTTTCATTCACATCACAAACAAGTATTTCTTCATCTAGATGTAGTTAATCTCGGTGACAAGATTTTATAGATTTTTACATTGCTTAAGTTGTAAGTACAAAATGCTTCAATGTTTTTCTCTTCTTTGCCACAGTGAGCAACTTGTTTTTGAAAACTGTCATGTTCGGAGGAAAAAACTAATCATATAAAGACACAAATAAGCTAAATTTTATTTTTAGGACTCTTGAGCTCGACTTTGCATGTCAGGCGTGAATTGCAAAACCACGTCAAAAGGGACATCATTTCTGAAAACCAAAGACAAAATTTTTGCATTGGGATCAACTTATCATCCCCAAAAATTGAAAACGCCAAAAATGTTCTAAAGCTGCGACGTTCTATTTGTAGAACACCAAAAGCCTAGATTTGATTTCAGATGTAATATTTACTCTAAGGTCTCTAAAATCAGAAGCCCACCGGCACCCCTCACGTTGCAATGAAGTATATCATTTCTCAAAAGCTAAACCTAGATATTATTTCTGGTGGAGCTTTACCACGAAGTCAAACGTTTGATCCATCCCAAAAACGTACCAAGCGCATGACATACCATTTCTTAAAGTTGAAGAGGCTATTTTGGTTTCATCAAGCTGTTCTTTAAAATAATGAGCTTAATAGTTTTTGAAATGTTTTTAATTATGGACAACATCGTTTAAGATATCAGAATTATCTCGCTACTTTACTTTTTTATTTTGGGTAAAAAATTTCTTAGTGATAATAAGTGAAAAATCCTGAATTCTTGAATTTATAGAAGCAGAATAAACGAAAAAAGTCGTAAGCTCACTGTGCAATTATATAACCACTTGTTTTGATGTCACTCGGGAGAAAAGCAATAACTGAGTTATCCACACAGAACACTATCCAGATTATGCAAATAACGTTAAATGCATAAACATTTCCTTGATTCTACCAGGAAGTCTAAAACAGTATAACGCACTGATGGATTGAGTGTCTAAATTGAAATCTAAAACATTCTTGCTGTGCTCGACTGACTCTACAAAACTATGTCACGGTAAAAATGGGTTACTGCAATTATTGGGGGAGTACCTCAAACTGGTGACATAGTAAGTGGTTGAAATAGTTGATACGACATGAGACACTCAGGATCGGTGTCTACTATCTTGCTCTGGACCAAGAAAACTTATGGGTTCAATGGAAATTCAGTCACAACAAAACTATTATTTGCGGGCACCAGGAAATTGGAAACAATAAGCGACTGCGAGAGCTTTCCACACTCTGGAGTAAGTCCTACAATTAAGGTCTTGGTAAGCTGCTATAATGGTAAAAAATAATTAAACAAAGTCAGTTAATCCAGTAACAAAGGAATATAATGTTCAGAAGAGATTTTTCAAAATGAGCACGCTGGGGCACACGATGAACTTAAAAAAAGTATACAGGAAAAAAATTAAATACAGAAATTCTACATCATAAAGAGGCGTCCCTTTAAATTGGCACACCTACATAACCCTGGACAGCTCAATTAAAGTATAATTTTAGTCTAAAGTACTTCACCGACCAACAAATGAAACTATCACTAAAGCAGCTAACGAAAAAACCTTACACTAACCCAAAGGTGCTAGTAGTCTATGGTCGATACTGTAGATGCATCTTGCGATGCAGATGCGTACCGATAGTGGCCTAACACTAAATTACACAGGGTTTTATGATACTGATGTGAGATTTATTAACCAATCCCTGAAATCTATGGATGCAACTAACTAATACAGGTAAAGCTAACCTAAACCACTATAATTACGGTAATTATTCATAAAAAGGCCCCCCCTCTCCGATTTCCTTCAAAATAGATGCATTCGAAGCGTTTTCACACGGGGGACAACCTTTTCCTCTGGCAAAATTCGAGCTCTCCTTCTCAAGAAAAGATATTTAATGTCAAAGTTGAAATATTTGTACTATTCTGTACGTACATAAGATAAGATTTGTGTTTTTAATAATAATATCCGTTTTTAACAGTAACAAGACCTAAAGCACCCTATATTAACTGATATGTCCTATAAATATATATTCTGTGACGCCATGGACGGGACTCCCATTATTGACGTCATGGATATAAATAATAACCAGAGGAGCAACTGTTTAACAATGATTTATTCGATATTACCGGTAGACATTGGAAAAATTTCTGCCTTTGCATCAAAAAACGCAGCAATTCCTTCGTTAAATTTATATTCACGGCGAAATTGGAACTCAGCAAGATATCCTACATAATGCTCCTGGCGCGTTCAATACCGAGGTATATTTGCACGCATTTCTCGCCATGCTCGCTCGATGTTTTGAGTGTGAGCACCACTATCCAGATCAACAAAATTCAGGTTAGGTGACTGTTAAAAACAGATATTATTATTAAAAACACAGATCTTATATTATGTAAGTACATAATAGTATAAATATTTCAACTTTGACATTAAATATCTTTTTGGGGAGGAGAGTATGAATTTTGCCAGAGGAAAAGGTTGTTCCCCGTGTGAAAACGCTTCGAATGCATCTTTTTGAAGGAAATCGGAGAGGGGCCCTTTTTATGAATAATTACCAATATCTTTTTTGGGAAGGAGAGCGCGAATTTTGCCAGAGGAAAAGGTTGTTCCCCGTGTGAAAACGCGTCGAATGCATCTATTTTGAAGGCAATCGGAGGGGAGGCGTTTTTTATGAATAATTACCTTACTTATACAGACATTTATTTGTCAAATACGTTGTTACTTTTAATTAACTCGATACTAAACTTAATAAAGTAACGGGGACTGTCCCAAAGTCCGACACTTGTCGTAAAATTAATACATACGGAACCTCCAAATTGTTAAGCCATCTGCATTTTTTGCCGCTTGGATGTAAAAAAAGATGAGAGCTACGTTACAAGCTATCACTTAAACTTTACACCCCACTAAAAATTGCACCAAAAATTCTCGCAAAAGGATGTAGAATGGAACACCCTGACCACATGCCGTGAACTATCAACAACATATTTTCCTACGGAAGAAGTGCAAAACAGGAAATCATATAATTTTGAGTACGCGTGCCGAGGTTAACAATCGACCTTGTCATTTAATACATCAAAATTGCAAATCACTGGCTGTCACTAGCATACCACAATCCTATACCGGGGCTCCAACAGGCCATTATTTCGAATAATAAAAAGTAAATACTGAACCGTGATTGGTCGACACGAAGGATTAGGAAGAATTTAATTTATTTACGACATAGATACGAGGTCAAATAGAATGGTAAAAAAATAATAGTTGATGAACTTGCACCAAAACGTTGAAACATATTATTATTATTACCTGTAAAGTTCAAAGCATAGTTCCCCAAACGCTGTGGTCTTCTAACCTGAGCTAATGTTTTCTATGCTGTATAACTATCTTTTCCTACGTCATTCTAAACTTAATATTTTGTCTTCTTTTCTACATATTTTGTCTTCTCTACACTCTATACTACAACTAGCGGCGGTTCATGATCTTGACATCGGTGGTTTTGTATGTATTTTAGCCTGTTACAGTATTCTGCGCAAACAAGAAAGAAAAGTAAAGTAAGCAAAAAAATCGCCCACACCGAATACCGCAACAAAACAAAAAGAATCCAAAAAATTAATGCTGTACTAGCTGAAAACGTCGTAGAGTGGGGTGGGTCATGCAGAATGAAAAATTGGCAATCTCAGGAAGTAGTTTTATTACAACCTTTAGTTAACAAACGTGGTATCAAAAGGAATATTTACAAAAACCAAAACAAACATTTACGTAATGTCCTGTTAAAACATAATATTAACGAAAACGTCAATTCGCTTGTAACACAACATAACTTCAAATAATCATTGAATTTAAGCAAATATCAATTAATAATTGTTTCCCAGTCACCTCATTTATTGAAATATAAATAAGAAGTACATGTATACTTACAAAATGTTTCCAGTCCTAAATAAGTACAAGAAGAAGATTGTTTACCTGCTCCTTACAGAAGTGCACTTTCTAAGAATTTAAACAATATCATTTAGATTTTACCATGACAAATCTGTTTGTTGTTGCTTTTGTCTAGCATCTAGTCATCAATTCATGCTCCAAAATTGTTCAGGTCGTTTTCAAAATACCAGTAAATATGAAAAATACCATTCCAATTATATATGCTTGTATTACAATTGAAAAACTTTATCTTTCAATAGTTCCATTGTTATTTAATTAAATATTGTCCATTTTGAAACCATTATAAGTATTTCAAATAATCGTACTCAATTCTAAGCATTCAACAGACTTTTTCGTCGCTATTTCACTAAATTCCGTTATCTTCCATAATAATACTACTGATACAGTACATGTTAGATCGATTTTAACTACGTAACGAGTCATATGATTAGCATTGTGATGTTTGGATCAGGGCAGAACTGTGTTCTCAACATCCATTGGGTTATATAACAGAGAACCTCTGTGACGTCCCCATCTAAATTCATCTGTGCTCTATCCCAAATCTCCTATTTAGTTTGTTCTTGAAGGTGGGTGATGTAACATTCAAAGATTTTTCGTTTTGATGGCTCCAGCTATACAGTAATTTATTTCGTTTACATATCTTACCAATATTCGAGATTTTATTACTTCAACTACCCCTCATTTTACCAATGCATTATCTTATAACTTTGAATTTTGTCGTCGCTTAGGGCTATTTTAGGTTACTCATTTTATGTTTTATTTTCACCATTGATTATTCTAGAATGTAGGTCAATGAACATTTTCCTTACTAATAGAGATACGATTTAAAACTTAATATTCTTTATCGTACGTTTGTTATTAAATGGAAATATTAAAATAAAAAATATTTTATACGCGGCTTTACATAAATGTGCATCTACAATCTTTTTGCAAAAAAAAATCATATAGTAAGTTCACTTATTTTCGTGTAACTTATACACACGGTTTTGATAACAAAATGTGAATAAAACTTTTAGAAAATGCCCCTTTACACGTAAAATATAGTGAATGTCATTATCTTAGAACACGATTCTTTTTTCATTAAGTTATGTAATAGGAATGATTGTTCTTTTCGATGACGCTGTTATGCATTTATACATCCTATACCAGACGTTTTTACAAATACGTTTTCCTATACAAATAAATATCTACATAATTGGGTTTCTTAACTTTTCTCGAGTTTTCTCGGGTTTACGACGTTGGCTGTCTACGCGATGATGAAATAGGACCTCTGAATGACTCTTTCAATCACATCAATACACACACTAACACACACACACGCATACACACACATATATATACACTGCTGCTATTCTCAAGCTATTGAAGAAGCCCCACGAGCTGAGTGCCAATTAATTATCTGCTGTTATGGTGATAAGCCTCACGATTAAGTCTCTAAATTTTGTTTGTTTCTCAACACAACAGACACAGAATCCCTAACCTACTTCTAAAAAATCCACTTTCTCGACAATTTCAGTTATTAGAACATTAAAAGACTACTGCTTGAATAAATTAGTATATTAATCTTCACTAAAAAATTTTAAATATTTACAAATAATAAGATAAAGAAAAATGAAACTTTGTGTAGTATACAACAAATAAAAGAATAAAAAGAAAACAAAGTTTCATTTTACACTCGGAATAAACTTACGTTGCACTTTCAACGCCAGAGTATCCTCTAGCAACCGTACTTACTCTTTTAAATATACACTTTTTATCAAAGATACGTGTAAATTGCCTTTGTTATATAAATAAATTTCCTCAGTGAAATCTTGAAATTTTGAATTAATTAAACCTTAAAGTTGGTACTCCTCACAATAAAACTATTAAATACTAAATGCGAATTTGAATATCTTCATAAAGTCTCATACAAAAAACCGCAAACCCTAAAACTAATATAACCTTTGATCTCTGGTGACTTGAAGTAATTCGCCTGTTCTCAATACGTTGAACTTCATACAGAAACTTTCTTTGAGACGTGATTGTTTCTTGAATAAGATTACACACGACCATCTCCAGTAACAAAACCTAAAAAAAACTATTTGCAACGAATTTAATTGGGTAGACTTAAATTAAATACAATTTAATTGAAGTTTCATAAAATTTAAACAGGATTTGAAGTCTTAACATGATCCCTATTACCTAAGCTAATTTAAAATGTGCTCGTCTACATACAATATCTCAGAATCGGCAAAAATCGACTAACTGCAAAATACATTTATATCAATTGCAATGTTTTACTTGCACTAATTTTTATTAAGCCCAGTTATCTTTAAATTACTTCATTTGTCCGCAGAATAATAAAAATAAAATTATTTTAAAGTTACACTAGTTGTATATATAACCTTTCATTCTGATTATAAACAACAATCTTTTCAGAAAACCCGCTATATTATCCAAGTATGAAACACATTACAAAGCGCATAGTCTGAACCAACAATAAACGTTTCAGTTCATAACAAAGTATCTGATTCGTCGAGCCATTTCATCAATGCAAAATCGACCTGCTTTACCATAGATAAATTATAATCGTTTTATTAATAGTTAATCTGTCCAAATATTTCCTTCATAAATAGAGAAAATTGCTTCAATATCTTTGCTTATCATGCAAATGTTAGCTATTAGTGAATGGAATAACGAACAATTGCGTGACTTTTTCCTGCAACACTTTATAAATAGATGAAATTCATCAGTGAAGTAAACAACACTCTCTTATTAAAAATTTTACCCTTGATACTGAATGAATGGTATAAGTAAAATATTCATCCATTTATCTAATTTATAACGTAGATTTATACACCAAGTGTTTTTAATGAAAGTTCACGCATATATTATGAATTATTCAGAACAAGTATTTTGCTCTAATTGATCAAGATGGTGTGTTTCATCAACATCATTATATATATATATATAGTATATATATATATATATATATATATATATATATATATATATATATTTGACTTAATCGAAACTTAAAATTGTCAGAAGTAATAGACAAATATGACAATCGTAAATCAGAATAAAATTTACATATTGGTGATATATGGGATTTGACAACAATTAGGTAACTTGTCACGATAGTTTGGTTAGTATATCGTTCTACTATTAATCGCAAGGTCTTTGGTTCAAAACTTGTCCGGAATTTTATTTCTTTTATAATTACGAACTCGATTTGAAATGGAAATGGTCGCTAAGAGTTTGCATAAAAGGTTAAATTACGATTTCACGCTTTGTTTTGTCTAATGTTATATAGATTTTCTTGGTCAGTAAAATAAACAAAAAAGGTTTTATATTAAGCACTAGTGCTCGCTTGTGGCAAGTGAATTATTGCTAAAACTTTTCTATAAACCTTTTAGCTAATCTTAGACTAGTTTTCCAGTAGCTTCAAAAGCAAGTGATTGATCTCAATTATAATTTGAAGAGATATATTTAAAGAAGTGTTTTAACAAACCGTGTTTCTGACAAATGATAGCACGTGTGTAATAATTACTTATTTCAACTTAGTTAATTTAAAGAAAATGTAATTAATAAAAATTTCTTGGTATCAAAGAAATTCCGTTTGGAGTTTCTGTATAAAAGTACAACAAAGAAATGTGTCAAATTAAAACCTTTTGAAACGAATTGGGTTCAAAAGCGTATTGGTAAAACTCAATTCCATTTATATAAAAGAAAACTGTTAGAAGAGTTTATTGGGGAACTCGATAAAAATGAAATGATTTTTATCACCTGTACATTTACGCGCGTTTAATGTCGGTTTTCGCGAGTTACGGAATCGATGAATTTTTTTAATGGTTTTCCTTGAGGAAGTTATATAGAACACTACACCATTGAATTTATTTCGTTTATAACTGTGTGACTTAGTTATTTAGGCTCCCGAGTGGAAGTAAAACGATTACAAAGGAATGTGTAATATATATTTAATGCGCAATTGAATTTCTTCCCTAAGAATGCTTTAACAATTGACGTACTTTTAGACTTAATAAGGAATCTAGAAAAGAGTGTCAGTTATTCTCACGTATATTGCATCGGTGTGACATCCCAATAATTTTACTTTACGTAGTCAAAATGCACTTTGGTCTCAAACTATCTACATTATTGTCATCGACGTAATCATGACATCTAACGAACTTGGTCTATCAGTTAAAACTACCAGCTAGATTTTCACACACACCCACCCACCCCACCCCACCCCACAATCGAAATTTGAACTACGTCATTCGTTTGTGCATTGTAGGTGAACAAATGTGCACAGTATACGAACGTTTGTGCACATCTCTATACGAAGATACGAAGAAAATAAAGTGAAGGGGCTGTAAAAACAGCAGCCCCCCACGAAAGAAGTTCAGGATCTTTTATAGCCAATTGTTTGTTCATCGTAGGTCCACAAATGTGCACAGTTTACGAACGTTTGTGCACATCTCTATACGGAGATACGAAGAAAATAAAGTGGAAAGGCTGTAAAAACGGTAGTCTCCCCCTCCCAGCAAAAAAAATTCGGATTTTTTATAGCCAATCGTTTGTGCATCGTAGGTGCACAAATGTGCACAGTATACGAACGTTTGTGCACTTCTCTATTCAGAGATGCAAAAAAATAGACTGAAAATATCAGAAGTTTCATGTTGATCTTGGAGATCAAAATAATTTACTTGTATGCCTTCGTAGGTGGGCAAAAGCGCATCAAAAGAAATATGTACTTGTTATCGTGGTTTGAAGCATCCGTCAAAATTGTAATTTCGATTTACCATGATCAACATTTAATTCTTTAATCGCTGTACGTCTCAATACATTTACTACAATAACTTCTGTTTTCGTCAGATTTCTTGAAAAATTTAACATCGAAGTACTCGAAGCGGTGGCACGGTCGACACATTTACGTCTCTCAGACTTTATATGCTATTCAATATTACCGGTACCGCTATGAGACACACTGAATTCTGTACGTTTACGCATATGACATCCTAGGGAGTATTCGTTTGCTTAATAAACAGTTTGCTTGTAAACTAATATTAAATATGGACTTGCATTTCGGCATAGTTAAAATGGGAGTTTCCAAAACAAAACACTTCGAACGCGAGCGTTAGTGGAAACAACCGACAATTGAAAAAATGCGATAAGTAGTAAGAAGTACTCAGGGCGTGGATGGCAAGCAAACCAATACGCCCCTTTTCTGTCCGCCCATTCCTTCCCGTCCCTTTTGCATTGTTCGTCCACAACAAACTTTTGTAAGAAAACGTCGTTCATTTGATGGGCACTGACACTTCAGCAGTTCTATGTTTATTTTTTTATATTATGGTTTGAGAAAGTGTTCAAACGCTACGCCCTAACGAACAATTATCCATAAAGAAGAGAAGAAATTTGTTTGGTAAAGAAGTTACCATTTCTGCGGTCTCCGGTCTCCGCAAAATGCTTTCCTTTTACCTTAGTGTACAAAAGTGCACAAACATTGAGATTTTTGCAGAATTATGTATGTGCAATACACACCAATAAAAATCAGTAAAAATCTTGAGTAAGGCGCGTAGAAAAAGTGTTGCTATTGCTCCGGCCAAATTTTAGTAGCCGCACTTTTTCGGAATTTGGAAAAAAAAAATTCTGCCATAATTAGGCGTTCATTAGGCGCCAATTTGTATCTCTGAAATAAAATTTTGCATCCTCATTGCAAGCAACTTATTTAGAAAACCTCCAGTAGGCGCGGTTCGCGCATCTACGGAAAATTTCCTAAATAACTTGTTCGCAATAATTTTTTTCATATAACTTGTATACTAGCTGGGCGCTACATTTTGTTTTAACAGCGCAAAATAACGCCTAATTATGCCACAAGAAATTTTTGGAAATTCAAAAAAAGTTCGGCAAACTTCTCGCACCTAACCAATACTAGCTATGCAGAAATTAATTTGAGTTGTTCACATAAACAGTAATACTTTTCCTACACGCCATTCTCAAGGTTTTTAGTGATTATTATTGGCGTGTATGGCGCATACATAATTTTGCAAAAGTCTCAACGTTTGTGCACTTTTGTACACTAAGGTAAAAGGAAAGCGATTTGCGAATACCGGAGACCGCAGAAATGGTAACTTCTTTACCAAACAAATTTCTTCGCTTCTTTGTGGATAATTGTTCGTTAGGGCGTAGCGTTTGTACACTTTCTCAAACTATAATATAAAACTCCATCAGTCCCAGAGTACACTTCTTCAATAACTCCCAAAGGCCACCTTAATCGTGGAACGTCATCTTGCATTAGAAGAACAACTGTTCCGATCTTTACCGGATTATCGGACGTGCGCCACTTTTTATTTACCTGTAATATATGCAGATACTCAGTTCTCCAATTGCGTCAAAACGATTGAACTAACGAATCGAGTAAGGCTTTACGGTCACGCACTGTCAAGCGCTCTTTTGACATGTCGGAAGCAGGTAAAAATTGCATCGGCGTTTGCATTTCTTATCAGTCGGTAGCGTATCAAAATGTAATAATGTATTATGTTTTCTATCACATGCTTTACATACATGTTGCGACTTGCATGATGACCCTGAACGTAGCAGACTCAAACAATTTATATATGCGTGCCTTTCTTTTAAAAAGGCATAACGATCCTTAACCAATAATTTTTTTAATTCGGCACATTCGTACAAGTGCGCATGACCCACCCTATTATAAAAGGCACACGTCACAGTTTTTGATACCTTATTGCCCATGGTTACAAATGAATGAGTAACTTTAGACCCACTCTGTAATTTTAAATGCGACTTTAGTTGGGTAGATTTGAACTCAATTTTTGGGGTGCGTTCTAAAACCTTCACATGTTCCCATAAAAATGTTACAAATTCGTCGTAACTTGGTATATTGCCTTTCTTTGAACAATCATTTTCGAAGGATTTAACAGTATCAGGGTCTAACTTTTTCAACCCAATATGAACGAACATAAATTTCTTTAAGTCACAAATTTTTAACTGACCGCTGCGTAAACGGATGTAAATTTATCTACAAAATATTCGAGACCCTTTGGCGTTGCATTACTGATTGGTTTCAGTTTAAGCAGTTGATCAGGGAAAGTAGATGCAAAAGCGCGATTGTCTTGATATTTTGCAATCAAGGCGTTATACAACGGTAAATAATTTTCTGGTGTTGGTGTTAGACCATCAGAGATATTTTGTACCTTGTCAACTAAAATTGATAACAAATACTAAATACACTCAGTGTCAGGTAGATGTTCATTTTCATGTATTAGAGTGTTAAAGTTTTGAATAAATATAGGACAATCGGATAATTTTCCGGAAAAAGACTAAGCGTAATTCGAGGTAGCTTAAAGTAGTTTTCTCTGCGTTTGGTATCCTGACCAAACTCAGGTTTACCAATTTGCTTCATTGACAAAAACCGGTCCCTTGCAGACTGAATAGAGCTGCACATTTCAGTAAATGGCCAAACGTTTTCAAATTCAGGTATAAAATCCGATAACGCCATAAACTCGATACGCAAGCCGATAACATGCAAGGACTTGGCCACAAAGCTTTCTACTTCTAGGGTGTCTGTTTTATCTGGAATCGTATCATGTAGCCTTTGTGCATAATTAAAGTACGATGTAAATTTGTACTTCACCAAAGCTAAAAGAGCTTTTTTTGAGTCCTTTTTTTCGTGTTAAGAATTTTCGCACCTCTATTGGATGCGTGTGTACCTCTGGGCATGATGTCACTTATAGAGCGTGTAGCAATAACTAACAGTATTTCTTAGAAAGCGAATAAGATGCGTAATGCGGAAAGTTATGTGTTATTTCAATACCTAGTGCAGTTTCAGGCTTTTGCATTGGTGAGAATAAGACCAAATCTATGGGGAAGTGGAAAGAGAATTGTTTCCATAAAAGCGTGATGGTTCTAACTTAAATTGAAATGCGACCTTCGATAGCGGTGAATGTCGGAACACAAGATACCAGGATTCAAAACGCTGCGAACTCAAAGCTACTCGTACTTACCTTACTTTAACTTCTCGAAGCACTGCTGCAGGCTTGTTCTGGCGGATGGTGATAGGTGACACTCGTATTGAATTGAGAGCACTGATAACTGCAGTAGTCATTTTTATGGTTTATCGATAAAAGGAAAATTACACTTTTTTATGCGTGACAGTTTAGAAACTTAAAAAACTTATATTAAATTTTTTTTCCAAAGCGACGCGATTACTTTTTGTAACGGTTGATGGCAGCTTGCAACAGGGCGTGGGGGCGAGACGCCACATGTGCCACCACCATCAAGCTTGCAGATGTCGAAATCCAACATCCTTGCGACTTGAACACAATGACTTTATAAGTATGACAAAATATCCAGCAAAATCTCGAAATTATGGCCATGAAGAATATAAACATTGTAAGAATTTTCTACTCTTTTCAAGCCCTCTACAAGAGTAAAGGACTTTTATATTAGAACCGTTTATTGCTGTGAAGAAAGTGTTGTAGTAAGCAATTATTCATACAAACACTAAGAAAGTACAGTTATTTGTTTATTATTTTTCGCAGAGTAAACGACCCAAAAATCGCCTTTATTGAAGTGAATGATACTCCGAGTTCTAATATAGAAGCCCCATATAGCAATCGTTGTTGGATTGGAATTGATGACTTCAGCCAATTCTGTTATTTCTGAATTTTACTGAATGGATGTGGAGCTTGATTTAGTTAGACAAAGCTCACCCGTACTTGAACTAAGCGGCCTAAGTTCATTGTTCTTGCCTTAAAATAATGGTTCCTATTATCTTCTATCCCAAACCAGCCAATTTTCTCCAAATCTGAGGACAGTTGCAAACGGTGTGTTATAGATTCCTGATATTTTTGTCCGAATTCACCCAATATATTATCTATGTTTTGCATACAGACAAGTGGCACAGTCCATACTCTGCTCTCTTATCCCTTTTTTGATATTCTCGGCACACTGAGTATTGCATAGGCTTCATTACATTCATCTATTCGTTAAATCTTTAGTGGGAGGATGAAAGGAAGGAAGAAAAGTATGAAGGAAAGAAATAAGTAAGGAAGGAAGGAATGAAATAGGCAGAAGGAAGGAAGTGAAACACGACGAAAGGAAGAATGAAAGAGATCAAGGAAGGAAGAAGTAAACAAAAGAGGAAAGGAAGGAGGGAAGAAAGAAATAAAGAGAGAGAAAACAGAAAGAAAGAAAGAAAGAAACAGGAAGTCCTTGAGGAATATTTGTACTCATTTTTAGTTCATAAAAATCCGACTTTAATAAGATAATGTTTAATTTTATGTTGGCAACGTAATTTTGAAGATACGATCCCAGTTCGTAAAGCTGTCAAAATCAAATAATATGTATCTTACAAAAACCCAGTATACGAAAACCGTGTCGCTTGGTGATAGATTGAGCAATAGACTTACTTGGATACATATTTGATTCTACAGGTCGAAGAACATTAGGTCGCAAAAGAATATGTTGGAAGTGCAAGTACTAGTCAGCTCAGGCAATTTGATTTGATATTAATAAATTGCTTATTAAGAAATGCATATTATTTGGGACTTTTCTTCCTGTTAGATTATGCGTTTATAAGTTTGGTGAACTGACTGTAAATTCCTAGTAATTTCTCGCCTTTCATTTAGGCCAGAAAACGTTTTCAAGTAGGCTTACCTTTTAATTTTTAACCATTGATACACGAGCAAGTTCGATCTAAAAATATGTCTATTTTACTGAATTTATACGATTTTGCAAATAATAAGTATGAATATAGAGGTATTGTAATATATAAAAGGTAATGTTTTGATTGTTCTTGTAAATAGTAACGTTACCGATAAAAATCTATTTTACTGTGATTGACTAGTTTACAAGTATATTATTTTTATTACCACAAGATGCCTTCTCAGGATAGTACTTTAGATTGGTGTAAAATTTACTTCCATCGTAGTTTTAAGTTTACATATACAAATTGTACCTCTACAAGTATACCTTTACCTAATGGATCACTGTCAGACTCACTTTCCTAATTTCGGACTCTGATACTCCTCTAGAAACTCCAAAGTGATTGTTTTAAAAAGCCAGAGACTAGTCAAAATAAAGTGCCACCCAGCAAAAATGCCAATATCGACAGGAATTCCTCGACTTATGCAAGCTCATCCCATACTTTTCTTCTGAGTTCGGTTCATAACAATTTACTTTGTTGTTATAGTCGAGTCCGTGGCTATTATTCGTATTACAAAATTTTGTCTATGATACTTTACCGAGAGTCGTCTGTCAAATATCTACCTGATTTTCTGAACTAAAATTTTACATAACGAACATTGTTTTGTTGCTTGGCGTTTCGTTCCGCATGGTATAAATAAATGTCGAATTCGCGTAGCTACATTAACAATTTATTTTTGGTCTTATACGCTTGATCACCTAAAATACAGTATGATCTGCCATGTTGACAAGGATTTTCGTTTTAATTTATAAAAGGCTGCAGGGCACTTTCCATCATTATTGCAAACTTCAAATTCCTTTTGTTAGAAAACGTGTAATCCGTTCAAATGGGGAATTGCAGAATTTATTTCTTTTCTGTATTCGGGATGAGTTTATTATTTTTTACGGTAGTAAATGGTATTTTTGTTCGGTGATGTAATCCCATATATTCTGTGCTGCGTTTAGTTTTCCAAAAGATTAATTAATTAGGATAAATAAAAGCCTGTACGCTTTTCCGTAGAACAAAAGCATCGGAGAACAAATGGCAAAACTAATTTATAATCCGAATTTCTGGCATGCGGCTCAATTTAAGCGACAACAAAACAATATCACAATCAAGGCGAAAAACTTTTTTCAGTAATACTAACAGAATGAAATGAGCTTTGTTCGGTTTCTAGGATTTGCTGAGAATTAATTTTATCAAACAGGCTTTGCTAAATTAATTCCTTTGTTTGAAATTACCGAGTTTGGTTCCTTCGCCGCTACAATATTATTAATAATCATTTTGACGCGTATCAAATCCCTCTTAGTATATAATTTTAATATGTAATTTCATCATAATTTTATGTTTAAATTAAACGCTTTTTTCTGAACATCTACGTAACTTCCTGCTAGTAATTGCGTGATTGGCTTTCAGGGAAATTTACTCCCTAAGTAGAGAATACAACAGCTTTCACGGCAGTGAAGAGACTGTAGTATTTTAGTTTTCTAATGCTATTTACAAGCAAGATTCTTGTATGTATTGATATGATGAAGCTGCACGTCGATGTACTTATTCAAATAGTCCTCTTCTGATCACCACCGCTCTGTATATTTGAATCTCTTAAAATTTTTAATTTGCCTCGGCTAGCCCAGTTTAATTTACACAGAGTGCACAACGTAACGATAATCAAATAGTTTACCCCTTTTCCCTAAAACGTTTTCTGCTTGGAATAATAAAACGAAGTCGATTTATATTTGTATAGTAAGAAAAGAAAAATTATTTACACTTCACAGCTTAATCTGTTTGACTGCATGATAAAATTAGCCCCTGAATCAAATAACAATAAATTTTATATTATTTATCTCCAAAACTTAAAGCTCCTTTTTCTTATTTTAAAGCCAGCAAAATGTCGTTTGTACTCCACTGGAAATTTCTCCGAACGTTTAAGATTTTTCCTTGGTTTACAAAATTTTTCACGTATAAAAATATATTTTTGTTGACTCCTTAACATAAAATATTCAAGTTTAAAATATGTTCAAAATTCTAAATAGAAAATAATTCCTTTATATGAGCAATGTTCAAGTATAATAAATAGTATATAATGTCTTATGCAAGATAGTTCTGACCTGTAGTTTTCCTTGAGCGTCTTTCAGCTGCCTGCCGTCGATCAGTACCCCATTATTGCTTTTAGTTGAGTTGCTTAATCTTCAAGTTTTACCCCATTTAATGTGATCTGCCTTAAATTTTCATAACATCGTAATGTCCTTTGAATTTTCGTAAGGTCTCTTAGAGTTTTATACATAGATTTATTCTTATAATTTTGTACTTAGATCGTCTTTAGAATTATGTACTTAGAGCCCTGAGATAAATATTTTAGCTAAATAATTAATAAATTTCTACTTACGTTTTCTAGCAAACGGTCAGGCTTGTCTCATATATTTTCACTATAATTAATTCAAAATATTTTATAACATCACTTTTCACAAAATTTTTATTGTTTAATTCAAATATTTACTCGACGCGTAAATTCTTACGTATAAGTGATGCAGCTTGTAAGTGGTTCAAATTAAGACTGTCCGCTTATCAAACCTGCCACATTATATAGCTTACGTCCCATTTAAATTCATTGGTTTATCTGAGCTGTTGTTCAAAGTGCATGACCAACCATCGGTTGTTTTGGAAATTCTTGGGCTTTTACAGGTTTATCACTGATTTGCCTTATAGATACGATTCGTTGATCACGTAGGTAACAATGTATTTTTGGTTTGTATTTATTTTATAGTGTTCGTTTTGATGTTGTTACAGAAATTTCTAATTCGCTTTGGCACGTAATTTCACTTATGACTTTGTTTGTTAAGATAATACTTTTGGGATCTGCACTAATTTCATGTAGAAAATCACGTAGACCAAGTGACGTAAATTAACATATTTCTGTTTACATTTTTGCGTTTACAAGACGTATTTATTTTGAAGAATGCGTTTTTTATCAGAACACTATGTTATTGCTTTGATTTTCGCTTGTTTAATGTGAATTGTATTATGATTTTCTAGGTTTTTACTGCATTTCACACGTATTAATTTTACAATCTATGAATATTTTTAGTTTAGGACAAGTTTGGTCGTGTAGAGTTATATCTTTTGCAACATGTGTGTGTTTATTGTTGAATGATGTACTACTCGGCATTAATTAATATATATATATATATATATATATATATATATATATTAAAGTCACTTGCGATCCTTATACAGGGTGTTAAATGTTTGCTCTTTGTAAAATATACATATTTCGTATTTTTAATGCTAAATAAATGCGGTTTTCTAACTCCTAACACTATTTACATGTATTGGGTAACCATTTTGACTCAGTATACCACTAAATAACCCCTTATCATAGCAATATATATATATATATATATATATATATATATTAAGATAGATTCTTGGTTCTTGGTCAGTAAAACTTTTTTAATAAAAAAGTGTTTTCATTAAAAAAGTTTTTACTGACCAAGATCTAAGGATCTATCTTAATATATTACAACATATGGTCAAGAAAATAAAATTATAATTTATATATATATATATATATATATATATATATATATATATATAGTGAAGAAGAAATAATAACTTAGACTTTAATGCAAAGCTCGAATGATCATTTCAAATCGAGCTAGTAAATGAAAGATGGAAAATATAAGGTCTTGGACAGGACTTGAACCTGCATCTTGGTTTTGCCGGAACTATGTGTTTACCAATTACGCCACCGAGACCGATGACGACAATTGGGAAATTTGCAAATTTAAATCGTGTACACAACTATACATAAACCTACTTTTAATTACGTTTGGCATGTTTTCAATCATATTTGACATTGTCAAGTTTTTAACTTATGTCAGTTATAGACAGGAAGCTACGCTCAAAATTGCGGCTATAAGCCAAGTATTAAATATATAAATATTTTAGGTAGTTAATTACACAAGGTAAGTTGATAAATACTATTGTATTACAGTGAATACGATGAAGTAATAACTTAGACTTTTATGCAAAGCCCAAATGATCATTTCAAATCGAGCTAGTAAGCGAAAGATGGAAAATATAAGGTCTTGGACAGGACTTATATATAGTTGTGTACACGATTTAAATTTGCGAATTTCCCAATTGTCGTCATCGGTTTCGGTGGCGTAATTGGTCAACGCATGGTTACGGCGAAACTAAGATGCAGGTTCAAGTCCTGTCCAAGACCTTATATTTTCCATCTTTCAATTACTAGCTCGATTTGAAATGATCATTTGAGCTTTGCATAAAATGTAAGTTATTAGTTCATCTTATTCACTGTAATACGATAGTATTTATCAACCTACCTTGTGAAATTAACTACCTCAAATATTTATATATTTTTTTACTTGGCTTATAGCCGTAACTTTGAGCGTAGCTTCCTGTCTATAACTGACATAAGTCAAAAACTTGACAATGTCAAATATGATTGAAAAAATGCCAAACGTAATTGAAAGTTAGGTTTATGTATAGGTGTGTACACGATTTAAATTTGCGAATTTTCCAATTGTCGTTATCGGTCTCGGTGGCGTAATTGGTAAACGCGTGGTTCTGACAAAACCAAAATGCAAGTTCAAGTCCTGTCCAAGACCTTATAATTTCCATTTTTCAATTACTAGCTCGATCTGAAATGATCGTTTGGGCTTTGCATAAAGGTCTAAGTTATTATTTCATCTTATTGACTGTAATATGATAGTTTTTATCAACTCACTTTGTACCTAAAATATTATATAAATATATATATTACTCATATTTAGACCAGGGTAGAAAATTAAATAATCAAATCAAATAATTTTAATTACCGTGTATAAGGAATTTCATTAAATAATACGCTTTATTAAAACCTTGAAGCATAAATAAACTCGGTCGTTTCAGTAAAAATAAGAAATTTAAATTATCTATAAGACGCTTTACATCAAAAGAAGCAGTATTGAAAAGCGCAGTGGATAATTTAATTATTCCTAAACAAATGGAAATTACGTGCAAAGTTTATATTAATTAACCCTATTTTAAGTAACGGGTAGTAAAACAAAGTGTACATATAATAATTAATATTTAAGGTGTATTCGCTAAAAAAATGAAAAGGATGGAAATCAATTTTAATTGGAGTTAATTAAACCGTTAATAACATATAATAAGCATAAAAGGCTTGTGAAAACCCAATAATAGTCAAATCGTAGGAAGGTTATTTAAAATGTTACGTTTGAAAACACCTGCGTGTTTTTAAAAGGCAATTTCAAGTTAATTTGTTTGGATAAACATGTTGATTCTAAGGATATTGGAAACGATCAGATGCTTTAGCAGGAAATACAGAACACCTGCGTATTTTTAAAAAAGCTCATTCTGCGTAAATTTGGCAAATAATTAATGTTTCAAAGAATCTTGGAGAAACCGGGACTTAGTATTTACGAGAATGTGCGATACGGGTTTATTAAACCCAGATAACAGTCCGCGTGGACTAAAATATAATCGATAATAAAGAATATAAATTTGCACCAATACGAACAGGTTAGAAAAGGAAAAGAAAATGCGTCAAGCAAAGACACATATTGTAAAAGGGCGGATTTAAGCAACGTCAAGGGGTGGCGATTGGTTAAAAATAGGATGCATATATCAGAGGTAGAACAACAATTTCTGTATAAAAGTAATTAGTTTTTCTCGGACAACTTTGCGAGCCGTGTTGAAATTTTCTGAGATCTCAATGGGGTGAGTACTAAATTCAGAAAAATCGACGTGCAGGCTACAGACTGGGAACGTAGAATGAGGAATTCGTTGGAATTACCCGTTTTAGGGAACAAAGCGACGTGTCGGCTATTCGCTATATATACAGGCGGGAATATGGGTTTCCTTCTCTTAGACTCTTAGACTCTTAGACTTTCGACGATTCGATGCGTTAAAAGCTCGTGCATCCGCGACTTGATATTAAACAGTGCATTTTAGTTTGATTAAATAATTTAAAGTGTGCTAGTATATTTTAGTGACTCAAAATAGTTGGTTATTTTACGTGCTAACATGAATGTACTTCAGTGCACTTAGATACAAGGTAATAAAAGTTTATTATCACGGTACCAATTAGTAAGATTTACAACGACAAATGTATACCCAAAAGTAGGCAGTTTTGGCGTATATTGGTAATATTGGTAAAAGGAAGTATGAATTTCTTTGCTATTTTGCGGGGGTGTTAATGACTAAATGGTTCGTAAATGTGTCTGCATCCACTGAACCAGAGGCAGATATACACAGATGAGTTCCGGAAAAGCCTAGAAACAACTTTAAATTAATGGTGATGAAGAACATTTTTAAAGCGTTGATAACTTGAAGCTGTAAATAGAATCCGGTTGGAATGGTGTGATTTACAAAAGGGACGATTACACTGAAGCTACGAGGACAATAACCTTCAGGTAAATTGTACTATTTTGTTTGACATTTTTGTGTGTATTGAATGACTTTATAATTGATTTACTTTAAATGGACATTAGTGGAATTTTTCTAACCATAAAAATTTAATTTTAAGATGAAATTTGCTTGTTTAAGTAAAAAGGGGTATTTTGTTTTGATGTTCGGGAATAGGATGAAATTTTGGGTAGGTCTTTGAGCTCAATTAGACAAACCTGGTTAATTAACGTAAAGGGGTGGTAGATGCTCCCTTTATACTCAGACTCCGGTCTGCTTATATTGTTATATTAATTAGTAGGCATCCAACAAGGACTTTAATTTTGGATGCACAGCAAAATGATAATAAAATTAATCCGGAAATTCTTTTTAAAACTGAATTTTATGCTGAATTTAATTTGAAAATTTAATGTATTCTGAATATTGATGTAAATAGAGTTAACGTTGATGTTTGTGGTAGGAATGTGTTGTTTAATTTTTATGATTGAGAATGGAAGTTATCTAGAAGAGCAGCCGAGGCGATTAACAGAAGGAATCAACGGACCAGGTGATTTAAAAGGTATCACAGCATTCTTGGCGCCCAACGTGGGGCTCGAATTCCAAATAAAATTTTTGTTATTTTATTCCAGGAAACTGGCGATCTGAGAGAGAGAGTTTCTGTTTGTGGATAAATTTAAAAGTATTTTAGAGTGTGTGAGAGTGATTAGAACGTATGCAGAGAAAGGAGTGGTTAAGGAGTCAAGGAGTGGAAATTGGAAGTGACGATAGTGCATTGTGTGGGAAAAATTCGAAAATGGAAGAAGCAGGAGGCAGTAGAGATCAGTCGAGGACGGAATCAGGGGATCAAGGAAACGAGATGATAATGAGGATGCTTGAAAGAATGAATGAGACGTTAAGTGGGGTTAGAGAGGACTCAAATCGAAAATTTGAGCAGATGAGTGAAGAATCGAATAAGAAATTTGACCGAATGAATGAGACATTAACAGGAGTTAGGGAAACCCTAAGTGAGAAAATAGATAAGACGAATAAAGAAGTTTCAGAATTTAAAAATAGTCTTACCGTAAAGATGGGGGAAGTTGAAAATAGGGTTGAAAAAAACGAGCGTGATATTACAGGTCTTCGACAGGAAATGGGACATTTAAGGTCCGAAGTACGCATTTTTTGTGAAGAAGAGATTAATATAAAATGACTGAAGTGACGGACTCATGTAGGGATCAGTTAGGCAGGGTAGAACGTGAAGTTAGTAGTATCAAATACAACGTGTCAAATTTAACGGGGGAAGGTCCCAGATTTTCTACAGGTGGAGTATCATTGGACCAACACATGAAGTTTTATGGCGATAACAGGGTAAATCCACAAATTTTTATTAATAGTGTAAGAAATCTAGTGGGAAACTTATTTGACGAACAGACTAAACTAAATACGATAAAGGCTTTATTAAAGGACAACGCGGAAGCATGGTACAATTTAGTAGGACAGGACATAGACACGTATCAGGACTTTGAAAACAAATTTTAAAACACTACTGGAGTGACCACAGACAAGACCAGGTACGAGACGACTTAATTACAGGAAAATTTAAGGGAGAGTTTGCAGGATCTAGGAGCAATATGCCATCCGCAAGTACAGTGTGGCCAAACAACTGAATCCACCATTGACGGACAGACAGATAATCAAGTACCTATCACGACATTTTGAACTGGAAATTAGACAACACGTGGCCTTACAAAACATCACAGAACGGGAGACATTTTAGAGTATTTACAGAGATATGACGATGTATGTGTTGGACGGACAAGAGAGATACGAGAACGAAACGTTAACACAGTTAGGTTTGACAACAGGACACCGAATTATCCGAGACGGCCTGACTACAACAGAAATTTTCGACCGAATTGGGAACGACGAGGACAGGAATACAGGAGCAATAGTGCGACTAGGGGACCGACGCCAAGACCTAGTTACACGAGACAGAACAGTTTACCGGAAGTAAACAGGACTGTGACCAGCACGCCGAATAGAGATAGGGACACGGATATTAACACGAGGAGGACGTACGCACAGGTTGTAGAAGGACAACCAGGACCAAGCACGGAAAACAGGATGAGACAGGATTTTAGAACGCGACAGACCACTAGATTTCTGTGTAAATGTATACGAACATCCACGTGAATTTTTCAAAATTGAGGAGGAAGTAGAGCCAGAAACTGAGGAAAATTATGTTTGCCAATTATTAATTTAGAAATTTTGAGAATAATGTAGAAGTATTACTTGATACAGGGGCAGAGGCGAGTTTAATATCGGAGGAATTCGTCAGCAAAATTAGGGATAAGGTTTGTGATAGAATTATGCCTATAAAACGTAGCCATTTAGTAGCTCCAAATAAAAAGAAGTTTGCTGTAGTAAATAGTGTTGTGGTGCTTAGGATAGATATAGGAGGTTTAAGCTGTGAACAGGAGTTTGTAATTGTACCTGGACTGAAGTTTCAGAGCATTTTAGGTGTTGACTGTATGATGAAGTTAGGGTTTTGATAGATATGGAAAGGAAGGTAATAAGAATTAAGGATAGGGTAGTGCCATGGAAGGGCAGTTATGAAGTCACAGAGGATGACACGGGGTTTAGTATTAATGTAGTAGAGGTAGAGGATGATGAAGTTAAACAGATCAACACAATAAGATGTCCAGAGGATAGGAGAGTAGAGGTTCAAGCTTTAGTACAAGAAAATGCAGAATTAGTGGGGGTAGAAGCAGCATATCGGGAGCAGGTGAAGGCAGAATTATTTTTGACGAGGTTAAGTGGCAAGTTTGTTTTTAATAAAGTAGATTTAAGGGATTCATTCTGGCGGATTCCATTACACAAAAATTCTAGAAGGTACATAGGATTTTCCATAGAGGGAAAAATCGATAATTGTAAAGTAGTATCGTTTGGTTTGTCGGCAGAAAAGGAAATAAGAATAAATAAGAAACAGACAAGTGTAGGGACTGAAGAAGAAGTGATATTTAAGAGTCAGGATAAGAGGGATGATAAGTTTATTGTATGTGAGATAATAGAGATGTTAAGTATAGATATAGAAGGGGGAGAGATAGGGATGAAGAGTATTAGGTTGGTGAGAAGAAAGACTTGGAGGGTCAAGAAGAGAGTTAGATTTAAATAGGATAGGGATAGAATAGGTGTAGATAGAAGAGTAGAAGTAAGTGTTTAGGGAAAATAAAGCTAAGTATAGGATAAATATGGGAGATAATTAGGAATAGGTTTAGGATGAGGATAAAGAGTAAATGTAGGAAGATAATAAGATAGGTTAAGTATAGATATTTTATATAAGATTAGTGGAGAGTTAGGAATAGAGTAAGAGTAGGATAGGCATATAGGATTAGGTAGGGGGAAGTAAAGTATAGTGAAGAGTAGTTAAAAGTTAGGAATAGGATAGGTATATAGGATGTATATAGGATTAGATGGATAAGTAGGATGAAGTTAGGGATAATTTCAGTTTATAGAAGTAGGTGAGAGTTAGGAATAGGATAGGGATATAGGATAGGTGTAAATATTTTTTGGATTGGAGACAAAGTAGGTAAGTTAGATAGATAAGGATAGAGAGAGATAGGCAAAATTTTGTAAAGATTTTTGGCAGTCTAAATATTTGATATTTGCATTCAAATAAGTGGGATTATTTGTATTCAAATAGGGGGAAAATACTCATATTTAGACCAGGGTAGAAAATTAAATAATCAAATCAAATAATTTTAATTACCGTGTATAAGGAATTTCATTAAATAATACGCTTTATTAAAACCTTGAAGCATAAATAAACTCGGTCGTTTCAGTAAAATAAGAAATTTAAATTATCTATAAGACGCTTTACATCAAAAGAAGCAGTATTGAAAAGCGCAGTGGATAATTTAATTATTCCTAAACAAATGGAAATTACGTGCAAAGTTTATATTAATTAACCCTATTTTAAGTAACGGGTAGTAAAACAAAGTGTACATATAATAATTAATATTTAAGGTGTATTCGCTAAAAAAAATGAAAAGGATGGAAATCAATTTTAATTGGAGTTAATTAAACCGTTAATAACATATAATAAGCATAAAAGGCTTGTGAAAACCCAATAATAGTCAAATCGTAGGAAGGTTATTTAAAATGTTACGTTTGAAAACACCTGCGTGTTTTAAAAGGCAATTTCAAGTTAATTTGTTTGGATAAACATGTTGATTCTAAGGATATTGGAAACGATCAGATGCTTTAGCAGGAAATACAGAACACCTGCGTATTTTTAAAAAAGCTCATTCTGCGTAAATTTGGCAAATAATTAATGTTTCAAAGAATCTTGGAGAAACCGGGACTTAGTATTTACGAGAATGTGCGATACGGGTTTATTAAACCCAGATAACAGTCCGCGTGGACTAAAATATAATCGATAATAAAGAATATGAATTTGCACCAATACGAACAGGTTAGAAAAGGAAAAAGAAAATGCGTCAAGCAAAGACACATATTGTAAAAGGGCGGGATTTAAGCAACGTCAAGGGGTGGCGATTGGTTAAAAATAGGATGCATATATCAGAGGTAGAACAACAATTTCTGTATAAAAGTAATTAGTTTTTCTCGGACAACTTTGCGAGCCGTGTTGAAATTTTCTGAGATCTCAATGGGGTGAGTACTAAATTCAGAAAAATCGACGTGCAGGCTACAGACTGGGAACGTAGAATGAGGAATTCGTTGGAATTACCCGTTTTAGGGAACAAAGCGACGTGTCGGCTATTTGCTATATATACAGGCGGGAATATGGGTTTCCTTCTCTTAGACTCTTAGACTCTTAGACTTTCGACGATTCGATGCGTTAAAAGCTCGTGCATCCGCGACTTGATATTAAACAGTGCATTTTAGTTTGATTAAATAATTTAAAGTGTGCTAGTATATTTTAGTGACTCAAAATAGTTGGTTATTTTACGTGCTAACATGAATGTACTTCAGTGCACTTAGATACAAGGTAATAAAAGTTTATTATCACGGTACCAATTAGTAAAATTTACAACGACAAATGTATACCCAAAAGTAGGCAGTTTTGGCGTATATTGGTAATATTGGTAAAAGGAAGTATGAATTTCTTTGCTATTTTGCGGGGTGTTAATGACTAAATGGTTCGTAAATGTGTCTGCATCCACTGAACCAGAGGCAGATATACACAGATGAGTTCCGGAAAAGCCTAGAAACAACTTTAAATTAATGGTGATGAAGAACATTTTTAAAGCGTTGATAACTTGAAGCTGTAAATAGAATCCGGTTGGAATGGTGTGATTTACAAAGGGACGATTACACTGAAGCTACGAGGACAATAACCTTCAGGTAAATTGTACTATTTTGTTTGACATTTTTGTGTGTATTGAATGACTTTATAATTGATTTACTTTAAATGGACATTAGTGGAATTTTTCTAACCATAAAAATTTAATTTTAAGATGAAATTTGCTTGTTTAAGTAAAAGGGTATTTTGTTTTGATGTTCGGGAATAGGATGAAATTTTGGGTAGGTCTTTGAGCTCAATTAGACAAACCTGGTTAATTAACGTAAAGGGGTGGTAGATGCTCCCTTTATACTCAGACTCCGGTCTGCTTATATTGTTATATTAATTAGTAGGCATCCAACAAGGACTTTAATTTTGGATGCACAGCAAAATGATAATAAAATTAATCCGGAAATTCTTTTAAAACTGAATTTTATGCTGAATTTAATTTGAAAATTTAATGTATTCTGAATATTGATGTAAATAGAGTTAACGTTGATGTTTGTGGTAGGAATGTGTTGTTTAATTTTTATGATTGAGAATGGAAGTTATCTAGAAGAGCAGCCGAGGCGATTAACAGAAGGAATCAACGGACCAGGTGATTTAAAAGGTATCACAGCATTCTATATATATATATATATATATATATATATATATATATATATATATATATAGCTCCCTTTTCCTTTATAAACCAATCACGAAAACCTAAATATTTATTTGAGAAAGTAAATTATCATCAATATAAATGTACCTTTAAATTTTTGTATACGTTTTCTTTAGAAATTATATTCAAGGTTAATGCGCGTTTATTGGTGTATAGGTTGTTCTCGAGATCCAACAGATAACGCATGCTCAATTTAGATTCTAAGTTATTGTAGGCAGATGGACAAGTTAGTTGGTTTTTTTCTTATGATGTTGGTGCTATAATAACTCGTCTAAAATGGTTTTAAGACGGATTGCTTGAAGTCACCGGATGGTTATATATTTTTAGGTCCCAGCCAAACACGTTGTTCATCTTGAAATGCACGAATAAAGTTAGATTAAATTTGTAATGGAAACACGCATTATTTGCTGATTGGATCAACAGCTGAAGGAACATACGACCAAATTCTGAAAATTGCAAAAGGCGAAGGGTTACCGGTTATTGGAGACTCTAGTGTGGTCCAACAAACACAGACACACACACACGTACAGACACACACACAGACACACGTACAGACACACACACACACATACACACACATATATATATATATATATATATATATATATATATATAAAAGTGTCGTAAACCTCTTCAAAAGAAAACTAGGTAAAGAAAAAAAAGTATTCTGTGTGCATGGTTTAAGAGAAAAATGAAAGGAATGATAATCTAATTGCTTTCTGTATCAGAAATAACTTAATTACAGTGCTGGTAAAATATTATTTAAGAAACAAAAAAAAACGTACTTTGAAGCAATAAAGAAGGTTGGCGACAGCACACAACTCCTCAAAATTTATAGCGATGGGACTGCTTATCAAAAATCTAACAGCGTATACAATGAACTTATTCCAACCCTCAAATCGTTACAACATAATATTGAAATCTTAAAAATGCTACTCTTGTTTCACGTACACAGATACTTACACGTACGAACAATGCGACCTCTAAACCACATCGTAACTAGTTCTACAGAAATCGTATCTCTAACTGCGCGCACCCCGCAAGAAATGCTACGAAAAACCAAAATAGCCACACGTGCACAATTTCAGGTAATACAGGACAAACGGTGATGGGGTTAGCGTACTTTCTCCCCTCCATTATCACATTATCAAATAAAAACGACTCAACAGTAAATGAAGAGAAAAAGAAGAGAGGTGGTCCAGAAAAGTATAATTATAGAAATTCTGTTAAAAAATGTTTGAGTAATACTTTTTATTTACAAACCAGAACAACCACCCTATAAATGGAATTGTAAATACTGGATTAAGCGTTTTCCGGAATTACAACTCTCCGATCGAAGTACAACCCAGTTTGAATCGCGCTACAAGAAACTTATTTCGGACCTAAAACACCATTTAAGTTAAGAACATATAAATCCTTTAGAAAGGACATTTTAGTGTCACATAGTTCATGGTGAACAGTTCACTTTCATTTGCAAAGATATAAACTACAAAAAAGTCCAAGTACTAGGTTCCCTCCAGGTGCATGCAGTTCAAATAGCTGCCCCATACAATATGTAATATATATCTTACCTGATCAAAATTGGACCGCCCAACGACTCAGCTCCATTATTGCATAACTACCAAGTCCTTACTTGATCGTTGGTGATTTTAATGCGTATTCGCCTAAGTGGGATCAACAACTAAAAGTGCTAAAGGACGGATAATAGAAAGGGGGGATGTACTTTAACTCAGCTAATGGCAGTGAATCAACGATCGACCTATCTCTTTGTTCTTCATTAATTGCACACAGGAATTGGATTATATAAAAAGTGAACATTCATGAACTGCCAGAAAACACAAATAGTGCAACAAAAAGTCATTACGGCAAATATAATACAGGCAGCAGAAGCAGCGACACTAAAAACTTCCTAGCTCTCACGAAAGAAATTATTCCGTGGTGGAATCTTAAGGTGGCAAATGCTATACCGAAAAAAAGATCACCTAATCTTTTCAAGCGACTACCTATAGAAGAACACGCGTGCAGATCCGTTTGAAGCAGTAAGCGGATCTATCAATTATAAACAGCCATTTGAGGTTATGTAGTAGCATCCAAAAAAGTAGTCAAATGGATTTTTCTTCCACAACGGTAATGGAGTACAGTATTAAATTTACATAAAAAGAACTCAATAATGCTCTAAAATCGTGTAACAACACTTCTCCAGGTCCCGACTAGTAACGTATATTGTGATACAAAAACTAACTTAGCATAAAAGTCAAAGCTACTATACATATACAATAGTATTGGAGAAGCTGGCAAGTACCCCAAATAGTTGGAATAACGCAACCGTTTTTGTAATATCTAAACGAGGTAAAAATTCAGAGTCTGAGCCAAGTTACAGGACACACTACTAACCTCCTGCATGGGTAAAATATTGGAAAAGCATTTAAACAATTGTTTAGTTTGGTTTGTTAAATTCAACCAGATATTTTGGCAATAATGAGTAGGCTTTAGGAAAAATCGATCGGCTCTCGATGACTTAGTCTATGTAGAAAATGATATTCAAAAAGCATAGCTTAAACGATGGCATTTCGTAGCTATAATGTTTGATATCGAAAAGGCGCATGACATGGCTTGACGATATGCAATTCTGAAACAACTTTACAGATGGTGCCTTAGAGGAAACCTGCCGATTATCTTAGCAAATTTTCTCATAAACCATACGTAAAATAGTGTTCAAATAGAAAGTGGAACCTTGTCAAAGCAAATTCTTTACAGCCAAAATTAGTTGTATGCATTTTTGCCGTCTAGAGCCGATTATTTTGATCCGCAGCTTACTATAAGCACTAACAAGATAATATTGTCAGAAACACATCGTATGCTTGGATTAAGTTTCGATAACTGGTTGTACTGGAAAAACCATGCCAATCATTTTGAATCACAATGCTAGAAAGTCTTACACGTTATGTGTAGCGAGCATTAACTGGGAAGCAAAGAGGAACTTTTGCTTGTTACACCTCATTGGCTTCACAAACTTTATTTTAATAAAATAATTATGACAAAAGAAGCCCAGGTTTCCTGTTTTAATGTAAGATCCGGAGTTAGGAGCGTTAGAAGATGAACTGTGGAAATAAGAAAATCCAATTTGGCAAAACAAATAACTGACTTTTTAAGTCCGCGGTGAGGATAAACTTGGAAGTAGGGAAAACGGTTTGTAGACAAGATGAAATTTAGTTAAAGGATCTAATCAATTAACTATAGATGAATTAGTAGACGCCACTATGCCCTGTCGTATGATGGAGTTCTAAATAATACACTTGAAGGTGGGTACAGAAACCCTCAAGAACGACTAGCCTCTATAAACACGAAATTCATAACAAAATTATTAAATAACATATATACTTACTTATCATCTGCACATGAGCTGTTGTACAACATAACACTAAGAATTTGAAATACAAACTAGTTTTTATTGAGTCCGTTTTGCTCAAACACTGTATCAACCAGAATACGGATATCTTACTAAACCACCCAGTTTGATTCTTGACTCTGATATAATGCACAACAGATTTGTAAATAAATCGTCTTACTTACCAACGCTTTAAATTTAGTAATTGTTAAAAAAAATAACTTGAGAACTGTAAAAATTTTCTATTAAATTAGTTTCTTTTTGATTCAATACATAATATTCATATTTACATTTAAAACATGAGAAATGAAGATGTATTTTTATATAAAATAAATTAATGAATTTTAGGCGCAGCTGCGAAAGATCTATTAAGTAGTGTAGCATAATAAGTACTAAAGCATATTTAAAATATATCGCTTTAATAATACACGTAGCTCCTCAAAAATGCAAGTCTTAATAGTCATTAGGTTTTAGACAACTTTCAGACAAATTTTAGAGATATTAAATATGATCGATTACTAAAAACATATCTTGAATCAAACGATCAATTTATATAATTTACTATTCCTCTATTAAGTGATTTTTATTATAAAATAAACATAAATAAGTGCAAGTAGCACTATAACATAAGAAGGAACTTTTTTATATAAGATCAAAATAACGTTAAGCATGGACGACTTCTCAAACAAATTTATTAATTTACAGAAGATAAAATTTTAGTCTGCTCCAGACTTCTAATCATCAAAGACAAGATTTTAATTTAGCTAATTAGGTTGATGTATGGTGACATACATTATTTAGATTTATAAAATTTCCCAATTTCATTACCAGTTCCGGTAGTGTAATTGGTAAATACATAAGTCCGAAAAGCTGCAAATACAGATTCAAATTCTGTCTGGGATCTAATATTTGTCTTCTTTCAATTAATAGCTCGATTTGAAATGATGATTTGGATTTTGCATAAAAGTCTAAATTATTATTTTACTTTATTAATACAACATATCGTTGTAGATTATGCAGCACGTGTACACATAACCTTAAACATCTGCTGTTGAATAAGAGGCCGTTGTACGTAACACCATGAAAGCAGGAAACTAAAGGTAGTGATCGTCAGTTGTTGCTACGAGGTAATCATCTAACGGTTCTACATTTAAAAACGCAAAAAATTATCCATTATTAATTAGGCCTTGTTCTTCTCAACGACGAATCTCGATCTGCATATAACGTAAAGATGAAATTTTTCAGTAATTTAGACTAACATAAAATAAATACTTCATTTGTACATTCTGAGGTACTCCTCCTCAACTACAATCTTAAGCGATTTCTTAAATACAACCTGAAACGCATTCTTAGTGCATTTTTAGTAGTTTCGCATGAATCGAATAAATACAATAATTTGTCCGACGAAAGACTACCTTTGAAGAATTTCATAGCGGAACAATGCCAGGAGTGTGTTTTGAGTCCAACTCATCTATTCAATAGCTATACACAAGTTAGCCGTCGAGAGAGACATCCTTGATATCCTCCTCTCTCTGCGATAAGAAAATACCAACTGTCCGTAAACGCTCTATAACAAGTTGTCGAACGAGAAAATCAGCCTTGGTATTCGTGCATACAAATACTACGTTGAGAAAGTAAAACTCTGGTCTCTAGATAATCTGTTTATAAAGTATTTGTTTAATAAAGCGAGATTCAACTTCGTTTCCGATGACCATATTGGCAAATACTCCACATAAATATTATACATTTATTTCAAAAGATAATGTAGGTAAAACAGACATTAAATTGTAGAATATGTAAGATTTATTATTTCGAGAAATATGACTACCATGAGTGTTTTATGAAGAAATGAAATTTATAGGTCCTAATAATACTATTTAATGATCTCAAATTGCCTGTGAAAATTTCAGAATATTACAAGTTGCACAGCACAAAATCAGCACAATCTTAATTTGCAGCGAACAAATTACTACTACAAATACGTGTAAAAAAACTAGTTGACATTTATAGGTTAGCAATACAAAAATTATTGAGTGGTTAAGTGAACATCTCTTAGCATTTCTAAAATGTAGGCAATCTGCATATCATCAAAAAGTAAACAGCTGTCGATCACCATAATAAAATATTCCTTCACGCAAGCTGTAAAGAGTATGAGTAACTTCAGTGGGTACCCCCTCGTCATAACTTGATCTGCACAAAAACGGCAGCCAGCTGTAACCACAAAGCGAGGCTTTCTGCGTTACACTAATAATCAGTATTTCAAGGAATCTAAGAAATGAAGAGTAAAATCCGAAGCTGTTAGTTACACATTGGGCTAAAGATATTAACATTTTTATTAAAAGAACATCGCCCTTCAATTATCTATTTGTCAGGTAAAAAGAAAAAGGGAGCTTTTCATCATAAGGATTTTATAATTACTCGATTGACTTTATATTATTTTTTATATAAGAAATAACGCTAACTAACGCTATCAATATAGTGAACTCATTCAACCAATGTATCTATAGAAATTGTTTTCTAAATGATAAGTAAAAAAATTTCATATCAAATAGATATAAGTTGAAGCATATGTCTATCTTTCAAAGATAACACATTCGCTTGCTACGTTCATCGACGTAGTCTAACATAAAGGTAAACCAAAGAAAGACTGACCGGAGTCAGTCGGTGAGAAGGCGGGGTATTTCACAAGGAAAAACAAAGGGAGGCCTGAGATAAAAATATACTCACTCATGTACAACTCACAACTAAGCATACAAAAAAGAAAAATCTCTAATTAACAAAAAAAATATGTACAAAAGCACAGTAGTACCAAAAAATAGACAATCAATTATTACAAGCTACACATATCAACAAAATCAAAAGAAAAATTTTTTTAAAATGGTGAGCTGTCGTTTTTAGGTATCTACCCCTTACATTATTTAGCAACAAAAAAACTCAACGCAACACTAAAAACCACAGCTCTAAATCATTGTAAATATAAAATTAAGCATATAGGATGGTCACGATAAATACAATATTAATAATAAATATCATCTCACTTGAGGATAATCATTTTAAAAATTCTAAGTTTATTCAACACGTGAAATCTGATAAATATACTCTTTCGACCAATTTTACAGAACCCATACAAGAAAATGGTGGATAAATATTCACCCAAGCCTCCACCGTGTAGGTTTGGGTCACACCTTCCCTAATGACAGGGCGGAGCGAAGGAGCTCGAGATGCCGCAGTGTGGGTGTCCTCCCATAACAAAAGGAGCGGCAAAGCAATGGGCCGTCAGGTCCACCGGAGTAACAAGCACGCTATAGGGCGTGCGCGAAATTTTCATAAAGAAAAACGAAAACAATCAAAAATACAACAAATGTTTCCGTTGTGTAATATCGGAAAGAAAGTGAATATTCATTTCGTTTAACTAATGACCAGAGCTCAAAGTAATATTGTTGTTATCAAACGTGATTAGGAAACTTGAAAACACGGTTTATCGGATAGTTCAATACCTCAGTTCAACAAGTTTTAAATTGAAACAATAGATAAAGTAATAAACTATTTAATTTATAGAATAAACGTTCCGTTTCAAAGCAAATAGGTTAGAATTGAAAATTATTACAAAGCGGGCTTATTGTGAACAGGTAAATTATACAGGATGTTGTTGTAGGATTTACGAGTAGAAACTGAATCGATGTAAATGAATAATGTAAGAAAAGGGTAGGTTTAAATTTAGTCGTAAAATAATCGTAACACGCTTTACCTAATTACAATTAAACTATCAGTATTCAGGAAATTCCGATCGAGCACATGCCTATATATGATACCAGAGAATGAAATACAAATATGTGGGCTTTAAACTAAATAAAGAACGAGTAACGTTGGGTGCCTAACTGAGCTGACTTGATATGATAAAAGTAAATAAAGAACGATAAGAGTTGATTATCTAACTGAGCAGCATTGAAATAATATAAGTGTAGCAAACCCGTATATTCAAATAGGTAGATATTGAAATGATTTTTAAATTAAGGCAATAAAGCAATAAATTTCAAATACAAAATGGATCGTAATAGGTGGTTCTGACTCGTCTGAGAATAGAGTATATATGACTAACTTCACCCTGTTTACTACTACGAACAAACCGACCTCTGTGCGTCACTTGCCAGGGATACTTAACAGTCCGACATGTAATATTTCATTGTGTAAGGTATCCAAAAATACGCCAAGAATTAAATATAGGTAATGATACTGCGGAAATGCTGGGTAATTCACTACTGTCTATACAGAAATACCCGCAGTATTATAAAATAATATATGCCGAAGTTTACATTAGATTAAGAGTTGCATGAAAACCATTATAACGTACTCTTACTTATTTAATGAAGATCAGTGTCTATATTCTTTCAATTTACAATAATTTGATAACTGTTAGCTAATAACCTCCACCGTCGGAACAATGTTAAAATAAAACAATAAAATGGGTTTTATAAAGTTCCCAAATTCTTACAATCTAACAATTTCCAAGGAATGTTATATGGGTTCCTTGATAAACAAAAATGTTTTGTCAAAGTTGATTCGTGTATCACTAGGATCAAGTGAGATTTCTAAAATAGATAGGGCTATTGTTAAGGTAAGGTTTTAAAAAGCTTACTCAATACTTTGCATAGAGAAAAATTGCTAAATCTGTTGTACTTACTATTGGTCGTGATATATCTGGCTCGAGATGTTTGGGAGTTTGCCCTAACGATGTCGTTCAATCCCACGGAGCTAATGCGATTTTGAATATTTAACAATTTAATGACATTAAGATTATCTCGTTCGTGTTTGATTCTCGAGTGTTGAACTATTTGAAGGTGAAGGTGATTTTTATTATGTTTATGTATTCGATAATTATCGGTTATATATGTTTTCCGTAACAGCGCTCGCGCTCATCCCTATATGTTGACTAGAACGCAGAAAGCGAGTTTATTCTTGTTTCTGCAAGTTTTCCCGTTCATTCCTTCCTGTTGAATCTTGAGTCTTGAATCTTTATAAATACCGCCGCGCTTTTAAAAACAATTCATTTAACATTGGGTATCGAAGTGTCGTAAAGACTGTAAATTGTGCACTTGAATTAAAAAAGTTAAATGTTCTTCGATATTTTACATTATTAGAGGATTCAAGGTAAAAGGTAAGTTTCTAACTTTACTCTTTACTTTACAATTAGATAGAGAGGGCACGTTTTAAATGGAAAATAAATACCCTTCGGTCAAAATTTGACGAAATTTTGCAGAATTTGACCTATTAATGAATTAATGTGTCCAGCGACAAAGCTGTAAGTTTAACAGTTAGTTTTTGAGATACAGGGTGTCCAAAATCGTTACTTCATAATTTCAAAATTTTGTAAATTGTATGTTGTTGCCGATATGAATACAAAAATAATAAATAAATTTTAAGATTGGCGTATCTAGCGGAATTTCGATTCTGTAATAGTCTATTTTAATTTATTATAGATGTTTAATAAAGAAATAAAAAGCCTTCAGGATATCAAAATTTGATGAAGAAAAGAAAGTGGGAAAAAGAACTGGAGAAGACGAATTCCATAATTACTGTATTTTTTCCTTCACCTTAGTAATTTAAATTCTTTTTATATGCTGTTTTGTTACGTTCCAATTTTGCTTTTAAAATTTCCTTGGTTAATTCAATACCCGCTCGAATAAATTTCGTTTCTACTTGTAAATCCTTCAATATAATTAATAATAGATACGCTCTATAATAATTCCTCAACTTAAATCTAGTTGATTTGAAACGACAAGTTTATGCTACAATTAAATAGTTTATATCCTGTTTTAGATACCCATTATCTTGGTATACAATATGACCGCGTATAATTGCTTCTCTTGTGTTTCCCATTTAAAGACTTGTTGAGATGATAGATCCTACTATTATTTGATAGCGTGTTTTCCAGTTTTAATCGCGCTTCGATAAGGGAGGATTTGCAGTTCGAATTCGTGTCATTTGAACGAATGTTGAATTTGATTGTACTGCTTGTGCGTCGAAATATTTTCTACATTATTCGTCGCTGTATTTCAAAAGCAATGCACTTTTTTTTGTTCGACAACTAGGAGGTGTCTTGCGTGTATTGGTGAGTTTCCCCGCGCGTATCCATTCTAATTAGATTCTCTTTTTAGCTTTCTTTAGCTGGAGGCGAAATGGGTTCTTTCTTTGTGTAGGCCCACCTGTTCGTTGCCGTAGACAAGCACCCTTTGTCTGTGGATCGCTGCTATAGTTACGATGGCAGGGTAAATGGATTCTGAATACCGCGGTTCTGTGTTGACTCACCCCCGAAGACTTTCAAGCTAAGTATCCGGACACCTACAGGTATGCAACTCGTTTCCTTTTGTATGTGTCAATGGCATATTCCGTATCAGCGTTTGGTGTAGTTACGTGGTAAGAAACGTGACATTGAAGAACTATTGCTTGTTGCTACTAATCGATAATATCGCTCTACAGGTGTGATGTACCATTGTTAAAAATGTTGAACAGACACACGCTTATTCTTTTATACTGATTGGTTTATTTTACAAACGGTACTATGTACAATTTAAAAGATGTCTGACACAAGCTCTCAAACGTTAATTCTTTCCTATTAATTAGTTTATTTTACAAAAAGTATTAAGTGAAATTTTAAAAATGCTGGACAAAAGTTTTCACTGTAGAATTATTGTTTGTTGCTGCAAATCGATATTATCGCTCTACAGGTGTGATGTACCATTGTTAAGAATGTTTGACAAAACCTCTCACACGTTAATTTTTTCCTACTGATTGGTTTGTTTTGCAAAAAGTATTAGGTGCAATTTTAAAAACGCTTGACAAAAGCTTTCACATGTTTATTTGCTACTGATTATTTTTATTTTGTGTAAAATACGAGATGCGCACTTTTTATCTAAATTACTAAATTATCCGTATAATATAATTGTTTGCTGTAACATAGTAACGCTTAATTTATGGCTTTCGTTTGTTTGTACAGAATCCTTTATTTATTTTTATTTGTTAATAAATCGTAGGCGACGTGCTTTATTTTTTTATATTTGTCGGTATTTAGGTGAATCCCCCACTTTCCGCGTTTGATAGTTAGCCTGATATTTACTTTTCTTCCAGCTACGCCTAGGTACGTAGCAGTTTCATCTAGAAAACAAAATTTCTGGCAGATATGGCAATGCTACTATCACTCCAAATGTGTTTCTTGTTGTTTGTTATTATGACTTTTTAAATACCGATTAGAAAAAAAAATGTTTTTGTGCTGCATTCTCTACAAGAGCATCGATTTATCTTCCATGATAAACTTATAGATAAAAGGTTGTAAACAAATATAAGATTTTTGGAGACTTTATGAAAACAACTATTTGGGAAATAACCGATATGTTATTGACCTCGAACACAAAATATATTCCTAGTTACAAAGCTTTTTCTCTGTAAAATATTATAATGGCATGCATTCTGAGTCTGACTGAAGTTTGAATGTTTACGTCATTAAAAACTGTGGTGTATATTTAACATACGTGTAATTATAACATCTAGCTTTGCTAAAGACTTTAAATTTAGTTCAAAGCATATTTTTATTAATGAGTGCAATTAAAAAAATTTATTTGTGGCCCACGTAATCCAGTTGAGTTTGAGTTTCTTTACAGTATTTGTTTAAGTTATGTTTTAAAAGTAGTCTGCTGAAAATAATTTTTAAGCATGCGGCATCAAACGTGAATTTTAAGGTAAACTAAAATCAAAAGTTATTGTTCGGTTAATTGTTTTTAACTTAATTTTTAGGAACTTAATGAGTTTTATTGTTTGCTGCAGGATAATTAACGACAAGCACTTAAAACTGCTACATATTTTGGTTGAATTGTATTCTATTGTTTGTGAAAAGAAGCTGTTGGAAGACAAATCGTTTTATATACATGCATTTATCTTCTTTCCACTTTGTTTACACAACACAAATTCTCTTTTCAGTGCTTTCAGTATTTAACTAAATTTTGAAAGCGCTATTCTTTGTGCGTAGAGAAAATTGATGATGTTATTACACAGTACGAATATATAAGATCAAATAATAAATTACACTTCAAAGACAAATTACTTCCTTAAAAACAACCTTGTAATGGGAATTAGGTACTTAAATATAAAGCCATTGAGAATACTTACATTCTCACCACTTCAACTTAATTGAGCTCTTTTACCGAGTCCTATTTGTGTACAAAACTTGTCTAAAGTTGAATTGGAAGAAATGGAAAAAATAGAAGAAAAAAACACAGAAATAAAAGGTTTCAACCCTGTGAAATAATGGAATTTGGTAAATACAATTCATTAGTCACTCTTCCAGAAATATTCTATAAATGAGTATGCAAGCAGTATGGACCTATATCAAACATTCATTTGTTTGGAATTTGATATGGAATTGCTACCAAAAGGTGAGACTACAAGACTGCTCCAATCTGAAAACCCATGCGGTTAAATGTACTTTCGACAAATGTACATTTATTAGAGTTAGAAAATCTAAAGTTGTTACGTTTATTTTCAGCAAAAATTAATTACCCTATTTTTCTCCCTTGTTAATCCAATACCCGCTCTCGAATAAATTCTTCAACTTAAATCTAGTTGCTTTGAAACGACAAGTTTATGCTACAATTAAATAGTTTATATCCTGTTTTAGGTACCCGCTATCTTGGTATACATTACGACCGCGTATAATGGTTTTCTCTATTGTTCCAATGTAAAGACTTGTTGAAATAAGGTCGCGCACTATCCGATAAAACCTAGGTTTTCCAGTTCCAATCGCACTTCAATAAGCGAGGATTTGCAGTTTGAATTTGTGTTATTTGAACCATTGTTGAATTTGATTCTACAGCTTGTGCGTCCAAATGTTTTTTACATTATTCGTCGCCGTATTCAAAAGCAATGCACGTTTGTTTTTCTGTTCGACAACTAGAAGCCGGATTGGTCATTCGATAATGTATTCTTCTAAGTGCAGCGCTGTAGCTGTCAATCAATCTATTGTTGGTTTATTGATATTGTTCCACTCTTCAGCGCCTTTATTTCAATAAGTTTCAACTTGTTCCTCAAAACACGCAAAAGGCACATCTTCCGTTAATTTATTGTAGTGTTCTTATATCCTACGCCAAGATCACATAACTCTTTATACGCCTTTTCATGCCTTTCTCGCGATTTTAGAGGTAATGAGTCTTGCTTTGCTGCTTCAGTTATGTATTGAGCAAAAGTATCTTCATCTTCTAACATTTTAAACAGCAAAATATACGAGCAAAATTAAAAACTGAAACTGAATTAATTTGCTGATTTATGAACACCATTTTCTTTCAGTCCTAATTATTAATTTTATTTAAATATTAAAATTGTGAATAGATTTTATTAAGATAAATTCGACTTCCTTAACGATTTCGGACCTTTAGACTTATTTCATGCAAAACGTCATACAGAAGACTTTAAGAAGGTTATTATTTTACAGGATTCAGTGACCGTCAGAGTACTCAAACGTACACCACATATTCTTAGCATGTTCTTTCATCTCGTAAACAATAACTTTCATGTAAGGTGCGTTCCAAAGTAAACAGTTCGGTTCAAAATCAAAGCAGATATTTATTTTTTTGGCATAATTTATTTATTTCATTCAAAGTAGTCTCATCGAGACTATATAGCGATCACAGTCAGGATGCATGTCGAACGTGTGTTTAGGTCATCTGTAGAGATATCTTTGTGAATGTCGGCAAAAGCCTTTTGAATGGCATCTACGTAGACATAACGTATCCTTTCGTCGGCAAATACAGTTTATCCAAATAAGAAATCACACAATGCTGAATCAGGCGAATACAGCAAGTGGTTGATGGTTAAAATACAATTTTTGGTAAAAAATAATGTCAAAAATGCGTCGCTACATGAGATGGCGTATTATTGTGCAACGCGCACCAACTTCCTTCTTTACGATGTTTTGACCGAATACGACGATCGCCGCACTAAGCGCTTTAAAACGCCACGATAAGACACAGCAGCAACCTGCTACGTACATTGACGTAGCCTAAAAGACAGAGAAAAAAATGACCGGGCTCAATCGGTGAGTAGGCGGGGTCTTACCAATACAAGAAAAAAAATTAAAGGAAAGCCTGAAATAAAAATAAGAAATTACCCATACTTATTAATACTTATAATTAATCTAAGTGACTTTCTGGAGAGACATAAAAGCGTATTATACCAAAAGACAAAAATTAATAACTACAAATGTACATATAGCAAAAAAAACTCAAACTAAATAAAATACTACAAATTTCAATTAACCAACCAAAAATTTACAACTCAAAAAAGAAAGGAAAACCCACAGTTCTACATCATTCTGGTTAACTTACAATTAAACATATAGGGTGGTCACGATAAATACAAGATTAATAATAAATAGCATCTCACTTGACGATAATAATTTTTAAAATACTAAGTTTGGTCAACACCTGGAGCCTGATAAATATACTCTTTCGACCAACTTCACAGGACCCATACAAGAAAATAGTGCAGAAACACTCGCCCGAGCGTCCACGGTCTAAATTTGGGTCATACCTCACCTAATGATAGGGGGAGCAGAGGAAATCCCGCACTGTTGGTGTCCTTCCATAACAAAAGGAGCGGCAATTCAATGGGCCGTCAGGTCCACCGGAGGAAGAAGCTACAATAATCACGAATAAAGATTAATTTACTTACGCCAAAAAGTACCATTTTTTTTAAAACCGCAAATACCTACCACACAGTGTGTGCTTGAAAATTTTTCAGAGAACGAAAACGACAATTGCTCTTGGGCGTATGCAGAAAAGAATAATTATTAACTCATTTGATAGCACCAATTTATATTCCTGCGGGCGTTAACAAACATACGAATGTGATTAGCAATTCGACACAAGCTTTATCGGTAAAATAGGATTCATTATTTTAACGAGTCTTTAGATTGAAGTAATCTAGAAAGTAATTATACGCTATCGTAATGTGTAGCAAGTTCACGGATACCTAAAACAAGGTATTGTCTATTTAATTTATAGAATAAACTTTTCGTTTTAAGTAAGTAGATTTGAAGTTGAAAATTATTAGAAAGTGTATTTATTGTAGGAAGGTCTAATATACCGGGTGTTGTTGGAGGATTTGAGCAGAATCTAAGTAAATAATAATGATATACCAAAAAGGGGTAGGTTTTAACGGACCATCGTAAGATAAACGTAACAAATCCCCCCCAGCAAAATTAAAACGTTGGGGTAGGAAAACAAAGGTACAGGAATGGGCAGTACCAAAAAACCAAAGATAAATGAAAATTTGCGTAAGAAAAAAAAACTAAGAAAATTCGTTTACAGAAACAAAAAACCAGAAAAAAGAAGAAACACCCCAAAATAAAAAAAACTCTCATCCGGCGCGAAGAACCAAAATACTGGACGAAGAAAAAAAAATTGAAGAGAAGCACAGGAAAAGATAGGCAGGTAGTAACAATGAGCGAGGACAAAGGTAGAATGGCGTCAACACTGCCAAAATCGTCAACAGACGGATGTTTCTTTAGAAAAGAAACAGGAAAGCCTTCGACCTCAAAAGAAGATTGGTTTCCTGCAGTAAAGAAAAAAGCGAGGAAGAAAACCAACACTAATAGCCAAAATGACCAAAGTATCAAGTCTCACAGTAAGCTAGAGAACAACAAAAATGCTGGATAGACAAAAAAATTAATTACTTCAAGCTGTGGTACCCAAGAATCGCAACAACCAAAGTAAAGAAAAGAAAGCTAACTAGTCCTAAAGTCGACTAAGTCGTGGTTTCCGAAGAAAAAAAACCGGACTAGAAAGCACCTACCACAGGAAGTGGATCGAAAAACTTAACTATGTCAGCACAAAGACCGACAGAACGTAAAACCAGCCACAGGAAAAAGGCAAGGAATGTGGAATGAAAGGAACGAGGAGAAAAAAGGAAAAAACCAAAAAGAATAACACCAAGCAACAAGTACAAGAACCAAAAAAAACCTAAGAATCGCACAAAAGGAAATAGAATAGAATCTTAGTGTAGTTGTGTGTGTGTGTGTGTGTGTGTGTGTGTGTGTGTGTGTGTGTTTGTATATATATATATATATGTGTGTGTGTGTGTGTGTGTGTGTGTGTGTGTGTGTGTGTGTGTGGGTGTGCGTGTGCGTGTGCGTGTGCGTGTGCGTGTGAGTGTGAGTGTGCGTGTGCGCGTACGCGTGCGCCTGCGCCTGCGCGCGCACGCGTGCGTGCGTGCGTGCGTGTGTATGTGTGTGAACTGTGTGTATGTAGTGTGCGTGTATAAAGTGTGTGTGTATGTGTTTGACCGCTGTAGTCGCCTCTTACGATAGGCAGGTCGTACCAGGGCTATTCTATTCCCGGACCAACACGGCTGTTGTGGTACAAGAAGAAAACGGAAGAAAGGAGAACCAAATAGTAATCTGTGTGTTTATGAAGTGTGTGTGTATGTGTGTATAAAGTGTGTGTGTGTATGTGTTGTGCGTAAACAAAGTGTACGTGTGTGTATGTGTTGGACCGCTGTAGTTGCCTCTTACGACAGGCAGGTCGTACCATGGAGCTATTCAATTCCTGGACTCACACGAAAGGAGTACAAGGAGAGAGCGAAAGAAAGGAGAACCAATCAGAAATGTGTGGGTGTATGAAGTGTGTGTATGTATGTGTATGTGTTGGACCGCTGTAGTCGCTTCTTATAGATCATATTAAACACCACCAACCTATGATTAGTCATTTTGAATAAAAATAAAAAAAAAATTGGAGAAAGTGACTAAATAAAGGCTAACCGTAACTTGATAGAAGCTCCAAAAAAATTATTGCAAATACAGGACAATCTAAAACATCCGACACCAATAGGAATGCAACAACAAAATAAAATTTAAAATAGAGCGCCAGCGTGTTCAACGGACTAGAATTATCGACAAAAACACAATTCTGATAATCTGAAATGAGTCAACCAATGATACTTAGCGATCCAAAACGAAAACAAAACCTAAATTTAAAACGATCGAACCCACACATTTCTGCTTGGGTCTCCTTTCTTTCGCTCTCTCCTTTTACTCCACCCGTGTGGGTCCAGGAATAGAATAGCTTTATAGTACGACCTGCCTGTCGTAAGAGGCGACTACAGCGGTCCAACACATACACACACGCACACTTTATACACGCACAACACATACACACACATTTCATATACACATACACACACACACACACTTCATAAACACGCAGATTACTGTTTGGTTCTCCAATTTCACAGGAACCATACAAGAAAATAGTGCAGTTACACTCACCCGAGTGTCCGCGGTGTAGGTTTGGGCCACACCTTTCCTAATGACACGGCGGAACACTGGCAATCGAGATCCCCCAGTGTGGGTGTCCTCCCATAACAAAAGGAGCCGCAATTCAATGGGCCGTCAAATTCACCGGAGGAAGAAGCTACAATAGTTACGAATAAAGATCAATTTATTTACGCCGAAAAATACAATTTTTTTTAAAACCGCAAATACTTGCCACACGGTGTGTGCTCGAAAATTTTTCAGAGAACGAAAACGGTAATTGCTCTTGGTCGTATGCAGAAAAGAATTATTAACTCGTTAGATAGCACCAATTTACATTCCTGTCGGTGTTATCAAACATACGAATGTGATTAGCAATTGGAAACAAGCTTTATTGGTGAAGTAGGATTCATTATTTCAACGAGTTTTTAGATTGAAGTAATCTAGAAAGTAATAATACGCTATCATAATGTGTAGCAAGTTCACGGATACCTAAAACAGGGTATTAACTATTTAATTTATAGAATAAACTTTTCGTTTTAAAGTAAATAAATTTGAAATTGAAAATTATTAGAAAGCGTATTTACTGTAGGAAGGTCTAATATACCGGGCGTTTTTGGAGGAATTGAGCAGAATCTAGGTAAATGAATAATAAAATACCAAAAAAGAGTAGGTTTTAACGGACCATCGTAAGGTAAACGTAACAAACCATCTGGTTAGGTGGAACGAATTTTTTCTAAATTATTCCTTTCGAAACATACACAACAATCAACATTATCTTCATTTTGAATCCTCTAAACGACTTTCTTAGAATTGAGCTCATCTGCGTGCTTTCATTTTGCACTTTGGTTTTTTTTCGGCTCCGATGATGTCTTTCGAATGCCGAATTCTGCTCAATTTTTGGCCATCAGTCAATTTGTGCGGAACAAAGCCTGAACATGGTTTTCATTGAGCGTAATCTTTTATCAAAATATAATAGATTGATGTTTTAGAAATATTCAATCCCATATCCATTCATTTTATTGAAGATTTTGGCTAATTTTTGATTAATTCATGCACAATTTTGATGGTATCTTCGGTTATCACAAATTTTGATTGCCTAACATTTAACTCCTCACGACCATCCTTAAAACGGTTATACCAGTCGTGCATTCTGCTACGGAATAAACCCTCATCACCATAAACTTGTTTCATCAATTAAACCGTTTCAGTAAGAGTTTCAAAATTTTAAGAAGAACTTAATGTTTGTTCTTTATTCGCCGTTCATTTTAGCTCCGATGTGACAAACACACTGTCACTTGCAATGCAATAACTCGACTTCTACACGTCCAATTGTCATGCTCGCTTGAGAACGTCAGTGCCTTTTTTTTAGTGGTAAAAGATTTTATATCCGCTGTGTGGGACTCTTCCTTACCGGAGCAAGGACATACCCACTAAAAATCCACTTTGGTGTCGAACTCGATATCCCTTGTCATAGACTTTATAGGAATCTCGTGACTAGCGTACCTGGACTAGGTCCTTCACCACCGTCGCGAATTGGAAAAACATGGCGTTACGCGCAGTTTATTCCTTTCGGACGTCTGATGGAACGTCAGTAAAGTATGTATATTTCCAACTCTGGCAGCCACCAATAGATGGCGTTACTAGAGTGTGCTATTTTCAAAAAGTTCTGTTTACTTTGGAACGAACCTTGTATTACAGAAAGGATGACAGTTTGTTCCGTATCCTGCAAGAAATTAAAATACATAAAAAATATTATATTATTTACTTCGGAATGTAGAGAGAGTAACCAATCTTCATCTAACTAAAGCAGCTTCCGCAGTATTTCGTAAATTAATTAATTATCTAGTGATTGTTTAAGTACATTCCAGCTAATTAGCTTTACTTTTGATTGGTAAATTTTACCTGGTCTTCCAAGATGAACTAAAACATGAACCAATACCCTTTCAATTGCTACCATAGTTTTAACACATAATTGATTAGATGTAAAAGAGTTCTTACGCGTTGTAAGTATTTCTTACAGATGCAGGCATTTTATTTTAAGAACTAATGTAAACCAAGGAGTAATTTTGTTTTAAATATTGTACGGAAGCATGTAAACGTTCTTAGTGAATATCAATTAGTACTGTGTGAATTCCTCATTGAGGAATGTTCCTGATTTGTAAATGTTCATTTAGACAGAATTATTTATTGAAGTACAATTTGAAAATGTGAAAAAATCGTGTTTCGTGTATTAGGGCTTCATCTACGCACATTGATTCTGGAAAGAAAACATTTTTCAGGTATAATTTTAATTTAAACGTTATTTTTCTAACCGCATTCAAGAATCCTAAATTAGTGAATTTTAAAAATTTGGTTGAATAATTGGAGAGAAATAGTAGCTTACGAAGAAAAATAATGAGGGTCTTTTCTGTTGTTAAAAACCATTGAAACAACTTTACTGTAGCTGCATTATTTGACATATTGTAACGAAAACTCTATTTGCAATAACAACAGTTTTTTTATTTTTAAACTGAGTGTGCAAATATTTTCAACAATTTGCAGTTACAATAAAATTTCTAAAAGCTCTTCCAACGTTCTATTTTCAGAAATAATCGCTAACAGGGTAAGTTCTATATTCTTAACACTAAAATTAGGATGCTATCTTATAAATTACTATCGAAGCACTATAATTAACTATTCATGCACTAATTATTAATTTATATGATCACTACAGTACTTTATATCAACACTAGTTCATATCGACAGTCATTTGAATCACATTTTTCAAAGCTTTAAACTAGAACATATCGTAATCAATGCTTAATCAGAACTGATATTAAAGTTTCAATTAGAACTGAACTTTAATATCCACGACGGCAATTTATATACATACCCAAAGCCTCTAGATTATTCTAAAACATACAAGAAATTATGCAAATCAGCTTCTCGAATGTACCTTTTGTCATTGAAATAGTCCTTAAATGCAAACTCTTCTATCTGTCAATCAAGAGATCTAGCAGTTCTAGCAGAACATTTCTGACCCGGATGTTGAAGTCCCAGTGGCGGTAACTGCTTGTTCGTCTTACTACTTGCCTTTCTTTGGCATTACTGCGCCATCACTTTCGTAGGTTGCTAACCAGATAATGTGCACCACTATTGTCCTTATTTTTGCAAGCTTACGAATCCGATACCTCACGTCGCTGATCCTTTTTACAACTTTGCTCGGATCCTCCCTATGTTTTTTTAACTTTGTCGGCAGTCAACGACATCGTCTGGTGTTGTATAGCCAGACACTGTCGCCCTCTTGAAAACTATACCCCTCGCCTTGATGTCATACCTGTTCTTTATCCGATCACTTGCGATCTGGATATTTTTCTTAACGTCTCCATGTATCTCGTTCATCTTGCGCTTGAACTACTTATCTAAGGTGCGGTTCATGCGATCTGCCATACGTTCCAATTACGGGTACAATGGTGTGGTTCCGGTCTTTCTCATCCCTAACAACCGACAAAATACTTGGAACAACGCTGACAAAATTTCTACCCCGATTGGCGTGTAATTCCATAAAAACTCTAAAACGTCAGAGTAGCTCCTTTACCAGCACGTCAGCGACCGTTGCAGATTTTTGATTTAGTGTAGCATACAATTCAGTGCACTTCGTAAAATTCATGAGTACCAAGATGTATTTATTCTCGGAATCGGTCTAAGGGAATGGAGCGACAATATTAATTGTCGCTCTTTCAAAGGTGCTGTCCACGTTGTATTGCCTGACACTTGTGACATCATTTTTTTACATCGTCCTACACCGCAAAATATTGCTCGGACGTTCTTCAGAGCCTTCTTACCGCATATGATGTTATCTTTTAAACGCTCGAAGGTGGCAGAAGCGTTGCAGCTCCCAAATGGCATGACTGTAAATTGCCATAATGCAGTACCAATAATAAAAGCAGTCTTTTCCCGATCTTTGCTTCCATATACATTTGCCGGTAGCCGGGCTTGAAACCCCAAGTTGATAACCATTACGACCCTAAAAGTGCATCTAGAGTGTCGTCAGACCTTGGAAGTGGGTAGCAATCTCTTTGATCGCGTCATTCAATCGTCACAAAATCTGTTGGCCCGTTCTTCTTCTTAACAAGTACAATAGAGGATGTCCAAGAGCTATCAGAATGCTTATCAATCACTCCTTGCCCCTTCATATCACCAATCATTTTTACGGCTTACTCACGTTTTGCATATGGGAGTGTTCTCGGCTGCTGTCTTATTGACCGTGTATTCCTTGTATTGATTATATGCTTGAGTACTACGGTCTTTCTTTATTGACTTGCGTCGACCGCGAACACGTCCGAGTACCGTCGGATCAAGTTTTTAAGTCCCGTCAGTTGTTGTTGTTCAAGGTGCTGGCACGGTTTCGTCAACTGGTCCAATAGCTTTGCGGAACACTCGTTGGTGAGTGGTTCTTTCTCAAATCCGTTACGTAAATTACTGAGCAACATCGCTCAACCGTTGTATTCTTTTTCAACGCGATACCATAGTCATTGGCGTTTAAGATCCCATTAGGTACATTATCTGATACTTTGATCAGAGTCTCCCCTACAAGCACGCCTTTTCGAGGGATTCGTCACTAATCGATTTAGTAATGCGCATAAAGCTTTCCCGAAATACACCATCCAAGCATTCCATCACCTTCCAGGTAGGATGACGTCGTCGGTCAAACAAACTCGCATAGACACGTCGTCTGTATCGCAAAATGGCACTTCACCGTTCCCTAATCTCAAAACATCCTCTTTCATAGCTACGTGGAATCCCTACCTCTTCACTGTACCTATTCCCAAAACAACTTCTTCGGTGATTTTCGCTGTTCCTACCTGATGGTCAAATATTTTGTTTACAACTCATCTATGCTCTCTGGACTCTGCTCCTCTACGGAGAATCTTACTTTGCCACTACTACGATGCGAAGCTTGCTTTGCCGCTTCTAGGGTCTTTGGTCGAGCCAGCCGTGGTGCTTAATGGACCTTTCCTTCGCGAGTTAAGGTTCGGGCCTTTGGAGCTGTGTTTTTAAAAAACAACTTGAAACACTTAACAAATTTATATTTAATTTGAAACAGAAATTACAGTAAAATTTAGAATAACTTGTACATAATAACTTTAATAAAAAAAATAATTAATTGTACTGGGCGAGTAGTCTAGGTAGACAACAATGCAAAAGCTGTAATACTCAGACTGACTCGATTGAGTAGCTTGAACAACGAAGTATGGAGTTCGAAGACTGACTGCCGGGCCTTGAGCTCCTGGGCGTTTTATAATAACCTGCCCCTCACACGGTTGTGGGAACTTGCAGATCTCATGTCTGCTTTACACTTTGTTACAATGTATCAATCTTAATTCTAAGTAATTGCGGTATGTTAACCGCCTGTGACCTGCCACCTGCAGTATCACTGCCCTCTCGGATGCAAAGTTGCATTCCGTTCTCATAAACTGTCGATAACCTCTCTGGGTTATCCTTGTATTACAATGTTGCAATGAACTTATACTTTATTTTACAATTTCTAATAATTCCTATTAGATTCAATATATTCAATACATATATATAATTGGGGGATACATAACTCGCGTATCCCGTCAACAAAAGTCTGTACTGCTAGCTATTCTTGGTAGATGTAGGGTGCCGCTAGGTAGGCTAGTCTCACCGAGCAAACAATAATGTGTAGGTAATCTGCCAGTTTAGCCAAACGCTATCTTTTACTCTATTTTCAATTTTATATTTAGCGCACTTAGTGCAAACTAAATGTAACAATTTTACTTACATAAGCAGAACTTTTATGCAACTCGTAAACGTATTAATACTTGGAGCTTTCAGCTGGTTGTAAACTACAAGTGTAAGCCTAAAGAGACATACGCTTGCTGGAAACTTAGAGAGCCTCATCACCACTTGTTGGGGTTTTATATGTCCTTCTTTTGCCTCTTTAAAGCTTATTAATTCCGTCAATACAAACAATCACTTCCACATAAAACTTGCAACCGTCCACAATTCTTAAAATTTCACCCGACAAACCAAATTCAAAGGTTACCGTTTTCCCGTAATATTCTAACGTACGTTCAAAATTCTTTGTAATTTCTGTAACCACCACGATTTTTCAAAACATTTTCTTGAAAATTCCTCGAATCACGTTGTGCATATTTAATCGCCAACTGACAAAGATAACATTTAATACGCACCTAATGCAACAAGTGTATGACTATCTCACTTCAACCTACGCCCCAAAATCGCCTCTTTCTTGCTTTGTACTCACTCCAGTTTGTATAACCACCTCTTTGTTCTCACTTCATTTCCTTATCCTCATCTCATGCTAACATATACATTAAAGCAACTATCCTTTATTTTACCTGCCTTCCCCGTTGCAAACGAACGTTAAGCGTTCAATCTACGCCTATCTCACTTGTACGTACTCTATCTAACACTTCTTCTTTGTTTTCCTGTTGGCAAGTTGAATCTACTCATTCCATCTATAAATCTATTATAATTGACACCGATAACCAACACTACTTAGAATTTGCTGTTGTTTAGTCAATGTATTTTCTTTTAACAATACTCAGAAAGCTTTGTTCGAATATAACTGCTACCTTAGCGGTTATAAACAGAACGATTTAAAATGCTCAAACTTTTTTTAGAAAATATACATCCCTCTTTGCTATAATTTAACTCTGACGATTATCTTGGTTTATAATATGAAATTTACAAGGCTTAAATACAACGAAAAAACAGCGTTAGTATTCAATTTGGTAATTATTTCAGGATTCAGCATAGAAAATACAAATAATAAGGTGAAATGCTTTTTTTTAGAGCAGAAATGAATAATTGTACTGAATAATTTTAATAAGCTAAAAGTTCATTTACCATCATCCTTTAACTATTAATACTGTTTAAAAATAGAGTGTGATATATCATAAACATATTTTTTCGTTGTATTTAAGCATTGTAAATTTCATATTATAAACCACCTACCTTTCTAGCTTGGAATAGCGATGGTGCGGCAAAATTTGAAATTTTTAGGTAAAAACACTTGCTTCTTGGCCAATGTAGTACTTTTGGGTGAAGCATTGAAAAAGTTAAATATTGTTATTTAATTGCAGCACCTAGTATAATACTATTTTTTATACTTAAACCTGAACTTAACTGGTAGCAAATTCAACTTCCTAACATTTGTTTGTTCTATTATATAAGATGTAGTAATTAGAAACTCTGATTTTGCTAATATAAAAAATATAAACATCTACGTACAAAAATAAGTGTACATTTCAATCGGAACATGGTCCAATATATGATGGAAGCATGTTGGAAATTAATCCAAATCCTAAAATAGAATGCTGTCTAGAAGTTGATTGCATTAATTATAGACTACCATTACCAGATGTTTTTATTCTGATAATTAACCCTGTAGTATCTTCTTTTATGAACTACCTTATTAATAAGGTTTTGTCAAATTTGGGCAATGCAGAATGCTTTGCCGATTTTAAGAAATTGCTGTTCTCCCATAAAGCCTCAGCAAACAAAACTCTCCATTGAAGAGAAGTTTCTTTTCGCTTTTGATACAAAAATAACTAGGACTTGTTATCATTACCAAATCCTTTGTATGAAGAATAACAAAGTATTCATGAAAATAAACAAATGACCTGTTACCTACCTAGCACTGGCGGACCTTCTAAGAAGATATTGCACACAGTGTTAAACGAGGAAGTTGGTCGACGGAAACCAATCCGTTTCCAATTAAATATTAATTAACTATTTCGCCTGGCATGGGGAAAGTAATTCGAGAATAGGGAACGAAAATCAATATATCAGTTGTTGGTTATTTTGCAAAAAGAAAAGCCCGTGACTGGTTTCACTGTTCTTGCAGATCATCAGACGGAACACATCTTTTATGCAAAACAACATCCGGCTAGGTCGATCCTGGACCTCTCAGGTCCAACTTCCTCTTACAGCGTTAACCATCAAATGATTTTCACTGTCTCGTAGCTATCTGTTGTTACAGATTTTGTCAAGTTTTGGCGGGTGGTTTTGATTGCTCTCCAACTATACGATATCCAAATCCTGGGTCCACCGGCCTGTGGTTTTCGACCGACAGGATGGCTATTTGCCACAGGCCGCTCTATCGTCAGGTAGCTCGTCGAAACAGGACTGACAGATGTGCATCCCCAACGTTTTCGCTTGTGTCCCCATTCCTTGGCACCCCGCATAGCTGGAAAACGCCCTCGAGTTGTCATCGTTCCGCTGCTCATCTTAATTCGCCCGGAGAGGAAGGTAGATAGATGTTCATTCCTCAAGCCCTGCTCTTGGAATCCCGCAAAACAACCAACTAAGTTTTAAAATAATACACAAATTAAAGTGTATTTATAGTACAAATGGTTTTCATGCGCCCTCTATAGTCGAGTATAACCAACTAACTATCGAAGACTGTTTCCAGTCTCCGACGTGATAGTGTAAATGGCATTGTCAGACAAAATTTAATAGCGAGTCAAAAGACAAGATGAAAAATGAAAATATACAAATGAGCTGTTACCTACATATAACTGGCGGACCTTCTAAAAAGATACTGCACCCAGTGCTAAACGAGGAAGTTGGTCGACGGAAACCAATCCGTCTCCAATTAAATATTAATGAATAATTTTGCCTGGCATGGGGCAAGTAATTCGAGCATAGGAAACGAAAATCAATATATAAATTGTTGGTTATTTTGCAAAAAGAAAAGCCCGTGATCGGTTCCACTGTTCTTGCAAATCATCAGACGGACGCATCTTTTTTGCAAAACAACCAACTAAGTTCTAAAATAATACACAAATTTAAGTGTATTTATAGTACAAATGGTTCTCATGCGCCCTCTATACTCGAATATAAACAACTAACTATCGAAGAGTGCTTCCAGTCTCCAACGTGATAGTGTAGATGGCATTGCCAGACAAAATTTAATAGCGAGTCAACAGACAAGATGAAAAATGAAAATAAACAAATGACCTATTACCTACCTAACACTGACGGACCTTCTAAGGAGATACTGCACCCAGTGCTAAACGAGGAAGTTGGTCAACGGAAACCAATTCGTTTCCAATTAAATATTAATGATAATTTTGCCTGGCATGGGGAAAGTAATTCGAGCATAGGGAACGAAAATACACTTTAATGTGTGTATTATTTTAGAACATAGTTGGTTGTTTTGCAAAAAGAGATGCGTCCATCTGATGATTCGCAAGAACAGTGAAACGGGCTTTTCTTTTTGCAATATAACCAACAATTTATATATTGATTTCGTTCCCTATGCTGAACTACTTTCCTCATGCCAGGCAAAATTATTCATTAATATTTAATTGGAAACGGATTGGTTTCCGTCGACCAACTTCCTCGTTTAGCACTGGGTACAGTATCTTCTTATAAGGTCCGCCAGTGCTAGGTAGGAAAGGGGTCATTTGTTTATTTTCATTTTTTATCTAGTCTTTTAACTCGCTATTAAATTTTGTCTGGCAATGCCATCTACACTATCACGTTGGTGACTGGAAACATTCTTCGATAGTTAGTTGCTTATACTCGCGTATAGAGGGCGCATGAAAACCATTTGTACTATAAATACACTTTAATTTGTGTATTATTTTAGAACTTAGTTGGTTGTTTTGCAAAAAGAGATGCGTCCGTCTGATGATCTGCAAGAACAATGAAACCGGTCACGAGCTTTTCTTTTTGCAAAATAACCAACAATTGATATATTGATTTTCGTTCCCTATGCTCGAATTACTTTCCCCATACCAGGCAAAATTATTTATTAAAGTATTCGTGTAAATTTCAAATTATTGGTTTAGAAATTAAAGTAGGATTTTAAATGACGTACTTATAATTGATTGGGCTTTGGTGAAGGTATTATAAACTCTTTTTGTTACGACTTAAATGCTTCAAACCTCAACCAAGCATTCTTATTTTGGGCGTCGAAATGGTAAATAAAGTAAAGCCGATAAGCTAACAGAGTGAAAAACAGTTTTGTATGCACTGCATATATACAGCTTCATAATGAACACCTAAAAGCAAGTCTTCGTTACATTCTAAATTTATAGTAACCATGATTTAGAAATAAAGTCCAAATATGCAGCTTTTGTAATTTCAATATTTGGTATAATCAAATTTGCTGTTGATTTTGAAATTAAGTCTGATTGGTAGGTATATAGTAACGCTTTTAAACACTACAACCACTCAATCAATTTGCTTATTAATTGCCCTTTGGGGTAATGCTTATTCAAGTCAAACAGAAATTTAATTCTGTCCCTGAATTACTGGATTATATTTAAAGTGTAATTAATCATTATAAATGGAAGCCTTTGATTCCACTTGTGGGGCAGCACATCTTAATTACAATTAAATGCTTTTACATTCACAGTAATTGTTTTGTCGCCACCTTATGAATGGAAACAAACAATAGCTGTAAAATAAAAGCTTACAGTTGTAATACCCTCGTGCTAGCACTCAGTCAGTAGATCTGAAACTTAAAGCTCCTGCAAAATCTGTAGGATCCCCAGGTCGCTCGATCTGTACGTGAAAGTTAAATACGTAGCAACCAAATTTTTAATGAGAGCCACATATCTACAAAAGAATAAAACATGATATTCGTTAAATAAGTTAGTGTACAGTTTAGTAACCTCGCGATCTTATACGTCAGGTTTTATAAATTTGATAACTCTTTTATACTGAGACTTATAATTTCCTTACTTGAAAACTTTTGTCAAAAACTGAAGTGTTGTTTGTGCACAAAAATTACCTCGTATCTATTGTTAATAGTTTAACCCAACTCAGTGTAAATATCTTACAAACACTTCATTAAACAATTAATACTTAAGATTCCCCAATAAGCAGATAAGTTCCTCAATAAAATATGAATGTTATTGATTTAGAAGATATATTAAATTTCTGACTTTTGTTTGTTGTTCGTGCTACAATCAGCTGTTTTTCTTGATGCGCTTTGCTCAGAAAGCTGAAGCTTTAGCTTTAATAATGTTCTGTATTCAACAAGCATCTTGGTATCAATAGTTTCCTGTTTTTATACATGTAATTCCAAAGTTTAAATTCTACTTGACTCGAACCATAATCAAAGATAATACCAAAGCAGAAGTAGGACTAAAGATAGTAATAACTCAGAAATAGATTTAAATACAATACTAATCCAGAAATAGAATTAGAGTTCTGTATTATTTGTATAAATATTAGTTAAAGTAAATTCTTACCCTTACGTTCAATCAAACAGCTTTGTGTAAATATGTTGGAACTTTCTAACTTCACTAGAAAATGTTTAGTTTCTATTTAAGTTTTACAATTTTATTAACTTTTATGCAGACTAGCGTGCAGTATGGTTTATTTTCACTTGTATTTCACAGAATAAAATTCTTTTTTAGACGTTCTGTACTCCTGTTTATATAATTTTTTCAGAGTCTATTGATTGAGTTGAGGAATGATCGTACTATATTGCATGTTTTGAGAATGACTAATTTTTGTATGTTTGTGCGGATGATTTGGTTGAGACCGAGTTGATTTAGATGTGTGTCGAAAGTGTATGGAGTGATCATGGTGATGAATGGTATCTTGGCTACTTTATTTTGTTTTCATAGTCTCTGAACATCTATGGATAGTTCTATATACCTTTATATTTTTTCATTGTATTTTGTTTTTGTGTTGAGGTCAGTGGGAATGAATATTTCTATCAGATAGGTGATTTATTTATTATTTTTTGTTTTGGAGGATGATGTGAGTTCTATTGCAAATTGTTGCTTAAACAGTGCGGATTTCTACGTCCTAACATAATTTGTATCAGTGGGGTATTTATAGTATGCTGTTTCATTTGTGGTGAGTTTATATGTGTTTATGAGTGCTTGATGGATGTTTCTTTCTGGTATGTTGTGTTTTTCAATGTATTCTGTGACTGCTCGGATTTTGCGTCCGTTAATTATGTGGCTTATTGTTTCCTTGAATTGAATGCATGCCTCTTCCTCCTTCTTTTCTGTTAATTGTAACTCTTTCTTTAGGGGAGTTAGAATGGAGTTTTCTGTAAATAGTGAGCTCGAGTCTGGAAAGTCTGTTGATATTTTCTAGATCTGTTGGAGCCTATTTAATTATACCAAGAGAGTATGTGAGTATTGGGACTGCAAATGTGTTATGATTTTGAAGAGGTTTCGGGAGTGGAGTGAGTTTTTTAGTATGGCTAATAATCTTCGTTTTTATTGTTTCTTTAATTGTGTTTCGATATCTGTATAGTGTATCTTGGTATTTTGCTAGAAACCAAGGTATTTGAATGTTCGTTTTTTTATGTTGCATAATATTTCATTGTTTATGGTTTCTGTTTTGGTTGACTTTCCACTTACCTTCTTCTATATGCGGTGCTTTGCATTTTCTGACGCCAAATTTCATGTGTATGTTTGTTGTGAATGTTTATGCTACCTTAAGTAGCCCTTTCAGCAGTGTTAGTGTTGACGGGTAGGTTTTTATATCGTCCATATAAAATCGATGGTTAATTTTGTTGTGCGGTTTTCTGATATTTTACGTTAAAGTGGTATTTGGAGTCATTGAGCTTGTTTGAGAAGGGTCTTTTCCACGTGCTTAGCGCATCACCTTGAAAAATAGTTTGTCGTATATATAGTTCATCGTTTATAAGCTTTCTGATTCTAAAGTTAAAGTAATTCTTATTTTCCTGGTTTTCATTATTTCTGCTTGGAACTGTCTATTTTTTAAATATCTTACGTTTTTCTTAGCTAACTGTATGGCACGGATTCGAACGCTTTTACTTTGTCTATGTAGCACGTATATAAGTTTCGGTGTTCTTTTTCTGTCTGTTTGAGGATGATTGTGTCTATTATTAATTATTTTTTGCACCCTTGACTGAATTTTCTGCAGATGTTTGTTCTTCGGTGTTTTATTTTTATTACATGTGGTGGCAAGTATTATTTTTTATAGTGTGGGGAGTTCGTTATTGGTCTATAGTTGGCTGGATTATTTGTATCTACGTTTTCGGTTTAACATGGGTTACCTTGTGTTAGGAATTTTGAGTACGTGTTTGAGTGAAGGATGATTTTGTTTATTCTTCGGCTGAGTGTTTTGTGTGAATATGAACTGCTGTACCAAAATTTTTGTATTATATCTACTCCTAGGCATTTCCGGTTTGTATACACCTGAATGGTGCCTAAAAGTTCTCATGATGATCTCTTTACGTTTATATGTAGCTGTGTCTTTCTGTTTCTGTTTTTATCCTAATATTATTGTCGTTATGTTGTAGGAGAGTTGACTTTATGTTTGCCCAGTAGTCTGGTAGTTCTTGTTTCGAGTTCTTGTTTGCTCTTATTGGCCAAGTGCTTTTGATGTGTTTTGTTGTTTCTATTTGTTATTAACATTTGTCAGTTATTGTGTCGGGGTCTTTCGTGATGTGTTTAATATAACAGTGCGTGTTGATTGACTGTTCTTGTATCGCTATCATGAATCCCTCTGTTTCACTGAATGTTGCCTTTCTTGAGCCATGTGTTTGATGTTTCTTGGTTGATATGTGGTTGTGTAACGCAATGTGGATGTTTCCTGTGTAATGTTTTCTTTTCCAGTTTTCTTGCGTTGTGTGTGTTGTGATTTTTTAAATGGGGTGAAAGTACTGTTGTTAAGTAGTAGCGATGTGACTGATGTTAGTGTTATCTATATTGTTGGTAAGCATACTATTCAACGATATTTTTATGGTTTTTGTCTTTCTCATCTTTTGGTTTGAGATATGGTATCCTTTTTTTAATGTGTGTTGTGTTGTGTGTGGTTGTGTGATATATTTGTTGAATAATTTTGCTATATGTGTGTGTGTGTCGTTGTGAATTTAGCTAAAATATTGTTATTTTGTCATTGCCAGGTGCTGTCCAATTGTGTAATTTGTTAATGGTTTGTCTGATTTCTTCGTGTGTGATGGTTATTTCTTGCATTTATTTTATTTTTGGTTTGCATGTTTGTTTCTGTTTCGATCCATTGTGCGTACTGGTTGTATTGGGGTGAACCATAGATTGTTCCAAAAGGGTTCGGTGTGCGTTATGTTTGGTGGGCTGTTTATTATGATTTCGGTTTTGTCTATAGTGTTGTAAAATTTCCTTTAGCTTTGGATGAATGTCTTATTTTGTATTTCTTGTTATTACTTTTTTGATATCTTCTGAGTCTTTTGGCTAAAACTTGTACTTTTGTTTCTTTTCGTCTAATTGTTCTATTGTTCTTTCTTTTCGTACCTTTCCTGAGATTTTTCTTTTATATATTGTGTTACTTGCCCTATATCTTTTGTTACTTTTAATATTTTTGTTTGTATTCTGTGTTACCATGGTGGTATCGTTTGTTGTCTGTAGATTGTTTTTGTTTTGTATGGATTCTTGTTGTGGTGAGTGCTTGCGTGTAGATTAGTTGTTGTAGCTCTTCCATAGTTGTGTCGTTTTGTATTTTGTTTCCTATGTTTGTGTTAATTTGTGCAATTGGTGTATTTATCTTTGTGCTATCTTGTATTTCGTGTATGAACGGTTTGATGTCATTGTTTGTGCTTTTGAATTCTTTGTATGTTTTTTTCAAATTTTTGTTTTATTTCTGTGCTTTCTTTGTTTGAATCTTGCGTTATTTTGTGTGGTGTTTGTGTTTTTTTCTTTTTGTGTATTATGTGTTTCTGTGTGTACCTGTGTTTCGTTTCCTATTTTCTTTTGGATGTATTATTAGTTTGGTTGTGGTTTTGTAGTTTAGTTGTGCTTGTACTTGTTTTGATATTCTGTTGTTTCTGGTTATTTCTCGTACTTGTACTGAGAGTCCTTGTTTAGTGATGAATCGTAGTTCTCGGTATTTGATTGTGAATGCTTTGTGTAGTAGATATATATATTTTGAAAAATTTGTTTCACAGTGAGTTGTTTGGTGGTAAAAGAATGAAGTCGGTTGATTTCGTATGACCATCTTTGTATTTCTCTTAGTGTGGTAGCCGGCAACAAGTCCTGCAAAACAACTCTATTCCGGTGTTCAACTATTTCTACGGATGTTATGTTTTTTAGGGTTCCGTACCTTATAAGGTATAACGGAACCTTTTTAGATCACTCTCGTGTCCGTCCGTCTGTCTGACACAGAGGCTTTTCTCGAAAACTATGTAGCGTAGAAATTTGAAATTTGGCACAATGCTAGGTTTCTATGGCGCGCACATATATTGATAGTCAGAAAATAGAGAAAAATATTTTTAGATTAAAATGGCGGGGGTTAATTCGGTCAAAAAAAAAAAGTTTTAATAAATATATTGCGTGAGGTATCATCTAAAAAAGCATTCTAAAAGGCTTTTAAAAATATTTTTTTATAATTTTCGGTCCAGTAGTCTTCATGATATAGCTCAGATTGTGCCAAAAATGACCGCCCCCCCCTGTTCTTTTACATTTCCAAAAGCTAAAATATTGATTTTAATAAGAATAGTAGCTATTGAGTCGTAGATTATCAGAAAACTGCAGGTTTTTTTGACAGTGTAATGTTGCAGGGAAAAAATTTTTAAACACGGCAATAGACAACGTATTTACTAATTTACCAGTACAATGTGGGAAAATATATTCATTTTTCAGTTATCACAATCAAATTTGGATAAGATTTAAATATGCATAAAAAATAAAAACAGCTTAATTTGGTTTATTGATTGTTCACTGTAATATTGGTACGCAACCCTAATAGTTCGAGCTCGACTTGCTCTTGGCTAACTTTATTTCTTCAGGTGTGTTTCCCATACGACATCCTTAACCTGTTTCTTTTTTATTGTTTAACATCATCGCGTTTCCACCACTACCGCGGTAGTGACCGTTCGCCTGAGCAGAGTCGTATTGCCCAGGTAAGGCTAATTACTGTAGGGTGTCGCCTGGTGCCCTACAGGCATCCGCTTATGGCACCGTTCTGACCACCGGTGCCATGCAACCTTCGCGAGGGATTGCTTTACAACTTGGTTTGAAGGTTTCTTTAACTTTACAAAAAAGGTGTATAAAAATAACGGTTCGCTCAAGTTTCGGTTGGGGTCCTAGCCCCATAGATCACCCTTGCAAATAGTTAACTTAATTTTATAGACTCCCTTGTATTACTATTTTTGGCGAGTTAAGCACGTACACCTGGCGATTTTATCTACCGTAGTTTTGAAAGGGTTATAAATGTGCCATTACGCCTTTAAATAAAATTCATTTGGTGTACATCTGATATTTTTTATATACAGTTATTTCTAGTGTTGTTGTAGTAGCGTTCCTAATTAAATATACAAACCCAAACGACGTGCGACGAAAAGAATAATAGACACTTCTGTGTAGGTAGGTGATATTATCTCATACGCGCTAACACGGTTAGCATAGTTAACAAGCTCAAGCGTAGGTAGTCGGTATTACATAAAAACAATACATTATACTGGTTAAACTTCCTACATTTTTTATAAATACCCATAATCAGCTTTGTGCGAACGACATTTTAATTAAGCAACCAACCTTCACATGAGCAAATCCAGAACTATCAACGCTATTTCTGTTCCAATTCCAGCAATTTCATAATTCTTAGATTCTGAGAGCATTTTCTTATAATAAAGAGAATCCTCTTTCATAAAAGCACTCCAGAAACCAGAGATTTCTAGATTGCTTCATGGAACTAATTATGAGAAGCTCATGTGAAGCTTTTAATGGCTTAAAGTGCTCTTGTATCTTTAAAGCCGGCGTCGACGTCGACGTTTTATGCACCTTAATTCTATTAATTATGCAGTTTTAGTTAGCTTCAGTGGTGTCTTTGATGTTAAAATTAACAAGTTCGGAAGTTTATGTAAAAGCTGTAGGGCAATTTAAAAATATAAATTTCAGAGTCACTTGCGATATTTAACAATTTTTCAAGAACCCTCTAATTACTTTGTTTTTTAGTTTTATTATTGTTATAGTAGTGTGTTCCTTAATGGCGTGTGGTGTTTCGTCAGGTCATTTTCTGGAGAAAATTTGTATAAATTTTTGTCCGCAACGACTTAATTTTTTAAATACAGGATGTCTAAATTTTTTTTAAATGGTTATTTTTGATATTTCCGATGTACCTATTTTAACTTTGAATATTTGTTAATACTGTAACGAACTTCTATTTTCACTATTTATTAGGCTCAATCCAAAATTATTTACAGAGAATTTTTAATATAACAAAGTCAGTTATGATAATTACTAACAATGTTTACTGCACTAATTTATTCCTTAGTTCGAGAATTAGAGAATATTTATACTAAATTCGATAGCGTAGTTTATCTACAAGAAGTACTTAATTTATATAGACTGTTGAGTACATAAAAGGATACTCAGGAGAGAAAAGCGGGAGTATAACCAAACAGATATTAAATAAATGCGGCTTTCAATATTCTTACCTGATGGCCAGTTAGAGCGGTGAAGATTCTTGGATGTAGAACACTTATTACTATACTCGAAAAATAATATAAAGCGGTGAGGTAGTCCTATACGGGTACTGACCTTCGAAACAGAAACTTATTCTCCAATCGGTGACAATAGACTGTGTTAGGCCGCGCATTCACCAAAAATATGGCAAAACAAAATAGAACATTAAAGATGAGAACGCGATCGGGTCTATCAAATTTAAATAAAAGAGCAGATATTGCCATTAACAAATAAACTTAAATTTTATAGTAATAATATAAAAAATCTAAATAAATATATACAGAGTTGGACGGAACATACCGCCCATCAAAAATGGAAACATTTTAATTTTTATCTAGAGGGAGGGGACGCCTAAACTTACCACGCGCTGTTCTAACGGTGGCAACGCGGACAATCCCGTCGGCGTCAGGATGAACAGAGATAATACGGCCAAGTGACCACTGAAGAGGAGGAAGAGAATTGGCTTTAATTAGAACTAAGTCTCCCGGTTGAATATTATTTTTGGCTACATGTCATTTGGATTTTACTTGAAAGATATGCAAGTATTCCCGCGACCAGCGCGCCCAAAAATCCTGGTATATACGCTGCAATAATTGCCACAGAAACAAACGATTTTAAGACAGTGCCGTCAGTGCCGGGCCAGGCGGGGCGGAAAGAGTAGAAAAGGTCAAAAATGGCCCGGCGTTAAACAACTAAAGTCGTTAGGATCATTACTAACTGGGGTCAGCGGGCGCGAATTGAGGACAGCTTCAATTTGGATGAAAACAATTAGCAACTCCTCAAAGGTTAGAACCTGCTCTCCTACAACACGAAGTAGCAGGATCTTGACTGATTTGGCGCCAACTTCCCAAAGACCCCCAAAATGGGGTGCGGAAGGTGGGTTAAAATGTCGAGTAATTAGTTCTTGGGAAGTTGCGGCTTTAGCAAAGGAAACCAGTTAGCGATGGGCACTGACAGAGTATGTACCACAGTCGCTGTACAAATGTTCACACCGACCACGACGAGCAAGAAACCGACGAAACGCGGCCAAAAAAGCGTCAGCGGTTAAATCGGAAACTAGCTCCAGGTAAAGGGCCTTGATACACATACAAATAAAAATGCAGAGGTAAGCTTTTAAAGTTTTGGCGCCGCGGATTCGGCTCATAGTTATTGTAAACGGGCCGCAAAAATCCACGCCGGTATACAAAAATGGTTTAACTTGAGTTGTTCTAGCAAATGAAGATTGCCCATGGAGAGCTGAAAAGAGTTGGGATGTGTTTTCCAACAAGGAATACAAGAGCGAAGTACCCGGCGAATAGATCTTCTCGCAGAAACTATCCAAAATCTTTGGCTTATAAAGAATTGTGTTGTTTGAATACCTGCGTGATAATATCTGTGGTGATTGTACTGAATATACAGATCCGTGAAACGGCTTTAACTGAGTAATAAAGCGGCGAATCGTTTATCGTAATTTAACCGGCCACCTACACGAAACATGTCATTTAAAAGAAAGGGGGAATATTTTTGGAACCTTGTAGCAAGTGGGGTCCCGGATTGAAAGGCCCTGATCTCAACCGTAAAAGATATTTGTTGGGTATGTTTAACAAGGCATTCCAAAGCGAGCTCGAACTCATGAGCGGATACAGATCCAGTACGCTGAGTTAAAGGATGCCTGACATTATTAATAAACCGGAAGATAAAAGCGGTTATACGAACGACAGAAAGAAAAGAAAACTGATTTTTAAGTAGGACATCTAATACATTATAGGACAAAGTAGTAGTGAATATAACGGACCGTTCTTCACTTAATATCTGCTGAGGTTCCAGAGAACAAGAAGGTGGAACATGATTTATATCTTGAAAATGTATTTAAATGGGTGAAGGCGCCCACCATAACGAACATTGGAGCAACTCGGCGGGTAACAAATCACGTGACCCAACGTCAGCGGGATTATCGTTAGAAGGTACGTAAAGCCACATGGCGTTAGACGTTTTATCTTGGATATAGGCTACTCTGTTGGACACGAAAGTCTTCCATCGTTGGGGCGTAGCGGAAATCCATGAATGTACAATCATCGAATTGGACCAACAGTCTATTCTATTAAAGGTGAGCTAAGAAGATAACACATTCAGAACAAAATCTAGTAATTTTGCAGATAAGGCACTGGCTAGCAATTCTAACCTTGATAGGGAAAGGGGTCGCAATGGTGCTACTTTAGATTTCACACATACCAAACGAACTATAGGTTCTTTAGAACCGTTAAGAAAACGAAAATAAACGACGGCGCAGTAGCCACGTTCCGAAGCGTGCCCAAAACAATGTACCTCACACGAATCGTAGTGAGAAGGGACTAGAGGGCGCGGTAAGAAAAAATCTGCAAGAAGAAGAAGGCTCTCAACATATTTTTCCCATAAACGACAAAACTCCGGTGGTGGACGGGCATCCCTATCTAGTTTGAGAGTTTAAAAACGTCGGAGGAAATGCTTTATTAAAAAGGAAAGAGGGGAGAGAATTCCTAACGAGTCAAAAATGCGAGCTAGATTAGAAAGAATATTACATTTTATACAAGGAGTATGTATCAGAAGGATCCTCAAAGCAATGCGGTTGCAAACACCGATGAGGGGCGAGAATACCGTTAAACAAATTGGGATAATTACTAGACCACTTGTTCAGGTCGAAGCCACCTCGTTTTGAAAGGACTACAAGCTGCCCTATTAAATCCAAGGCGGAGTGAAAAGTACCTCGATCTGTCACTATGTCATCGATATAGGCATGATGACGAAGAACGAAAGCGGCTAGAGTAAAGAGTCCACCTTCATCATCGGCAAGTTGCAGAAGAGTACGTATGGCAAGAAATGGAGCGCAGTTGACCCCATAAGTAACGGTATTAAGATGAAAATCCTGGTTAGGATTATCAGGAGAGAAACGCCACACAATCCGTTAATAATCACACTAATCGGATGCAATAAGAATTTGCCAATACATTTGACGAATATCTGCAGTGAGGACGTAAGGATGCAGACGAAATTGTAATAACAGTGTAGTGAGGTCTCTTTGCAATTTGGGACCAATTAATAAATGATCATTCAGTGAACCTCCGGAAATACATTGAGTGGAGACATTAAAAACAACGCAAAGCTTAGTGCTAACACTGTTAGGTTTTATAACACAATGATGAGGTATATAATAAGAATGATCAAAGTGATCCTTATTAGGGATAGGCTGCATGGGTTGAAGATCGATGTATTCTTGAAGAAAATCTTTATATTGTTAATATACAAGGGGCTGTTTGAAAAGGCGTCGTTCTAAGGAAAGAAATCTTTGTGTTGCTAAATCGCGGCTTTCGGTAAACAGGAGAGCGGCATCCTTAAAGGGTAAAGAAACTACATAACGGCCCCGATCTGTCCGGGTATAAGTTTCTTTGAAAATAATTTCAGCTTCCTTTTCCGCTACTGAAAAAATTTTGACGTCGGGAAGTGATTCGACCTCCCAAAATTTGGAAACAATTTTTTCCAGGGAGGGTATTTGGTCCGTACAGCAAAGTAAAGCGATAACCTGCGGGGTACTTGACGCGGGAATCGACCCCATTAAAATATATCCAAAAACAGTATTTATGCCTATGGGTGTATGATGTTCAACAGGAACACTATCATTTACTAGAATTTGTGGAAATACATCGACCCTTAGTAATAAATCTATAGGACCGGGTTTTGAAAACTGTGGGTCGGATAATTGAAAGTTATGTAATGGCGGTAACTGGTTGACGTTGACGCAAGCAGTAGGCAGGTTTTTACAAATCTTAGGTAGGACTATTGCGTCAATGTTGGAAAATGATTCATTTTGTTCACTGGTTTAATAAACACAAAAACAGAGATGTGAGTAGCCACGGTCTGCATAGAGCCATGCCTAGGAGGGGACCTGCAACGAAGGTGAGCGGCTAAACCAACAGCGCTAGGTTCTGGCGGTTTAGATTCGAAAAGTTTCATTTTGATCATCTTGATTAAATAAAAGTAACGATCCGATCAAACGCTTTTCTGTTTTTATCTTCAACCTCAAACAAATCTTCCGTAGCGATCAAGGAGATAATGATATTCTGACTTTGATAGCAGGCTTCTTTTAATTTAGCCGTATGCTCAAGATGCGTTTTAAATAAATTATGATAATCGGTTTTAGAAACAGCCGGTTGCGCTATCTCTTGTATCTCTTTTAAACTTTGAATCTGCGTGTATCGTAAAAATTTCAAATTTGTAAGTTTCTCTGCCATTTTAAATAATAATTAAAGCACAAATTTTTTTAAAAATTTTATAGAAAATTAGTACTGCAAAATACTTTTAAGGTTTATCAATTTAGGCACAAATTAAATAATCGTAGGTAAATGTAAAAGATGTAAATACAAACAAAGTAATGAACTTTGTATCAAACACGATAACTAATGGGAATAAATGCAATTCAAGTAATATAACATTTTTACTATCAAGGCAATATGTTTGATAACACAAGCCTGACCTCAGGTAAATGATTAATAATTGTGTTTTAAATTATAGTACTAGCATCTGCTACTGGTAATATACGACTCGACAAAGATCAAAATTTGAATGTTGAGCACATAAAACGATACTCAGGAGAGACAAACGGGAGTATAACAAAACAGATATTAAACAAATGCGGTCTTCAGTATTCTTACCTGATGTTCAGTTAAAGCGGTGAAGATTTTTGGATCCAGAACACTTATTACTACACTCGAAAAATAATATAAAGCGATGAGGTAGTCCTATACGGGGACTGACCTCCGAGACAGAAACTTATTGTCCAAGCAGTGACAATAGACAATGTTAGGCCGCGCAATCACCAAACATATGGCAAAACAAGATAGAACATTGAAGGTGATAACGCGACCGGGTTTATCAAATTTAAATCAAAGAGCAGATATTACCATTAGCAAATAAACTTAAATTTTATAGTAATAATATAAAGACACTAAATGAATATATACAGGGTTGGACGGAACATTGACATTATGCGCATTTAATTTAACAATTGATCAAATAATGTATTCTTATTCCTTACGGATTAATAATTTTATTGAAAATCAAACTGAAACTGAATTCCCTGCCGAATCGTACGGTATATATAGACAGCGAGAGACTAATGTATGGAACCATCTAATTATTTTACAAACAGCTTGTGCGATATATATGAAATTTAGTTTGTGGGGATTGCGTAATAGGGCCGATCATATGAAGGTGTTTACGTTGTAGTCAGATATTTTATTTCTCCGAAAACTTAGCGAATATATTACCCTATTTTTGAATAATTTTATCTGGCATGGGAAAAATAATTTGAGCATAGGGAACGAAAATCAATATAAAAATTGTTGGCTATTTTGCGAAAAAAAGCCCGTGACCGGTTTCACTGTTCTTGCAGACCATCAGACGGACGCATCTCTCTTTGCAAAACAACCAAGTTCTAAAATAATACACAAATTAAGGTGTATTCATAATACAAATGCTTCTCATGCGTAGGTAACAGGTCATTTGTTCATTTCAGATTTCCCTATACATTTTATCGTTTTTAAATTTTTACATAATGCTCCCTATACCTAAATGCATCACTTTTAGAAATAAATTTATCTGAATATTTGTTGAAATGATTATTTTATACTAAATGAACTCATCTAAAATGATTTGAATAACAAACATAAATCTAAAGCATTTAGAGTAGATGCTCAAAATGTTGTCCATCTGCTTCCGAACAACAAGCCATACGATCTTTAAAACTACATGATACATTTTACAACATGCTTATCTGTTCTGCTCTTCTATTTCTGCAGTAATTCTATTTTTAATTCTTAAATATTAGCTGGTTTATTTGTGTAAACTGTGGTTTTTAAATGACCCCATAAAAAATAATCTAAAGGATTCATATCTTCCAATTCATCTTCTAAGAAACACAGTATTTCAGTAGTCTTTCACTTGAACAACATAGCGAGGTGGAGCTCCATCCTGTTGAAACCAAATACATTATTCGGGTTATTGTTGTTGTATGAAAGTTACAAAGAATGAAATTTCTAAATTAACTGACTGAAAAATATCTACTTGTGTTAGGCAATAACCGAACTAACTCAGGAATAATACTGTTTGGTAACAAATCCAAATTAACAATTAACGCAAAAAATTGCCTCGTTGGAGAACATAACATTATTTTAAAAATTTGGATTGTTCCTATCGTAACATTTTTCCAAAATTGTGTCAGCAAACTTTATACGTTTTGCTACGGTAAAACGCACAGGTCAGGCAGAACACGAAAAGTAAAGTAAGGACCCGCACGAATCACGATAACGTATAAAAAGATAAAGGAAACTTAGAGATGCCGTGCTAACTACAAAAGCGGAGAGTGGGGTGGTTTACATAAACAAAGAACAGGCATCGTCATCGAATTTTTATTGACAATAAGCACAAAAATTTCTATTAAAAAGAAGGCTTACATTTTACGGACCATTTAAGTAATTGATGTACGAAGTGCGGAACGTAAGAGGAGACAATCCGCAATGTGCTCCTTCTCATCACACACACATCTCTCAAGTAGTGTTCATTCCAAAGGGATACCAAAACCGATGATTTTCTGCAATTTCCAATACATCTCAGACCGAGAAGTGCAATGGTGCACAGGAATAGACACGCAATGTAACATCCCAATAACAAAATTTCTCTTTTTGTAAGACTCCAATTAGAACATCATAATTACTAATAAGCCTCTCCTGAACTAACTTTCTTTAAATGCACGTTCCTTTACATGGTAGGGGCAATGCTCGTAAAGAAATAACCTCACAATGCAACTCTATTGCAAAAAAAATCCTTAATTTGCATATTTAAATATTGTGCAGGTATTGAAATAAAACAAATTATTTGTCAGCATAAGACACTTCGTGAGATCACTCACCTATATTAACATAATTCTACAATTATTACTCGCTTCTGTATTTACTGCTTTTAATCTGTTTAGCACAACTCTTATATACAAATGCATTCTTTTACTAACTTTCACGTTTCCACCTGTTTATTTCGCAAACCAATCAGATGTAACTACGTGCCGTCAAACCATTATTCATTTATCTCGCATTGACCGTTTACTTTTAGCACACCTTATTTCAAAAACAATGATCGAATTTTCGTTTGAGATTAAATTACTCTGACTGTATTTATTTTAACTCTACCTCACGATTCTCGTTGGTTTACAACGGTCAGGCGATCGCTGAAAACCTCTCACATCCTTCTTAACGGGAAGGTTTGTAAATGTTCAGTAAGTCACTTAGTTTAAACATAAAACTACAATGAAATTACATATAATTAAAGTATAATTAAAAAGAACTTGTAAGAATCCAAAAGAATTGGATGTCATACTAGCTAAAAGCGTCGTAGAGTGGGGTGGGGTAGATCACACAGAAAGAGAAATTGGAAACCTTAGTAAGTAGATTTATTATTAACCGTAAGTTAGCATGCATGGTACCAAAAGTAATATTTACAAAAAGTAAATCGAACACGGCACTTTGTAATTTATTGTACCATAACCACGAGTAAGAAAAACTAAAGCACCAAAGACACAAGAAGTCACTAGACTTCATAGAAGCATAAAAAAATCAGAATATTCGTACCTTGTCGTACCTTAAGAAGATTAGCTGCCTTTCTCTGGTGTCATCGTAGCAGATCTGAAAATACATACTTACACTAGCCGCCGGACTGGATACTTGTAAGAAACAATTTCACTTGACTAAGTTTGGCTTCATGAAACTTGGGTTAAACGATGCCTGCTACAGAAAGCGTCTTAAGTAGCACCGCGACTTGACAAAGTCTCCTTGCGGGAAAGGACGCTGTATAAAATCAAATAGAACTCGTTTCGAAGCTCAGCCTGTATTTATAGGAAGAGAAAACATCGGGGGTAACGTATTTTTCTTTAAAAGCGTTTCCCATCGATAAAAACACCACCTGCAAGATAAAATAGCAAAGTATTCTCAAAATCACATCTGCAAAATATTCTCAGGACAACAACTGTAAATTATCCCAGAACATGGCTCACAAACAAGCTCAATTAATGAAAGCAGCTGGCCTCTATACAACATACAACTTCCATGAATTTGTCCGCGTTAGGTATTTTTGCAACCCGACTTGCAGCACTATGCAGTAAAGTGTATGACATATTGCTTTTTTGTTATAGAATACGAAAGAGATTTACTATTTTGAAATATACTACCGATAACCGATGAATAGGAGACAACTTTATTGCTCGTAAAACTGAGTCCGTGAACACCTGCGCGATAACGAAATACCGCGTTTATAGAATTTCTTAGTAAGAATATTGATAACAAACATTTCCTCGCTTTAAGGCAAACCCATTAAAAGCTTTCATTCAAGATATGCAGGCGTTTGCATGTATTTTCTAGAACTCATAATGCGAGGCTTTTAACCTTTTCAAAGCAGATTAACCTAGAATAAATTCCAGATATTTAAACCTTGTAATATACACTTATTGAAGTTTTATAGAACACTTAAATAAGCATTTATTGTAATTGAAAAGTAGTCGAACTTGTTGATCATTTAATGAGTGTGAAGTCGTTTAAATTGGACATTTTACAGGTCATTTCTAAAATGATTTTTATATATAGGATGCAGAAATCAATCTATTGCGGAAATTTAACGTAACAACTTTATCTAAACTAATAATTGCAATTGCGTATTTACATTGGCGAAAATAAATTTGTAAATAATAAAAGGTAAACATAAATTTCAACAAGCATTTAAAATTGTATTAAAGTAGAGAGAATTATAACGTATATATTCCTAAGATGACCAGATGCTAACGACTCAACGATAGTCCCAGAAGAAACAAAAAATTCTTTAGGTTTGCCCAATAGCGTGTAACAATCTGTTTAGGCAAGTCATTTTGTCATCAATTTTGAGAGAATGTACCTTTTGGTAAAAGGGGGTTTGTTTGATTTTATTAGTCGAGTTGGTGTTTCTTTACATTTGTTTAAAAATTAGATAACCGTAATGGCATTACTATGAATGTTAACAAGATATTTCGGTTTCTTAGATTTCAAGATTTGCGTTTTACGTAATGGAAGTCAACTATTTTTTAGATGTGTTTAGGTGCTATTCAAACGATTTTTAGTTATACCCATATTAGGCTTGTATTTTTGAACGTAAATACGTTTTTAAAGTTTAAGATAGGATTACGTTTAGGATTCGTTTTATGTGTTTTATTATTCCATTACTTGTTCACATTCAAAGCTTATTTTTCGTGTACAAATGGTCATACATATGCAATATGTTCAAGTTGATTTGGTACAGGAAACAACCAAGGGGTTCTCGCTTTTCTAGTGTAATTAGTTTTTGTTGAAAATAAAACTGTCAAATTGCATATCTAGCAGCAGTTCAACGCAGCCTAATAATCATACGTTTTTGGTAATCAGAGTTTGTTGTTGTCACCTCGGACTTTACTTCTGTGTAAATCTCATTTTCTGTTAATAAATACATTTTTTGCAATATTTAACAGTTTTCCACAATTAATTCATTCGTTTTAAATTCTTGAAGCTTGATATTTTTGAAGTATTTATTACATATTTTGTTTTTTTAAGTACACTCTTGCTCTATTTTCAAAATTGTTTATTTATATTTGCTTTTTATGCATAAATATTATTACCAAAAATGATCCGCCACTAGATGTAGTTATCCAATTCAACAAAATTAAATTTTGATTATAGTTGTGGGTAATAGCTAGATTCGGGTTTTTGTTCTATAATTTGGATCCTCAAGTGTAAAGATGTGTTACAGGTTCTACTGACATTTTAGAATTATTTTTTTAACGAATAGTAGTGAACAATACGCGTTGTGATTTAGTTACAAAAACCCAAGTATACCAATTTGTGTAATTAATTTTGGTTTTCGGTATTTGCTTGATTTTGATGTGACCATCTATTTTGCAACGTAATCGAAGTTTTAGTTCGTTATCCTGCATCCTGCAGAGAACAACTTTGTGGTACTAAATCGCAGCAAAGCTAGTCAACCACGAAAAGACAATTTACGTTGAAAGCCCTACTCCATCGGCGAGTTTTAATATTATTACTGTAGATTAAGTGCATTATTTTGAACTATGTGTTTGTGAAATTACGAGTTTCAGTTTTGTAACCCATTTGCGTCCAACGGCCTGATTATTTGGTGAGATTATTTATTGTCTAAATTGCACCATTAACGTGTAAGTAGATGTTTTATATAACTGTCTTGTTGGTTAGTGCAGCAACGGTCGATGAACCCTCTCCACTCAGAGATCTGTAACTTCAACTTTGGAAGATTTTAATAAGTAGTAAGTCACAATAGTTTCAGAGGTAAAGGCGATAAACTTGTTTTTCTGACTTTGTCATTACTATAATGCGACTTTACAGAGCAAAATATGTAATTATAAGTTTTGAATATTATGACGCAGTATAATTTTAACACCCCTGAATTTCACGCTGGAACTGAAATTGGAAAATTGTATGCAGGATGGATCGCATCAAAGATTACACATCTGTAAAAGCAATCTTTTCTACCTTTGTAGGTACGACTTTAAATATTACCCTGCTTCTCTATCCTTTTCGATTCAAATTAAAGTAATAAACTCTCTAATTTACCGCATGTTCTAAATGCACTATGATGACGCAAATGTGTATTATAGATGCCGACAGAACACCCTGTACGTTGTCAGCTATAAATTTTATTACACTTTTATATCTAACAAACTAAACTCAACCGTAAAAACGAACAAAAGTTAAATGCCGTAAATAACACGACATAAAAGTCTACAATCCCTGCACATTGCTTTTAATTTTATCTGAACGTTCCTATCTCGGTTATCAAATTATCTCGACAGTCGGCGTGCGGTGCTTTGAGAAATGAGCGGAAGCTCATTCATGAAAGACCAAATACAAATAAGAAAGTATCCGGGAATACGAATGAATATAAGGGATTTAATAATTTTTTTAAATTGCAATCACTTGGGTTTGGTGTCGCAGGTTCTGGGTTAGGTACATGGGTGATATTTCTGAAGTTTTTAACATTTGCTGATAATTTTCTTAAAATGCTTAATTCAAAAACAAAAAGTATAGAATTTGCATACGAACTAGAAAGTAATAGACAATTACCATTTTTAAATACGCTAGTAATTAGAAATAATAAAAAAGCTACAATTTGATATTTATATAAAAGAAACCATGTGAATTGCTTCAATTTATCCTTCTCCAATTACAGTTTGCAAAATAAAGTGGACTTTTAATTTTTAGTTTATAGATCTATTTCTTTCAATACAGACAAGTTTAATACGAAGTTTGTATTTATTAAATAAATAGTAAATAACAATGGTTTCTCTACTATTGCAATAGATAATATTCTCAAAAACCCTATGAAAATAACATACGTAAGTTAACGACCTCGCAACTAACCACCGCTAATGATATTGTTAAATATGTTAACCTTCTCTTTGATAGAGCTACTGCAATTAATTTTAGTAGTACGAATAAAATTAAAGATCTATTGTTTAACCCAAAAAACAAGTACGGTATGTTGTAAAAGTCTGCAATTTATGAGATTAGTTGTTCGGAATTAGAAAATTTAATTCATTCATTCATTCATTGAATTGGAAGTGTGATCAAGTCATGTAGGCCACAGTACGGACCCCTTTTGTGACTTTCCTATGCTTGGTCCTCATTCACTCAACCACGCGACCTTGCAGATTAACTTGAGGATGTCAGTCCAAGGCGTATCCCTAATGCTGTAGGGGCCAGAATTCCCTGGAATGAATCCTCGCAGTTTGACTAACGCAGGACAAGTACGCAGAATAGACAACAGCCGTCTTTTCCTCCAATTGACAGTTGTAACAAGTTGGGTCGTCTGACGGGATCAATCTGTGCAGTTGTGTTTTATTTTGCAGTGCATGGACAATATGTTTGCCATTAGACGTGGCTTCTGTATTGGCAACCCTATGCACAATTTCTACGTTTTCGTCACCGGACACTTGATAAGTATTTTTGCCTGTCGACAATCTATCCTTGTCAACCTGTCGCAAAGCCAACGTTGAATGTTTTGTTTTATCACGGTGAACAATATGGACGCCAAAGGAAAAACTGAGGACTTCGGTTTCATGAAACTTTGAACCGACTCTTGTTTCGCTAGTGCGTCGTCCTGCTCATTATAATGTTCAGCTGAATATTTTTTATCCTAACCAGCTCAAGGTGTTAGTGTAAGAAGTACGTTCAAGGTGGTAACACTGAGAAGATCCTCGGCCTATTTAGGGCCATTAAAAGTTTCCCAATATCAGTTGATACACATATAGTTTATTTTGAATACGGCGTTCCAAAATAGCGTTCACGCTCTGCATTATCGCAATGACTTCTACTTGAAAAACAATTGCCTGCGAACCCAGTGTTTGACTCTCGTAAAGTTCCAAGTCATCTGAGAAAATACTTACTCTTCAGCCTTAATTCGTTTCGGATCCATCTGTGAAGATGATATGTCTGCTGGGATCACCTCACCATGGTCAATACAGATTTTGAAGCGCTTCCCAAATTTTATGTTTGGTACAATCGAGTCAACCATCCCTACAAACAGTCTCTCTTAGAATGTTATGGCGTCTCCCGTCGTCTCCCTTGTCATTCCATAGTCCTTAATCTGCAGTTTTACTGCCGGTTTTAGAACAATCTCCTCTACATGCAGACCCAGTAGAGGGAGGCCCAAGATAGCTTACAAGGCTGTACTAGGTGCGGATTTTATTACGGCCATAATGCTAAGATGGACCCGTCTTTGGACTTACAGCTCTATTTCTATCTTCGATCAACTAGAAGTAAATTATTGAGTCAAGTGTGCTTTGGCTGTGTTGCAGGTAAACGAAGATTCTAGCCAGAGTTGTGTGTAGTATTTCTGCATTTTTGTGCGTTTTCAGGTCCGCGATTTCCAAGGCGTTTGTACCACTTGGACTATCACCATAGCCGAATTGCTCCACTTCAGCGAACCTCCCTGTGTTACGGCAACATGTTTTTCCCTGATCGATATCTAACAACCTCTTTCCTCTTGTCGACTGACAAGTTATTTGGAAATAACCCTGGCTGCTTGCGTAATGAATATTCACCCAGGTCGACCAATCGTCTCATTATATTGTTCCAAGCGCAAGTTTTCTTTGCTCCTACGTAATACCAGCACGTGTATACTGTTTTGTCTGATTTTTCCATAAGATGTCCGCTTCAACCTCTCGCAACGTTCGATATCTTTCTCAGTGCGAATACATGATCTCATGATTTTGCATCGCTATCGAATCTTTATGTTTATATGATTAGAACGTCCAAGTTATGTACGTGCTTAACATAATAATATATACCAAATGTTTTGCCTAACTGTTAATTTGAATGCATAAGTCCTTGTCTGTTTATTACGCATCCTCATTCATTGTAGAGAAATAGTATATTACATACTAAGGGACGTAAGCAGGATTTACGGTAACAAGACAGTCGGGGTACTGTAAATCCCTAACGTCCCGCGGTATATAAAATTTTCGGATTTTATGTGCAAAAAGAGCAATACGGTAATATTAACAAAGGTCTTACGTCCCAAGGGAAGTAAGCAAAACGTTACACCATCCTAGTAAATGCAACTTACGCAAGGTCGTCTCAGTGATGTAAGTGTAACTTACGGCCAAGGTAGGGAAAAAATAATCTTACGATTTCCGGCTGATAATTAAATATCATAATTTGAGCGGCATTGGATTATTCCAATGTAATACTAAAATTAATCGCTCCTAAAGAAATTTTACAGAATTAGTCTCAACTAGCCATCTAAGTTATTTCCATATTATTATATAGTTATGCAATACCTTTAGACAGAAAAAGAAACAATAATATCATTGCTACCTACACTTTAGCTACTCTAAAACCGTTGATGTACGGGATGTACCTTCACTAAAAATCATAACCTATCAACCTTACGCTAATAAATACTTCCTAATACCTTATGTTTAATTAAGTATCGCAGGAGTCTCACAACGCTTCCGCGTTTTTAAGTTACCATAGAAGGTATCAAGTCGTAATACAACAAATGTAAGAATAATATTCAAATCTAACTGCATCAGTGTGATAGCAATAAAGCCACTTCGCCATATCAGGTATCGATGGAAACATCAAGCGATAACTAAATTGTGATTTTAAGCAGGTTTGTGAAACTAGGTTAGAAATATATCCCTTTTGTTGTATAAGTTTTAAAAAAACGCACACAACAAAAACGTGTGTAAAATAGAATATCATACGTTACAACTTATTTGATTGTTTTAGAAAATGTTTTAATCAGAACAATTTTGAGAATGTTCTAACTAAAACAGCTGAAGTAGTTTTAAATGTAGACATGAAACAACTTTTGTTCCCATTCTAAACTCTCGCCGAAAGACGCAACCAAAACTTTTTTATCATGAACATCCCAAAAAACAAATTAAAAATCCAAAACAAATCTTTACGTCAATTTTTTTAGGAATCATTGACCAAACCTTAACCTCCTTGCAACAGAAGCTTGAGTTGATACAAGATTTAAGGATGTTTTTGTATTTTTTTGATAACGTTCTCAATTTGCTTGAGCACAAGCTTTCAAATCATTACAGTAAATCATTAACATTAACCCACGAATTAAAAAATAAACCTGACATTGATGGCAGTGATTTATCTAATAAATCAAAAGTTGTAGAATACTAGAACGGGTAGAATGGGTTGCGTATTTCAGTGAGCTAAAAGAGACAAATACTAGGTATGGCCAAATTAATAAGGTCTTTGTTAACGAACCCGACTAAGACAGGTCGTCTCGGAAAGAGAGCAGCAGGTGTTTCGGTACCTAGAGTGGCAGGGAACATAGAGGTCGGTATGGCATTCTAAGATACAGTACTGCTATCTGGAAGGCAACGGAATAACACCACATCACTTCCGAAGTACGCAGCATGCCAAAATTGTTTTAAAAAATGATGTCATTCTCTGGGGTAAAAGATTTCGAAGTTTAATTAGTCCTCTATTCGAATCCTTGTGAGGCGACTACTCCGAAGAGTGTTATCGGCAATTTCAATAAGAAGAAAAAAATAACCACGAATATCTTGCTGGTCGGAGTATGGGGGCGGGTCTGTGGCGTATGTGGTATGCGTATCACATGTCTAAGATCCGGGTTCGAATCCCGATACGGTTCGTTTGAAAAATGTTAGGTGAGCATTTTTCACAAAAATACACCCTCGTTCGTTGAGCAAGGGTTCGGCAAAACTCAAAATTTTCAAGTAAAAAAAACTAGCTTCTCGAGCAATGTAGTACCTTTGGGTAGAGCATTGGAAAATCAAATGTAGTGGACGGGGCAAGGAGCGACTCCGTGGCGTAGTTGGTATGGGCGTGACTACTATGCCCAAGGTGCAGGGTTCGAATGCCGACACGGCCCGCTTGAAAAATATGTTAGGCGAGCATATTTCACAGAAATCCACCCTCATTCGGATGAAAGGTAAAATGGAGGTCCGGTGTGTGAGTGTTGTCATGCACGTTTAAGCGCCCTAACTTGCTTGAAACAGCAAAGGCTCGTCAAAATTCAAAATTTTCCGTGTAAAAAACTCGCTTCGTGGGCAATGTACTACCTTCGTGTGGAGCATTGGAAGAACCAAATGTAGTGGTCAGGGCATGGAATGTTGGAAGCAAGTAGGGAAGCTAGAGAATTTGAAAGTTGAAATGTATATGCTAGCATTAGATATAGTAGGGATTAGCGTAGTCTGGTAGCCAGAGGCGGGAGATTTTTGGAGAGGAGACTTTATGGTAATTCATACAGAATCAGAAGAAGAACATGTCTGTGTGGACACGTGTAGAAAAACACTTACAAAAGAGTACTCATGATTAGATTAGAATCTAAACCGGTAAATACACTAATAATACAAATATATGTACCTACCTCTAGCTACAGTGAGGTAAAACCGATCTACAAAGATATCGAAGACATAGTAACATTCGTAAAAGGACATGAAAATTTATTAGTTACGGGAACTTCTAGTGTAATGACAGGTGAGGATAAGAAGGAAGCGCTAGTAAGGTTTATTTGGTTTAGGTACAGAAAACATAGGGGAAATAGGCGCATAAAATTTTGGGAGAACACAATTTAACCATCACAAGCATATTACTTCAACATCATGCTGGAAGCGATACACTTGAAATATGCCAGGAGACATAGGGAGATATCAAATAGATTATATTTTTGTTCGACAATGGTTTAGGAATCAAGTAAACGACTGTAGAAGCTATTCAGAAGCAGATATAGACACTGACCACAACGTCGTAATTATGAAAGCCGCGCTTAAATTTAAAAATTTCAAAAAAGAGGAACGAAAGGAGACACTTTGACTTTCAGAAACTAAAAGATAAAGCTATCCGCCAAAGATTTGAGAAAGATTCAAACGAATTGCTGAAAGTCATCGGGAAAATTTCGGATACTAAGGAAGTAGAAGCAGAAAGGAATGACATTAAATCCACGCTAGACATGGCGGCTAGAGATATTCAGGGGGTATAAACAAAAAGAAAATAAGAAATCATGGACAACAAGAGATATTCTGTATTTAATAGAGGAAAGGCGACAACACAAAAACGGACTATCATCAGAAAAACAGAGATACAAATCTATAAAATGGGAAACTATTCGCAATTGCAAGAAAGCTATGAAACAATGAATTGATAAAAGTACAAAGAGGTTCAAACTAGGATGATAGGAAAGATAGGCGAAGCATACATACTAACTGAATGGATTTTAGGGCTATAAAACCATATAGGAAAAATATAAAGGGCGCGAAAGGAGACATTATTATAGAAAATGTAGAGAAAGTGGATTATCTATACATGGATGTTTTCGAGGAATGTTACGATTTCAATGGATTCATTATTGTGCAGGCTTTCCTTGCTTGAACGTATTAGAACTGTTTTCCGTTTCCGATACGGATATATAAATGAGTGATGTTTCACAGTCCTGTTGCGCAATATAGTCTAGTAGTTTTGTCAAGGATCTCTGCTACCTAGGAAGTCTAATCACGTAAGATGGAAAAAGTGCAAAAGATATAATACAAGGATCAGCACAAGGCCGTAGTGTATCTAACAAGAAGAAACAGCTGCTATGTTCGAAGCCATGCCGCGAAAGAAAACATTTAAAGACAGCGTACACTGGTGAACCCGGGAACTAACCACCAAGCGGGCAGAAACGCGTAACCTAAGGCGCCGCTATCAACGCGCCTCGAGAGAAATAAGAGAACAACGAAGAATTGAATATAATCAATGCAACCGCGAATATAAAATTTTAATAGAAGAAATGCAAACGTATACTGGGGAACCGCATACCGCGTAATAAGAGGTAAACAACAAAAAATCACGCTCGGTCACATTAGAAAAACAAATGGCGAATACACGGAAGGTTTTAAAACCGCGGCAGAATATCTACTATAGAAATTCTTCCCATGCGATAAGGCAATCCTAGTTCACGAGGTCGTAAGAGCTCTTAGGAGGATGAACCCCAAGAAAGCACCGGGGCATGACGGAATCACTTCAGATGCAGCTCTGGAGCAGTGCCTGTTAGCCTCGTGTCTCTTTGCCGGGTTATTTAATCTTTGTTTAGAAAGGGGTGTATTTCCCCGTTGCTGAAAAGTCAAGAACGTGAGATTTATACCTAAATCCAAAAAGGCGGATGCGTCAGACCCGGGCAACTATAGTCCAATTGCTACCGGTGCTGGGGAAAGCTTTGAATCGCGTTATGACTACGCGAGTCGAGCACTTAGTGCGAGACAACGGCGGCTTTAATAACCGACAGTTCGGTTTTATGGAGAGAAAGTCAACTATCGACGCATTAGAGTTCGTTATCGGGGAAATTAACCAGGCGCGAGATGCAAAAGAGTATCTTATTGTTGTTGCTTTGGACATTTCAGGAGCATTTGATGCTGCCTGGTGGCCATTGATCGTTTGCGAATTGGAAAGTAGGATTTGTCCGCGAAACTTGATGTCATTGCTCAAGGGTTATTTCTCTGGGCGATTGGCACAGGTTGAAATTCCGGGTGAAGTTTTGTTGCGCGAGGTGGAAAGGGGATGCCCGCAGGCGTCATGCTCTGGTCCTACATTTTGGAAGTTGTAGTATGAGAGCATTTTTAGGGTCAGGTTGCCCACGGGATGCTCAATCGTTGGATTTGCAGATGATACACTTTTAATTGTCTGATCGCGATTACTAATGGATATGTGCACAATAAGTTACAAGAATGGTCGCAGCAGGCAAAGTTAAAATTTAACACGTTAAAATCAGAGGCGCTTTATTTCGGGACGAAACCTGGACAGTGACTCCCTAGGCTAGAGCTAGGGGGGGGGGGAGAAAATCCCGTTTAAGGATGCTATCACATACCTCGGTGTCAAGATCGACAATAAATTAAGTTGTAAAGCGCACGTATAATACGTAAAAAGTAAAGGCAGAGAAATATCAAATAAAACGATGGCGATGGTGAAACTAAATTGGGGTTTCAGGGGCGAATCGCTTAGGACAGTTTCCCCCGGAGCAATAGAGGCGGTAATGCTGTACGCAGCGTCCGTTTTGGCGGAGGGTTGTAAAGCATGGGAAACGATGAGCGTGCAACGCATAACCGCGGTCAAGGCGGCGAGGGCGTACAGGACCATTTCCACGGATGATCAGTAGGACTTTCCCTATCGAATATGTTGTTAGGAAGATCAGAGATAGGAACTTAGTTAATACAGGGAAAGGACAGACAATTATAGAGAGTATGAATCTTGCAAATAGGAAATCTGAGAGAAAAGTCGTCGTGTCAGGGTTAGGGCACCCGACCGATGTTAGAGGTATCGAATTTGTCGAAGGTGATGGGGACGTGGTAGGGATCAGGATTTTCACGGACGGTTCGTGTATAGACGATGGGCAAACAGGCGCGGCGTTTGTCGTATATAATGAGCAAAGGGAAGTGTTTCGGTTTCAGACAAAACTCGCTAACTGGAGCACTATCTTCCAGTGCGAATTCATTGCTATACGGGAAGCTATCGATTATGTGATAAATCACACGGGTAGAAACGTGTATTACATCATCAGCGATAGTAAATCAGCGCTAACGGCCCTACCCAATATGAACACCTCGATAGACCTCCAAGCCGACGTCTGGAGGGTAGCCCATACGGCGCTCCGGTTTCGACATTTAAAGTTCAGTTGGGTTAGATCGCACATGGTAACGTAGGAAATGATAGAGCTGATGAATTAGCTAAAGTGCCGCCACGGGTGATTTTCGGATATTACACTCGACGAAACCGAGGCCTCTGATTAAAAGAAAGCTACGGGAAGTATCAATACGACAATAGGAAGAAAGGTGGAAACAACGCTGCCACGGACAGGTTGGCACATAAATTCATACCGAGTATAGTAGCTAGAGATAAGATCGAGGTGAAACACGACCATAAAATGGTGCTGCTAATAACAGGGCACGGCGCCTTGAAAGCGTATTTGCAAAGATTCGGTTTAACCGATAACGACCGCTGCGAATGCGGTGAGAGCGCAGAAAGCGCAGAGCGCGTGTTCTTCGACTGCCCGCTCGAAGTGTCAAATCGAGGGTTAGCTGATGGGAAGTTGACTATAGTAGGGCTAGCATGGCCAAAGGGTCTAGAGGAAGTCGCAAGATTGGACGATGATAACCGCGCGTAAATAGGAGGTTGAGGGGGTGGAAAAAAAATTGAAAATTTTTTGAATTTGACTTGGCATCATATGGCAAATGAGCACGATATACCTAAAACCTGTTAATTTAAAAAAAAAATAAAAACAATAAATAAAGAAAATAAATCAAAAGTCTAATATGCACAACGAATCTCCACACCACTAAAACAATCACTAAATCACTGTTTCGTCTTATATGCGCGGAAAATCGGAAATAAATAATAACAAATAAATCAAAAACCCTAACTAAATTAAATCAATTAAGTAAACAAAGAAAATAAAAAAGAGTGAAACCGCGCAAACCCCCAGGACTTAAAAGTGATAGTGATTGTGACTCCCCCAGGACGTTCAGCGCATGCCCACCAGGGCATTAACAGTGCATATTCTTTTTCCCTTAGAAGTAAGATACAAATAGATGTACGCAGACGACCAGATCTTCGGATGCTGGAGAAATTTATACACGAGGTAACAATAAAATTGTGACGGCTGTACTCGCATAAGCATTGATTTGCATTAATTTGTAATTTTGTAATAATTTAACGACCACGATTTGTGTGTAAGGACCCTAACCGTCATAATACTTATGCGAGTGCAACTGATAATTTGGGTGATGCTTTTGCTAATTTATGCACTGTTACATGCTTATGTTTATTTAGATATTTATTTATTTATATATTTATATTTATATTTTTGCTTGTACTTTATTATTTGGCTACTTGTTTTGTCTGACGTTCTGCCGTCTATTTTTGGTTGCAGTATCTATAGGAAGGAAGATTGTTATTATAATACAAATCAGTTAGGGAACGTTAGGGACGAATATACGATTGGATTAGGATAAAATATTTAGATGAGGAACACGACTTTGTAAGTTTATAGAGCAGGCAAAATAGCTGGATTCACTATTAAAATATTTGACGAATGCTTGAAAATTTGAATCCATTTTTCTTAATTAGCTAGATTTGGATAGTTTTAAGACGACCCTTCAGGTCGCTCCGGTGAGCAGAGCTGGCAGTTGCTATCCGGTGTTACGATCTCTTCCGTTTTACTTTTTGATTGTGTCTTGTTGACCTGACACACTCCAAAATCAACGCAAAGGATACCATTATTTAAACACTATTTTTAGTGTTAGTTTCAGTTTGTAGATTTTTATTTAGAACGATTAATTTGAAGTTGATTTCATTTGAAGAACGTTTACTTCGCGTTTTAACCCAATGTAGTACCTTCGGGTGGAGCATTGGGAACGTGGTCGCAAGCATAGCGGCCCTTATTTAAATTATAATGCTATGTTCGAAGAAAACAAATAGAGAAACAAAGAAAACTTTATTGAAAGCATATTTGTGGAGCACAGCACTGTATGGCTGTAAAACGTGGAGAGTAGGAGAAGCAGGCAGGAAAATGATAGAAGCCTTTGAAATGTGGTGCTAAGATATATGATGACAATATCATGGACAGACAAGGTTAAGAACAAAGAAGTTCTAGAAATGTAGGTGAAAAAAGATATCTGTGGGAAACAATAAAAGAGAAAGGTGAGATAGGATGATACAATTCGTTCTAAGTTATGCGGGATATATTTGAAGCAGAGATAAGAGAGAAAGAGAGATACCGGTAGACCTAGATTAGACTATTGAACACAGATAGTGAAAGATGTAGGTTGTAGGAATTTCGGGAGAATGTATGGATTAGCTCAGAATAAAAAACAGTGGATGTACGCGTCAACCTGTTCCAGGAATGAAGACCTAATGATGTATGCAACTTTATTTTTTAAGTGCTTAGAAATTATATGTTCATTTTGCATTTGTGATTGTTTCCTTTTTCTAATATTAACAATATATGTTTAAATAAAAAAGCTTTAGGTTCAATTTACTTTAATTAACGCTTAACTGTTTAAACAATTCATATTTTTGTGTATCCCATTTCGTTCAACAGAGGGTGACAAATTATGAAGTGACACTAGGGTGGCTTTTATTTAAAACCTTGCTAAGTTTAAATTCGCCACACCAATAGATACAAACTACAGCACATGACGCAAACTTATATTAATAGATTTGAGCTTGGTTTTGTATCCTGTTTAAACAGAAATCTATAAAAAAACAAACAAAATGTAGGAGACTTCAATAATAGTAGGTATTCCCACAATGCATGACAATCACAAGTGTATTATTTCCGGTAGATTTGTGAAGCATATTTGCTTAAATCCCCTTTACCAGTTGCTATTACAGAATCAAATTCGTCTCACAACGATAATTTTTGTGTTCAAAGAACCGTTTACCTAGACAATTAAAAACCGATCTATCTCTTATTCTCTCCCTCTCCCCTTGTACGAGCTAGTACATTTCAATTGCATGATCTGATACACCAAATTATACTTAATTTCCTAGCTTCTAGATATACAGAAAGTATTGTTTTATTATGACGCTACTGACGCATATGTTATTATCTTTTGTGGGGACTTCCTCCCTCTAAAGGTTCAACAGTGCTGTTTAGTTTCCGTTCTATGACTAAGTAAAATGTAAGCGAGGGAAGACCTTTCGTGTTTGTATTCATAACAAAGTTAACGCTTTACTGTACGGTCTTAAATTATCACGCTTATAAATTCGCCAGTGAATCAGTGATTTACCAAGATCTTCCTGAGGTTACGCCCTCACCTAATCTTTTTAAAGCCTGTACTATCAAAGTGTTGTGTTTAGATGGAAATAGAAACAAAAATAGGATATAATTCTTGTACTTTAGGGTCAGAGGGTAAGTTACAAGTCTGTATATTTTTTAACTTTAGTCTTTGATAATATATTATCGAACTTTCTTTGTTTTGTTTCTTATCCAACTAATTATTTATGTACTACTAATTTATTTGATTTATTAGAAATAATTTGTTTGATAGATAACGCTTGGGAAATATTTTAGTAGTTGTGTCACCATATTTGTCTTTGCTTTAGCCGATGAGTAATAATTTATTGATTAGAAGTATGACTGTGAGACGAAAACCACGTGACAACACCCCACTTGCGAATATTTGTACTTCTTGCTAATATGAGGCTCACTGCACAAATTAGAGGAAAATGTAAATATGAATAGCTTTATTGCTTCTCAAAATATTCCCTTTTCATGGCTATACACTTTTGACATTCCATGAAACCGATTTTCAAAACACTTCTTCCACTCTGAACGAAGGTCTCTGAAACAAGCGAATCAAATGCTTCAACGGCTTCTTCAGACTAAGAAAAGCACTCGCCACACATTTGATTTTTGGTATATCGTTAGGCGACAAATTTGACGAATATGGAGTCATTCTTTTGACTTTGTTGCTGTCGTATTAACCCGTTGATATATATATATATATATATATATATATATATATATATATATAATAAAGACAAGTTATTTGCAGTCAGCAATAAGAAAATTGTATATAAAGTAAGATGTATCTGTAAACAAACTCTTATGAAAATAATAAGAGCCATTGACAAATAGAAATCGGGCTGGTAGTTATATAGCCATTAACAAAACATTAGCTTTATTACTTCACAGAGGAGGAAACATCCACTGACCAATGGTGTCGGCTTGTTAGCCTCATCAGAGTGGAATAGTTTTCAAAAACCCTATGAAGTAATCGAAGCTATTATAATGATATAATTTCGAAACAATCACTGTACTATGGCAAAAGTAAATAAAACCGCCATCAGGTGATAAAACACCAACACTACTAAAGTGTGAAAGTACAGAATTGAACCGAAACTACATAATAAATTTTATAAATGACTATAAAAGTACGTCTGGCTTTTGAGATTTGCGGAATGTTACAGCAAAATTTATTTGCAACCGTAACAAACCTTCTCGTGGCGACACCCGGGTTCATGCCCCAAAGGCAATTCAAATAAACAAAGACAAGTTATTTGCAGTCCGCAATAAGAAAATTGTATATAAAGTAAGATGTATCTGTAAACAAACTCTTATGAAAATAATAAGAGCCATTGACAAATACAAATCGGTTTGGCAATGTTCGCAAACCCCCACGTATAAAACGTCGGTAATGTGTGCACAATACTAGAAAACTGCGTAGTTGGTGTATATCGCTAATTAAAAACAAGTACTTATAAAAGTCTTTATTACTCACGATTCACAAGCCTAATTAACAGTATATGCCTTATTTATAGATGTTTCCAGTTCAATTAACAATGAAGCACTATCACACTAATGTTATTTACAAGCACTAATATCTTCTTAAACTAAATTCTTAACCATAAGTCTATTAACAACACTAATACTACTGTTTATTTATTACACTTTTGTCTATTTATGTATTCTACAAGCTGTCGATACAATAGACACGTTCACATAATACTAATTTATATTTACTCTTGGACTTCCAAAAGCTTAACTATTTAACTTTACATGATATAATTTATATTCGACATTCTGATATAGACTAACTCTGTACTTCTTCAGCGATCATATTTATACCCTGAATTAAATAGATGATTCATTCTCTGGTATGTGCTCGAACATTCTCGGTTCCTGGAGAATATACATTGCTTACGGCGCTTGTGTGTTCGACGGGTTGCCTAATAGTAGCTCATAACACTGCCTCCTCTTTAAAACCGTTACGTCTCGTAACTGTAAAAACATTTTATCGCCAATTCGATGACTGATGACGGTATCGGCAGCTACCTCCTCTGGTGCATCCACCGCGTCGTTGGAAATAACAGTCAACACTCTTTTCCTGGTCTTGGTAGTCAACCAGTTGATAGCAACAAACAAGGACCTGGACGTTGGTTTTCTGGAAAATTACTTCTAGCATATTTCGGACTATTCTCCAATCTAAGCGATCCAGTCCACAGCCTAGCTTGGGCAGCGCTAGTCTCGTTACTCCATTTTCCATCATCTGAGCCTAAAGATTCAGCAAAGCCTGCCATGGATGTCCATAACTAGGTTTCTGCCATGAAAAATTTTGGTGACCAGATAGTAAACATAACGATTTTTATCCTGAAGAACCAAAGCTTTTCCTACAGTTGGCTGCTGTTGTACTAATTCATCCACACATCCAAAACTTTTTCTTGAAAACAATAGCTATCCCTCTTGATATTTGCAGGTCCTGAGCTACGCAATGTCTAAGGGCGCTATCAACAAGTAACTTCTCACATGCAACACTATCACACAACGTAAAGGAGAAAATCGCAAACAGGATATAACAAATAACATATCACACCCCCTTTTCACAATAAAAGAAAAATATATATTTCGTCTTCTAAATCGCAACTATGATACCTACGTAGAAAAGTCCAAAAGATGTTCTAGTGTATGCCGTTGTGGCTCGTTAAACTTAACACTTTTTGAACTGCTCAATTTTGACGTGCTTTCTCTCTTCGCTTCTATCGTAGCCGGAGTAGAAAACGATTTCGACCAATTCTGTCACACACATCGGGCTCGACACTCCAAAGTAGCTAATTGTTCGAACTCGCACTGAGTTTTATATCACTGTACGTCTAAATGTAAATTTTCAATCTGGATGGCTGAATTTGGGAAATAATATGGCGTATAAAGCAAATGTCATCCGTTGCCATTGTTATTATAAGAAAAATAACAGATAAATTAAACATTTAGCAAGTGCAGTTCAGCAGATAGTGCAACATTGCACAAATTTAAATACAAAGAAAGACAAATTATGAATAAACAAAAAGCTTACTTTTTATCAAAGGTCGTAGCTTAAGGTTATTTGCTTCTCGGGAAACCTAATTCTGGCGTCTCAATGTTCAACGGGTTTCGTGAGGTCTAGATGTTCAATTTTCTTCAAATTCCTCGCAGTAAAGTTGGCTGTTGGCTTACATCTCCAGGGAACACAAAAAATAATGGTATTTAAACAAGAAGGTATGAATTCACTGATAAACTTCACTGCATTTCACGTACTAACTGTTAACGTCGATCAGTGCGATGGTTGAACATAATGTGTTTAAAGCGCACCTTTCTCGTTGTTGTCCCCACCCGTCGTACAACTTTTCTATTTGTTAGGGCGATAGCCACACACTTTTTGAACCGTGCGGACATGCATAAAACTGTATGTTATTCCCCTACAGTGAGTGAGACTTGAAAACCCCAATTTTATGCATAATAACCTAATTTATGCTACTTAAATTAATGATAGGAAACGATACCTACAAATTCGGTTTAAAATCCCCTATTCCTAATATTGCAGTAAAACTTTGCGAATTTTAAAGAGGCGTAACACTGTATTTTGCAAATTCTGTTTGAACAGCATTAATGTCTGGGTTGTAGACATATTTTTACAATTTGGCCGTATTTTATTATATCAATAACCCAGAGTGAATTGCCAATATTGAGAGGCAACACATCTCTGGCACAGTTTCTGTCCCGCCTGTCTTTTATCCATTTTCTTTTAAAACATTTAGTTTTATCGATTTTTCTAAGAGACTAGGTAACTGAAGAAAATTCGATTTTAACTTGCGGTTCATAAACAACTCCCCATCTTTACGGGAGTAATGTCAAGAAATTATCTTTTTATTTATTCTGCTTTATTCGACATTTCTGCTTGTTTCAGGTTTTTGTACAATGCTTCACCCGAAGGTACCACATTGGCCAGGAAGCGAGTTTTTTTTACCTGGAAAATTTGAAATTTTACCGAACCCTTGCTGTTCCAAGCAAAGTAGAAATCTTTAACGTGCGTGACAACACTTACACACGGGAACTCTATTTTACCTCTTATCCGAACGAGGGTGTATTTTTGTGAAAAATGCTTGCTTAACATTTTTCTAGCGGACCGTGTCGGGATTCAAACCCGAGACCATGGGCGTAGTAGCCACACACATACATACCACTACGCCATGGAGCCGCGTACCTCCAATATGGACCGTAAAAAATAAGTGCATAAGAACAAACGATTTTATTAATAAAAGTCCCGTACACTTATGATTACTTTTCGACATAATCACCTTGGATATTGAAGTATTTGTCGTAACTGTAAACAATCATTCCAATTACCTACTGCATAAAATGTTGCCCCCGATGAATTAAAATTTTGTGGTACAATAGATTACATTGATGATCTGGACAGTTCCGTAAATTGCATAGACAAATCATTTATGGTAAACCTCCTGTTCTTTCTACCCATTTCAGCAACTCGTCGAACAAGGCTGTCTATAACGGCAGGTTTGCGTCCATGATCTCCTTCATCTTGAACATAAGTTCATCGTTTTTAAATTTTCGGTACCATTCTCGCACAACACCATCACTCTTAGAATATTCTCCATACACTCGGCTTATTCTTCGGTGGATTTTTACCATTTCCTTTTGCTTGCAGGAAACGAATAACATTTCGCAATTCGCACGTGACGAGAAGATGAATTAAGGCAGTTATGTCTACGTGGCTGCAGAATAGCTCAGACTGATGTCAAGACTAGGCTGTAACAGATCGTATGAAGAGAAAGATGCGCAGTCGCTCGCGGGACACAACGGCCACTTGTCGCTCGTCTAACGTTTATAGAATTCCATCGGAAGTTGAAAAAAGGCCCTCGTACACTGAGTCTTTACTACGGTCTTCCATGTTCAATGCATAGAGTGCAATGTGCTACAAGATTATTAATTTGCGTTGGTAGGTGAATTCACCAAACACTGGATTTTGCAATACCAGTACGAACAAGTTCAAAAACTTTTAGGTTAAAATGGCGGAACTATTTGATGAGTGAACCCTTCGTTGTACTGTTAAATTTTAAAATGCCCGTAAAGGGCGGGAATCCCGTAACAAATTAAGGGTGTACTGGTTAACTACTGCAACGTGGGAGTAGATTCTTATATAAATAAATCACTAAAGTGCAAAAGTAATGGGGAAGTTAGAATTAGCAATCTACGTTACGATAAACACTTATCCTGAAAGGCCTTCTCTTTAGTACAGTCTTAATTAACGGTTGGGGTACGATCATCTGAATGACGAGTTTTCCCAGTAGATCCTGATTGGGTCGGTCTTGTGGTGGAATGAAGTTGTTCCTACGGCCAATATACAATCAAAACTAAGAAAGCAACACTTCTCACTGCCTCACCTAATTCTATTTGACTAAGATCTTCATAACATTTTCCAACAAACAGGTACACACACATAAATTTTAATTTACATAGAATTACCTTAATTTCGGTTATCATAACATTTTTCTTGTAAATGGGTATTTATACAATTTCAAATTACAACAATAAATTCAATTTGAATTTATCGTCATCTTCAAAAACCAACTACAGACATTTACTCAAGTTTCTAAAATAAATTTCAATGTGCAGTGTTTTGTATTTAATGAAGTCAGTACTATAATCTACAATTACGGTGGCCGTTTTATACCTTCATCACAATCTTAACAATATCAATTCACAAACACAACCTTACTGAAAAATATTTACTAGGATAATTTACAGGTTTCATTCCTTTTGGTGATTCTAGAAACAGACCTCCATAAACCAGGCTTGTGTCCGCAATGTGAAAGGTAATGGGATTCCAACTATGTTGTTGACAACATCTGTTCAATCTGTTTTTGTCTGTTTACGCCGTCTACATTAAAGTCAGCGAATATCACCACGTTGGAATCATTTGCACTAGGTATAAGCCAAATCTGTTTTTTTTCTAATCCCTAGAAATCATTTACCCTCAACATGTTTTCTGTTAACCGATTCACGAGTAATTAATTAAGTTTTTTCTTCTACTTTTTGCTCTCACCATTCTGTTTTAATTTCTATGTCTTCAAAATTTATGTCATTGTATTACTTTCACTCATATGTAACTTACATTAGATCACATAGAAAATGCGTGATTTCCTGTGGTTTGCCCAATGATTGCACGTGATTATTGTCATGTCTTCGGCAGTCTGTAATTTTACATGGTATGTTATTATTATGTCTGTTATGTTATCGTCCTGAATTCCACTTAGGTCATCTTCTGCATCTATGTAATTTAATTATATTGTAAGGATATTACTTTTATCTTGCTTGGTTGCTAAGTTACTGTAGCCACATTTGTTTTTTGTAACTTTAGATTTTATTGTTTCCACTAAAAGGAGTAAATAGCACTCCAATGAAAACATAAATATTGACAATATCGCTGTTATTCAATCATTAATTATCTTGAAAGCTTTCTTAACATGATTACGTTATGCAAACTTATTCCTACTATTGGTCTGTTTACCCAAACTAACTATGGTAATTACACATACTCGCGTCTTTGTATTCGGATTCATAACGTGCAATATTAAAATTTGTTTTTCTTTTGCGGTTTTTAAATATGTCATTGACCTGAGATAGTTCAACTAAATATTATAAGACAAATAAGTATGGTTTTGTATTTTAAACTTATTGCCTGAATTCCCTTTATAAAAACAAAAACATTGCAATGCCATGCTTAATTACCACTACTATTTGTGAAATCATAATATACATTTATTCGGTTTATTTTAAATTGTTTTCTTACTGGTTTATATCTAAAGTAACGCGATTGCACTACATATACACATGCCTTTAAGAAGGAAATGTTCAGATTATGAAATTTCGTATCTGCACTGATAATAGGAAAACAACTACAGGCAATGTAGATCTTTCAAGCCAACAAATCACTGCATATTTTTCTAATTTTTTGAAAATGAAATCATTTTCCTGTTGTTTCTTATTCTATCTATAAAATAGTCTTTGATCGATAAGTTTTGAATTAATCATTAAAGATAGCCTTTAACTCTTTATTTATTTTATTATGGTTCAAGGAATCTGTAATAATAAGATTTTTTCTGGGATAAAAGTTACTTATTTGTAATGCAACACCCTAATTTGAAATCTTTGAAACGGATCGTCAAATCCTTGAAATTTTTAGTTTACAAATTTGAAACAACTGCTTGTGATCAATCTCAAAAATAAGGTTAGAAACACCTGAAATATAATTGCAAAGCTTTTCAGCCCTCTTCCCCTCCCTCCATACACGCAAAGAGTTCCTTTTCAATTTGTGCATATCGAATCTCTACTAAGCTCAGCAACCGAAATGCAAAAGCAATAATCTCGCAAGATTTGCCTTTATTTTCTAGAAATAAAAAAACTGATTGCATCTGCACTAACTATTATTGGCTTCTTTGCACCAAAAAATGGTAAATTTAAAGAGCTTTCCAATAAAAGTGGATAAGCAAAACAGTTCATTTGGAAATTGAAATGATGTATATCCCTAATCTTCTACTATTGGTGGGTCATTTTGTTCTCGGGAGGTCCTCGAGATCGTAACGCGCGTTATCACTTCAAAAGTTTGTATACGTAACTCTTCTACATGTCTTGTTACCGATTGTTTTCTACTCCTCTGGGTGCTGCTATCTCGAAGTGAGTTTACAACCACAAACGTTTATTGTCATGTTCAGTAATATACCTTGCCTGCACCACTACTCTATTATCACTAATGTTAATCAAATGTAGAACAAAAGGTTTGATGATATTTAAGCGTTTTTCCTTGTAAAGGATCCCAAAACATTCCATTTCTTTTTAGGTAAACTGAAGTTTCACAGTTTCTGATTTTACAAAAATGTATTTTGCTGTAAAGTTAATCATCCCTAATAATCTTAAATTTATTTTTTGGTGTTGTTAATTTGTGACCAGAATGCATTTCGCTGTAGGGGGCACAGAATGATGTATTAATATGGCACCTAAACAGTAGGGTGACTCTAAAAAATTGTACATAAACAAATTTATAGGACAATCAATGCTGATCTATTATCTAATAAATACTCTACTAATAATAACAGTCGCAATGGCTATTCTGACAATTTGAGCGAAATAAGTTCAATTTCCATACCGGAACATCTTACGTTGTGTTGAATAACCTGTAAAACTTGACCAAGAAAATCCAGACTCAATTTATATTACTATTGGAAGTTATCAAACGATGCAAAAAAAAACAGCAAGGTTTGCAGCTAGGCACGATGTTCCAGTTTTAAGTTTATCACGGCGTGATCTTGTAAGTTCTGCTAATTCATTGTTGGTGCACAACTTTTTGTGGTCAACTTCTGATGGAACACATTTTACATTAGTAGCAACTGAATTTATTTATCTTCAACCAAAATATGTTAAGTACCACTTCTAGGTGTAAAAATTGCTCTCTTAAAAGGAGATCGCATATTTCTAATTTTACACAAATGAAATAAAACTGTTTCTTAAAAGGAATTCGTGAGATCTCTTACAACCAACTTATGGTTTCATTATCACAAGCGAACTACTTTCTTATAAAGGAAAACCCGATTAGCAACAAATGTACCTCAACGTGAATAAAATAAAGAACATAGATACAACCACATGCGTGGAATCATGACGTACTCGTAGGGTTCGATAATAAAATACCAGATTTTATTGTTATATTGAAACAAAATAGATTTGAAGTACTTAAATTTATAACTGTATATACTAATAAAACTTACAGGATGATGAATAAACAACCAATCGTTTAAATTGAGAAAGCAGTTGAAATTGTTACTGAATACGCATATGACAGTAAAAAGAACACAAGAAATATAGGATTTAATTACGTAAGAACACAAATATTTCCATGCAAGGGTGGCACGTAAAAATTACTGTAATAATTTTCTTTGTTAGAGTTTGGAAATTGCTTATTATTACAATTTATTTCATTCTGATTACTAATTCTTTGATTCCGTATTGGGAAACCATTTGTATGTAAATAATAATTTTTATAGAAATTTACACGCTAACTGTCACTTAAATAACTGCATTTATAATTATTACTCATCTTTATATATGAAATAACAGAGTCTTCTTTTGTCAGTATTTCTTCATTTTTTGCTCTGCAAATTTCATCATTTAAATGGTTATAATTTCTAACTTCTATGATAGTTTGCAGTTCTGATTTTTGTAATCGGTTTGCGAAGGAATACTTGCAATTTTTTCGTTTGTTGATTTTAAAATATTTACAGCATTGTTGTTCATGTCAAGTTGTTCTACCATGATTTCTTCCATTAATGTGCCAAAATTATTTACTGATTTATTTCGTTGTTTTGGATTATGTAATTGGGTGCATTCAGCCACACACAACACTGCAGCGCTTTAATTAAGAAACTTCCTGAATGGTCATTTTAACCGTCACTTTTTAAAGTACTACACTGCAGCAGTCCCCCATTAGAAAAGCGTATAAATATTCTGCTGCATAAAGCCGTTTTAATAAAGCATGTAAACAAAACGTATTTTTATAAGTTAGCTGTCATGTATTTTGCAAGTTTAGCATTAGTGTGTATTGTTTTCTATTATTGATGTTATTTGTAAAAATATAGTATTAAGTCCTACGACAATATTAATATTGTCATCAACAAATAAGGATAAGTTTTTGGCCATACCTAAGCCAAACAGTTTTTTAAATGTCACCTGTTGACCTGTCATATGTTTAGTGACATTTCCACATACCGCCCAGCGATTGCGCAGTGCAACAGCAAAACGCTTCACTAAAGCGCTGCAGCACTTTATGTGGGCTGAATGCACCATAGACACGATAGTGTTGGAATTGATTTCCATGTCAAAAAAATTTGTTTTACATCCTTAACTAAAGCTATGTTATCTGAATATGACGTATCCAATATAATTTTTGCAGATTATTATAGTCCAATTTTTAATACATAATTTGTTAATCAGTTTCCCCTTCTGTTTCGAAAACTGTTTAACAGAATTGTCTGTAGCATCATGCTTGGCAACATGCTTGCTGCATCTCTTAAATCGAATTTTTCTCCCATACTGATATTATTGCTAAAATTGACAGCCTTACGTATATTTAATACTAATGTTTGTGTAGCATTCAACAAACGTAACAAAATGTTTGAGCACTCTTCTACTAGAAATCCTGTATTCCCTATATATTTCTTAACAGTAATTATAATATCCACAATGTGGACTTTTTTGATATATTCTAATAGAAGCTTTTATAACTCTCGGTCAAATCCCAGCAATTATTCAAGTTGTTTTGTACAAATTTGTATATTTTTATGTCGATTTCGACTGTTTTATCTAGGTTGCACTTAAAATCTTGCACTTGATTTCTTATACCCCTAATTTCTGATATTTACACCTTACTTAAACTTAGGTAGCTACTTTATTTATCGTAATGTTTACCCTACACCTGATCAGAACTTTGCTTCATTTCTTGTTTCTTCAACTCCTTGATAAGTTCCCATCTTATTACTCTTTCCCGTATTATTACCAGTATTACTAAACTCCTCCCATGACCAAAAACCCAATTACCATTCCACTTAATTCAACCAAAAGGTCATTATCTGCATTAGCTGTGGAACGGCCACTATTTCCAGCTTGTTTAACTACTTCTTCCATTGGTTCCGATATACCCATTATTTTCTTTATGACAAGCTGCTATCGTGGCAGGGTTGCTATGTAATGCCGGGTCCGTGGTGATACTAAATCGTATGTCAGACCTGAAATGAAAACAACAATTCTATCCGGAACTCACTATTTTTATTCCCTCATTTATACCGGAAACATCAGTTAATATACTGACAATCTGGGTTGCATTCTCTGCACCTCTTGCTTAGTTTGTTAACTCATGCAATTTCTTAATAATTTTATAGTACTATACATTGTACTGTTCTACTTTCTATAATTAATATTATGCCCTAATTACACTACAGATCACTCCGCTCAATATTTTTGATATACAGTAATGAATCATTGCCACCATGTCATACTAGTAAGCATTACGCCTTTTGCCCTTATTGATGCTCATTAGGACAGGAATAACAAAATTGTTATTTAAGCTTATACACCTTATGGGAAGCACAGCACTGCGTAGCTCACATTTCGTGCCCTCGCATTGTTTTATCTGGCATCACAGGTTTTGGTAATAGTACGGCATAGATCCAGTTCAACTCCCTTTCTATAACCAAAAAATTATATAAAGAAATATGTTTAAAGTGCCGGGTCTAGCTAAAATTGTGATGTTAGATTAAACAACGCAAAGACACAAAATATGAGCTAGGAGATCCTGTACTTCGGATAATGAGCCAATGTTCGAATAACACCTTTGCTATTCCTGCCCTGATGAGCTCCAATAAGGGCAAAACATGTCAACAGGATGCACGTGTCATTTTCCATAAAATTTTCTTGTTATTTATATACACGCTATAAATGTATTTTACCCAAATGTATATCAAACCGATTAGTAAAATTTCTAATATGTACGATATTTTTCAGAGCCATTCATAAAACGGGACGATATGGATGACATACTGATAATCTCTTTGAAACAAAGTTCTGCAGCAATGCTATGGGTTGATTACTTTAATATTTATTTTAAACACATGTGCGAACAAGCTAATCGCAAACCTTTTCGGTAAAAGCATTTTATAATTTACAACATCAATACTATTTTGTTATCCTATAGGATTCACCACCTGGGTGCAGAAGAAGTTACTGAAGCTAATTCCATTGATGCTACTGCGATACAAGATAGATCAACAGGGGTAAAATTGCAACTAATAGTGGTTTGTCCAAATCTGTTGGACCACATTTTATGTAACCCTTCAACTTCATCAAGACTGGGAAAATTAATTATGCCTGATCGAACACTAGCTTTACTTTTAGGAGTTTCTGACGACAACCTTAACGACGTTCATAAAAATGGTAATACTATCATACAAATGTGTAAACTTGCTGATGAATATTTTAGCATTGCCTACTTATTTTCAATGGCAGCGCTTAGGTGTGGGACAGGATCAAGATGAAAACTTTACTAAAGAATTTTTGGGAACAGCAGTTTCCATATTATCTAGAGTTTGGAAACAACAGATTTCAACTCCACAACAAAAGTCACTTATTTCAGTATTACCTAAAAAAGTTAGACAGGTAAAATTGAACTATGCTTGATGTGCTTAAACATAATTTTAAACTATTTATCTAGGGACATAGTAGTGTTGTAATTATTTTAACACATCCACTGAAACGTGAAGATATTGTTAAAGTATCTGTAGAAAGAAACAACAAAATAATTGAAATAAAAACTGTTAAGCGACGTAACCCTTACACTTTAAAAATAACGATACCAGACAGTTGCACGGAGATGTCAGCTATAGTTCACATATTAGTAGAGAAAAATGGTAGCATTATTGGAAGTAGCCCAGTCAAGTGTGAAAGCCGCCTCAGAGAGCTAGAGCAAATTTTACGCTCTGCTGAGAACCCAATGGAGTTTATGTGCCAGGTAAAAACCTTTGATAATTATTGATTTATACAAATAGCCTTTGTGAGCGTGTAATATAATACTACAGTTTTTTATATTTTAGGCTTTAGGTTTCAGTCCGAGCAATAAAGAACATATGGACAACTGTCTTGTATATTCGTTTCAAAAGAATGTACCACCAAATTTTCATTTACTCTCAAACTTCACGCCAAATTTGGGGTCAAATATCTATGTACATCGGCATGGTAAGCTGCTTGTATCTCGGCCTAGTACAAAATATTAGCGTTACTAAAATGCTTTTCTTAAATTTATGTGGTGTTACATAATGCTTGAATAACATCCCACTGGGTGTAAATGTCCCACGGCATCAAAAAATCCTTTTAAGAAGGTTAACAATATGTCACAAAGTACAATTTAGTAACAAATTGATAAGTTAATATAGTAAATTATAAATTTCCAATATGTCTTTCTGTACGAAATAGAAAAATACTGTTTGGATTTGAAACCTCTTACAAAGGATTTGTTACTACAAAATTCTACTTCTTTATGAAGCTTATTCAGGCCACAAACTTCCTGTTTTTAAGTTGTAATAGTTTAAGTTGAAGAACATTTTTACGGGATGATAGGGAATAATGCTCCCTGTATGTTTGTTGTGGTTTGTTTAACATTCTTCTTAATTTTCTTTGGGAATTAAACCACTTATATTTTTTAAAATCAACTTTATTTACGTTTCGATCCATAACCTAGGATCGTTGTCAAAATAATAAAAACTTCAAGTTTGACATTTATGACATAAATTGAAGGTAACTTTGATTTATTGATGTTCGAAATATTTGGTTTGAGTACACAAAGCAAACATTTTTAAAGTTTAAAAGAATGATTGCCTTCAATTTGTGTTGCGACCTGGGATCGACTTTCTTTAGGTAGCCAATATGCTTAACGTGAAATCAGCTGATTAATTTTTATTGGTGAATTTTATATAAAGCACCATTTAATAAATATTGCATACTTTTTAAACACTTTTAAAAACAACCTGGAACGCTTTTAGAAACCATTGATTTGATGGTATTTTATATCATTATGTTTTGTTTATTTTAACACTATCAATACTAATTTGACTTATGATTCTCGACTTGAATTGAAACCATAAAATAACCCCACACATTAAAACAAGCAAACAATACATGAGAGAAAAGGATGCATTAGAACTTTACAGTGTTTAGTAGAATCAAACTGATTTGTTTCTATAAGGTTTGAAAATCATTCCAGGGAATTTTTATAAATTATAGCCAAATAATTTCACAAGACTACTTTTTAAACAGAGTTACGGTAAAAATACAGTTACCCCTTATTTTCTAAAAAGATAAACTTGAAGTTTACTTAATCTAGTCCTATAAATTGCTTTTGTGTTTGTTTGGAAATGCCCTAGTAGTGTCCCACATCAATAGTTTTCATAATTTTCTGAAGCCTGTAACTCTTTTGTTGTATTCGTTGCAAGATAAAACCCACCATGTGTGTTTTTCTATAAAAAATGTAAAAATATTTAGAAGCAGCTCTCTAACTATTAACCCACATGTGCTCAAGTTGCCAAATGAGAGCAAATTATAAAACGAAAATATGCAAGGTAAGATTCCTACTCTAAATTATTAAAGAAATAATTTATGAATAACACTGCTTTTAAATATTATTTTACAAGATAAAAGGGGTTTAAAAAGATTTAAAACTTTGTACAATTTTGGTTAACGTCACTACGAAGAGTGATAATTAAACAATGAAAATCTGTATTGAGCACGTGACTGTACCCCATCTCTACTCTGACCTTATTGGACAATTCTAGAGTTACTATATACATTAATAAAGTTTCAGTGCAGAATGTTCTGTGTAAAGTGTGTTCTGCCATTTCTTACATCTTAAAATAGTGGATATAAAACTGAACAAAGACTTTATTCTAGCGATAGGTGGTCTGTTCCACTATAATACAGAAATCTTTGTTCCCACATCAAATAACGGGTAGAGAATAAAAACAAAAACTGAAGAAAAAATTTCATGGTCAAAGATATAAATATTGACTTCCTTTTTGAATTTAATAGCATAATTCACCAAGAATTTGTCGTATTTGACCAAATTATTAGCACAGTATTGCTGTACATTGCAGTCTACGATGTGTTATTTGCGCTCTTCTAAGTATACAGGTAATGCTTTTAGTTTCATATTTGTAAACTTACTGCCTCCTTAATTTAAAAACCATTTCAATTTCTACTTATTTGAATATACGGGTCCGTTACATCTGAGTGAGTCCAGATTAAAATAACCCCATGGCACAGCTTGTATGTCATAAGAGGCGACTAATGCAGACCAACACACACTCCGCACACACATGCACGTGCCCATGCACTCACGCATGCTCAACCATACCATTTGGTTTTGCTTTTTTTGTCTTCGTCTCTCGGATCTTGTGTTGTTTCTTTTTTTTTTAGTTTTAGCTTTTGCTTCTTCATTTCTTTCGATCTTCATGCCTCTCCCTTTTCTTTAGCTGGTCTTGCTTACTCTCAGTCCTCACACTGACTTTGTTTAATTTTCTATCTTCTTCCTTTTCTCTTCTTTGAAAACTACAACTTAGTCGACACTCAGTCGATTTAGCTATCCTTTTCTTGGATTGTCCATTTAGTGCGATTCTTTGTTTCCGCAGCTTGAAGTACAACAACTTTTTTATCCAGTGTTCTTGACGTTTTCTAGCATAGTTTGAGGCTTGGCAGTTATCGTCCCATTTTCACTTTTACTGTTGGTTTTCTTTCTTGTTTCGTTTCTTAGTTTTAGTTTTTTTTCGCGAGAAACCAATTTTTTTCCCGAGGTTTAAAACCTTACTGTTTGTTTACCAGAAATATCTGTCGTTCGACGCCTTATGCAATGTTGATGCCATTGCATCTTCATCCTTATTGATTGCTACCCTTCATTTTCCATAGTTTTTTACATTTTTGGTTTTGTCTGGTACTTTGGCACTTCAAACCGGATAGACTTTTTGCTTTCACTTTTTGGTCCTGTTCTGTTGTTTTATACACGTTTCCTTTCTGTTCGTATGGTTGTTGCGTTGCTTAGTCCATTATTTCGCTTCCTGCCACAGTTAAAGATTCAAACTATGATCCATTTTTAAGTTCTTAATATGCTAGTTACCTAAATTTGATAACAGATAAACATTTAGTGAAATCTTCTTCTTCACACATCACCTAACAAATTTACTGTTAATCTTAGAAGCAATAAAGTCCGAAGCTTTAGACAATGTAAAATTTCTTTTTCACACAACCTGACCAGCTTAAAATGACAATGGTCGGAGGCTCAAATTGTACGGATAAGCACTTTTTTAGTAAGCAACTCTTAACTTCTGTTTAGTCATAAAAAATAAATCTCGAAAAAGCCTTAAGCGATTGGTAAGTTAAAGTCGGTCTTTAAAATCAAGCGGATATTCCTTGTTGACATTGATCCCTATAAGCATGTCGCCATACAAATAAATTCCATGCCCAAAGTTTAAATAGGAGAGGCTGAATCCAGTGACTTCATAAACAGAAATGTGAAGCACAAAACCCAAAAGTGGGAAGTTTAATGTCCCAACTTTACTGATGCTCTCCTGAGTACGACCATATCATAATTTTCAATACCCTGTTTACACGTTCCGTAGGGTTGGCTTGTGGATGGTACTTTGCATTAAAGATTCTTTTGCTTTATAGGAAATGGCCATTTTATGAAATATACTGCTAATATATTGACAATCATTATCACATAAAATTGTCTCAGGTGCATCATAAATTAAAAAGACATTTTCCTCCATATGTTTGACTACAGCTGAACTGGTAGCAGTTTTTAGCAGAAATAGCAAAACATATTTTGTGAAGAAATCTATAACATCAATATAAATCTATTCCTTTTCGATAATAATGGAAGTGACTCAACCAAATCAGTTGAAATCACCTCCCACGGATGAGACACACTTGGCTATCTCAGCTTTCATCCACAGCCAATAATATTTCATACAGATGGTTTACGAGTTTTACAAAACCCATGTGCCCAGCTGTCGGTGCATCGTGGTTTTCTAGAAACACTTCCTGCACAGATTTAAGCACCGCCAATTTCCATTTATCACCATCATTTGATGAAATCGCTTTGTTATCCACAACTTATATATTTTATTATTATGCACATGCCGCTTCGGAAATTTATCAGGGATCCTAAAAATTTTCCCTTTAAATTAATGTACCAGTCCTAACTACATCCTTAATATCTACTATAGTATTGGTTCTAGATACAGCGTTCGGTTCTTAATGAGAAACGCTTTTCCTATAGACAACATTAGCGTTGTAACCTTGAAGATGCAAGGACTTCAGACAAAATAACCTAAAGGATTCTGAAGTTTGTGAAACCACAATAGAGTATGATGATTTGTAATCACCGAGAATGAAACCTCTTCAATGTAAGATCGAAATTTTTCAACGCTCCATACTACCACTAAGTCATAGAATAGCGGTGTTCTTGGGCTGCAAGTTTACTACTAGCAAATACCACACAATGTTCTCGTTCATCAAATACTTGAATAAGTACACAACTTAAGCCCATTTACAAAGTGTTCATCTGTATACAAAACCCTTTGGAAAAGCCCACCAAACGAATATAAGCATGGAAATCCAAAATTGCTTAATATCCAAGAACGTAACACTGTAAGCAGTATGTTTAATTTCTAATGCTTGGCCCAGAATAATATCAGTTATCTTTTAGAAATAAATTATTAAGTCGAACATAAAAAAGAAGGTATATACAGTGAGAGTCATTGTAATGTAACGAAGTGATCTGTACATCCTACCAACTTTTGCTTATGAAACTAAAAACGAACAAGTTTATTTTTTAGAAAAATTTGCAACTTCTCCATATTTCTGTTTTATTTACACATGATTATCATAAATTTTTAGTTTAATTCGACGGGTTACCAAATGCTTTCCATATCCAAAGTTAGAATTTCTTGCATATGATCTAATAATTTAATCTTAAACTATTGTAGGCTACACTGCATGCAGTAAACGCAATAGCGTAATTTTACTAGAATGTTAAAGTGATGATTTTTGTTACTAATTACTCCGAGTAAAGAGTTAGCAACCCTGCTTAAAGCGACCACTGGTACACATCCATCAAAATGCGGTGTTAATATCATATACAGGGTGGCATTAGTTTTGTCGTTAAATTTAGAAGGTGCTAGAGATTGATTAGTTAAACAGAAAGCCTATAAGGTACTTTTCTATAGGACTGTTTTTTAAATGCTTGACCGAGGTCAACTTAAGTAAAAGTTCTGGGACTGCTGCCTTGTATGTTTTTTAAGAAATAATTTAATTATTGCAAGTGCTATCCTGAATCATAATGCACATGAAATGATTTCACAATAAGTGTTCGAAATTTCTACCGTATTTGCAAGTTCGTGGTTGGTATAATTCTTGGGTTGTCATATTTTCAAAAAACAACTCATTTAGCTGCTAATGCGACGAAAACTACAATTACCTATATCCAATTACAATTGAGTTCCAACACTGAGTTTAAGTTTATTACCTAAGCACATAGTGGAACACATAAAAATCAAACAAGTGAAACACACGACATCTAACCGCGGTTCAGAGCTATGTAATGAAAAAGTACATTCAAATAAAGTAGGGTATCATATTCTGTATAAACGCTAAATTGTAACAAATGCAAAACTACATCAAAAGCCCAATACAGTGGAACACATCAGCATTATGAAATATTATTTTATTATCTAAACATGCGAATTTTAGAAAAAATTTTAAACTTATTTCAGAGTTATTTCGTTTGGCAGCAAAAATGCACTCTAGTTCACTAATTTAAGTTTGCTGAAAGTCGCAACTTAATTGGTCGACTTTAAAGCATGATGTAATTGTATATTTTATTTGTGATCTAGTTAACATTGCAATGGTTTTAAAAAAATTTCGTTTCTTTTGTGTGTTCGTTTGAAGCAAAATTTTTTGCTTTAGACCACAGGTTTATTAACAATTTTTGTTTGGCTTGTCGATCTCTACGCCTCTTTTAAATTAATTACATAAAACTAATGCTGCCCTGTATTCAGTTAATCTGGTATTCGATCCTCTTATGTACAATTAATTTTTAATGTAATTATACAAAACACAAAATACTTGGTTAAAATTATTATATCTTCCAGGGCACGAAGAGTATCCGACTCTATTACATTTCGCTGCAAGATATGGTTTAGAAAAATTAGCCATGCAACTACTCGAATGTCCAGGTGGTGATGCTGCTTGTGATATTAAAAATGCATGTGATTTAACTCCAGCGGAAATTGCACAAAACGCAGGGCATAACGATTTAGCACATATTTTAAGTGGATATATGGTAAGCATATTTTGTTTATTATTGTTATAAAATTGGAAGTTCATGTAATAAATATATCCATTGTAAAATTTGGAAGAGCTTGATATTTTAAAATTGCTTAGCATAGTCACATAATAACTTATCTATGACGTAGTAGCTTTCGAATTAGGAATTGAAAAATGACAGATAGTAAGAATAGGTGCATATTTTCTATATGCACATGCGCAAAAACAAATAAATATTGCTTATTTAGCCCTTTAACTGGTACATTTGTAAATATACATTTTCAAAATAGCACACTTAAAGTGTAATGAGAGTAAAGAACTTTTGCTTGAAAATAACTCATGTATCTAAAGTGTTGGGGCGTGTTCTCAAGGGAAGCTAGGAAAGCACAGCTTCCCTTCACAAAAAAGTACTAAATAAATTTTATAAGATAATTATTATTTAAAATGCACTTCGTAATCTACAAGTTCAAAAAATATTCCACACACCAAATAACGCGGGGAACTTCAATTGGAAGTTAAGTCATATGTATATGCTGGATTGAAACAACTTACAAAAGATGATGCAAGTTGTGTTGCCGTAGCTATAAAGAGAGCGTGTCGCGCTCTGTTAATTCTTATATACTTAACTTAATTTAAGTTTTTAAGAATATTTTACACTTGTAGTGTTACATTTACATCTATATACATTCTTTGGACTTTTTTTTATTATACTAATATTATGCAAACAGAGCATCATCAATCAATTTAAACTTAAAATACAGTTCACAAATTTAGCATTGTTGTATGCTGTATTCCGATAGCTTATACCTGTTTTGTTATGTAGTGCTTCATTCAGTTCTAAGCACCTTGAAGTTATAATTATAACAGTTTGAGTGTCGTAAAATAGGATGAAAAATTGACCACTTTTCAACTTTAACTGAAAATGAACCCAATTTACAATTGCTGAAAGAATAAGTTATCCTCGAGATAACGCAGATATCAATCTTATTTAGCCCTAGAACTTGAAAAATTTGCAAAATGTGTCCTCTTTCTTTGAAAAAAATTAAAACTGCCTTTGGTCAACTTCAGCCCATATGCGGTGAAACTGGCTTCATATATAAATATCTCTGAAAACACTTTGTGGTAGGTAGGGTGAAGTTAATCAAGTGAAAAATGAACAGTAAAGTATTAATCATTTAATCAAAAGAAAATTGGCTGTTAAAGAGAACAAATAGCATGATTATAGCCTAAAACTATATGACAAACGCGATTCTTTGCTCTTGTTTTTGTATAAAATTAAATAAAGATAAATGAGTATTAAAACTAAGTTCTCTATGTCGAAATACATTTGGGTTTTCTAGTTTGATTTTAATGTTTTCTGAAAGTAAATCATCTTTATCTTCAATATTAGGCCAGATAAATACATCACCTTTCAATCACCTTAAAAAATTAATAGTGACCTCATTATCATTTACTGACAACACTTTTCCAATAAAATGTTTAAGGGTCTTTCATGTTTTGCATTGAACTATAACCCATGAGTCTTTTCGTATATCACCGCTTTTTAATTCCTCCTCAACAGTCTTTAAATCAAGATAATGATCATTCTCTGAACATAACCCAACCTCACTTTCACTTTCTTTGCTGTCTGTAGCAATCTTCATTGTTATTGCTTCAATCTTGCTTGTTGCTTGGTTCTTGCTTGTTAAAGGCTTGTCGTCATTATCCTTTTCTGAAGAATCTTCGAAGGCAACCGACTTTACAGGATCAAAATTCAATTTTTTCCTTTTTACTATTGAATCATGTTTTTTTTGGATTTCGTTAATCCTTTAAATGTACTATAACTTCACCAATAAATCTTCTGGGGATTTTCTCCTGCACATGAGAAATTTTATCCAGAAACTTCTGCTTACATGATAGAAAAATTCCGCTGCCTGAAAAAGAATTTTGAGTATTCACTTTGAATACAGGAGCTAACCTGTCCATAAAATAGATAGCATTATACCAAACACGATTAGATCGATTGTATCGTGTTGTTTTGGAACAACATTTTTTCTCACAATGCGGAGCACTTCTTGTGCCACCTTCGTTCCAAGAATCCCGCAAATTAGAAGCTTTATGAACAACATACGGTGCTAACATATCACCGTTTGCAGAAACACGTAACATTATTGTTACCGAATTTAGAACATTATCAGGATATTTACCTCGTTTATGAAAAATTAACATTTTTTTTTACCAGGGTTGTCACTTAAATTACTTTTGTCATAAATAATTATTGCTTTTGGCTATACATCTTTAAGTGTTATAAACAATTCATCAAAAGTTTGTGAACATCTCTGCATCAACTGCAACACGGGCTCTCTTAATTTTGTTACTTAGATGTTCCAATAAAACTTGCTTATGATGTGATAGGAAGGATGTTGTACAATTGCAACCAGGCAGAATATTTATAAATCGGGAATCCTTACCTATACAATGAAGATAAGCTTTATCAGTTAGACGTGAGTCTAACGCCTTAAATGGAAATCCTGATTCAGCACACGTGATTAGGTGTTCCACAAAATCATTTTCTTCGATTTTTGTAAACACAGTTTGACCTTCATATTCTTTTATATGCCCACCAGGTATTTTGTTCATGAGAGTTCCCTTGGGAATGTTATATTTTCTAGAAGCTTGATTGGTGCTAACTTTGCCATTCAAAACTTCAAAAAACAAACACTTTTCTAAAGTTTCCCCTGTGCTCTTTAAGGTATTTGGTACCTTTATTATGTTTATATGCACGTGGCATGCTTGATTTAACTAGATTTACTTTATTTACAGGACAAACAAAGCGACCACATAAAATGAACTCTCCTAACAAACTGAACGTCTACATGTTTCGACAGCCACAGACAAGATTTTACAGTTCGGTGAACTTCACCCTGGCAGTTAAGTTCATCCCCGAATTAACGTTAAATTTACACAGATAACCAAAAATTTTTACTACCAAAGAACGAAAAGATTTATTAAATGTTTCAACTGAAGTTATTTTCGAGATACAACATCTTAATATATAAAACCTGTATCAGACTTGTAGAAAGTGATCATCACTATTCGGGTGAAAGTTTAATGACTAATTTATAATGCCTAATTTCACAGGTATCTTCATGCATATTTCCATTCATTGCTAATTGTTGGAATAAAACGTTTTTGTAAAATTTTGTAAAAAAAAAACAATTACACTTGCACAGCTTTAAGACACATAAGTAAAAGTTAAGTTTAGGAATGGCCTACAGGTTTTAATGTTTTTTTTTTAGTTTTCGTCATCTTCATCCATGCGATCAACTTCATCCCGTTTTACGATGCATGAATTATTACTCTAAATAGGCTGCCTATTTTTATCAGAATTAATTGATTTAATAGGTGCTTGTGTATGATTATTTATTACCTTTGTAGTTTTTGAATTTGAACATCCCGATCCTATCAAAAAGATCAAGTAGTAATCATACTTAACAGTTAGTCTGTAAAATTTGTGCAGTACTGCACACATGAAAATGCTATATAAGCATAGAAACAAAACTTTTAAATAGGGAGGTTGTAAGCTGTGGGCAAGCACAGTACAAGTGAAATATCGGAGAGCGTTAGTCATCATCATGATCGTCATCTATTGTGAGTTCATATATAAATCTGCAGCTAAAAAGGAACAAGTCTAAGCTGTAACTAAATAGCTATCCAGTTTACTAAACTATTTTAGTGATGCCTGATGGTTAATTTAAGTGTGTATTTAAACATATTGGCCAAATATTAGAGCAATGGTTAATTTTACCTTAATATTAGCGTTATTTGATATTAAAAAGGTTATAAAATATATAATATCTCCAGAAAAGTCAAATTTCTGGCGTAAAAAACATTAGTGCAATTGTTTATTTGTGGACAGGTAGATTGGAAGTGAAATGGATGGAACAGGTTCATTGACATCTCAATACAATAATTGTAAATGTATTATGTGCAATTTGATACTGAAGGGATTTGGAACCTTTTTTTTCTGAAGAAAAAAAGAAAACTATTTTAAAAGCTAGACCTACTCTGACAATAGCAAACTTGACTAAACCATCCAAATCATATACAAGACATTTTCAAACAAAAAATTTCAACAAATATGATTGGCTCACTGATTGCGACAATACATCAGCATTATTTTGTTGGCTATGCCTTTTATTTTCAAGGGAGAAGTTATGAAATGAAAAGTGGATTTTCGGATTTAAATAATCTTCACAAATTAATAAAGAGACATTACTCCCCGTAAAGCATATATTTAGTCAGTAATTACGAAAAAACGTTTGGTAATGTGAGAATAGAGCATGTGTTAGATGATCAGTCAAAAATTGCCAATGAAAAACACAATCAGCAAAAGATTATGAGTTCTTAAAAGATTTATAGATGTGGTATGTTTTTTGAGTGAACGCGAGATGGGCTTTCAGGTACATGTTGAATCTGAGCGTTCGACAAACAAAGAAAATTATGTAGATTTAGCGAATGTAGTGGCAATGTGTGACGAAACATTGAAATTTTATTTAGAGAATTCTGCAGTATTTAATGGTACCTCTAATATAGAAAATGATCCCACTACATGCTTTGTAGAAATCACACTATGTAAAATAAAGTCCGAAATAGAGGATTCTTCATTTGTTGCAATCATACTCGACGAAACTACCGATGTTGCAAATATCAGCCAGCTTTCAAGGATCATTCATTATGTAATTAAAGAATGTTACTATGCAAAGAATTGCGCTTGCTTTTTATAGAACTGTCCAAACTACAGTGACAGATTTAAATTGTGGTACGTAGTTGCACAGAGCTACAATGGAGTGGCTGTAATGGGGAGTTAGGAGGACTGCAAATCAAAGTATGAGAAACTTATCCATGTGCATTATTTATACATTGTATAACTCATCGTTTAGATTTAGTATTGCAGCAGTCTATGGAAGAGATCTTGTCCAATGATGGACTCATTTGCGCGGCAGCTTCTCTAAATAGACAGTCAATATGTGTATGTTTGTTTCCTTTCCTGTATTCAACATCATAATTGAATCCTGCAAGATATGTTGCATACAGCAATAATCATAGTCAGAAGTTTTTAATTTTGGTGTAAAATCTTCGTTAGGGGAGTGTTATCTGAAATTAATTTGAACCTTCGTCCATAAATATACATGAAAAAGTGATTCACCGCAAATATGATTGCAAGTGCTTTGTGGTCCAACTAACTGTAATTGGTTTCATTTAAAGATAATGACCTTGATGCAAAAGCGATAGGTTTTCAATTCCACCAATTACGTATGACAAAATACCAGTGATACCAATGGGACTGACATCACATGCTAACATCAATGGCAAATTGGGGTCGTAAGGAACTAATGCTTGATCACCAGCAATTTCTTGCTTTAATTTGATGAACATGCTGCACCTGCACTAGACCAGTAAAACTGTGTATTTGCTAGTAGTAGTTTTCTTAATGGTTAGATTATAGTAGACAAATTTTAATAAAACACGAAAAATACATAACCTTTCCAAGAAATTGGCATACCCCATCAGAATCACTCAAACTTGACATCTAATTGTTTCTAGCAAGAAACTTAATTCTGTTTGATAACATGCCTTAAGTATTCTATTGTCATTTTGAAAAAGATGCATTTGCTTCCGTTCGAATGTAAATCAAATTCTTTAAACCTCCGAAGACACGCCACAAGGTTGAGTTGACATTCCTCCATCGTAGATCCATCAACTATGGTATATTACGGGTGAAATAAGCATTAAAAGAATTAAATTTTGTTTTGTCCTGAAGGGGTGGACCCCTAACAATATATGAGTGCGTCATCTAACTGCAGTGGTGTGAAAATGGGTTCCTATGGATGAATGTGAAAAGAAAATAAAGAAATAGAAAATAATAAGTAGCAAAGCTTTTCTCCAAAAATCTACATTATGTTATCGCTTACCCTGAAAGGTCCTTCCTATGTCATAATCGAGGAACGTCAAAGAGTCTATCACAGAAATTCTTTTGCTGTCATTTCGATACAGAAGTGTTATTCCACATAAAACTCCCTTGCTTTGGTATCCTGAAGTTGGTCTAAATAAATTTCTCAAAATAAAAATGCTCCTTCCAAATCAGACTATCACTGGGGTAGCTGTGTATCCTTTACTAACTTTACTCATTTTCTAAATAAATTGAAATAAAAATCAACCTAAACTTAACCTCTAGTAACATAAAAATAATTTTAGTACACATACAAATATACTTTTCCAAAAACAAATTCCTACCCTCAAATCTGGCCGGTATAGCTAAAATAAATTTTAAAGAAAAATCCTAAAAACTTAAATCTAAGCCATCATCAAAACTAATTTTTCCTATTTCATATTTAATTATAAGACATTCATAAATCCCAAATTCTTGGCAGCGTCGTTCAAGAAAAAACAAAAAATACTTAAATATCAACTTTGTGCTCAACCATTCTTCTTTCTAATTCACGTTAATTTGATACTTTAACTACACTAAATTCCACTAATAAATCTAGCATCTAAAATCACTAATTAGTCTAACCAAATAACTATTTTCACGTAACTACTATCTTATTACCAAAATACACACAATGGACACTTAAAAATTCATAATATTGTTTTTTAAAAACATTACATAAAGTACTCACTTTTCAACTCCAGGATTTCCAACAACCCTAAATATTTTTGCTCTTATCATTTAGTAAAGATCCAAAAACAGCAACTCCCTGACTAAGATCGTCACTAAGTTTCAACTGAACGGAGAGATGACACATCAGGTGCTACCCCTTTGTTTCCAAGTGGTTCTCCTACATTATATCCATGCTCACGCATTCTTGCACACACCCTGTCACTTGCAGATGTATTTCATTTTACATGTCAATCGCCGTCTATTCCCTGCGATAATGACATCAAAGTTTTCTTGGAGCTTTGAACCTTCACCCTTACTTTTTTTATTTACATTATTTCACATATAAGGTTAGCATATAACCCCCCCTACATCGCACTGTCACATCTGCGATCATCTATTTACGCGTCTCTCTACATATTGATGTTACTGTATTGCAACTAACTTCAAAAACTTACTTCAAATCTCAATTGGATATAATTATTGTCTTTTAATTTCCCATCTACTTCATATGTTGTCGATCGTTTTCTTATTATTTGACAATCTTGCTATTGAGTGTATAACAAATGACGTGTGAAGTATGCGTTGTCATTAACTTCCATAAGTGTATATTTTTTATGTATTGATCTGAAGCCATCTAAAATAATTACCTTGTAGTTTATTGCATGAAACGATTACCTCATCTTTGAAACCCTTTGTTTTATTGTATTCAAGTGTGTCTATGGTTTCTCTTTGCGATAATTGCAACTATGTACTATTGAATTTAATTTATTCAACTAACACATAATAGCTCATATTTGGGGTGCATATCAACGATTTCCTGATCATTTTTCTTAACAATCCTGAAGGCTTCCTTAAAACATGACATACTTCTACTATGAAATTTGATGATTAAAATTGGTTTGTTTACATTCTTGTGATTTAAAATAATTTACAACTTTTGATTCGATTTCCAATATACATTTTACAGAAACTAAACGATTATCTTTGTGGTTTTCAAGGATTCAATTGTAAGTATCGTTTTCAAGCACTATTTTACACGAAAATTAAAATTATACAGGGTGTCTCAATAACAAGTTTGTCCATTCAGGATTAATTTTCTCTTTACTTCAAATTTATTTGTAGCATAACCCAACGCGTTACAGATATCATCAAAGTAGGAGTGAGCTTTAAATAAACTCACGAGAATTTGATCAATGATTCTATTAATTTCAGAAGAAGTGATTGTTACTCCAAGTAAATTACGATGCATGCAATATATACCACGATCTGTCGACATTGTTTGAATACAACTTTCTTCATCTTTAGCAAATAGCTGTAGGTATGCCTTTTAGAGGTCAAGACGGCAAAAATAGTTTCAGTTCCTCACGCCGTTAAGTATCTCTTCAACGTTAGAAATTGGATAACTGACTACAACTAACTGTTTATTAAACCCTGCCTTGTAGTCAACACAAAGGCGAACTCTGCCGTCTTGGTTTTGGAAAACAACCAGTGGAGAACCTCAGTTTCTGTTATAGATGTTTGAAATATCTTAGCACTCTACAGATGGTCCATTCTTTTTCTACCTTTTACCTTAAGGCATAGGGCGCACTTCTATGTTTAACAAATGTGGTTTAGTATTTTTACACACATTTAATGAAACTTTAGACACATATCCTAGTTAATGCCAAGATGACGAATCCATACATATCCCAAAAGTGGGTCAAATTCATCTGGGGATTCATATATTTCTTCATCTGACGGGATATTGTTATAGCAGACAAATACGACAGCGTTTTCAAGTGGATAAAGTATGTTTTTAATATACGACAAATCCGATAATTGACTTTTGAAGTTTCAAGTTTAACTGAATTGTCTTAAAACTAAATTCTGGTAGCAACGTAAAGCATGTGCCTGTGTTGATTTCAAACTGCTGTGCTTTACATTAGATAAATACAGTTACGTAATACTTCTTTGTGTCATGAAATCCGCATTCTTATATATGTTGATAACTTGATTGATTTCAGAGTATTTAAAACTTAGCGTAGCTTCCTGAAGTTGATAGGCACCCGTTTTTGAATGCCCTTTTCCAGTTGGTAATGTGCGAATGCATACTTTCTTGACATGTCCCCTTTTACCACAATCAGAACACTCTAGATTGTCAATATCAAGTCCGCGTTGTCTCGACAAATTGTTAGCTTTCCCACAGCATATGCATAATTGGTCAATGCATAATTCCTTATAATCGATATGCGAATGCGTTCTTGATCCTGGAAATTTTCTGGACTTGTAGCAGCATTTTTTTTCTTGATGTTATAATTTAGATGAATGGTTGATTTTTGTATTGAATTCGAATTAATAGGTGAATATAAGGACAACTTCTGCTGACTAATTTTGATGCTTTAAGAGATAACGTTTTCCTACAATATTTATCAAGTTCTTGAATTCGGAAATGCAATAGGCGTTCACGTATTGAATTGTCACTAATGCTCCTTATAAATTGTGCTCTAAGAAATATTTACCTTGCAATTGCGTGTAGAAACAAAATTGAAGATGATTGTATCACGTTTTAGTTCAGCAACATATTCTGCAATGGATTGATTTTCAAATTGATATCTGCAAAAGAACTTATGTTGTGAGACCAGAACATTTTTCTTCGGACATAAATGCCTTTCTAAGGTCCTCACAAGGTAATCGTAATCAAATTCTGTAGTTGCTTTTGGTGCTGCTAATGTTGTGAGGATGCTATATGTGTTAGATGCAACAAAGCTTAATAACATTGGTGTCACATAATTTTTATTTGAAATGCATTCTTTAACTTTATATAGTTTTCAAAGCTCTGTCTGTAACATTTACAATTTTTCATTACCAAATTAAAGCTTTCAAACTTTGGCACGGACGTGGCAGGACTAATATTCGATGGTTGAGTGCGAAGTTGATCCATAACACTTTGTTCAGTGATAGTCATTGCTGACAAGAACTGTCAAAAATGTTCTACGAATGACAACAAACTCTTATTTTTAATGACAATTCTGATCATCAATTCATTGCTTGCTTATTTTACTAATTGCAACTCAATTCTAATGAACCATGAACATAACACTGAGTGTGATAGGTTTGCTGTGAACAGCAAGTATATGTTCCACAAACAATTATAATGTATGCTAATCCAGGAATTAATGATACTTTGCAAATTTAAATTGCTACGTCCCTATATATACGTTCCACAGTTTACTTAACTCACCACATGAGTAGTGTTTATTTTATCCTTAACTCACAGCAAAAGAATTAAACAAACAAAACAATATTGCACTCCATACTCGATTAATTTTTATTTAAAAATAACCTAGTACAAAAATTTAGCAGGTAAAAGATATTAATTTGAAAAGATAATTTGCATATAATTTGAAGTTATTGATTTGGAACGGCTATAAAACTTATAAAACTGTCTATATGGTTTTATTTTTAATAATTAAAGGTTGTCATTGAATTGCTGTTTGTTGACTATTTCATAGACGATACTCAGATATCATAGGTTAGAAGATAAAGTCAATTTTGTTCTGGATACAAAAGTTTTTAGTGCAACTACAATAGAATTAGGCAAGAAAACACAAAACTTTAATGCAAACATTAATATAACCAATAGTTGTTTTTCATGGGTTTTTCTTCTACATCCAGAGCTAACTGTATGATTCCATTAAATTAAAAAGATTAGAAATTTTTACAGCTTGGGTACTTATTAATTGGGTCGTTTGACAAAAAGATTTGTTTACCTTTTTTATTACCCCTTTAAGTAAGTTCAGAGCAATTCATCTGTTTTTACAGAATTGACATGGATATGTTTCATTGAGTTATAGGCCAAGAAATATAATACAATATATAAATTAACCCATGCAAATGTTATAGTCAAACATGCGCATGCATTAACCTCCAATATTCAATTAACATTAAGTACATTATATATTTGATTTAATGTAACATTGTTTTTGCAGAAAATGAATGAATTTAAAAACGTGTATGAAAAGTTGAAGGAAATGAGTCTGGAAACAAAGCAACCAAACGAAAGTAAGTTTATATTTTGTACACTTAGAAACAGCTAAGTATTCTTTTGTGGTAAAACTAAGAAATTTGGTAAACCTTTAAGGTCAATTATGAAATCGTTTTCGAAAACGATTGTAGAATAAACAACAAAAAAACCTTCAAGATTACATAAACTTATTATTTTGTCATACACAGGAATTATACAAACAATGTAACTTATTACTAAGTTTGAGTCAATATAGTTGCTCGTCCCAGAAAAGTAGAAAAAAGAAATAACATTATATACGTTGATATCTTTAAAATCAGTTATTTCTCAATCTGCAATTAGCAGAAAAGTGATATTCTACACACATTACAAAAGTGTGCCACAAAAATTGTTATATTGTCACTCAAAAAACTCCCTCTAAACTAGTAAACCACTTCCTCACATTCTCTGCTCTATTTCCTTATTTTACAATTAACAAATAAATGGAACAACTGGAAACTTACAATTTGACAACATTTTCTGTCCTAAGCAAGACAAACTCCTTTAGCCTGCATAGCGCCACATATATTAGATCTAGAGGTGTACTTTTTATCCAGACAAGGTATATTATTTAATTGAAATATTTTCAGAAGTAATGTATTTAAGAATCCAGCCTGGGACTTAGCAATAGTTGCCAATTTTGTTACTAGGATACTAATTACATAGATGTCAATAAAAATTAAAATTCTTTCTTTAGTACGACTATTCATCCCAGCAAAATCGAATAAAATTTATCAAGAATACCGTATTTTCTCTTCATATAGTCCCATTCTATTCCATACCATCAAAGTTGCATACTCAAACTACATTGACCATATAAAAAGGTTTTACCAAATTTCCCTTCTTTTATTACGGTTTCAAAAAGTTTTCTATATTTAGGTTAACTTTTGATTAAATCAAATTAAGCATATTCATTACAGATGAAGATGAATCTGGGTACCTTACACCAAATGCATATGATAGCAATGCTTATAAATTATGTCCGCCACCTAAACCTTTCAAACCATATATTGATTTACCTTCACCAACTACAGAAGAAGCAGTTCCAGGTGGTTATTTAACCATGAGCAGTATAAAACAAGGTTTGTTGACACAACCTACAAAAGAACGCTTTTAATTTTGTTAATTACTATAATTTTAAAAACAATTTGCAGCTTCTCTATCTATATTTATATTTTTTGTAGCAGACACAAATCCAGAAAATATAAAATCTCCTCCAAAAATAGCAAAAGAAATAAAATTAGAATTAGCATCAACTAAAGACTATGTTGAACAACAGCCGCTTACCACTTCAGTACAGCAAAGCCTTGATAAGTATGAGGATAAAGTACAAACAGAACTATTAGAGATTATAAATGATTTTAAGAATAATGTTCACTCAATATCACAAGTAGAAAAATTAGTCGATGAATGGAAAAATCGAAACGATGTACAATTATCATTTAAGGAAAAACAAGAACAATTAGATGAAATGCGAATAAAATATGAAAACATTCAACATGAAATGAAAGTTAACTTAAAAAAAGCAACACCTTTTGAGCGTGTAAAGAAATTATTATTTAAAGGAAAATCAAAGAGCAGCAAAACCGAAGCTGTTGCACCTATAGATACAACTCCTCCCCCAGCATATGCAGCATCCACTACTACATACACCCCAATCCAAACAAAAAGGCCTATCAGTAGTTTAAGTTTGCAAAGCACCTCCAGTGAGTCAATCTGTTTGGTTTTTATGTTTTAATTAATATATACCTGCAGGTTCTGAATCATCAGGTCGTACAAGTACAGTTAGTGGTTGTAGTGTTGGAGATAGTGGTACACATTCAGACCACGAAGAGCGAAAGGTAGGATCGACTCAGGCATTGACTGAAAATTTTAATTATTAAATTGTAGAATATATTGGCCACTGCGTCAGATGAAGAGTTTCGAAATGAGTTAAATAAGGCCATTATCAATTTAAATTATATGGTTCCACCTCCTCCAAAACCTTTCAATCCAGTCAACAAACGCACACCATTTCCAACAATTGAGGTAAGTAAAAGTATATTTAAATTAATATTAACAGTCTGTTATGTTACGTTTCCTAGTTTGAATATTTTCTGCATTTTTACACTTGATAGCCTGTTTTAATAAATCTTTGCTTTCACGGTTGGAAAATTGCTCAATTATACGAGTCGTCTATGATATGTTAATATTCATATTTATCATAATTAAATGACCTAGTTTAATTGCAATTAGATAAAGCCGCTGTGCTATTTTTGAGTGCTACAAATATGCTCAAAGTTATTTCTATTGTATAATAGATTTTCCATAATTAATCTTGAGAAAACTATTCTACAATACGTTGGTTGAGCGAGTGTTGGTTTGTGTGGTTCCTTTTGTAATAAATATCATAAATTTAACCGGACAGTTACAAAATCTAAGTACTAACGGCAGCCAGACAAAATATATTGTAAATACAAAGTGAGATTTCTGTTATAACCAAGTAAGAATTGGTTTAAAGAACCTCAGAATGTGGGTGTAGTTAATGTCGTTTAATTCCCCTTCTACTTCGTATGTTGTCTGTGGTTTTGATGTCATAGTACATTCTTGCTATTGAGTTTATAAAATCAATCTGGGAAAATACGTGTGATCATGTAATTTACTTAAGTTTACATTTTCGTTTCTTTGTTTGAAGCAATATAAATGAATATATTGTAATCTATTGTATGGAATGATTAATTCATACTTGTAATTTAGTATGCGTGTATTTCCCTGTCAGAAACTGGGGCTTTACATTGTATTTAATTATGTCTGTGTTTTTCTATTGTATTTACAATTGTAATACTAAAAGTATGTAACATTGAATTTTATTTATCTAACTAAAATGTGTCAAAACACTTTAAAACTGTTTATATTGGAAGTTTTCTTTATAAAACAGTTCATGTGGTGTTCTACCAATCACAGAAAATGGTCCTGCATGACTGAATACAAATATTGCTGCATTAACAGTTTCCATCTACAAAGTTTTAAGTAGTTCTTAGCTCTCAACATGGAACATGCTAGTTCAACTATAATTCTATTAGTCCTATCTGTACTGCCATTTTGCTTTGGCATATAATACCTATCTATATGAAATTATGGTCTTAGCTTCTTGTTAAATTATGTGCCCCCATCAGTAAGGATGCCTTTTAACACATTCTATAATTGTGTTAAAATAAATGCAGCAATCTTGTAAAATCTATTGACAACTTCTGACTTTTGTGCCAAAAAATAAACTTTATGGAATCCAGAGTAGTCATTTGTAACACAGACAAAATAACGAGCACAACCTAGAGAGGCTGTTTGTATAGGTCTGCATACCTTAACATCAATCAATTCACCAGCAACTTCTGTTTTCCTAACACGCATGCCTGACAGAATTTATTGTTTCCAACAACTTCTTGCTTGTTATTTATTTAAATGGACTAATTGTCCATGCCAGATTTGAAATGAGTCTAGTCCACACAACTGAACATCAGATTTAGGTAGCTGAACTTCTGTATTTGTTTGGACAGTGTGTTGTAAATATATTGGAAAATACTGATGTTTTTGCCTTTACTATACTTGATTCGTTCACACAGTTAACTGAAAACCAAATATGGGTAGCCATTTTTATTTTAAGTAAAAAAGAATATTGCTGCATTAAAACGTTATTTTACAAAGAAATATATATATATATATATATATATATATATATATATATAATTAACGTCTACGACATTGTATGGCAGAAGAATCTTAACTGAATGTTTTAGAACACATTTGTAACAAGAGGAACAAACGGAAGGTATGTTTTAAGCAGATACATACGAAAAACCGGTCCAAGAGTTGTAGTTTTATTGTACTACACAATAAGACAGATACTCTTCGTATGCGACACTATGACAAGAGAGGGAAACACGTGGCCCCGTGACCCTCCCTTGTATCCGTGCCTGCATACAAATTTGTAAATCAAATATGTGAATGTTTTCTGACCATTTATATGCCGCTTTCGCAAACATTAACCCAAACAATCGGCAGTGCAGTGTAGTTTTAATCAAATATAAATAAATTTTAAGAATTCGTACAAAAGGCATGCTTTCATCAAAGCGTCAAACATTCACCCCAGAACTGTTGTGGGTAAAATGGGTGATGTTACTAAAATTTGATTTGCCCTGGAAGAGCGGGAATCCCGTAACAATACATGGGTGCAACGGGTAACTGCAGTTGTGTAGGAGTGGGTTTCTATAGAAGACATTACAAAAGAGAGAAAAATTCGAAAAAAAAATAATAGAGGACTAAATATAATAAAAAAATACCACTTTCCTATTTTTCAATATTTTGTGTCCGGAAACAACATCTACATTAACCCAACATCACCCAAAATTCCAAATTAATGGCAGGGTAAATTATCCAAATCCCAAACATTAACCAGTCAACGACGATAATTTCACCAACAGGTGCATTGAAAATACCTAGCCTGTGCAAGTTTAAGTTCAAAAATGTATCATATGCCATGTTTATTGTCCACTGCAGGAACATCCGTATTTATTTTTCAGTAAGTTGGGTTTCATTCAACTTTCCACTAGTCACTCGTATTACTACATTGTTACTTTTCAAAACTTAACTCTGCTATATCAATCCCCTACCACATAGATTATCGCCGTATTACGTTTTCACACTAATATTTTTTTTATGTGTCCTTATTATCGACAATTTCCCCCACCTTACTTGCTGTTGTCGGGGGTTTTTGTCATAGTACCAGTCTTCCTATTGAGTTTATTGAATGAAATCCATGGAAAGTACTTGTACTAGCATGAAATTTACAATATAAAATGAATGCATTGCAATATATTGAATGAATTGATTAACTCGTATTTGCATCCAAATATCCGTGAATTTTACTACCTGGCATCTGGGTTTCTTTCATGGAATTGCAACTAAGTACATTGAAGTTATGCAACATTGAAGTAAATTTATTTAACTAAAATTTTAAAACCCCTTTTATATTTAAGATGTATAGTCATAAATTCACCAATCTATCATAAATCTAAAGTTTTCTTTAAAAAATGATATGATTCTACTACGAAAGTTTAGTTATAAATATTTTGTTTACCTTTTTGTGGTTTAACATAAGTTATGAACCTAAATTTCTGTTCCAAAATGTATTTAACAAGTAATTTTTCTAGTGAATGATGAAAAAAGATTTCCTGATTTTATGTGAATACTGCCTAATACTAAAATCTGTTTCCCTTTGTGACTTTTACATAAATTCTGACAAAATTACATTCAAATATGGATAAAATGAGGCATTTGCAGTTTCTAACTTTATGATTTTAACAGCACTACCAATTTCATGGCAATGCCATGCTTACTGAACTCTATTATACATGAAATCGAAATTATACTGGGTGCTTCAATAATAAGTTTGTTTGTTGGAAAACAATTTTTCTTCTTTTTGCATCCAGTTTTTATTTAACATAACACCAAAGCGTTACAAAACTTCCGTTTCAAAAACTATTTTGTTACTCTTATACTATAAACCAAGACTGATAAATACTTCGTTATTCTCAAAAAGAATGAAATTCGGTATGTTTCTCAAGATATGATTTAATATTAAGACCAAAATTTCATTAAAAAACCTCTTTGCTTATAGTGTATAATTTTCAGGAAAGACCTAATCGACCAACGCTATCGCCACTAATCGATCCTACTTCAGACGCCTATTACATACAGTTCCCACCATCAGGACTGCCCGTACAAGGTAATGAATAAAAAATTGTTCTAATAATAATAGTTTTCAATTTAGGAATGGAATACTTGAGGTCATCTAATCATGAGAAAACAGTGCGTTTAATTAATAAAAATAAAGAGACTGAATGTAATAGAGACTACATGAATGTACTACATGCAAATATGTTACATCCCAAAGAGAATCAAGACTTTGAGACCGAAGAATTTCGTGAATACATTAATTACAAACCCACGTCCCTTAAGGATTATTAAGAAGTCGATTTGTATTATTATATTAATAATTACATAAGTTCAATTTTATACAAGAATGTGTAAAATAAATTCAATGTTGTGTTCGTAAATTTTGCTCTACTATAAGTAACGTTACTATAATTTATTCTTGATATTATTACATTATATATAATTTTTTAACTTATTGTATATATTTATTGCTGTACAGAATTTCTCGTCATAAATTTCTTTGAAACATTTTCACAAATACAATGAAAGTAATTTTCTAGAATCGCTAATACAACTTGACTTATAGCTATAATTTTAAACAATAGCGTTCTTTCGATTAGCAAACCTTTTCAGTTCTACTATGGAGCATATATTATTTGATTAAACTTTTACAAATTTATGAAAATATTTCATCAATATAAAATTCATTAGCGTTTAGCATTTGATTCATTTTATATTTTACTTAAACTAAATTCACCTGTTACAATAAATAAAACAGCAGCTGACAATGCGAAAGATATGATGATAAATCTGTATTATTTTTGACATAACTTTTATATTTTGTATATTATTAGTAATATAAAATTTCGTAACTGTTTTAAAGTTTTTGTTTTAATTGTTCAATTTATTATACCGGGTAGTGATTTAAAAAATGCAGCATAGGGATTTCAATACTAACGTTTCAATGATGAATTATTGGCTTTCCTAATTGTTATAGAGAAAAAGCGTAAATGAATATTTTGTAGAGAGAAAAATACTGCACCCACACATATTATTGTTCACAATTTTTTATTTTCCAAAACTTAAAAAATAAAATAAATAAAATTCTAATTTCAAAAAAGTATTGATGATGCCATGGATTTATAAAAACAAACAAGCATACGTACATTTCGGTGTCATTAAATTTGACTTATTGTAATAGTAATTATAAAACCATCTATCGAATGATAGCAAACAAATTATATTTTAACAAAACAAACAAATTACATAAAAACAGAAATTCACATTAATGTTCAAACAAACCACCATGGACTGATAAACCATGAACGAATTTCTCGTAAAATTGCCGTCTAACATTGGCCGAGATAATTTTTCACTCTCAGCTTGAATACCAATTATTAATTCTAATACATTTTAAAATGTTCATCCATACTAAACGTTTATTTTAAATGTCCCCAAAAAAAAAATCGCTGGGTGACGGATCGGGGGATCTAGCAGGCCAGTTAATTGTATAATGGGGACCAATTACTTTATTAAAAAACTGTCATTTAAAAATTCGCGTACATCTCGGTCATTGTGGACGGGACAACTATCATCCAAAACTAAATCTTTTGGTTACCTTTAACAACTTCAACCACTTCTGCAGCTATATCCTCTTCCGACAACTCTGGAAGTGCCCACCTGTTAAGTTTTCCTGTAAGAAAAATGGCCCTATTATGTGACTGCCTAATATTATCACCTACACATGAGCTTTTTTGGAGATATTGAGTCAGATTGTATAATGTTGGGCGGATTTCTAGTAATTCGTACTCTGCAATTTTGCAAGTTTGGTTCATTATGCACTGTGAATGTGTAAACAAAATATTATTAAAGAACTCCCTATCTGCATGCATTTTTTCCTCATCTGGAAGTAATATGCACTGCTTTTCAAATCATATTCACACAACTTTTGATATTTATAAGAACAAAACATGCCACCAAAGTTGTAATTTTTCTAGTTTTGTAGTAGGCTCTGATCGTAATTACTACATTTAAAATTATTTAATACTATGCCCGTTTTGTAATTTTGAAATTTCAGGTTTTATATCGTTTAATAAATCCTATGATGAATTAGTGTAGGAGTTGCTACACCACTAACTAATTCATCTACTAGCAGTTCGTTATTACTATTAGCTTCATTAACATTTGTACTGCCTTATTCACATTTTGCTCTACACCAATACTATGAATTTGTTTGCATATTGTGGTTATTAGCGAATAATCGAAGTAAGAACATTCAAAAGTATGTATACATGTACTACAATATTTACAAATCAATTGTTTCACATTTAGCATTTTTGCTTCAGCGACATTAAAAACGTTTTCCTCATTTATTGAAGAACTGTAGCACTAAGCAGCAACTCAATACCTATTATTAATTTCATTTAAATGTTCATTAAATTTTCCCTTTGTCAGTTTCATGACTCGAACAATTATTTTATATCCTATGTATCTTTGGAGAGCACAAATTGATTTATCAAGTACTTAATTTTCTTCCCCAAGTGGAAGTAGGCGATCGTGTTGCACGAAAAATTTGCTCATAGGCATGAGAGCTGAATAACCAAATGCCAAAATGTGTTTCTACACTTATTTATATTTTCTCACAATTTTCATCAATGCATGTGCATTCTATTTAGTGTAATAAGGTGCTTGGTTGTAGATATGCCAGATTCATGTAACAAACTTCTCTATAGCCGGTATTAAAACATTGCATACCACTGTAGATGATGTTGTTCTGAAGGTTTCAATTATTTTCAAAGAATGCATTCAGAACAGATCGCATCAGTTTAAGATAAATAATTGTTCCACTGCTGTCTATAAATGTTCAGACAGATTAACTTGCATGGTTATAATTTTTTCGACAGCTCTAAAATTCATTAACTAAATATTTCCTATTGTCAGCGTATGTTAGTCTTTTGATATATTTTCAATTAGAAAAAACATATGGTCTGAAGTCGCTATGTAATTCCCAAATCTTAATGAAACCTGACGATTCGTAAGGCGTGTCCTAAACTTTGTACCGATATGTACGGTATCTTGAGTGAAAATATTGGCAGATGAAACCAGTCCCACTTTACCGAAATGGAATTGTTTAACAGCTTTGCACAAAGTCGCATAGCTCTTAATAATGCAGTCTCGCCATCAGATGAAAAGTCTAAGATTATAATATGCTAAAATTCCGCTTTTTTTCATATCCTATCTCATCACTTCATTACATCGTCATGCATAAAACAATTGTCAGTTCCAAAGATATGCAAACCGTAGACTGGCGTTTTATCAAGTGGTCACTGTGCCATAATAACATAAGCATACTGTGCTCTTGATTCCTTAAAAAAATTCTTGAATTTTTCTGGATGAGACCAGCTTCAAAGTAAGATTTTTATTGATAATCATCTTTTTGTGGTATTACAAACCCAACAATGAATGGTATTGTTAGTGGAATTGGATTCGATTTGTCCATTAATTTTTGTGCTGTCTTCACTAATCCATACTACTCTCGCCCGTGAGCAACTATCCAAAAATTTTCGTAACTCCGCCATTCTTAAACCACCGTCTTCAATGTTAAAACTACCGATTGATCGAAGTAAGTTGTCACGGAAGGCAGTGTCATGTTGGCATACAGCGTTTCACATAACAAGCGTCCACCGATAATATATAGGTATATGCTGAATTGTTTCAATTCATTAAAGCGATTTCCATATTTGGATTTTTTTGAAGAATTTAATGTTACTTCAACTAACTTTTCTAAGAAAGAACTTAAATTATTTTTTGGTGGATTTCAGAATATCGATTTAGAGATTTAACGTTTGCTGGTATAACTGTTGTCTAAGATATGAATTGTCAGTAAGAAGTTTTTTTATTACAGGTTTATAAAAATTAGTGAGGAGCTACTGCTTATCGTCTTCAAAAGTTCGTTTGTGAGCGATAGTGCTGTTGCACTTCGTGAATATTTTGGGACATGCCATTAACCACTTTTATCAGTTAGGGTTACTGGACATGGTTCTGTATATATGTAATCAGCCTGAGTGGTTTCTATGACTCAGTTATTTTGAGCATCCCTAACTGCAGCTCCAAGATTATTGCTATTTTGGATTGTCGTTTTAGTCCCAAGTTCAAATTCACTAGAATCTGACGAGGAATCCAAAAGGTATCACTCGCTTCCTCCTTCTAACACTCATTCTTTTCGTTCGAGTGTGATTCGGAGTCTATAAGTACATCAGTTTGTTGAACAGTGACGTTTATTTCAGAAATTGATGGCTGGTTTTCAGTTTGAGATATGTCTTCTTCTCTGTATTTAAGTAATATGATAAAGTGCTATGTTGTTCTCACCAGGGTCTGCATTTACTATTTATGGTGTCGAAGTGCTTGTTACAATGCTTGTAGAAATTTAAAAGTGCCTATACAGCTTTTTCATTCTTGAGAATTTGGCCTTCATGAAAAACCTAGTAGTATTTGTATATACTTTTCAAATGTAAAGTTAATTTTCTACCATGCATGTTTAGTTATTGTAGGTACCCAATAACAGTTTGAGACCGTTAATACCAACTTGTTATTCTCGCAGCAAAATTTTATTTGATTATTGTATTAACTGACCAAGTTAATAAACACCGCTATACCGTGAGATGTCAGATTTCATAAGAAATGATTTTTAAAATTGCTGTGTAAAACCAAAGTGACATTTAGGAAAAACGTCATTTTCAGTAGATTTCTTGCTCTTTATTAAAATTTTACAGGTTCGAAAGAACGCTAAAAACATATAAAATGCTAACACATTAACCTAATACATTAATTTTTTGAATAACTGGGAAGTAACTAGAGCCTAGGTCTGAACAATTTTAAAAAATAAATATCGACTATCGATAGTTGGAAAACTACCGATGACTTCGATTAACCGTATTAATAGTAATCTATCGATGGATCGATAAATATTGATTAATCAATAGTTATAAATAAAAATATTCACAATCGATTCATTTATAAAAGCTTGTATGCCTACAGTGCCAACAAAAACCACGTTTTCTCTGCATTAGCCATTGAAATTATTTTTGCACTCTGTGTGCTTGTTAACAACATGTATGCATAATAATTAAAAACGACATACTCTTATATGAACGTCACAAATAAAGCATGGTATGTGACAAAGTCGCCACTCCATCAAAGTTGGTTGAGCAATTGTAATCTGTACATCGTATTTTGTACATAAATAATCTGGAATCATCAGCTTAAATATTTGCCTTTGCTTCTTGCAATGACAACCAGTTAATTGTGTCTTTTTAATGCTGTGGAATGTTCATGTAGATTTTGTGCAACTTGATCGACTTGTTCACTGACAAAAATAAAGAACCCAACTATTGCTCCCTGCAACGTCTTTTTTAAATTTTGATTTCTTGTTTATGCTGTGGCTTGGAGATTGTTTAACAGTTGAATCTGAAACCAAACATTTGCCGAGATGTTTACTTATTCTCAGTAAAAGTTTTTTATGCCCAATTAATAGTTTAAATTTATCTGGATGGTTCTTAAATAACTGCCCATAGTACTTTCCATATTCATTTTTATCAATTAAATCTGTAAACTCATTTCAACCAAAGTTTTCTATTTTTTCCACATCTTTATCAGTTAGATACTTTAAGTGAGACTCCATTATCTAAACCACATATTTTTAGAAATGGAGGTATTTCTATTCTTAAAGAGTATTCAAAAATTTAAAAGAAATCAGCATTCATATCCTCAAATGGGCAGGTATTTCGAACAAGCTTTTTCACGAATGTTCATATATTACTCTATTTAGTAATGTACAACCAGCAGTCCAATAAATTTGTTTTAAACAATTAAATAAAAGAGTGTGGGTTCATTATTCGTACATATATCTGAACTTCTCTAAAATTTAGTATCTAAGTAATTTATATACAAACCAGGATACAAACTATATTTTTGTTGAAGGCCGCTATAAAACATTTACACTCTTGAATCTTAAGATTAAAACGGATTTACAAGTTAGGACAATGTGTAAATACATGTAAAGTTAGCAGTTCGTTTGAAAAACAAATGTTTAAGGTGTATTTGTTAGCGTTTCATTGTCATTTCGAAACTGGAAATTTCAGACACTTGCTAGCATTCACCATATTTGTGAGACATTTTCAAACACTTCCCACATTTGCCAGACATTTCTCACATATTTTCAAACATTTCCAGAAATCTTCAAACATTTCCTAGATATTTTCAAACATTTCCATTTCCAGACATTTGCCACATTTGCCAGACATTTCCTGCATTTGCATGACACTTCCAAACATTTCCTACATTTTCTAAGCTCTGTACAACAAATTTGCCAAGTGGTTAACCCCCTGAGAAATGCCATAAAAAATCCTTCCCCAAATTCAACCAAAACTAACACAGTTGCAAGATCAAAATCATACGCATTTATGCCACGAGTACCATCAACACAAATAATTTTTTTGAAAATAGCAACTTAAAATGCATTTATAAATATTAAACAAAAATCGCCTGCCTGCAAATTCAACTCAGGTGTTGTTTCTTCTTGTTTTTTTAAGTAAAGAATAGGATTATCGCTGGTACCCATACATTATTTTGTCCAAAGAAAAACACTGAAGGCATGCTTCATCATGATGCCTACACCCTTCATTAATGTTGATGTTTGTAACATATGTGACACATCATGTCCATTTATATATTGTTGTCAATATGGTCATCGCGCTCTGCTGTCTGCGCCGTTTGTGGTTATGCAGTTCGGTATAAGATACGGTCGTGGTTATATGTATGTGAAGCCCGTAATATATTATTTGTTATTATCATATACTTAAATAATATGTATTGCAATTGTAAACTGTCAAATACTGTACTGGATATTTGTCCTAAATACAAAACATACGGTCACTAGCATTTGTTGTATGTGTATTAAAAACAGGACAGAGCTTTTTGTAAAACCGAATATGTAACAATGTTGAGTGATGTTTTAATGTTAATGTATTTTCTCCGTTCCGAATGGACCTGCACCTTGGAAAAGTTCTAGATTACTAGAAGGGTGGAATGGCTTGCGCATTCCAGTGATCTAAAGAACCAAATTACAGGTCCAACCAAAGTAGTAGGGTCTTTAGTAACATGGTGACAGCGGTAAAACGTGTATTAACAGTGCCGGTATTGTTCTATGTTTTTGTTTCCCACTGGAACATACGGAAATAGTATAGTGCGAAAATAAAAACCTTCAATACATGTACGAATACAGGTGCTTTGAGATAATAAAGGTTAGGATTAATAACCTTGTGTAATAGTTATTTATAACTAGGAGATTCAAAAGCAAAACGTGTATAATTAAAAACATATTTCGGGTATCAGGTTATGATACTAACGTTAAATACTGCAGTGCTCTGGAAATAATTGATATTTATTAATTTTTTTTCTTTTTGAATATACTCCGCTAATTTTAGGCATAATGACAGACCAGTGTCGGTCTCCCGATCCGTTTTCTTTTACGGGCGATATTACTGCAAACTGGAAACTTTGGAAACAAAAGTTTGAATTTTATTTGCTTGCCAGCGGCAAGCAGGAGAAGAAAGACAATGTTAAAATTGCTGTTTTATTAAATTTACTCGGGGATGAAGGTATCAAAATTTACAATACCTTTGAATTTGCCGAGGGTGAAGACAGCACAAAATTACATGTGATTCTAGAAAAGTTTGAAAAACATTGTACACCGGTTGTAAATCCTGTCTACGAACAGTTTAAGTTCTCTAAGAGAGAACAAATACCGGGTGAAACTATAGATCAGTTTGTAACCGCCCTAAGGCATTTAGCAAAAACATGTGATTTTCAACAAAAAGATATCCTCATTAGAGATCGTCTTGTTTTGGGTGTTCGAGATTCTCGTATACAAGAGAAACTTTTACAGGAAAGTGATCTTCAACTTGAAAAAGCGATTAACATCAGCCGCGCTATGGAAAACAGTGCCGCAACCCTAAAGGAAATCTCAAAAGAAGTGGTTTCTGTAAACACTGTTAATCGCAGGAACTTTCTTAAAAATAATTACAACACCCCCTCTACTAGCAGGCAGGACCATAACGAATCAAGAAATATGGGAAATTTCAGGAATTTCCATGCAGATAACAAACATTATGACGGTACCTCATCATCAAAAACAGGTAATACTGGAAATTGCATGAACTGTGGGAAAGTTCATGAGCGAGGTAAGTGTCCTGCTTTCAATAAGATTTGTAGTTTTTGTAAAAGAAAAGGACATTTTCGGAATTATTGTCGTAAACGCATAAACGTTCGCGAAATAACCGATTCAACGGTAAATATGGTCAGTGAATATACTGATAATTTTTCAGATTTTTGTGAAGATAACACACAACAGGAAAGCGATAATTTAGTAATTTGGACTGTCACGGTTTCTGCAATAGACAAAAATTTTGTAGAATGGGTTGAATCCGTGCTAATCGAAAAAGTGCCGATAAATGTTAAAATAGACACCGGTAGTCAAGTGAACACTTTAAATATATCGGATTTTGAATCTATGAATTTATCGCAAAGTGAACTTTCAACAAATCCAACTACTTTATTTTCTTACACTGGACACAAAATACCAGTAATCGGTAAAATATATCTAAAATGTAACTACAAAGAAAAAAACCAAAAAGTTTTATTTTATGTTTTAGAATCAAAAAATTCTGTTCTATACTGGGACTAAAATCTGCTTACGATTTGGGAATTATTTTAGCTAAAGACGAATCGCTTTCCAATAATGTTTGCTCAATTAAACAAAACGATAATTTGGAAAATATTATACAAACAAATACATCTGTTTTTTCTGGTGTGGGAAGGGTGAATAAAGAATTTAATATAGTTTTGTCAGAGAATGCTGTACCTCATATTAGCGCCGCTAGAAAAATTCCGATCGCGATCAAAGTAAACATTAAAAAACAACTTGATAAAATGGTCGCTGATAATCTAATCACGCCAGTGACCAAACCTACTGATTGGGTACATCCTATTGTTTTTGTACCCAAAAGCAATGGTGACATGCGGATATGTATGAATCCACGAAAATTGAACCAATACATTAAACGAGAACATTTTGAAATTCCCACTCAAGAAGTATTGTTTTCACAATTAGCAGGTGCAAAATATTTCAGCTTACTAGATGCTTCGTCCGCATTTCTACAACTACCGTTGAATTACGAAAGCTCTCTGCTTTGCACTATAGCAACGAGTTTTGGCAGGTATCGATACTTGCGTTTACCCTATGGTATCTCATGTGCTCCTGAAATGTTTCAGCGCTGCATTTATGAAATTTTAGGTGACACAAAGGGACGTTTAACATATTTTGACGATATATTAGTGTATGGTGCTACTATCGAGGAACACAATCACAATCTAAGTGTCGTTTTGTATAAAATAAGAACCAGCGGCATAACACTAAATAGAGAAAAATCGGAGTTTTGTGTAACCCGGATTAAATTTCTTGGACATATAATAGATAGTAACGGTATTTCACCGGACGAAAAGAAAACTGAAGCAATCCGCACGATGAGTTCCCCTAAATCTGTAAAGGATTTGCAACGTTTTTTGGGAATGATTATGTATTTATCTCGATTTATTCCCAATATTTCTACAGAAACAAGTACTTTAAGAAAACTTTTAAGTTCAAGAAACGAATTTCTATGGACTGCCGTCAAAAACAAATGCTTTAATAACTTAAAACATCTCGTTGCCTCAGCAACTACTTTAAGTTACTTTGATCCGTCTAAACCTACAATTTTATCAGTAGATGCCAGCCCCTGTGGCCTAGGTGCGGTAATACTCCAGAATAATAAACCTATAGAATTTGCTAGCGTTTCCTTAACATCAGTACAATAACGCTACAATCATATCGACAAGGAACTTTTAGCCGTTGTATTCGAGTGTGAACGTTTTCATTACTATCTTTTTGGGCAGCATTTTCACATTGAAAGTGACCACCGTCCATTGTTGGGTCTTATAAAAAAACCATTAGACGAAATGTCTCCACAAATTGAACGACTTGTCAAACTTTTAAAGTACTCTTTTACTCTTGTTTACGTTCCTTGTGAAAAAAACTTCAGGTTCCTGATACTCTAAGCCGTAACCCTACACAAGAAATCATTAATACTGATTTCTTAGATTCCAATCTGAAAGTTTATTCAGTTATTGCTACCAGACCTGAAAACCAGCTACGGCTACAACACGCAATTAACGAAGATTGCTCATTACAGCAAATTAAACACTTTGTTAAAAATGGCTGGCCTAGTAATAAAAATAATGCCTCAGAAGTTCAAAAATTTTGGAACATTAAAAATATCTATCTACACCAAAATGTTTTATTTTATAACAAGCGACTGATAATACCAGCAAGTCTAAAATCAGAATTTCTCAACTTGGTACACCAATCTCACCAGGGTGTAGTTTCCTGTAAAAATCTAGCATCCCAATGCATGTATTATCCCGATTGGAGTTCTGACGTAGAAAAAATAGTTTTAGAATGTGAGATTTGCCAGTTTTATTCAAAATCAAATCCCAGAGAACCTCTTACTCCCCATGAAGTGCCGGATTTGCCTTGGCAAAAAATTGGAGTAGATTTTAAATCTCTCAATACACAAGATTTTCTTGTGATTATTGATTACATCAGCAAATTTATTATTGTAAACAAAATACCTAATAAAACTGGAATTACTGTAATATCAGGCCTAAAAAACATATTTTCGGTAAATGGTTTACCGCAGGAATTAGTATCCGTTAACGGGCCTCTTTTTGATTCGCTCGAATTTAAAAATTTTGGAAAATTATACGACATAAAATTTTACTAACTCCAGTCCGTATTATCCTCGATCAAATGGTATGATTGAAAGAACTGTACAAACAGTTAAAGGTCTATTAACTAAATGCTTACAAGACGGAAAAAATCCGTTTTTGTCTGTTCTTCAGTATAACATTACACCCAAACAAAACTTACCTGCACCATGTAATTTGTTGATGGGTAGTAGATTACGGTCAACTCTACTTGTTGGCCTATATTTCCTATAAGAGGTATAAAGGAAACACTGAAACTTTCCCAGCAAAAGCAGAAGGAGCATTACGACGTTTCAACACATAAACTAACCAAACTCGTACCGACACAACCAGTTGCAGTTCAACAAAAAACGCGTCAGTGACGTCCCGGTAGTGTTTTAAAAAAGTTTGGCCCAAATGATTATAACGTTGAAATAGATGGAACCGTTTATCGAAGAAACAGGCAACACCTCAGGCCATTGCGAATGTCGTTGCCAACATATTTAAATAGCAAACAAAATGACGCAAAGGACACTGAACCTATTTTGTTTCAGCCCCCAGTAATCACTGTGCCTAAAGAGGACCTAACGGTTACAAGAAGTGGTAGAGTCAGCAAACCACCCGATAGATTAAACTATAAGTGACTAATCAATTCTTTTTATTTGAAAAAAGGGCGTGTAACATATGTGACACATCATGTCCATTTATATATTGTTGTCAATATGGTCATCGCGCTCTGCTGTCTGCGCCGTTTGTGGTTATGCAGTTCGGTATAAGATACGGTCGTGGATATATGTATGTGAAGCCCGTAATATATTATTTGTTATTATCATATACTTAAATAATATGTATTGCAATTGTAAACTGTCAAATACTGTACTGGATATTTGTCCTAAATACAAAACATACGGTCACTAGCATTTGTTGTATGTGTATTAAAAACAGGACAGAGCTTTTTGTAAAACCGAATATGTAACAATGTTGAGTGATGTTTTAATGTTAATGTATTTTCTCCATTCCGAATGGACCTGCACCTTGGAAAAGTTCTAGATTACTAGAAGGGTGGAATGGCTTGCGCATTCCAGTGATCTAAAGAACCAAATTACAGGTCCAACCAAAGTAGTAGGGTCTTTAGTGGGGAACCAGACTAAGACAGGTCCCTGAAATAGGGCAGCAGCTTTTTCGGTACCTAGAATGGCAGAGACTATAGGGGTCGGTATGGAATTTTAACACACACTACTGCGATGTGGAAGGCAATGGGAAACCACCACATTACCTCCCAAGTACACAGCGTACTTAAATTGTTATTGAAGATGATGGCATCCTCTGGGGTACAAAATTCAGGAGTTAAAATAGTTCCCATTCGGATCTCTGGGAGGAGACTACTTCGGGGATGTGATCAGAAAGTTTAAAAAAAGAGTCATAAGCATTCTGCATATCGGAGCGTGGAATATAAGAAGTACGAAGCAAGTAGGTAAGCTAGAGAACTTGAAAATTGAAATGGGTAGGTTAGCGTTAGACAGTAGGGATCAGCAAAGTTCGGTGGCCAGAGGTGGGGGATTTTTAGAGTGGAGACTTTAGAGGATCAGAGGAAGGAAATTCAGGCGTGATGATAGTTATGCGAGAAAAGATAGGACGACGTGTAGAAAACTACTTACAAAAGAGTATTCATGGTTAGATTAGAATCTAAACTGGTAAATACAGTAATAATACAAGTATACATGCCCACCTCTAGCTACAGTGAGGAAGAGGTAGAGACGATCTACAAAGATATCGAAGACATACTAAGATACGTAGAAGGACGTGAAAATTTAATAATTTCCGGTAGTAGGTTTATTTGGTTTAAGCACGAGAAATGACTGGAGAGACAGGCTAGTAGAATTATGTGACAAGAACAATTTAACCATCAAAAACACATTATTTCAATATCATGTTAGAAGACAATACACGTGGAAGATGCCAGGGGATATAGGAAAATATCAAATAGATTATATTTTTGTTAGACAACGGTTTAGGAATTAAGTAAGAGACTGTAGAAGCTACCAAGAAGCGGATATAGACACTATCCACAACATCGTAGTTAAGAAGGCCGCTCTTAAATTTAAAAAAAGAAACAGAAAAAGGCACTTTGACTTTGGGAAACTAAAAGATAAAGATATCCACAAAAGATTTGAAAAGAAGTCAAATGAATTGCTGAAATATATTGGGAAAATTTCTGAAGTAGAAACAGAATGGAATAACATTAAATCCAGCTTAGACATGGCAGCCAGAGATTTTTTTGGGTATACACAAAAAGAAACTAAGAAACCATGGATAACAAAGGATATCCTGAATTTAATAGAAGACGAAAATACAAAAATAGATCAGACGAAACGAAAACAGAGAAACAAAGCCATAATATATACATGCAAGATGGCCGACAATGTGAATGGTAAGAATCTTGCTCAGCAAAAATTATGCTTATACTGTAAAAAAAATGTAGTGACAAAGTCTTTACAGTGTGCTAATTGTGGTGAAAAAGTACATTAATCATGTAGTGAAAGAAAAGGTTTAATTAAGGATGATAATGGTATGAAAATATTTACGTTTTGATTGCCATTTGGTAGAAAAGGAGGAACTAGCTTCTTCAAGTACAATCAGTCATACTAGTTTTAAATGTACAAAAAAGTATCATTTATAACCGAAGATTCAGATGGTGTTGATCTGGAACATGATTACACAAAGTTCTTGCAGAGTAGTACATTTCAGTATTTTATTAATAGTGCAGTTATATCTGAAACTGCAAAGTTACACCAAAAACTATGTGAGTTTCAGGCTGAAATGAAGATCTTAAGAAATACTAACATTGATCTAATCAGGCTATTAACCAGCAATATTAAATCCGCCTAGTATGCTAAATCTACAAGTTTAATGAATCCAAACGTGGAGATATGGAATATTGATTTAAACCCAACACCTGCAAAGAAAATTAATATGGTTCAAAATAAGGCATATGCAGATAGTGAAAATGTCAAGAATGGTTATGATAAGAGTTCAATACTTTCAACAAGTGTTTATAAACAAATTTCTATTAAAAATATAAACCATACTGAAGCACAAGTAATTCCACAGAAATGTACTTCAATGGCTACTAGTGAAACTAATATTAAAATTCCTTTAGAAAAAACTGAGGGATGGAAAGTTGTAACTCGTGGAAAAAGGAAACCAAATGTTGTTGTTGGGTCTGCTCCGATAGTTGACCAAAACAGATTCGCAGCCTTAACTGGAGTTCAAAAGCGGCAATGGTTACACCGAAGTAGAGTTGCCTACATGATTAATGGTGAGCCACGTGAACCTAAAGACATTATTGATTATCTCCGTGAGGATGCAGCCGATGTAGTATGCTATCGCATTAGCAGTACAAAAACATTTAGTACTTTCAAAATAGGTATTCTTACAAATATTAAAAGTAAACTTATGGATTCTACGTATTGGCTGACTAATGTGTTTGCTAAAAAACTTTGAGCAGTTCACTGATGTAGTGCAATATAATACAGTATTAAACAGCAAAGGGAGATTGCTTGATTTAGTTTTTTCAAATATTTCTTGTGACATTTCTGAGGATATCCTGCCACTGGTTAGGTTAGACCAGAGGTTCCCAACCTTTTCTGAACCACCGCCCCCTCTACTGGAAAAAAAACTTCCAACGCCCCCCTCCTCATCATAGTGCATTATAACGAATATTAAAATATTGTTGCATAGTATCTATCTATATATATATATATATATATATATATATATATATATATATATATATATATCACACACACACATAGATACTCATATACGAACGTTGCACTTTTGACTGCTATTACAAGCGTTCACTAAAGCGTTGGACAAGGTATATATATATTAAAAATCGCAAAAGTAAACCTTAATTAAAACCAACTAGGTATTTTCAAAGTATTTGAATATATTTATTTTCTAAAAAGGTAAGTACGTCACGAACGCCCCCCTTGATCCTCCTAACGCCCCCCTTTTGCCCCTGTACTCGCTACCGCCCCCTTTGAAAGCTACAGCGCCCACTGGGGGGCGGTACCGCCCCCGTTGGGAACCTATGGGTTAGACACTCATGACCCTGCACTTAGAATATGTTTAGATGTTAAATTACCATATAGTGGTTTTCCCCAATCTGCTACTAAAGCCTATAATTTTAAGATTGCTGATTTTCGTAATCTTTACAATGCTTTGTCCAAGGGTAATTAATTTTTTCTGGAAAATTTTGAGAATTCGGACGATGCTTGCGAAGTTTTCTATGATAAATTCCTTTATACAAAAACAAGAAGCGCCACTATCCATCTTGGTTTACACCTGAAATTATTCGTTTATTTAAAATAAAGAACAAGTCATTTCGTAAATATAAGTGCTTGAGGTTGAATCAACACTCCTATAAATCTAGGAAGGAGCAAGCTTTATCTATAGCTTTAATACTTAAGTCATAATGATTATGAACATCAAGGAGAATAAGCTTAAGAATAATCCTAAAGCTTTCTGGTCCTTTGTTCGCTCTAAACAAAATAGAACTTGTATACCTGCCAAAATCTACAATCAGTTTTATGAAACCCTTAACTCAATTGTTGATGCTTTCAGAAACTACTTTAGTACCGTTTATGTGCCGCGAACAGTTCCTTTTACAAGGAATAGTTTAAGTGCATTTTCCTCTCACTTGCATATTAGAAAAATTACTATTACTGAGATGAAATCGTGTACAAGGAAATTAAAAAATAAACATATATCTGGTATTGATCGTATTCTTTCTTTTTTAATTAAAGACTGTGCTAGTGTGTTGGCATATCCAATGTCTATAATCTACACTTTATCACTCAAAACTTTGAATTTTCTTAGAATGTGGAAAACATCTTTAATCTGTGCAATTTTAAAAGAGGGTGATCCCAGTAACATTATAAACTACCATCCCATATCCATCTTGTCAAACTTTGCTAAAGTTTTTGAGATGGCTATCTTCAATCATATGTACTCTGCTGTTGAACACACCATTTCTCCATACCAACATGGAATTTTCTCCAAGAGATCGACAACAACTAAGCTTGTTCATTTGACACAAGCCATCTCAGAGATATTGGATGATAATGGACAAGTGGATGTTGTTTATACAGATATAGCTAAAGCTTTCGATCATATTAACCACGATATTTTGTTACACAAACTAGGTGCAAATTAGTCGCAGTTCACCCTTACTTATGTTCTTTGCCTCTTATTTAATGGACCGCATCCAATTTGTTTCGTATAATGACTTAAATTCTGCACCTTTTAGCCTGACCTCAGGTGTACCACAAGGATCCAATTTGGGTCCTCTCTTATTTCCTTTAATGACATCACTGAGAGTATCACCTGTGGTAAGCTGTTGTACGCTAATGATCTAAAAGTTTTTTTTCCAATAAAGGAGTTACTTGACTGTCAACATTTACAACTCCAGATTGATCATTTAGCTGAGTGGTGCCTGCAAAATTTGCCCAACCTTAATTCAAATAAGTGCCATGTCAATACTTACACAAGAAAACTGAAACCAGCACTATACACGTATCATGTGGGGACGCATATCTTATTGAGGCGCAATATGACCAGAGACAGGCGAGATACCCAAAGATTTCAAATGTAACATCATAGTAACTATACCAAAAAAGGGAGGTGTGGATAGATGTGAAAATTTTCGAACAATAAGTCTGACAGAACGTGTATAAAGACGAATGGAAAAACGAGCTGAAGAGATACAGATCAATTTGGGTTTAGGCAAAACAGGGAACATGGGAGGCCATTTTAGCTCAGAGGGTGATAATGAAGAAAACAATAGAAAAACGGAAAAGCATGTATATAGAGTTTGTAGATCTCAAAAAAGTATTTGCCAATATAAAATGGAAAAAATGTGAGAAATACTCAAAAAGAATAGAATGAGTTTTAAGGATAGACGAATAGTTCATAGCTTATACAAAGAGCAAACAGCGGTAATAGAATTAGAGCAGGAATGTAGAGAAATAAATATTAGGAAAGGGGAGAGACAGGGATATGCCTTTCTCCATTAATTTTTAACTTGTAGATTGAAGAGATTATGAATACCGTCAAATGCAGGAAGACATTTGGAATTACTATGAAGGGGCAAAAGATTGATATGCTTAGATTTGCAGATGATATAGCGGTATTAGCATTTAACAAAGAGTTAAAAGCTGCTCTTAATGAAATGGAAACAGTTCTAACAGAGAGATATGGTAAGAAAATTAACAAAAATAAAACTAAAGTTCTAGTATGCAAAGGAGGGGAAAATAATTTAAAAACAAGAATACAAATAGGAAATGAGAGCTTACAAGAGGTTACAGATTTCTGCTACCTAGGAAGCCAAATAACGAAAGATGAGAAAATCACAAAAGATATAAAACAAAGATTAGCACAAGGTCGTGCTACATTTAACGAGAAAAAGCAACTACTGTAAGACACAACAAACATAGAAACAAGAAAAAGATTGCTTAAAACATATGCATTGAGCACTGTACGTCTGTGAAGCCTGGACAGTAGGAGAAGCGGACAAGAAAAAGATAGAAGCATTTGAAATGTGGCTACAGATGCATGATGAAGATATCATGGACAGACAAAGTTAAGAACAAAGAGGTACAAGAAATGGTAGGGCAAGAAAGAAATATGTGGAAAACAGTAAAAAAATAGGAGAGACAGGACGATAGGTCACATACTAAGACATGAGGAATTGGTGTGGAATATATTAAGGCAGAGATAGGAAAAAGATAGGTAGATGTAGACCTAGGTGAGACTATTGCACACAGATAATGAAAGATGTAGGATGTGGAAATTTCAGGGAAATGTGTAGAATGAAATCAATGTAGGTACGCATTCAACCAGTCTCAAGAAGGAAAAACTTGATGGAAAAAATAACTGTACTTAAACAACATGATTATTATAAACTACTACAGATATTGGTCTTACAATATTCCCAAGTAATGTTAATTGTGCAAAAGGATTTAGTGGAAAACCATTAATTCGGCAAATGTCTAAGTGTTGGGGATCCTTGGCAACCGCAGGCTGCTTGACCCCTTCATATACCACTGAATCTCGGTGAAATGGGGCATATAATTAGAAAACAATAAAAGGAGAACCGACTTGTATATAGGCTGTTGTGGGAATTTCAGGGAACTGTGTAGGCTAGTTCAGAACATAAATAAGTGGAGGTATGTGTCCAACCAGTTCCAAGATGGAAAACCGAATGACGAAAAAATAAGTGCACTTAAATCTGATAATTATTATAAACAACTACAGGTGTTGGTTGTGAAATATTTTCAACTAATGATAAGTGTGCGAAAGGATATATTGGAAAAACTATTAATTCGACAAATGCTCAAGTGCTGGGGAACTTGGCAGCCGCAGGCTGCTAACCCCCCTTCCCATACCACTGAATATCGGAGAAATAGGGTATAATAATTGTAAAACAATAGAAGATGACCGAACTACATCTAACAAGAAAGAACAGAGGCTATGTTAAAAGACAACAAACATAGAAACAAGAAGAAAATTGTTGAGAGCATATGTGTGGAGCACAGCAAGTACGTCTATGAAGTAGGGGCAGAAGGAAAGCAGACAGAAAGAGATAGAAGCCTTATGGAATGTTGTGCTTCAGAGGTATGAGGATGATAGCATGGACAGACAAAGTTAGTAACAAATAGGTTGTAGAAATAGTAGAGGAATAAAGATATCTGTGGAAAACAAAAAAAATAGAAGAAATAGAAGGGCAGGGTGCGTTCTACGGCATTTTTGGGGAATAGCGCAGAAATATTACAAGCAGAGATGGGAAAAGAGAGGTAGACCGAGATCAGATTTTCGCACGCAGATAGTGATAGATGCAGACTGTGCAAATTTTCAGGGAAATGTGTAGGTTAGTTCAGACTAGGAAACAGTGAGGGTACGCATCTAATCAGTTCCAGGATTGAAGACCTGATGATGATGATGAATGTATTTGCTAGTGAGAATATCATCTTTGTTTAATAATTCATTAATGTTGCCATGTTTTGATTCCAATAAACTGTTAAAAGAACAAAAAGGATTAATACAACAACTGTTAAATGAGGAAAACCTACCCTGATGCAAAAATTCCTATTAAGAGCTTTTGAGCTACTTCTTTTTAACAAAGTTTGGAAATGCGAAAATGTTTAATCTCTTCACCATAGCCATAATCTATCGAATAATACAAAATAGAACAGTTGTTTGAGGAAGTGTCCCTGGTTACAATTATTTGGGGTTAGTACAGCCAATGTTGTATTTTGAAGAACCTTGACATTTTTTATTGTGTTTATGCAAATCTTCTGGAACTACTACTTGTTTACCTAATATGCAAAATATATATTTTAAATACCTATTCAAAATACATAGTCCCGTTCATTTCAAATGATTCATCCAAATTTCACATTAAATTCTGAAATGGTGAACAGACTTTTATACAATTTTTGCCATTTTACAGGGACTTTCGTGAACAATAGGTTGACCTTAATGATTTTTATAAGTTTTCTTCATATATTTAGTGTTTAGTAGACAAAGATTTTTTTTTTGTTATAGATGTTAGATATTACTCTAAAGAACACTACAAAGTAAATCAGCTCAGCATAAGCTATTATGCATCCCCATTTAACCATTTCAGAGCAATTAATTTTTGAATTTAGTGAGTGTGTAATTGGGTGGCCCATTTCAAATGAACGGGACTGTATTATAAAAAAGTATACCTGATATGGAACACATTGAGGAAAATTTCTCTTCACCATTTACACTCCTTTTTGCTCCTCTACGTTTGTAAAATCGTATATTATTGCTTTTCTCTTCCCTTTCAAGCCAGGATTGATATTCTAAAATTATAAATAAGGAATGTAACAGAAAACATAAATACAATGAAATCTCTCTTGAATGGACACCTCTAGGACCCTGATAAAGTAAATGCTAAAATAAAAACAAAATATGTAATGTGTCGTGTTGGGACTATCATAATTCGTCTGCTAAAAGGTGTCCATTAAGTGAGATTTCACTATATCTAACACACATTTGTTATTGTTATGAAAGTCACCGTAAAGAATATTTTTTCCCTGTCATAAGTGGAAATTACACTTACGTATAGATTCGGTCCATGTGTACACAGATAATTATAACTAACCTTCAAATGTGGCAAATTCTAGATGGTTTTCCACAAATTCAAAATCATGTAGCAAGAGTAAGTGTTGTTTCTAGTTCTTGCGAGTTTTAAATGAAAGACGGCATCCTCTAAGCATTTAAATAATGCATCTTCAATCTGAAATCTATATATAATTTATTATTTCATTCATTGCACTAAATTAAACCTTTGAGATTGATTAATTTTAAAACAAAATACACATTATTTCTATTACACATACCTTGAGGTGGAACAACTTTCACCTCCACATGCTTTTGAATATGCTTTTTCAGATTTCCTTTTGTAGAAAAGGTTTTTTCGTAAATATTGCATCTCCATAGCTTTGAAGATGCCATCATAAACCTAGTTTATATTCAGACAGAATTTTATTGAATCCAATTTGCTTCAATCCAATCTGACCAAAAAAGTTAGTTGAATTTGATGGTTAAGCCGAAAAAGTGTTTATATCGAAGTATTTAAGTAGATTCAGGAGGTGTATATAAACGCCACATCAGAAATTACCTACCTAATACTTTGTTTGCATAAATTGGCAACATAGCTTTTTCCATTTGGGCTAGAATTGGTTCCACGTATTTTCTATATCATGTCAAAAATATATTTTACGTTTAATTCATGCATTTTTCAAAGACAACGTAACTAACTTTATTTGATTGCTACTTGATTAAGCTAAGAGGAGTGACAAGACTCCATACTGAATTAAACTTGACACAATTGCACTTGTTCCAAAAAAGATTATTTAGCAATTAATAAAAACTAAAATTCTTAAAAACTTCACAGTACTGTAATAATCTTGAGGTGAAGGTAGTAGAATTCATGCTTACATTGAACACATATGAATATCACTTTAAAAAAAGTTTAAAATAATAATAGTAAATCAAAAAAGATACAATAAACTTCATTACATACATACAATATGGAATAAAATTTTGACCCTTAATTAGTTAAAAGTATCTTTACGATTTATATACAATAAATTAATCGACAGATTACACAATGGGTATCTGAGCAATAAGTACACTATGCTGTGGACAATAGTCACTGATCCTTATTTACTAACCAGTTAAATTCATATCAGGAACAAACTTTCGAACCTAGCGGAGGTCGTCCAAATTTATCATGCCTACGTTGTTGCTGCTCATAGATTTTCTTTTGCCTTGCCTGTCGTCTATTTTCTATTAGGGCTTGTCGTGTAGCCAAACTAAGAGTTTCATCTTCCCAACCAGTGTCATCTTCCCACTCTTGTAGTTCCTTGGCCTAAAACATCAAAAATACACGTTGTTATTCAAGAATCAGAAAAGTCTACAAATCAAATAAAAAAACCCTATTTCCAAACTAGAAAACTACACAACTATGATCAAAATCATTGTCTCGAAGTTCACTTTTTTTTAGAACTAGACCTTAAAATTACAATTCAGAAATTCAAGGAAGTGAGCTGTAAATATAGTTCAACCTATTTGTTCCATCAGAACTCGTTTGAATACACTTCGTTATTACTGAAAAATTAGTTTGGTGGTACTACCATTTAACAAATTCTTATAACCAGATTGGTTTGCCTTAAGGTTCCCATGGCATTTGGGTTTGCAAACTTTAAGTCACTCGAGGTTCATACTGGTCACTCGTGGTGGGCCAAATTTCGACAAGTTGCGTTGTGCCCTCAGCACATAGCTTAGAAAAAGGTGCATAAAAGTGCAAATTTCTCATAAGTTTAAAAAGGCTATAGCACAGAAGTTAGTGGCAGCTGAAATTCAATCAAGTAAGCGACTTGTACTTTTGCCCGTGGTGCACACTATACTTTTTTACTACAACACTGTTGCCAACACATAATGGGTGACAATTTGGGAATTTTCATAATTTTTTTAAACATAATTAAACGAACCTCACTAATGACAAAGTTATCTGAAAGAACTGGTTTGAGTTAATACAAACATAGTAATTTTTATTCAGAAATAAAGTATGGGTATCTTTCTTATTCTTAATGATAGAGATCTGCTTAAATGGACAAAGTTGTATCCTTTGGATTACTTATTTAAATTCCATTTAGAACAATTAGAAATTCCAAACAGTTTAGAAATTATTTAAAAGAATTGAACAATGCCCGGTCTCTTTAAAGTCCAATATTTTTATTATAATAAAAGATATGAAACAATATTTCCTATAAAATTTCGTTAGTTCAATTGTGTACACTTAAATATGATATTAAAATTAATTCAAGATAGCAGTTATCGAGATATTGGCAGCAACTTTCATATTTTAAATGGACACCATATTGGATTTTTAGATGGCTAGATAGCATTTTTTCTATTTTTAACTATATCACAATAAATCTTGTTATGTACAGTTTTGGCCCCCAGAATATCTAGCAGATAATTCACAGAAAATTCAGTTAAGTACCCCACTAAACATCCCAATTTCGGTAAAATACAAAAAACCTCAACTGTATTAACAAAAAGTTGGTTGCCGACTAACTCAGTGGGATGGGTGGTGTGTTTGACGAAGGTTTCATGGTCTTGATCAGGAAATACCTTAGATACCACCTAATATCGCAGGGTTGCTAGGGAAAAGTCCTAGAGTGAATAACAAGAAGGTGTCAAAGTCGGAGATCAGGAGAGGAATTCTGGCTTAGAAATATACCTAAAAATTCATTAAAACCAAGATTATTTTAAATCTAAAACCTTTATTTTAAACCTACATGTACTCCATTGCATAGTGGTTTAGATATTACCAAAGCTGTATTATAGTTTTTAAAAGCTTTTTTGTAAAAATGTAAGGGTTCATGAGCTCCTGCGGTTTATGATTTTGAAATTTTTGTTTCCTTTTTTTTTGTATTCAGATTCCCTTTATAGAAATGCATATTTTACTCAAACTTTAGTGGTGATAGACATCTTTAAAAACGATTACAGATTTGTTCGATTTAAACGAAAATATATTAAAAGATCTCAAGGATCCCTCCCATAACCTGCCGAACATAAAATGTGCCCAAAACACAAGTCAGGGTATTAATTAGTTCAGGCAGAAGTAACATCAAGAAATATAAATAGAATGGCAGTGCAGAGTATTATAATATTATAAATTATAACTGAAAGAAAGTGCTGAAACAAAATAATCTAAACAATAAATTTTCTGTGGCAAGGTGATAACCTTGGAACTTGGAGAAGCCAGTTTATTTATGTGAATTATCTTTAAAATTACCTATGCAAAATATATATTAATTTTTTATTTTTAAAGGTGTTTCGAGTTGTGCCATAAAATTTTACGAATATTCGCTAAAATAGGTGCCATATTTTCGGAAATATTTTCGCAACTTCCAACACTAATTAAATAATGGAAAACCAAATATATACAGTCTTTACACAATTTCATATGCCATTTCTAAATACACACCACACATGTTTTCATTACAAACATACAGTACAATCTTAAACAAGTATTAAAAAGCAAATATTGTAATTCTGCTACCTAAAAACTTAATCTAAACACAGACATACTTGTAGGTATGTTCAATCAGTTCATGTATTAAATTATGAATGTTTATTTACAAAACTTCGCTCCAATATACTTTCAGACGAGTTATCTTGAAATTGGTTTTTTCATAATAGGCTTGATAATTGTGCCATTAAAGGTTGCCCTCTACTTCAAATGGACTGCGTCCACTACAGCATGATGACTTCCAATATAAGGGTTGACCATCTATGGACCCAGTGTGCCTCTAAAATGAAATTGATCCACTTGGTAGAGAATTATCCGAACATACTTAGACTACTCTTCCTTATTCGTTAACCTGTAGTCCAGGTAATTGACCTCCAAAGTGACATGTTGAGGGTTTGGATGTTATAAACAAAGTGCCCTATGAAAAATGAATCCCCCTTTCTAAAATGATTCATGGCATCTTCGGCAAACTTTGGATAGTTGAATTAAGTTTATCAAATGGACATACCTTTATTGTCTTTTTCTACCTAACCTGTATCTACTTAAATTTACATATTGTCGACCAAAAATAAGAAATCTAGATTTTACATTTATTTGAGTCAGCACAAACTTGTATATGACCTGTCTTTGTTCTCCGACGGTAACATCATCTGATGCCTTTCTTTCTTCGTAGACAAAACAAGATAAATTTCTTTTAGCTTAAAATTTATAGAAACTTAAAACATATTTCTTAAAGGGAATAACCTAATCCAATAGGTGGAATTTACTAATACAGAAACTATTAATATAAAACATGATTCTAATTTTTTCTAAGGGAACGTCACAATGTCTAAGCAAAAAAATTTACTAAAAACTTATTTATTTATTTCCAATCGGCACAGATTAAAAATTCAATTATGAAGTCACAATAAATTATAAACAAGAATGAAAATATATAATAAGAAATTGTCAAAATACATAGTAATGAATCATTAATGTAAATATGAATTAAATGTAATAAAAATAATAATATAAACTAATGTGAATAAATTATAATCGAATAAAATCAGGTAACCTATCAGTTCACTTATGAACTAAACATTTAACAATAAACAAGAGATACCACCACATTACAATTACCAATGTACAACAGCTGTAGTAAGGGTGAAGGAATTGAGATATCCAAAACAGCATAAAAATTACTGAAGGAGCTAGCGGGTCATTCTAAGGATTGACGAGTTCTTATGGATGTTGATTCTGGCCAGATTTAAGAGGAAAATAGAAGTGTTTCTACTCGGTCTGAGCAGTACATACAGATTAACAGGGTCATCAAGGAGCTTATATCCAATATCACTCTTGGCGAATGCAATGGAGGAATATTAAATTCCTGAAGTAGGTTCGAGTATGAATAATCACAAGGAGGATAAAGCTTATATTTTTTGTAATACAAGAATTTCACAAACTTCCTTTAGACTCTCAATTCTAAGGGCATTTTTGAAAGTCGACCAGATCAGGAAACCATATTCCAACATACTACGAACTAGAACAAAATATAAATTTCTAAGACATTCGAGGTCAATAAACAAAAATGTATTACGGATCAAGAAACCTAATGTTTGGGATCGTTTAACTATATATCTACATGTTACTCAAATGAAAGGTTAAGAAAAAACATACTCAAAAATTTTGGCAACATTAGATGTAACAGAGATGAGACGATAGCTTGTATTTGCAGTTGTGTCACCTTTCTTGAAAACTGGGTGAACACGATGTATTTTCCATATCAGGGAATATGGCTTTTGTGAGGCCCAAATTGAAGATATGTGCTAGACTGGCACTGATAACATGGGAAGTAGCTTTCAAGATTACAGTAGGTATGTTGTCGGGACCAAAAGAGAGTGAGTTTGGTCGTTATTTCATAGGTTTGAATAACTACGATTTTAGTAGTCGATATATCCATAACAGAATTGATTTTATACTGATGTACTATATCTGACAGAACACAGGGTAGAGACATACTACAAGAAGCAAAGTAGGATGCAAAAGCATCACATACTTTCTGGACTTGAGAATTCACAACCTTCCTTTTTGAACACATTTGCTGCAGCAGATTTCCAATTGTCTTTATAGAAACTGGTTATATACAGTTTTAGCCCCCAGAATATCTAGCAGGTAACTTACAAAAAATTGGGTGATGTACTCCCTACATTTGATTTTCCAATGTTCCACACGAAGGTACTACATTGGCCAGGAAGCAAGGGTTTTTAACCTGGAAATTTTGAATTTTGCAGAATCCTTGCTGTTCCAAACAAAGTAGAGATCTTTAACGTGCAAACACTCATACACCTCCATTTTACCTCTGATCCGAACGAGAGCGTATTTTTGTGAAAAATGCTCGCCTAACATTTTTCAAGCGGACCGTGTCGGGATTTGAACCCGAGACCTTAGGCATAGTAGTCACATGCATACCAACTACACCACGCAGCCGCCGATTATTTACTTTGCTAAAAATCCCGTTTCGGTAAAATACCGAAAACCTCAACTATACTAAGAAAGGTGGTTGCCAGCTAACTCAGTGAGACGGATGGTGTAAGTGTTTGACGAGGGTTCCAGAATGCTATCAGGTATTAAATATGGTCTTGATCGAGAAATACCTTGGACGCCACCTAATTTCGCAGGGTTGCTAGGGAAAAGCCCTAGAAAGATTAACAAGGGGGGGAGGGTGCCAATTCTGAGATCAGAAGAGTATTTCTGGCTTTAAAATGTACTTGAAAAATCATTAAGGACACTGTTTCTTAAACATAAAACAAATCTTAACCATAAAACTACATAGATTTATTTAAGACTGCTAGCTGCAAAGAAGGTTTCAAAAACAAAATGTTAAATGACCTGAAAATTCAATTATGCTTGCAGGTAATTGCAAAATAATTTATTACAGCAAAATTGTAACTATGCCGGTACAATAAGAAAAACACAAATGTAAGTATGTCTTTACAGTATTGTGCACGATTTGTTTTTAATCATATAGCAAACTTGTTTCTGTTACAAATACATCATAAGTCAAGCAAACATTAAAAATTAAATATATCGCAAGTCTAATTAACTATAATCTTATCCTAAACCACAGACGTACAATAGGTACACTTTGTCAGTTCATGAATAAAATTTCAATTGTTTATTTGTACAAACTCTCTTTCTAGTAAAGTTTCAGAAGTTTTTTTAATGTATACCTGAAGAGCGATTGACTGTCGTTATGGTAGATGTCATAAGATACCCATTATTGACTTTGTGATATTGTCGGAGGCTTTCACGGCCGGAGTCATTGCAAATATTTATGGTTTCAGTTTGGGACTGTGTCATCTTATAAACTAAGGTCGACGTTTCGCCCACTTTTGTAAGGAGCTTCATCAGAACAAGAAAAGCAAACGAAAATAAATAATAAAAATAATAATATTAAGTAGGCAAGTTAAAGTGTAAAGAGTAACTAGTAGAACTAGTAGATTCACCAGCCCAGTAACTGTTACTTTGCCACATGACACCTTTTGGCTTAAATTGGCTGGCGAGTCTGTTAGTTCAGAAGTAAATTTCCTTACTCTTTACACTTTAACTTGTCTACTTAATATTATCATTTTTATCTTTATTGTTATTATTTTTATTATTTTCTTTTCTTGTCCTGATGAAGTCCCTCACATAAGTGGGCGAAACGTCAATCTTATCGACTTTGCCCTCCACAACATAATTATTTCTAAACCAAGGTTGTCGATCTGGGAACCAAGGTGCCTCTAAAATTGAAATTGACCCACCACTTGATAGGGTATTTACCGAACATGATGAGCCTTCTATTAGTCCAGTTCAATAGCCTTCTAAACAAGCGACTGAATGAAGATCAGATATGACATCAAGGTGCAAAAAGTTGGTTTTTAAGAAGGGTGACCGCGTTTGGCTGTACAACCCCAGATGGAGTTGTAAATTGCCCCTGAAGTTATAGAGACATTGGCAGGGTTCGTACAAAATTGCAAAATGATTCAACGACACGGTATATCAGATTTGTAAGCTCCTTAAAGGAAGAACAATAATGGTGCACATCAACCGGTTAGAATCCTAGGTAGTGATGACGCCAGTAGTGCCGAAGAACGACATGCAGTGAGACAAATAAACAGTTACACTCATGAGGGGGAATAAAAATCTGGATCAAGCTATGTCTCTGTACGGCGGCACCGGCAAAGCGAGATTATGGGTCATGGACGAAATTCAGAACAATCTATTCGATGCGCTATCGGAATACTCCATGGCGTATTGCGTAACGGCGGACCTTGACATGTCCCGAGGACTTGCTTGGTTGTTTAAAAATAAATTTGGTACTATGGATCAACTTCAACAACAACAACCGGAGGTTGAAAAAACCATACGAATAAAGAATCAACATCGGGCATTTACTGCTTGGTGACTAAGCAGCAACATTCTGATAAACCGAATTACCAGGATCTATGAAAGGCGTTAGTGTTGCTCAAGGGTCAGATGATCAAATTTGAAGACAAGAAGTTGGCCATACTCTAGATCGATTGTGGGCTCGATGGATTGGACTGAAAAGTGATACGAAATATGCTAGAGGTACTGTTCCAGAATACCAGGATTCAGATTTTGGTATGTGGTTACAATCCACATGGTACAGCACCTCCCATGAAGAGTGTTGATTGCTACTTCTATTTACTTGGATGCTGCAGAAACGGTTTTGACTGTTCTTACCACTACAAGGACTTTCAAAATCTGAGTCAAAATTTGTTCTATGACAAAAGAGCACAGCTTTAAAAAGAGAGCAAGGTGGAGCTGCTTGGTCTATCTGTGACCAGAATGATGACATTACAATACAAATGAAGGGTTTGAATACAAAAGATAATTGGTGGGTACTCTGTACCATGGCATCTTCAAATAAAGGTGATTGACTGGTTCTGTTATGAAATAACTTGATTGACAGATATAAGGCTATTGCTTTTAAAGGTTATTTGGATTGCAATGGGACATTTTGGGAATGTAATTTGCATATTTTGGATTGCTACAGATTATCTCAGATACGTGGATAAGGTAAATTCATATTAAGGAGTTCAGCAAGTCAGTTCCGATTGAGCTTTGATCATGATGTTAGTTCTGAAGCTACATTCTAATTAAAGCTCGGATAGTCGTACATATGTGATACAGAGGTCGTATAAATAACTTTTCATATAAATTACTGTGGTGATTAAATAAATTAATTATAGTATTTTCAGATTAATTTAATTAAGAAGATATCGTAACTTTAGGAAGGTAATAATACCTGTACCGTTAGCGACAAACTGAAAGTAAATTATTGTGTAAATTTTTAGAAATTTCATTGTGGCTGCAAGTGTTAAAGAGCTTGCATAATCAGCCTGTTCAAGTTAAACACGTTATTTAACATTGAGTTGGTCAATAATATACGGTTTGATTACGAACACCCTGTATAATGTGGTAGTGGTATAACAGCACCATTGTAGTAAGTATGGCAAATGTTTTTAATAAGTTGGTAAAAGACGAATTTGTTTATTCTTATTAAATTCGCAGTTATTTAATTTTGGCATGCATTCTGAAATTTGCTTATAATCAATTTATCTCAAAAATAGTCATATGTAGGGATAAAGACATTTTAAGAAATGTACACTATTTTTAATTTATAATTAAAATATGCATAAAAATACAGGGTGTTCCATTTTAAAAATACCAACTTTGATAGGACACGCTCTTCTAGAACACCCTGTATGTTTAAAATTATTTTAAAAGTATAACACTCATCATTCAGCATATACTTTGTTAAAAAAGTTTTTTATATTACTTGTCATTTAGATGCTATCGATTGATTTGTATGTAGTGTCCCATCCTGCGTATGTATGTGGATGAATGTAATATTTGATTACTTGTATGTTGCTTATATATTAATTATTGTCATGTTCTTTATTTTGTTTTATATTTCTATACTCTACTGTCACGCTGTAGATTCATCAGTTTCTTTTTGTTTAACCCCTCAATCATTGACTGTATTGATGCGGCCTTCTTATTCCTTCCGTTTCCTGTTCTGTTGCAGTAATTCTAGCGAGTCGTTCTTGACCGACTCGCGACCTGTTCTTTATGACCGGCTAAACTTATAATCAGTTTGGGTGGTTTATTCTATCCATAAAAACATCTGGTATTTTCAAAATCGAGGGTCAGCGACTTCTAAATTAGGTAACATGAACATTAATTGCTATATATAAGCAATCGTAAACAAATTAGGCAAAATGTAAGGTAAACGTTTTGTACCGTCACTAAAAATGCACCCCTCAGGTTAATGATACTATAATGTTTAACTGTGCTAAGTTTTTGCACTATTTGTACGTTTTAAACAAAATTTTGTACTTAAAAAATAGACAGACCATTAAACTTACAAGTTGTGAAGACTGTTTTGTATCGTCAACCAAAACTGCCGGATCTTAATATTTGGCAAGCTAGATATCAAAATATAGAAACAGTAAGTCCTTCATTCTCAAATGTTGAAGTACAAAACAAGTAAAATACATTTCAGCTGTTTTCGTTAGCAATTATTTTCAAACAGCACTTGATATCCTAACCCCCAACCCCTCGAATTCCCGGTCATCATAAATGAACAATAAATACGATACCTTGCAGCTACTCTCTTGCTTGGACCTTGAAGTTAATCTAATTATCACTGTTTTGACAAGTAAAATTAATGAAAACTGAGAAACGTGATATCTACACTATTTTCAACAACATTTGCAAATCGTGGTTCTAAACAAATCTCCTAACGCATTTCAACGTCCGTTGCTTTTGTAAAATCTTTTCTACTTTTGAATAAATGGAATATAGGTAGCCTTATAAAACAATTTCAATTATCACCCGAAATGAAACATGTCTACACGGCTTAATTCCAAGAATAAACAAAACTAATATGATGAAATAAATTCAGTTTATAATCTAAACGGTACTCATCACTTTTAAATTCGACAAAATTCATACAGGAACTGCACAGAAAGCAACAGCACTTAACTAACTTGTTGATTACGAAATACATGGAAAAGCTGGCAACATTGTTGGATCCTTGGTTGATATCGTACTTGGGTTGTATATGAAAAAACATAAAAGTATTCATAACATGACTTATTTACTTAATTATCAAAATGTTGTTCACCTTATCTGATTTAAATTTACAGAACTCAAATTTATTCTCTTCTGGATAGTTTACCTGGCTTTTGATCCCCACACTTGTAAGGTATGTTTTGGCCAAAAAAAATTCTTGAGAGATAGTCTATTTAAAAAGTCAGAGTGTTTCCAACTCTGACCACAAACTTTCTTGGTAAACTAAATACCCTTACAAAAAAATATTATATGATTCAAGACTTATTCTATCTTAAATTAAATGACAAATGCTCAAATATCAGTTACAAAAAAAATAATCTAAAGGTAATACTTGCAAAATCCAAAAAACACCTATCCAATTCGTAATTAACAGTATTAAATATCTTGTTTATATTTTTAAATTGAGGTTAAAAATCAGCTCACAAGATTTTCCATATTATTTAAATCTCCATTTAGAAACATCAGTTACCAAAGTGCATCCTCGGTTTACTTATTTAATTAAATTTTAAAGTAGGGTTTTATCTTGAAGAATTTTTCATCTTCATTGTATACTACAAAATCAAATAACTGCATTTAATAACTTCCATATTTGTGAAGGTTACGAGTTAAAAATGACTTATTTATTATTATTAATTATAATATACATACTGTATACTTTAAAACAACTCTTCTCCAAGTAACATCTTCGCGATTTAATCAAATTGAATCACTGAATCAAACGAATGACATAGAATCCATTCATTGAATGAATCTAATGTCCAGTGCTCCTGCTTAGATATAAAAGTATCTCTATTCTAAAGTTCGAGCTCCATATGGAACATAGTACACCGTAATGATGAAAGATTTCTGGGAATTTCCCATTAGCCTCAAATCATGTGGTTGATTTATAATAGTGACGCGCGCTGCCCCATCCTTCTCTAACACATAAGGTTATTTTATGGCATCGCATTCTGTCATGTAGTAATGCAAAGATAATAAATTTTATGGGTTTTTAATGTTCCAACGGCTTCTAGAAGAAAGGTTTGTTTATTAACTAAGTATTTAAGTAGTTCTAAGTATAGATGACGTATTCCTTCATATTCCCAAACATTCGAGAGAACTTCATTTAAAATTAAATTTGTGTAATACAGAAGTCAATTTGGCTAATTAATTTAAGCCTTAAATTTCTTTTTCACGATGTAAAAGACTTCCATTGTTTTTACATGAATATTTTACACACGGGTAATTATTTATTACATAAATAAACAATGCTTTTAATTGCTTTACCTACGGGTTTCGCATTGTTAACGATTGTACAAAAAATATTTACTTTTTAGAGTATCTAAAATATGTTTTTAATGCATGTTGAATGTTGTTTAAGTGAAATGCATAAAGCTGGCACTATTCTATGCTATTTACAGCAAATGTAGAGCATCTTTTAGGCACCGGAAATGTATTTTTATGATAATTAATAAGTGAAAATAATTTGCTTTGTATTTACGCTTGAAATTGAACGATTTTCATAAGGTAGAAAATTCATAGGATTCCTTTTAAGGATTGAAATTCTTTTTACATTTACCGCTAAAAATTTGTACACGGCTGTATTATTGATTTAAAAACTGGGGCTTTTAAATACAGGAAAGCGCGTTTTGCTTTGCACCTAATAGCTATGCCTTTACAACATGCCGTTATTTTACACGCACGGAATTGCATTTTCGCTTGGGAATTTAATGGATAAAAAGTACGGATGTATTATACAGGATGTAACCATGAATTTTTAAAAATTCCTATTCTTTCTGGTTTCTTTTATATTTTAGTTGACTTTTATTTGTAGTATTTGTGATTCAATGACCTCTCGTAACCCCTTGCATGTCAATATATACATACATATACATATATATACATATACATATATATATATATATATATTGATATGATAACGTCGTACTCGGTGTAATGACGTTTTTACTTAACTCCACCCCTCTGTGTTACAAACCAAATTTAATCTTATTAATTTTATTATTATGCCACGGCTAGCCCTTTATAATCTACACAGAGTGCACAACGTTACAATGATCAATTTTTCTCTTCTCCATCCCTTTTTGATTACTTATTTGTTTGAATTTATAAAACGAAGTCAATTTATTTCATATAATGAAAAGAAATATTATTTACGAATTTTGAAAAATATTAAAATACACTCTTCGATCAATCAATATCATATGTATCATTTATCCCAAAATTTATATGCTTTGAATTCAATCTAAAGTCACCAAAAACTACCCTTTTTTTTCAAAGAAACCTGGAACGTTCTAGACCCCTTTATAATATATTACGTACTTTTAACATATGCAATGTTTGTTGTTGACTTCGTTACACTTTTTTATATAAATTCAGTATTGAAATTTAAATAGAAAAATATCTTAAAATTAAATAAATCTGACCTTCTACGGGTGTTCTTCGGATTGTGGATCAACACCTCTTTGTTGTCCTCATTCGTCTATCACTGCTCTGCTTCATCAAACTCCTCGTTTTCCACAAATTACTTCGTGCTTCTTTATTTTATTTGCATTGAATCCGCAACTCCAAATTGTACCAGAATTGTACCAAAATATAATTGTCGACGCTGATTTGAATTGTAATATTATATTGACCCAGATTTGACTTATTCTTGTCGACACATACTTGAATTATTCAGAAATACACCACCAATTTGAATTATTATCCTCAACACACATTTAAATTATTATATCTATCCATTCGAATTATTATATCTATCCACTCAAATTATTAACATCACATTCGAAATGTTCAAAAAGGTACCACCAATTAGAATTCTTATCATCAACATTCGAATTATAAAAAAATGTACCACAGATTCGAAATATTCAGAAATGTACCATCATTCGAATTATTAACATCACATTCAAAGCCCTATTATTATTAATATTTAGTTTAAATACATTACCCCAAATTCTACTCACGTTAAACGGCAAAAGAAGTCTTCAAAATTGTAGCACTATTATCACTTGATATATTTTATTAAATATTTAAAATTACGCGTGACTTTTTGATTCACAGTGACGCAGCTTCGCCCTACCTGAGTTTTAAACTGACTCGTCCCACCATTGCTCGGTGTTAATATAGGCTGTTCCCACTTACATGTGGGCTGGGTTTTAAACAGCTTTGCCGATATCTCAACCAACCAGATCTTTAATATTCCCTGCATATTCTGATGTAGTTTTTTAGGTTTTCCGTGTAATATCTATTTGCTATTGATACATCGTTATCTTGACCATACGTTGTTTTGTTTAGATATCGCCTTTTCCAAAATTGAACAAAATTAATGATATAACTTCAATTATACTTTCGTTTATTTTACGCGTGTTTGAAACTGCGTTTTCTTATCAAAAATGTTTATTATTTCACCGTAATTACATAAAGCTTTGTTAGATTTTATCTCTTATCTTCGTATTTGTTATATAATTAATTAGAACACTTCTCAACGCTTGTTTAATTACATGTACTTTCACTTCTTCTGAATACGCGTATTTTTGTTGAATGATATTCTTATTTGCATCGCTTAAAGCTAATTATAGTCTATATACAGGGTGTTAAATGCTTACTATTTACCTAATATACGAATTACTTAATTTTCTGCTAAATAAATGCAATTTTCTGATTCCTATTGCAATTTCTGGTTACTACACGATTATTGCTATCAATACATCCCTAAACAATCCCTTATCACAGCAATATATAGATATATGTATATATGGATATATACATATATATATATATATATATATATATATTGCAATGATAATAGGGTAGTTTAGGGATAGGTTAAGTCATAGGGGTCGTAGAATAAAGATAAACAACTTCAACTTTAAGAAAAGCACATAATTCCAGAAATTATAAGAGTAAATCGGTCATTCTACATAATGTTAATTAAGAGGACACTGTAAATAAAATATGCGGAATTAAATGCATGAGAACATAAATATGTCTAAGTGTAGTTTACAAGTAAAGATAAGATTTTAAAATGCAATAAATTGCATCAAAATTAAATCACCGGGAAGCATAGATAAATTGGCATTGCAAATATTTAACAATTGCGTCAAAAATATCAACGTACACGCATTTTAAATAATTCATTATTAGAAAATCGCTACGTGACTGGAAGAGAACACATTTGTTCAGAAAACCAATATTCTGTAGAAACAAATAAGCACCAGGCGGTTCAATTAGACCATAAAATTAACAAACATTCAAATATGTGAATTAATGAAAGTCAAAAGTTGGAAATTCTTGAATAATATTACAATATGCAGGATGCAGACGTGACAAACACAGCATGCACCGAAGATTTAAACTAAGTAATTTGTAAAAATTCGGAGGTATGCGAGATAAAGCAGAAGTATCGGCCTAGAATGTAAACAAGCCAATGAAAACAATTTGGAGGAAGGGCTTATATATACGATAGTAATGGAACGACGTTTTAGTCTATATTCAAACTGAACAACGACTATGTTCTAAGGTGTTAAAAACTTAAGTAACTAGTGAAGTATATATCAAAACAAATCAGAGTTAAAAGTGCAAGAATTTGTGCAACGAAAATAAGCCGATCTATAAACAGACGTGAGTAAACAACTTAATTAAATTCATTTCTAATATTAATAAAACAGGGCTTTTAATTTGAATTTAATTTAGACTTTAATTTGGGACATATTTAATTTGGACTGTAATTTGAGATGGTTTTACTTTGATTGAGATGGCTTTAATTTGGGATATTTAATTGAGATGACTTTAATTTGGGACTTTTAACTTTGGATATACTCTAATTTTAGAGATAATTAACAATAAACGTATTCTAATTTGGATATATTCCGATTTGGTACGATTTTAATTGGAAGCGATTTATGGGAGGCGATTCTTATATAGGGCCGGCATATCAATACGCAAAGCGGACACAGAAAGGGGATGCAGATCATAGACCAGGATGAAACTCCAGAACCCATTCCAGGTTAGCAATCTTAATACACTTTATTATTGAAAAACTGTTTTTGATTAAATATTTGCCATACATTGTAAGAGTCATCAAAAAGGTCACTTATAAAAATTTATAAAATGGAATAGGTATCTTGGACGTTCGAAGGTCCCTGAATATAATTAAAAGATATTTTTGCTGGTTTTCAGAAAAGCATAAATCTGGCATATGTGTAGATATTTTGTATAAAAAAGAAAATTTTGAGTGTTGTAAATACTATCAAGTATTATATTGTGTATTCTAGAATTGCTTTATTTGATTCAATAAGATTTATTCAGTAAGCTAGTCTGGGTAAAAAAAATTCCTAATTTAACATTTCATAACATTGGGGATAAAAATAATAAAAGGAATAGCACAGCAATTTTATGGTACGCCCAATCGATGGTCGATTATCATAGCAATATATATACACACCAGGGTGTCCAGAAATGCTCTTTATAAAAGAAAACTGCACGTTCTAACACTCATTTTATGTCGATCCGATGTAAATCCTGTTATGAAAGCATGATTGCTAAGGAGAGTTCCTTTTGTCCATTTATTTTGTGGAAAATACCCAATCGTATGGCACGAAAACAATTTTTTAATTGTAGTCATAATCGTTTGGACATTTTTATTCAAACTTTTCTGTCTTTCATATTTCACCATTTTGACATAGCATTAAACAAATTTTGGTTTATTAAGAAAAAATAATAATCATCTCACCGTTTTCGAAAAAAAAAATCGATTTCAATTTTTCATGTATCAATGCACATGTTTCCATTGATTAACAAATTCACTTCTAAATTATGAGAAATGGCCATTGAAAATAAATATAATAACAATTGTATGAATGCCAAACTGTTCTTTGTCACAAACTGATTCCAACTAATGATTTGGCTTTTCTCAAGTAAAAATAAATACGATTTAAGAATTGTATTAATGTCAAATGACAAATATTTTAACATTGTTAGTTGTAAACTAGGTTTAAGTAAAGAGTTATTTATTATTTAGTGTTACATTAATTTTAATTTCCAAATACCAAAAGTTTAAGATTATTATAATGCTATGATAACAAAGAATATACCGATGTGCATTTAAAGTGGTGAAATGCAATGCAACGGGGCAACAGCACATAGATATGCGGATAAATTTCCAAATAGAAGACATCCTGCTCACAAAACATTTACAGTTATTCATCAAAGAATTAGAGAAACTGGATCGGGAAGTCACCAAAACTATGAAACTGGACGCCATGCTGATGTAAAAGAGAAATATGAAAATGATATTTTAATAGAAGTAGAGAAAAATCCCAAAATTGGCATTAAAGATTTGCTGCAAACTATCCTATTTCTAAATTTTCTGTGTGGAATATTATGCATAAGAAAAACTTGCGTAGTTTTCATTTTAGAAAAGTCTAGGCCATGCTTGACAGTGATTTTTCTGTTCGTGCTGATTTTTATAACTGGTTGCAAAACAAAGAAAATCAAAACCACAACTTTTTCTCAAATATTTTGTTTTGTGACAAAGCTACTTCTACCAAGGATGGATTTTTGAATGCTTAATGCACATTATTACTCCAACGTCGATGACTACCCTCATGTTATAAAAACACTAGTCCCCCACTACCTTTCGTCCCAATATTATCGATATGTTTCATGTATACTTTTGGTAAATGTTTCCATTTATTAATGAACCGTTGTGTCATTACATTTACAATTATAGTTTGTAATTCAGCCTGAATTTCTCGCTACAGCAAGTCGTGTCTAATACTAGTACTTTTAAATTTTGGTTCCTTTTCTTTGTATAATTCGATGTTTTAAGGTAGATGTGTCATTAGACACAGCGACCTTTCTACTGGCTGTGCCGAGTAACTGCACCTCATATTTTTTTTCTTCTAATTCATTTTATATCCAGTTTCCTTTGCCTAAAATAGCTTATTAATTTCGTTGTCAGTATTTTACGTACTTTTCCCATTACTAAGCATATATCATGTTTGAGAAGATTTTTGATGAATACTCACGTTTGTTGTGAATGATTACCAAGTCACACGGGAAGACACCATATAATTTATATTCTTACATAAGTATTACGTATAACAATAAATAGTTCTACCAAGGTAAGAATGAAATCTAAACATTTGAATGAAATGAATAATAACCACAAAAATTTGACAGATTAAAACGTCTGAGTATGTTTATACCCTCCTATTTCAGGGGATATTCAGATTATGCTCTAGAGTACATACTTCTACTTTATGAACACCTTAAAATGAGATACCCAAGAATGTGATGGTTATTTATGAATTGCTAAGAGCACATACTCTTTATACTCAAGTTTATGAACACAGCCTAGGAAGTGATCTTAATAAAGCAAAAATGACATCCAAAAATTGAACTAATACTAATTACAAACATAAGTTCACTATCACAATTTTGTTTCAAATTTGCATCATATGTAAAAGATAGATTGCAAAAACATTCTCCAAAAAAAATGATACATTAAAATGTAATTATCTGAATTTGGTTAATTCAACCACCGAATAGCTCAAGAATATAGTGTTATTTGATGTCAACTATTCACTTTGATGCTAAATAAATAATTTTTTATTTTAACTTATTAACTTACCACTAGATTATCACTTTCGGCACTAAAAGACAACCTATTGATGCTACCTGGGGTTTCTTTTTGGTTATTTATAAAAACCTTCGTTTGCTTAGTAATAGTAGGTGCCATATCATCAAAAAAGTGTTCATCAACTTCTTTAGCTTCTTCAGACACTTGACGAGCTGCAATAGTTTTTTGCCTATAAAATTGTATCTGCTGATCAACACTATTAGGTTTAGTTGTCTGAATTGATAGTGGCTCGTCCCATTCATTCAAGTACCCAGTTGCTTCACTATGTTCAACTGATTGATCAGAAACTACACCAATTTGCGTAAGTGGTACAAAATCAGTCGAAAGTTTACGTCTACGAAAACAGCACAAAGCTCTTTTAAATATGTTTAGAATAAGTGAAAATAAGGACTTGATTTTCTTGATGAAAATGTTTACCACCATTGTATTTATATTTTTGGTAGAAAATAAGGAGGGTCACATTAATAAAATTATAATCACTTTTTTAAATACTGGAAATGTAAATTTTGTTCATTATAAAGGTATTTGTAGATTTTTATCTATCCTAAAGGTAACTTTGTTGGCAATATTAAAACGTTGAGGTTATGTTCTACTGTTAGATGCGCTGCCGCTATATCTACCGTTGCTTTATTGGTACGTTTCACGATCAATAATTCCCTTGAGTATTGCCTTAACGTATAGATAAATATCATGAAGAACTTATGACGTAATACATGTTAGAACACGAGCGTCTCGCGGCAGAAATGCGGCTGTAATGACAGTTGTAAACAGGTTGAGGTTACGTAATTTTTTTGTTTACATATAGTGAATGAGATCCATGGAAATTACCTATTAATTTTGTTTATCGTGTTATTTGTAAACGAGGAGTAAAAATGAATACTTGCGAAGATTGTGATTTTGAGTTTACACAAAAGAAGAATTTGTATGCCCATTTAAGAAAGATTCATAATTTTGAATATAGGAAACCAGTTACTTTAACTAGTAAATTTTTGTGTGATACATGTGGCAAATCCTTGACCAGTAAAGCAACTTTACGTCGTCATTGCAGAACTGTTCATAAAAGTATTCCAATAATTCTCAACTCGTCAAGAATCAAGTGCTTTCATGAAAATTGTACAACACATCTAAAGGGATATAAAAATACTTCGACAACATTTGGCAAATGAACATCAAATTGAAACTAAACTTGATCAACTACATTTTAATTCACAATTAGGTTTGAAGATTATTATGCAAAGTGTTAATTATATACTAATTTTATTCTGTTCAACAGAGTTCAAAAACCAAGAACAGGAACAATCTTTGGCAATGTATATACTTCACACCTCAGCTAAATTATTGTCTGATGGCACCAAAAGGAGTACTATAATTGCCATCGATCGTACAACTACATTCCAAAAGGCAAGGGTTTTAGAAGCTTAAAAGCACAGGCACTAATAAAATTGGAAGTGTTTGTTCCTCAAGAATGAAAGCGACGATAAAGAACGATGGGTCTGTTGCAGTAGACTTCTGGACAACTCATGTTGGACATACCAACGATATTGGTCGAGTTTTTTAAGTAAAGAGAGTAAAGCAGAAATTGCAGGTATTTTCGAACATAAAGTTCTAGTTTGAAATTTTACAATTGATGTGTTTCAGGAAAATTAAAGGAAGGTATTACATTTCTGCTTAAAACAAGAAAATTCACAGAGAATTTTGTTGTTAGAAACAAAAGATATGCACAATATTGTTAGGGACTTCAATATTGAGTATGGTGTGAAATGTCACCTAAATAATGCAATTAGCGTACGGCTCTGGGTAGAGGAGATTATGAACTTAGGAAACGACTGCCCAGTGTTATATTATAAAAGCCAAGGTGTAGAAGGAAACCCAAATGACTCAAAAATAATTTTAGATGTTCAAGATTTTGCATTAGTCATAATCACTTCTTTTCAACGTGAACAGATGCTTAAATTTGGTGTGCGTTGATGGTACACACGGTACAAATAGTTACGATTTTCAGCTCTACACACACATGACAGTGGATGAATTTGGTTCAGGGTGCCCAGTGGCATTTTGTTTTTCAAATCGTGCTGACAAAATGATTTTCAAGTTGTTTTTTGGAAAAATTAAATCAATAGTGGGTATTATATCAATTACTGTTTTATGTCTGATGATGCTCCAGCATTTTATAATGCATGGTCTTATGTTATGGCCAAGGTACCTCACCAGTTGCTATGTACCTGGCATGTGGATTGTTATTGGCGCAAGAATTTGTCAAAAATCAATGGAGGGATTGAATAGAAAGTAGTAGTATATAAATCCCTTCGTGTTTTATTACAGTGTGTACCTATTGATGAATTTAATGACATTTTAAATCAGGTAGTAGAAGATCTTTATGACGATGTTGATGCACAATCATTTGCTGAATATTTTCATAATAGTTATGCAAATCGTCCAAAATCTTGGGCATATTGCTATCGATTGGGTTTAGGAATAAACACTAACATGTATCTTGAATCGATGCACAAAGTTTTAAAGTATATGTATTTGGAAGGTCGGAAAGTAAAACGTTTGGACAAAAGCATTAATGCAGTAATGAAAATTGCTCGAGATAGCTTGTTTAAACGTATAATTAAACTTGCAAAGAATGCTTCCAATGACAAAATTAATAGAATTAAACAAAGTCATAAATCAAGTCTAACTATTACATCGGATTTTATTGGACGTCTTGAAAATGATAAGGAATTTTTAGTTACGTCGTCCACTTGTGCTTTTCAACAGTATCAAGTTACGAGTAGATGAGGCCTGTGAAGGTTCATGCCTAAGTTGTACAAAGTGCAGCATATGTGTTCATACATTTCAATGCACCTGTATTGACAACATGATAAAGCTTAACATTTGCAAACACATACATGCTTGTGCGATACAGTTTTACAAATCGAATCTTGACACCTTTGCATATTAGTAACGTTAATGAACTGTTCAGCAGTAATATTTTACATGAAGCAAAATCTTCAAAAAATGATATTAAAAAAAGAGCCGAGCTAATAATAGGCCTATGTGAGAATGCTTCGTTAACTGACGACGTACATCTGGCTATAATGAAGCAATTTGATAAAATCATTGACACATTAAATAAAGCAAAATCTATTGATCTAAAAACTACAGAGGAGATTAATATTAATAAAAAAGTTGAACATCAGGTGCGGCTTTTTTCAACAAAGAAGAAATCAACAAGGAATAATGATCTTAAAAAGACTATTCTAACAGAAAAAATTTTTATTAGGGATGGTTTGGTTAATAACTCAAATCTTAATGTTAATGTTCATACAAAATCTGATCATACATCACCCGATTTTATGTTAAGATAAGACAGTGTATTATCTCAGTAGAAAGTAGGTTTAATTAACACTGCTTTCTCTTGTTTGGGAATAAAATCCGATGGGGAAACCACTCGCAGAAATACATGTACAAATTACTGGAAATTATTACAATCCCAGCGATTTTGATGGGAAACCTACAAGTACGCAAATAATCTAATTTAATCCTCACTTTGTTTTATCAGTGTCACAAGCGCTGGTAAGTTATTGTAATTTCGTCAAATCTGTCGGATTGAGTGTTTTTATATCAACAGTGCAGTATTTTAGTTTTACTTTTAGTCGGAGTACCAAAATAATCTTAATTTTCTACCTTGTTTTTTTACATATTTTAGTCGACTGACAGTGCAAACAAAATTCTCGACAAAATAAAATTAGTTTCTTTCTTAATTGATTTAGGTATTTATTAGAGAATGTATATGGGTACATAACATGTTTACTTTTAAAAATAAAATACAATTATTGAAACCTCAAGCCTCTATTACTATTATTAAACAAATTTCACTCAAGTAATAAATAATTTACAAATCAAATTAAAGAAATCCCAGCAAAGTACCTTTAAACTGCATATTGACACAAGTACGAAAGATACCTAGAATCGCAACAAGTTAGTACAAATACCAAGTTGTTTACATACAAGAGCTAACATATATAGATAACATTCGTGTAAAGTTAATTTCCTTCATTGCACTAAATTTAACTTCTTTTTTATCCAAAGTTGGTTGCTTATAGAAACTGGTCTCTTATATTCAAATCCTGAAATTTTCTTAAGTGGCCATACAAAGTTTTATTTTACGTAAATTCAGAACCACAATCTAGGCAAATATTCATTTTTTACTTCTCCTATATAAATAAGGAGATAAACAATCTATTTAACATTAACATAGACCTCATCCAATTCATGTAAAAAAAAAAATTACGTAACCTCAATCTATTTACAACTGTCATTACAGCCGCGTTATTTCTACCGCGAGACGCTCGTGTTAGAACCTAATTCGTTGTCATACAAAAAATAAAATAGAAGGATATTTACAAATCCTTTAAATATCATGTTATGTTGTGTACAAAAACAGGCTAACTGTATAATAGATATTTAATTAACATTGGCCGTATAAACTTTGTGTTCGAAGAATTTGTTTGAAGTTTATTGAAACTCAATTTAAAGTCCTGTTTACACGAGTCGTTCAATGCAACCGAAAGGTTTGATTTTATAGTCTCTACCTATTCCTAATATAATTTCTATCATCAATAGGTCTTCAGTCCTAGAACTGGTTGAACGTGTACTTCCATTGTTTCCTATTCTGAGATAACCTACATATTACCCTGAGCTTACCACTTTTCACTATTTGTGTGCAATAGTCTACTCTAGGTCTATCTCTACCCCTCATTTTTCTTTCTCTGTTTTTAATATATTACACACTATTTTCTCATGCCTTGTGTTCTAACATCCTATCTCTTCTATTTTTTTACTATTTTCGACACATTTCTTTCTTCACCTATGATTTTGAGGACCTCTTTGTTAGTAACTTTGTCCATGATATCTGCATCATATGTCTGTAGTACCACAGTTCAAAGGCTTTTACCTTTTTCCTGTCCACTTCTTCCTACTAAATAGAGCACGGTCTTATGCTAATCTTTGTTTTACATCTTTTGTACTCTCCTCATCTTGTGTTATTTGAATTCCTAGGTAGCAGAAATCTTCAATCTCTTGTAAGTTTTCGTTTCCTATTTGAATTCTCGTTTTTTATTTATTTACCCTGTTACGTCCCGAAATCGGCACTAAACATTTTCAATTCAAGTTTTAATTTGTAAGAATTTCGCGCCAAGGATTTAAAAAGACGTGCGCGTATTTCCGTCACTTTAGACAGTGCGTTTGTGCGAGATTGCGCCGACGCGGTGTGCCAAGAATGGTGGTGGTGATTTCCGGCAGACATGTCGGGACTGGTGATCGAGAGGCCAACGAATGTAGTTATCTTTGTGTCTTATCGTGTCTCTTTTTGTTATGTAGGTTCCTTGCCTTATCTCTAATTATTGTTCCTTATATCCAGTTTCCTGTCGCCCCTCTACATAAAAATAGGAAGAAGACAAATTTGAACTTGGATTCGACCGGGCCAACGAATATCCACGCCCGAAGAGGAGCCCGCCATCATGGAGTGATGCTGGAGTCGCCCTACCGTTTACGTGAGTATCCCTTTGGGTTTTCTTTAAAATTAGTATAACTTTTTTATTATGTTGTAATAATTCGAACATTGATATGACGCAATCTTTTATTTGCGCGTCATTTTTACAATTATTTAACATTGCTACCAACTGACTGTAGTGGCTCACATACCGCACCGGCGGGGGTATAAAAACCCCTCCCACACATACTAGTACTTTGGTATTATTTTTGTTAATTTTCATACCGTATCTCTCTGTCAGAACTGTTTCCATTTCATTAAGAGCTGTAAGATGTTGATTCCGCTATTTCATCTGCAAATCTAAGCATATCAATCGTTTGTTTCTGCATAATAATTCCAAAATTCTTTCTGAACAATGTTCATTGCTTCTTTCATATACAAGTTCAACATTAATGGGAATAGGGCGCATCCCTCACTCATTCATCTCCTAATATCTCTTTCTCTACGTTCCTGCTTTAATTCTATTACCGGTGTTTGTCTTTGTATAAGCTGTGTACTATTCGTCTTCCCTATAATTTATTCCAACCTTTTTGAGTATTTCAAACATTTTCTCTCATTTTACACTGTCGAATGTTTTTTCCAGAACTACATAACATATGTTAACGGTTTTTTCTTTTTCTATTGTTTCTCCATTAACACCCTTAAAACTAAAATGGCCTCCCGTATTTCCCTGTTTTGCTTAAACCCAAGTTGATCTTCTAGTATTTTTTCAGCTCGTCTTTGTACAATTCTAGTTAATATTTTTGAATCGTGTGCTGCCAAACTATTGTTTGAAAGTTTTCACATCAATCCTCACTTTTCTTTGTTGACATAGTGACTATGGCGTTACGTTTGAAATCTTTGAATATATCGCCTATTACATACATATAACTTACAAGTTGGAAGAGACACTCTGTTACTGCTTGCCTAGCGGCTTTTAGAGTTTCTGCTTGCACCTTATCTATCCGGTGCCCTATTATTTTTCAGATGCTTCTATTCAAACTCATCTCTAAGTATATCATATCCCAAGTCATCCTTTTCAATGTCTGATTCCTGTTCTAGTGCTTCTAGTTCATGTCCTGCATATGAATTCCTATATATTCTTACCATCTAACCACTTTCTCTACATTTTCTGCAAATACGTTTCCTACCGCGCCCCTTATATTTTTGTTTTATAATTTTATATCCCTAAAATTCATTCTAATTAGTTTTTGTGCTTCGTCTGTCTTTCCTATTTCCATCTTAGTTTGTACCTCTTTACACTTTTCATCAATCCATTGTTCTTTAGCTTTTCTGAATTTGCGAATAATTTCCCATTTTATGGCTTTGTATCTCTGTTTTCCTGCTTCCCCAGGTATGTTTTTATATTTTCGCCTTTCTTTTATTAAATTCAGAATATTCTTTGTTAGACATGGCATCTTATTTTCTTTTTGTTATACCCCAGAATATCTCTGGTCACCATATCTATGCTGGATTTAATGTTATTCCATTCTGTTTCTACTTCCTTAGTATCAGAAATTTTCCCTATAGTTTTCAGTAATTTATTTGACTTTTTCTCATATCTTTTGTGGATATCTTTATCTTTTAGTTTCTCAAAGTCAAAATTCTTTTTTTGGTTTTTTTTGTCGAATTTTCAAATTTAAACACAGCTATCATAATTACTATGTTGTGGTCATCTGCTTCTGGGTACCTTCTACTGTTTTTTAATTGATTTTTAAACCGTTGCCGAACAAGAATATAATCTATTTGATATCTCCCTATGTCTGCTGGCATCTCTCGGAAATCCGAATGTGGGACTATTTTAACTCTGGAATCTTTTTCCTTAAAGGATGCCATCACTTTAAAACATTTTCAGTACGCTATGTGCTTGGGAGGTAATGTGGTAGTTTCTGGTTGCCTTCCACATTGCACTAGTGTGTCTTAGGGTGTCATACCGCCCCCCAATGTCTCTGCCAGTCTAAGTACCGAAAGAGCTGTTGCCCTCTTTCGGGGACCTGTTTTAGCCTGGTTCCTCGCTAAAGGCCCCACTGATTTGGTTAAATATATAATTCGGTTCTGTAACTCACTGAATTGCGCAAGCCATTCTACCAGTTCTAGAATTTTAGCACTTCTTCGAGGTGCAGGTCCGTTCAGAATGGCCGGGATTTCCATATTTATTCAATTTATTACACCTGCTATTTCTTATAGATATCAAGGTCACATTATAGAACAAAACTACACTAATTGCTTCAAGTGTTCAAATAGGAATACCCAAGCTACTCTTAAATATATATATTTTTATTATTTTACACTAATTTTTAAAATCTACTTTTCTGCACGTGTAAAATTAATTTGTCGCTTATTCGAAAATGTTCATCAGCATCATTAGTCCTGAACTGGTTAGACGCGTACCTCCATTGTTTCCTATTCTGAGCTAACATACACATTTCCCTGAAATTCCCACTATCTGCGTGCAATAGTCTGATCTAGGTGGTCTACCTCTACTTCCCTTGTTCCTATCCCTGCCTGTAATATATTCCGTAGTTATTCCACAAATGCCTTAGAATGTGTTATGTCCTTCTATTAGTCCTATTTTTTTGGTTTTCCACAGATATCTTTCTTCCTCTACTATTTCTAGAACCTCTTTGTTATTAACTTGGTCTGTGCATGCTATCATCATCATACATCTGAAGCACCACTCTATCTTTTTCCTGTTTGCTTCTTCTACTGTCCCCATTTCATAGCCTTATAGCGCTGGGCTCCACACATGTGCTTTCAACAATTTTTAACTTGTTTCTATGTTTGTTAGCTTTGAACATAGCAGCTGCTATTTCTTGCTAGATACAGCTAGGTTTCCCTTCTATTTTTTCTAAATATATATTCTATTTTACCGATATTCAGTGGTATTTTAATAAACAAAAATACCTTTGTTTATTGAAACGAATGCCTTTCAAACTTTACAAATATAACAGTATAAAACACGGAAGAACTTTTTATCATGTATTTAAGTTATATGAAAATTGAAACAAAAACAAAAAAGACAGTTGAGCCGGATTTCCTCCGTGCCGCCTGTTGCTAAAATCTGCGATTTTAAGTGAAACCACACGAAGACACAAATTGTGAGCAAGGTGATGCTGTGCTTCCCATAATGTGTTTGTATTAAATATTACAACTTTGCTGCTCCTGTCCTGATGAGCCCCAATTAGGGCAAAACACGTCGACAAGATGCCCACGTAGCTGAATTTAAGTCGCTTGCCATTGGTTTTTTTTTACTTTGTATTAATTTAAGAGTGCCTGGCTACACATCCTCTTCACGACCTGCGGGAAGATATAGTAGATGTTGGTTACCACCAGTTGTTTGCTTTCATTCCTACATGGTATGTAGTTTGCGTACATTTTAAAATGTTAGAGTAACACTTTATATTAGATCGATTTAATAATTGTGGTTTTATCTTTAAATGTATTATTGTATATAGGTGTATATACAGGTATGAGTACAATACTATAGCGGTGTATATTTGCCTGATCTTTACTTCCAAAACACCCCTCTAAGTTGTTTGTTACTAAATGTAAGTAGTATTTAATAAGAAGTGGAAGACACAGGGGTTTGGTTCTTACCATTAAATTTTGTTGTGCTATTTAAATTACTATAAATGATTTTAGAGTCATGTTCTACGTGCGATTTGTGTTTAATTATTTTTGCAAGTGCAGTGCTCAAAAAAGAAAAGGTGAATTGGTTACTGTATATTGTCATTTCGTTCTTTAGACCACCCGATCCCCGACCAGATTTAGCGCCCCTTCTTTTGTTACCCGCGTACTGCGGACAAGTATCGCGTTTTGTTCTTGCTGGTTCGCTCATTTTGCAAGTGACATCTTGTCGAGTTGTTTACACGATAGTGAATAGATACTTTGTCTTATGGGTGAATAAAACGCTAAATTATTAAATTTAAAATTGTCCAGAAAGGTCGAGAATCCCGTGTTAAATTAAGGGTGCACCGACTAACTACAGTAGTGCGCGAATGGATCCTTATAGAAGCAATAAAAGAAATCAAACAAACATTAAAAAATTTAACAATTAACTAGGTGTAATTTCAAGCTACATTACCAATAACACTTACCTTAAAAGGCTTTCAGCCTGTTTTAAGATTAGGGGCGCCAACTCGTTTAGCTAGTGAGAATCATCTGGACGATGAGTATTTTTGGGGATTTTAATTACATCGACTTCCTGGTGGAATGGAGTTATTTTACAAAATACTTCACTATCTGTATAAACAATGAAACCAACTACTTCCAGCTTATTGCGTCACCTATATCTATTTTAATACAGCATCATCTCATTATTCTTGAAAACAGGAATACATACAAAATTTTAAAGTTACTAAATTAATTTAAATATCAACGAAATAACAATATTCTTGTAAACAAATACACACACAGAATTGTGAAAGTGCATAAATCAGATCATATTGAATTAGTCATAACCTTGAAGATCCAATTATAATAATTTACAACACGTATAAAATTTTTAATTAAACTTACTATGCTCCGGTTTCATATAAATAATAAGATTAACACTCTACTTTACACTACTAGTAGATGTATTATATCAACAATATGTATTCGAACAAGCGTTTTCTTTTTAATTAATAAACTTACATTTGAGTCTTATTGTGGATAAAGAATTCCATAGAGCCAGAATCGAATTAATGTTCTATCGGGTTCAGTTTCTAACCTTTATTGCCTTGGAACCAATCTGTTCCAATTCTATCGGTGTTTTGGGTTCTGCTGAAAACCAGCAGATCTCAACATCTTTAACTCTCGTTTGCGTACTCATAATCAAAGGGGCGCACTCAACACCCTCTCAACAGCTAGTCTCACAGGTGTGCTCGTTTATGGCTCGTGAATAATTAAAACATAATTTTCCGTCCACTCGTTACGTTCCGTCCCTAAAATTAAATAATTTGATGCGCAGCCGATTTAGAAACCGCACAATCCCGTATTGTTCCCACGGTTAATTGCGTATATTAGTGATCCCGGTAGCCTTCGGTCAATTTAAACGAGTACTTATTCATCATCCTGTAGAATATTATTAAATATTCATTTGTAAAATTCAAGATACTTTGAACTTATTTTGGGTTAGTTGTAAAATTTGTGATTGTTGTTACTAACAAATTTAAATATGTTGAATCTATCTTGTTGATAACGTACTAGATCTCAAGTTTTATTAGCATATGTAATTATTATTTTAAATATAGGAAGTTAGTCTTTCAATACAATCTTAAAAAGCAGCTATCTATTTTATTAAAATATGTGCTTCAGAAATATTATTATAGCATTTAACATTTGATATCTACTTTATTAAAACATTTTGTTCTTAAAGATTGTTAAGTGCTTTCCGACAAGGTTAAATATATGCGTCTCATCAATAGGTTTGTTTACCAAGGCATTTGTTTTCCACTAGAAGTGACAAGGTTATAACGTTTTTGCTACAAGTCGATTACAAACATACTTCAAAATAGTAAATTCTAATGGTCACCTACAGGAAATAAACAACCTCTGTTACATCTAAAGCTATGAATTTGTAACGAATACAATTACCTGCTTCATAAATATACGCTTTTGTTCTATATATCTATTTAACAAATATCCATTATTAAACAGTAAATATTAGATTCCGATTGTAACAATATATTACTAATTCATACATAGAGCTCCACCTGCATTTAAATACTCAAAGTAAAATTTAAGATTTCTTCTATTTGTATGTATCTTGATACAATATTCCCATTCTGCGCGTGCTTGGATAGTAACATAGCTTTGTGGCCAAACTTCATTATTTTACATCGGGATGTAATCAGCGAAGCAAGTGTTAAAACGTGGGCCAGCAGGTTTTGATAAAACATGCCGTCCCAGAGAGAGGTGAAGTGGTGTCAACGGATACCATGGCCTCATTTTAGTTGTTGTATCGACCTAGTATAATCAAGAAAAATATATCTACGGTAGGTGAATAATTTTCAAATTTACCTTCAAATCAATTTCCTCGTTTCTTTTCAGCGCAAGTAAGAAATCATATCGAAGTAAAGTAAAATATTGAAAAACAAGTTTTATGTTATACAGTATTGAAACGCAAACACGTAATGTATAAAATTGTAGAACAATAAATCTTTCGTATATAACTGTTATGGAACGCAAATTTTATGTAAGCATGTGATTTGTCGAGTTGTAGAGCGATGGATCTTTCGTATATAATTATTGTGGAACACAGAAGCACTATTGGATGTTGGTTGTATTGAAAATATAGTCTTAAATGTTGCTATGCAAGAGGGTGGAATTTTCCACATATGTTGGTTCGTATAGAGGTCAAGCCCGGACACATGTATCAGCCGCGCGCACCTGCTATTGTAAATACCCAAGATGTTTAACGAATTTGGTTGCCTAGCAGATTGTCTGTGGTGAGTCATCCTCAATTTTAGATCAATTTTCATTTCATGGAACCATTACTTACAATGTACCAATAATTTTTGAAAATTCTATATATGTTTATTTAAATTTGATACACGAAATTTTTGTAAAATTTTTATGGTCATTTAAATTGATACACGTAATATTTTGTTCAGAATTTAATAGTTGGATATTTCATAAATGCTCTTATAATCATAAAGGAATTTCTATAAGATAATTTTTGAAGTTACAAGGTTATATTAAAATGTATTCGTAACTAAACATGTGATACGTTGATATTTGTTTGTCACATTATAGAGTATCATTTTTTGGCAGTGCACTTGAAGTACAGCTTAATTCAAACAATAAGTGTTTTTGACCTTTGATTCCCACAAATAAATCAATTAAAAATGTAGTTCTGTAATCTACAAAAAGACAGAGCATTTAATTTATTACTTGTAAACTCAAACAGGATCCTATTCAAGTATCATATATAAATTGTAAAATAATAATGAAAACACTATATTTCTTGTAGAGAATTAACATAAATTTTTCAATTATAAATTTCCTGTGAATAATCCTAGATTAATACTAGATCTTAATAAAAATAATTGTTTCGAAAGTTTCAGTACATATAACTTTGTACAAGCGATGTATATATATATATATATATATATATATATATATATATTGCAAATTAATAGAAATAATAATAAGTTGTCTTAAGTTTCTTTCATTGAAGTCATCAGAAATTTTTCTATAGAAACAAACAACCACATTTATAAATTTTTTGTAGTGAAGAAAGATATATTATTGGTGTTGGTTTAAACTTTTTGAAGTATAATTTTTACTAGTTGATCTTTCTATACTTTATTTTTTTGTGATAAAGTGACTAGGCTCTAACGTAGCCCTAGTCTAACAATGTTTAGAAGTGATTAAATTCCCATTCCAGTTTGCAGAGTCATAAGTAAGTATTATTTTTTTATATGTTGCTCGTCAAAGAATTTTTTTTTCTTGTCGAAGATTTCCGTAACTGATCTTCGCATTGATTCTTATTATAACATTTATTAAGATACGGTAGCGTCCAACAAAACTTCTTTTATTATCGTATACCATCCTACGACCCTAGCTCATAGCTCTGCCCTAAGTTGAAGAAGCTTAGCTGGCTGGAAGATTTCTTTAGAGGGTCCTTTTTTACTCAAAGCCATTTACCATCCTCTTTACCATGGGCTTAAACCGTAAACAGAAACCCCTCATAATCTATTGAGGCTCTGCCGCCTATATGGTAGGGTAGACACACTATATATCTTTTAAGAAAAAGTGTGTAACAAATTTGCAACGAGAGTTGCTGAGAGTCTTAGTTCTTTGAACACGTGCTCTAATACGTTGCAACCAATATATTGGCGAGTTTTCCAATTATCGATATTTAGTTTGGACTAGTTACAACGTGAGGACAAGCGCGTATTTATTTGGGTTATGGTTCTGATACAGGTAAGACTCGTGGTTGAACTTTTATTTCAGTTCGATCTAATAATGTAACGATCCGAAATTAATAATGATTGTTACGATACAGCACTGATGAATTTATGATTTGGAATCTTGAAATAACTTTACTAGAAATTGTTCATTGCGATTGGAGTTTTCAGCAACTAAATTAAATACCGCAATTGACCCTGATTAACTTTCAACGGATGGTTTAATAGAAGTTGTTTATTGAGATATGCAGTTTTCCCGTAACTAAATTAATTACTGCAAATAGTTGCTAATTGGATTTCGATTGATTCAATCCATCGTGACGTGGTATGTATGGATCAAGTACAAGGTTTGGTAACGAGGTCTTGCTGACTACCGGATAAGGTAACGGGTTGCTGCGCGCACTATTGCTTCTTCTGAATTTGTAAATATAAATTCAAGGATGAGTTTAGGCGTATCGGTTTTTTGTCTAATAATATTAGTTTCAGCGGCGGAGAGAGGAGCCCTTCTGCCTATCCCCAGCTCTTATTGATTGCTGTAATTATATAAGTAGTGAAATTGAAGGTGTCGAAAGAAACTCTTAATATAATTTCTTTCCACTGTTGTATTTTTTGTAAATATTATTATTGAGGGCACAAATTAGTGTAATTTGAAAAGAGTATTAATTATTTTTGTTTTAATTTATGGTACTGTGTAAATCCTTTAGGATATTTTGTACGAAACGCTTCGTTCTATACGAGTTAGTTTTCCTTTTCCCTCGATATGTTTCACTTAATTAGAGGTTTGTAAATATTCTTGTTGTGTTATAGTTTTAATTAGAGGTTTGCAAATAAAGTTTATTCTTGGAGGTTTCCAATTTTTTTTTATTTGTGACCCACCCTACTTTACAACGCTTTTAGCTAGCACTGCATAATTCTCTCGATTCTTCTTTATTTTGTTGCGGTACTCGGTGCGGGCTTACTGTTACTTTGCTTATTGTGTATTACTTTTGTCTTGTCCGCACGGATTACGTAACACACTATGTAGCGTTCGTCATTTTCTTCCCATTCTGTAGGACTTTGGGGGTGCGGTTATGTCATAGTACAGTTTTCCTATTGATGTTATAGAATGAATCACGTGGAAGATGCGTGATGTTATATGGTTTACTTATGTTAACGTCACGTGCTTAGTGCTACCTTTTGTCTTCAGCAATATAAATGAATATATTGAAACATTTTACATTATATTGAATGATATGATTAAATTATCTGTTACCTGATGTTTGCGTGTTTTACTGAAGAAGAGTCTGTGTTTTTAAGTAATAAATAAATTGTACAAATATGCTTCTTATATTGTCTTTGCATTATAACTACACGTGTGTCCCTGTAATATTAATTTTGTAATTTTACTAAAATTTGTAAAAAGCGCTCCTATCCCTGCGATAATTATGGTATGGAACATGCATATTAATAATTTCACAGTTACCTACTCCTTTAATTATTTTAAAAGCTTTTTTACTTTTATTGTATTCGACTTCGTAATACGTAATATCGAAATCTGTTTTCCTTTTTTTGCGGTTTTGAAATAATTTATGAACATGAGTTGCGTTAAAATATATATTACACAGAAAAAAAACTACGCTTATGACATAAATTTCCTTAAATCTAACTATAAATCTATCGAAAAATGATGTTTAATGAGTACTACTGCTCATGAAATCAGAATATTCAGGGTAAATCAGTATTAATTTTGCCCGATTAAGACTAATTTTTTTTTATCCGGTTTCTATTTAAGGTAACGCCAACACGTCACACTGGTTTATTATTTATTAAGGTTGTCACAGGAATCTGTGCGGACAAGAAAAAATAAAGTACAGTAAGCAAAAGAAAAGTAAGTACCCACTAAGTACTGCAACAAAACCAAGGGAAATCCGAAAAAGGCCGTGCTGTCTGGAAATTCGTAGATTGTAATGTGTCACACAGAAACAAAAGGAAACCTTAAGAGGAGAACTTTATTTATTAAGCCTCGAGAACGAGATGGAAAACCAACTCAAAAACATTTATCTAGAACATCCTAGAAGATTTACACAGTACACCTAAATCTAAACAAAAGAATTAGTACACGCAACTATCTCAATTTAATTTTTAACCTGAAAAAAGAATTAATAAAACATTAGGAGTTGTCAGTCGCTTGGTTGCTAACATTTTTTTTTAAATTAATAGAACAGAAAATAGTTACTTATATAGTTACATCAATCAATAAGAACTGTATGTAGGGTGAAATGCATTCCTTCCTGTATTTGAAAAAAATATTATTAGGAAAAAAGTCACACCTAACTATGGTGTAACTTTAAATTTATAAAAACAAAATTTATAGGGCAATTACTGCTGATCTATTATCTAATATATGCTCAACTAATAACAGCTGTCACCGTAATATATCCGGCGACTGAAGCGAAGTAGGTTGAATTTCACATCTCCAGTTGTGCAAGGAGAAACCTTATAAGCTTACAGAAAAAGTATCCAGACCTAATTTTTCATGAGAAAAGTCAGCAAAACGATCCAGAGAAGTAACAGCAACTCTTATAGTTTATTATGACGTTTCCGCCTCAAGCTTATCACAGCGTGGTCTTGAAGCTTCTGATAAGTCACGGTTGGGTTACAGCAATTTTTTGTAGTCGACATCTGTTGGAACACATGGCACGTCATACTGCGAATCTGAATATATAGAGTTATCCACTTGTCTGAATGGGAAAATATCAACATGCGCAGCCAAAAGCTGTCAAGCGTCCACTTCTAGGTATTAAACTTATGTAGTTCAAAGTATAATAATTCTGAACTGTAAACAAAAATGTGGAGCTATCTAAATTTATAATACCAACCACATCTGTTAAAAGTATAAGCAGGTAAAACGGAACCACTGGTTGCATGATTTTTATAAGTTTACTTCATTTTTTCACTAAAGCTTTCACGAATTTATACCCTACCTTATTAAAGAAAATAGAATATTTCTAATGTTCCACAAACGAACTAACTGTTCCGCGATAATTCGTACAACCATCTTATCGTTTTATTCTGACAAACGGAACTACTCTGAACACTCCAAAAATCTAGTCAATGCCTTCTCAGAAGAACCGGTCGTAGCGGTGAACGACGCGTAAGAATAGTTGCTTAACTTTTTGCATAAAATTATATAAAGTGTAACGTCTTAATAATAGCGTGTGGGATAAGCAAGGAGAAAATTTTAATGGATCGAAATTGTCAATAAATTCTCAAATAACCGTAAAAAGAAATAGCACATGTAAAATTTAATTAAGCAAGAACAAAAATATTTACGTGCAGGCACTGTACGTACCAAGGTGTTAGCGACAAAGCAAAGTAGAATATTTTCATTGCAGGACTATTGAATCTTTGTGTATATTTTTGGTTATTGCTAAGTATGGCGTAAGTATTTAGACTAAATCACAACTTAATAATTAATAGTTTATCGTGATACAATCTTAGTAATTTTTTCTAAATTACATTTTATGAACATAAGCGTACATTTTGCCAGCACTATATAGGAAATTAGTTTTTATTTCTGTATACAGGTCATGGATGAGAAACTGATTGATGTGTTGAGGTTTATTTACAAGAACAATGAAAACACTAGAGTTGTAAGAGATAACCCAACAACCTCAGTGATTGCAGTTGAAAAATCTTTTTCTTTCATTAACAATGGTAAAGTATTATGTATCGAAAGAGGTAAGAAAAAGTAAGGCGAAAGAGCCCTACTTGGGACAACATCTCTTAAGGAGGGAGAAACATCGAAAGGGAGGTTTGTTACGATGATTTGACGCCCTATAGATTGTGACAAATAAACATTAAAAGAATTTTTAGTCCTTATTTGTTTATTGTTTTTCCTTAGGAACCACACCATACCACAGCAGATAGTTGATGCAGCTACGAAACTGTTCTATGTTTCGCCCGCTCGTCCTTGGTAAATTAGAAACCTAACGTAATGCTGTTTCTACCCATAACAAAATATATTTATATCATTGTTATTGATATTTGTTCACAACTAATCGATTATGTGCAAACTAAAGGGTATGCAACCAAAACAACGCTTGTAAATACAATAAGTAGTCAAATCCATAAACTTCTTGAAAGAGACGGATGACGGATTAGTTGAACTCTGATGTCGGTTATCTAATCCTGTAGCAAATACGAAGCCTCATTTAGGCAAATGCATAAATATGAAAATAGGATAGCCAACGACGGTCATGTATAAAGAACGGCAATAGTAATAACGTTATTGTTTTGAGTAGATATAGCATACATATCAGCAGTATGACTATATTTAAACTCAATGTTGCAAGCATAGCCTGATAAGATAAGAATGTCTATCCGACAACCGATATGGAAAAAGTGTAGAATGTATTATCGCACTCCCACAAGATATTATTGTAGTATCACCAATTAAGGACAATGCACTTACAAGGGTCACTTAACCTTCATTTATCTATAGTTGAGGTTTAAAAATGTGCATATGTACAATTCACTGTTGCGAGTGCTGATTCTGTGTCTTCCTTGCACATGATTCAAGTATTTGATTAGGAGACACGCCTCTATTAACTTCTTAAATTAATAATACAGGTTCTGGGTTTGAACAGTCTCGAAATTGTGCTCACATAGGGAAGATGCAACATCAAGAAAGGACGTAAATCATTACTCTGAGCGAAGAGACTCGCTCATCATATCAAACTAAACGGTATCTATTTAGTAGAGAAACTGACAAGCAATGGAAAAATAGCTTTTATAAAGGCGAATCACTTGCAGCACAAGTGGGCAATGAAATCTGATGATTGTTTAGCTACTCTTGATTAAAAGGTGGTTCAGCTTCGGTGCACTCGGTGCCGCTTACCATATAAAAAGAAGTTGGTGACCTTCATCTCTCTTAATGTGATAGGGTTCTTACTGAATTTCATAATAACTCTAATTTTTCTACTGTTGAAAAAAGATGTTTTGGTCATTAATTGGTTTCTTCGAAATTGATGGTAAGATCTGTTTTATGTTGGTCTTTCGCAACTGATAAACGACAGTACAGGCCGTTTCCGAGGCACTGGTTAAGTTCATTTATTCTGAACTGCAGCAATATTCTGCTCCCCCATGTATACCATACCACAGCTTTTTTTTTCTTTTTTCGTTGGGATAGGAGAAGCTTTTATAGCCTACTCTCCGGCTAGCTCAAGGCATCAAGTGCTGGAGAAGTGTGGGACTCACCTAACTAGCTGGGATATCCACTAAACCCCCTTCCTCCTTCCCTCTGGTGACGAAGCACCCTGGAATCACCGTGAGGTATTACTTCAGTGTGCTTGATGGGCATGGGTGTTGAACAATATCTACATGGTCGTATTTTACTATCCCCTATCCTCCAGAGTTCTCTCAATCTGCTCCTTCGTACTTATTACATATGTAATAAATCTATCGATTTCCTCCCAATTCTGGGGTGAGCTCAGCATTAGTTTAACCATTTTAACCGATGACAACTCTTCCCCTAAGAAAATCTCAACCCAGGTTCTTCTTCGTAACCATCGCGGACAGTGAAAGGGAGTGTGCGCCACATTGTCTTGTTCCCCACATACGATGCATCGGTGATTCCCATATTTGCCAAATTTGCATAAATAATTGAAGAAACAGCCAGGACCAGTGAGAGCCTGGGCTAGGTGGTACCCAACCTCTCTGTGCGAACGTGAGATCCACGGCTGAATCTACGGTATCAGGTGCTTTGTCCACCTGCCTTTACTCGATGCAACCCATCTGGTCTGCCACGCTTCTAAGATTGCCGCTCTGGCCTCAACTTTAGCCACTTGTAAGGATTTCGCCTCCCTCCGTTTCTTGGCAAGCAAATCTATCGGGATGAGTCCTGCGATAACTACAATGGATTTTGCAGATACAGTTTTATATGCACTGACCACTCTCAGCGCCATGCGTCGTTGCACCTTAAGAACTAAATTCTTTTTATTGGCAAATTGCATGCTTTCGGTCGAGATTTGGGCCGCATAGAGAATAATGGAATCTGTAACAGCAGCCAATACACGCCTTTTAGTGGTTTTTGGCCAACCTATATTCGCTATTAGCCTACAGATCCCATTCGCAGCCACTTGTGCCTTTTTTGTCTGTTCTTCTAGATGAAGCTTAAAAGATAGACTTCTATCTAGTGTGACGCCTAAATACCTGATAGATTTTTGCGGCCCCAGTTCCATTCCTCCCGCCTCTATTTTAATGGGTTTGATTTTTTTCCTTCCTGCTATTAGCACAGCCTCGGTCCTATGTAGCGCTAGGGTAACTTATTTTCCGTCATCCACCTCTCGACAGTCTATTGCCTGCTTGGTTACGCCCTCTAGTGCGTCTTCATTTTTGACAACAGTCACCAACGCCATATCATCTGTGAAGGCGACGAGTTTGGCATTGCTTGGTAGCTCCAGCTTCAGGACACTGTCATACATGACATTCCACAAAGTGGGACCAGCACTGAGCCCTGCGGCACTCCAGATGTTACCGGCAACGTGATTGAAACTATACTATTCTGGTAAAATGCTACCGATCTATCTTGAAAGTAACTCCCTATCACCCTCCGGAGGTATGGTGATATTCGCAGTTGCCTGAGAGCATTCTTGATGACTCCCCACTTTGCAGTGTTGAACGCGTTTTGTACGTCCAACGCCACAACCAAACACATCTCTCGGGTTCACCATGTGCCCGTCATAGCCTGCCTGACGTATCCCACCAACCCTTCCAACGAGTCTAAAGTTGCCCGGCCTTCTCTAAACCCAAACTGCATACTTGAGATGCTATTCCTCTCCTCAATTTTAGCCTTGCATTAATCAAATGCTCCGCCATCTTCGCTACCGTGTCTATTATGCATATAGGCCGATACGAGGATGGGATCCTTTGTGGCTTTCCGGGTTTCTTAATAAGGACTACCCTTGCGTTTTTGCCCTTCCGTCGAAAGCACCCATTCACCAAGATCTCGTTCATTTCTGTCAGTGTGATTCATGGCATGGTATCCACCGCGACCCTTACGGCTTTGACTAGTATGCCATCCATTCCGGGTGCTTTCCTTGGTTTGAGCTTTTTGGCAGCCAAAGTTAACTCCTCACCTGTAAACAGAGGAAAGTCGCCAGATTTGTCCTTTAAATCCCTGGGAGCTTCTTCCTCACCCGTACCCCGCAGCAATAATGCTTCCAGAGTACCTTTGGCATCTTTCCAAGAAAGAATCTCATCCGCCTGCTTTTTAAGTTTTTGGACAGCAATTTTATTCGCCAAGTGTCCAGGTATCATTATTCATTTCTCTGCAAAACTCCCTCCAACATCTCCTCTGACTTTGCTTTATGGCCTCCTTCTAACCTCCTTCTTTTTGTCAGTAAGGAGTAGCCTCTCATGTTCGCAGTTATAAGGAGCCCTCCTCCTTTTCCTTTGATAAGACTTTCTGGCAGCGTTGGCCGCCGATCTCAGATTACAGATCTCTTGTGTCCACTAATATACCTGACTGCGACTCCTGGGTAAAATCCTTCTTCTGGGCATGATACTATCGCATGCCTTAGCTATCATGTCGACAAATCTAACGTAGCCCATGTCTGTGCTGCTTTGAACCTTGAGCAGCTCCTGCTTCATTGCCTCACTATTGAATTTACCCAAAGCCCATCCTTGCGACCCGATCGCTTCTCTATGACAGGTTTGCTCGATCTGAAATGAGATGTACTTGTGATCACTTAGTGTCTCACAGTCAACAACTTGCGATTGTGTAACAGCCGCTGCCATTGTAGGTGAGGCAATGGTAAGATCCAGAAAGGATTTAGTGTCTCCTCTAACGAATGTTGGTGAACTGCCTGCATTTATTAATACTAGGTCTAGGCTAGGCATCCAATCTAGCATAGCTTCACCCCGACTGTCTGTCTTCCTAGAGCCCCACATGGTTGCCTTGGCGTTAAAATCGCCGGCAACTATAACCTGGCCTCCCTTGTTCCTAATGTCTGACCATATCGATTCAGGAAACCTTATGTATTCCTCTAGTTCTGTATTTGGCAAGCAGTAACAACTATATATGGTCACGTCAGAGGATGAGAGACGTACCCAGATATAGCCCTCCCCTTTGCTCATCTCTCTTATGTCTAGCAATCTATTCTTTACCACTATTGATACTGCTTCATCATCATCCTTCCACCATGTCTTACTTAGGGCTTTATTGGGCTCACTCGCTATGATTACATCTATATGATTATCCTTGGCATAGGCATCCAGCAAGTAATGGGCAGCCTTGGCTCTGTTAAGGTTTATCTGTAAAAACCTGGTTACTTTATTAGGAACTCTATGTCTACCTGTAATGGCACCATTTCTCTTAATGTGGATAGGGTTCTTACTGAAGTCTAAAATAACTCTAATTTTTCTACTGTTGAAAAAAGATGTTTTGGTCATTAATTGACTTCTTAGAAATTGATGGTAAGATCTGTGAACTGTTGTTCATTATAATTTTTTTGAGTTTGATAAAGCTTGAAGGACCTGAATGTGATAACTAATAATATTTATGAAAAAATATTGAAATATTGACGTGAAAAATAAGTTGAGCGCTAATCCCTGCTCAAAGACATATACCACATAAACTTACCAAGTTATCCAAGATTTCTTGTACAGCGAACTATGCGGAACTTATTGAAACATCACACTTAAACACATAATAATTAAATTTATATATTGTTTACAACAATTTGCGAAAGCGATGTAATTTATAACTCTGCTAGACAGTCCTAGCAGAACGAGTTCACATTAGTGAATGAATAAATTCCGAACCGTAATCGGCCGGTATGATAGGTAACTCCGTTTGTTTATGCAGCAGTGCATCGGACATGAGAAAAGCGCCAAACCAATCTGTTTTATGTTGGTTTTTCGCAACTGATAAACGACAGTACAGCCTATTTCCGAGGAACTGGTTACATTCATTTATATTGGATTGCATCAATATTCTGCTCCCCCATGCATACCATACCACAGCTGCGAGATATATGTCATATACTCCTGGGCTTTTAACTTGTTTTCGGAGTCGTTAGGGGATAAAAAGGTTTCTGCAACTATATGGCAGGTTTGTAAATGGTTTTGCAGTTGCAATTTGTAAGATTTTATAAATTTGGTCGGTTACTTTCGGTGAATATAGAAGGATATCGGTATACTGCGCACTGGATATCCATTTTTTAGTAACCGTTATTTATAAGGTCGAATTTTACATATGATAAGTTTTGGTAAGGTGTTTTGATTATGAAGTTTTGATCGCAGTGTGAGCCAGAGAATTAATTACCCACGATTTTTGTGAAAGATTGTGGTTAAAATGAAGAACGATGGTGTATATGTGGTATGTGTGTACGTGCGCGCGCGCAATTTATGTGTGGACGTGCGCACGCGCGTGCGTATGTGTTTTCGCAACGAACTAGTCCCCGTTTAGTGAATGAGTGCTTCAGCAAATAAAATTCCATTATCTTAGAATCCCATAATAAATTATATACCTTTATTGCGATTATTTAGGCGATTTCGAGGCTCTAGTGTTTTTTTATGGCGCCTACATTTCGAAACCACAATTTGGGTTTAAAGTCAGAGGACACATCATCATCATTAGGTCTTCAGTCCTAGAACTGGTTGGACTCGTACTCTTATTGTTTCCTAGTCTAAACCAACCTACACATTTCCCTGAAATTTGCACAGTCTGCATCTATCACTATCTGTGTGTGAAAGTCTGATCTCGGTCTACCTCTACCTCTCTTTTCATATCTCTTCTTGTAATATATCCTTTACTATTCCCCAGAAATGCCTTAGAACATACCCTGTTCTATTTCTTTTATTTTTTCGTTTTCCACAGATATCCTTATTCCTCTACTATTTCTACAGCCTATTTGTTATTAACCTTGTCTGTACATGCTATCATTCTTATACATCTAAAGCACAACATTCCAGAAGGCTTCTATCTCTTTCTGTCTGCTTTTCCTATTGCACCTATTTCATAGACGTACTGTGTTGTGCTCCACACTATGCTTTGAACAGTTTTCTTTTTGTATCTATGTTCGATGTCCTTGAACATAGCTGCTGTTCTTTCTTGTTTGAGTCAGAGGACTATAGAGTCATAAATTCAAATCATTCCATAAAAATGTTGACCACGGTGTTACGATATTTTCTGCAAACATGAAAGAAAGCAGTAAAGTCAGTAAAGAGAATTGCTCACACCGAATACCGCAACAAAATAGGGACAAAATAGTGGAATCGAAATCTAAACAAATTAGAATTCGAGCAAGGTCAAAAACGCCGTAGAGTGGGATGGGTGATACAGAAAGAACATATTGGAAACCTCAATCGGTAATTTTATTCACAAACCGTTAGGTAAATATTGTACAAAAAGGAATATTCACAGAGAATATTTACGTAATCTCGTCAACATAATGTAAATACAAGTGCCCACATATAACACAACAATCTTAGAATGTACATTGTATGTACATATAAACCTATTTAACGCTTCAAATCCTATATATATATAATATATATATATATATATATATATATATATATATATATATATATATACAAGACAAAAACAATGGACATAAAATCTACATGATTTCTAGCCTGCTGTTTGAAGTGTGCACTTTGTAAATTTAGAACATAACCCTAACTGAATTGATTCTAATGTGAAACTTAATCTAGATTACTAATAGTAAGCAATTTGTGAAACATTTAGTTAATCGTAATTTTAATACAAGAAAAAAAGTTGCTCTACTCGAGCTTTGGTTTTATATTACTTGTGACTAGAAACAATCACGCAAGCACTTGTGCACAGAGACAAAAAAGTAAATTTTGGCACGCAGTGTGGTTTTAAATCAGCATTTTAGCACCAAAGGAAAAGAAATGAAACAGCGTACCTGTACCTTAAGAAGTGAGGTCGTCTACCTCTGGCACACCATAGCGGATTGAAAAGTGCGTATTACACTTGCCAACGGACTGTATGAAACAATTTCACTTTGACTAACTTAGCTCACCATTTAACAAGAAAGCATCTTAACTAGCAGCGCAACTTACCGGGCTTTTTTACGAAAAAAGGGCTCGGTGTGGAATAACCAGCTTTCAAAGTGTCTGTATTTATAAAGCAAAGAACCATGTAAAGGTGTAAGTTGTTTCGCCTTCAAAAACATCGCCGAAAGATCAAGCGTAAAGAATTCTCAGACGTCAGCTGCAAAATCTATCAGCTGTAACCGCTTGCCAACCAGGAGATAACGTGTTAACAAAGAATTTTTAACAAAGAGAAACAATATTATTACTTTGAACACCTGCACAGCTGCAGGATAACAGTATGAACTCCAAGTGTTTATTTACTAGGCAGGTGGTTAAGCGGTCTTATCTTTTAAAAGAAAGTCGTGCATTTAAATGCAGCTGTGGTGGAAACGTATTCACTGCAGGTGGTAGTATTTATTTGTAGTGACTTTGTAACGGTAGGTGAAGGGAAATCGTGCTTGTTGATCGATAGGTTTTATGATTTGTTTAGACATTTTTGGGAGTTATAGATAAAAGTAGTACGAATTAATATTCATGCAGAAAAAAATCGCTTGCAGGGTTTTGAAAGTAATTACGGCATGAGATAAAGATAACCCAATAGTTTTGTTAGACTGTTTGTAAAACTGTCTAACAAAGTCAAAATGTCAATGTCAAACGCTTATCTGTTATGGGAGTCAAGTGTTCAGACTCATCATACCGGCCTTTTGAACAGATCAAACTCGTCAGTACATAACCAGATTCAATGTTAATATCTGCGATTATTTGGACAAAATGGATTGCGTTCAAAGCGAGATGGTCTATTACGAGCTCAGGATTTTAAAAAGTTTACCACGTGACTTGCAGAAGTGAGCAGGTGAACTTATTTTGCTTACGATTGGACGTAATGGGACGCCTAATTTGTATATCCCTGGGCAACCGTTCAAACGCAGTGATTTCGCTTATGTAATATTATATGTTTTTATACCTCCTTGGATATACTGCACGCTTTGGAGCAGTTAGAAATTTCGCGTTCAAAGTTCGTGGTGGAGTATTTGGTTATTGGGGTATAGGGGCCATTTTTGAACAGTAAGTTAACCTTTCTTCATATTTTATCTTAAACTAGTGACAAAGCTTTGTCGAAAGAAATATAACAGTTTGTAGGTTTGCATGTAGAGGTTGTTACGTACAGTTATGGCACAAGAAAATTTAGCCAGGAATCTACAGAAAAACTCGGTGAAATACCATGCTAAAATTCTGTTTTGAGATATTAGCGACACCTAGACTGTACCAACGAAAATGGCTATCGACTAATTCAGCGGGACGGATGGTGTAAGTGTTTGAAGCGGGTTCCAGATTGCTATCGTGTGTGAAATATGTCTTAATGGGGAAGTATCTGGACGTCATCTAGTCTCGCAAGCTTTCTAGGCAAAATTCCCAGGAAGATTAACAAGAGGGTGCCAAAATTAGGAGATTGATTCTGACCTAAAATTTACATATTTTCAAAGTAAACATAAAACAATTATTAACCATAAGAACACTAATATACCCATTTAAAATGGTTAGCTGAAAGAAGGTTTTTAAAATCGAATGTTTAGATGATTTGAGTTTTATTCACGTCTCTAGATAATTGCAAAATAATTTATTGTAACAAAACTAGAACTAGTGCCTTTATATTAGTTATTAAAAAAACACCAATAAAAAAGTTCTTACACTATTACACGATTATCTCTTCAACTATATTAAATAGTTATGTTTTAATTACAAGTACATGGTAGACATTCTTAAATATTAAAAATCAAATACATGATAAATTACATAGCTTAATGGAAAACGTTTTCTACAAATAAAATTACTGTATAAATTCTTAACCTAATAACAAAAAGGTACCGTGGGCTCGTTTACACATTTCATGCAATTAATTAAAAATGTTTATTCATTTTCAATTTTTCTAGGTTATAGTTTCAGAGATTAACGAAATACCCGATGAGTGACTTTTGCTTGTAGACCACTCGGACACCACGTTTGGGACTCGAAACCAGTTGTTCTCAACATGCTTATGTCTAACATAAAGTTGTCGATTCTGGAACTGAGGTGCTTCTAAAATTAAAAGCAACCCACCTGGTAGGGTATTATTCAAACATTATAGCAGTCAGTTCAATAACCTATTATTCAAAGTAAGTTAACCTACTAAGTCACATGTTAATTGTTGGAATTGTCAATACGTAGTCTCTATATAAGAAATTCTTCCCTCCATAAAATAATTCAAAATATCTTTTGTAGAGTTAGATAGATGAATTAAAACTGCAAATTGAAATTACTTTGGGTCGTTTTCTCTATCTAATATAATGTAAAATTAACTTATGGAAAGATAACTAAAGCTATATGAAGGGCCTTTTGTTTTCTGTTACAGCATAATTTGCATGTGAACTTTTTATAATGCTCAGGCGATGAGGTTATAGATGCTAACATGATACATAATTAATCAAAACAAGTGAATCATAAAAAACTAATACTTTAAGCACAAAATTACGATGATGACATCATTTCTAACCTTAAAAACTGCTATATTGAATTTGACAACCTTTGAGTATGAACAATTTACGATACAAAAATAATAATTATTCCTTAGATCATAAATGCACGTAAACTGAAAAATTATATTTCTTATATTTTTTTGGTGGGATTTACTAATACAGAAACTATTAAAATGAAATATGGTTATAAACATATCAAAGGAACGTCACAAGGATTTAAGATAGTGTTTTTTCTTACGCATGAACCTTGGTGGACCACATTCAAATGTTACTTCAATGCGTCTCCTATAGATAAAAACCGCATAGATAATTCCACGGAACTTTTGACTTTTTAGAAATGCCACACAAAAATTAACGCATTAGCTGAAACCGCAGTTTGCTTGCTGAAAGAGAGTATTTAGGTCGGTTTACGACGACTTTTAATAAAAATTTTCTGTGGGAATTGCTTTTGAAAGTGGCGGCAGTTTGTTAAATAATTACGAAAACTTTTAATGATGCGTTTTGTTTGTAAGTCCAGATGTTTTGGTTTTTTATATGTGTTTGCCAATTAGAGCCCAGTCGATGTGATTAAACGTACTGAATAGCACTAACAGTTTAGAAGTACTGTCAATTTCAATCTGGTAATGAAAATCCATTCCCAGAAAAAAAGTTACAGGTAAAATGAACGTTACGTTTACAAATTTTGTTTTGTCCTCAAGCGGTGGGGACTCCGTAACTACGTAAGGGTGTGTTGGCTAACTGCAGCTGTGCAGGAGAAAAAAAATAATAAAAAATAGAAAATTCGAAATAAAAATTAAGAACCTGGCTGGAATGAAAGCAACTACGTTACACTATCACTTAAACTAAGGCTTTTTTTACTTGTCATAATTGAGAGACCCCAAACCGTCTAGTCACAGCAATCTCGTTTGATAAGATTCCTGCACGGAAGACTGTTATTCCGCATGGATCTTCCTTACTTTGGTTTCTTAAACTTTCCCCATTATATCCTATCTTCCCTAAAATACCTTAAAACACTTAACTTTTTGTCAAATTAAATAAAATTGAAAATAGAATAAATCTTCCAAATAAGATTTGATCACTGGATCAGCTAAATATCTTTTACAAATGTGTCTGTTGATCTAGTTCTTTAAATAAATTTAAATAAATTTTAACGTAAACTTAATCTCTATTAACATTAAATAATTTCAATGCAAATGCAAATATACTTTTCTTGAAATCTAAATGTCTTAACATTAACAGTTGCCAAGTATTTCTAAAAGAAATCCTAAAATGACCTTAAATCTAATCCATTAATAATCTTATTATCACTTTAAATTTTTCCGTTTCCTGTATTAAATTACAGAACATCTATAAATCCCAATTTCTGGAAGTGTTTTTAATAACCAACATAGAAAACTTATATCATTTCATTATCCATTCCAAAATACTAATGTTTTTATGCTTTAGTTAACAGTAAATTTAACAAATGAGATTTGCAGTTAAAATCAATATACACAACTTCCATCGCTGAGATAGACCAGTAATATAATTACTTTTGTCTTGATTAATTTCGCATTACATAAATACTGATCATTGACATCTTCAATCCACAAGTACTAAAGAAGTAAATCTAAACATAGAAGCCCACACATTGCTCACGGTTTTACTCCAATTTCTTAAATCTGAGAATGTGCACAGGTATTCAATATTTCATTTACAGCAACCACAACCCATAACTCAACACAATCAGCTTATTTGAACTTTCTCTCAGGTAGCCTTTTTATTACGACACACACGAGTTTGCAAAATCTCACGCTTGGTTAACTTCCTTGCTAAATCCTACAAAAGCTCACACACAGTTTAAGTTTTTCCCTGTAAAGAACACGTTATATATTGGACGCTGGTGTTAATAAACGTTATTTTTAATTTAACTTCATATCAATCTTTTAACCCCGCGGTCGCTTGCACCTTGTCATGTTCTTACATGACTACATTTTCGAGATTTTCCTTTTACCGGCCTGCAATAATAGTTATTTATTATACAAAAAAAAAAAGTACTAGATTTTAGCTCCAGGTGTGTTTGTCTCCCGACGCAAAGCGGAGGGAGACGAAACACCGAGAGTTAAAATCTTACATTTTTATCCGTGTATAATACACTATTTTTTTCTGTAACAGGCAAATTGATGATTTAATATTGAAAAAAATATTACAATATATCAAAGTCAAAAAATCAATTGATGTCAAATTTGAAGTTTGAAACAAGTAATCAAATATTCGTCAATTTAATTCTACAAGTGGTTTCCAAAATTGCTTACTTAAGTTGTTTATATCGGTTGTTTTGAATGTGACGAAGTTATGATACGATGTTATGTTACACCCGAATGTTACAGGTGTGGACCCAGCTTTAAATTAAATATCTTCGTGTTCTTACTTATTTGCACATACCCGGGAAAAAAGTACTCATTTTTTCCCGGGGAAAAAAAGTAAATTAATAAAAAGTGACATTTTGTTACCTTTCAAGAAACATTAAATGTCAAATTTTTCCCGTCACAGAAAAAAAGTTATTTTTATTAGACAAGGGAAAAAGTACAAGATTTTAGCTCGAGGTGTGTTTGTCTCCTGACGCGAGAGCTAAAATCTTACATTTTTACCCGTGTATAATACATTATTTTTTCTGTGACATGCAAAACGATGATTTAATATTGAAAAAAATATTACAATATATAAAAGCCAAAAATCAATGAATGTCAAATTTGAAGTTTCAAACAAGTAATCAACCATCTGTCAATTTAGTTCTGCGAGTGGTTTCAAAAATTGCTTACTTAAGTTGTTTATATCGGTTGTTTTGAATATTCAGACATCAGAAAAGGACAGTTTTGCGCTTCATATCCACACAGATGTTGCGCCCGGCTTTAAATTAAATATCTTCGGGTTCTTACTTATTTGCACATATCCGGGAAAAAGGTACTGATTTTTTTCTCGGGGAAAAAAGTAAATTCATAAAAGTGACATTTTGTTACCTGTCAAGATGTATGAAATGTTAAATTTTTTCCCGTCACAGAAAAAAATTATTTGTTTTGCTACCGGATCTAATTATTGTCATTTAATTCCCCCTCCTTCTTATGTTCAGTCTGAATTTTTTGTCATGGTATGGTCTTGCTATTGGGTTTTGGAATGAATTCTTAGGAAGTACTTGTTGTGTCATGTGATTTACTTAGATTAACGTTTGTGTTTTCTTCTATTCAGCAATAAAAATGAATACATTGTATTGTATTGAAATGTTTAAATTATATCTGCCATCTGGTTTTTTACGTTGTGTTGCAACTATGTATTAAAACTAGGCAACGTTGAATTTAATTAATTTAACTATAATCTGTAAAAATCTCTTCTGTATCTCAGATGCATATCAATGAATTTACTGTTGTTTAGTTCATAATTTTAAAGTTTTCTTAAAATGACGTGATTCCGTTATGAAAATTTACTGAAATAAATATTTCGTTTACCCTTTTTGATGTTTAAAATAAATTATGAACCTAAGTTCCATTCCAAAATGTATTTAACAGAGATAAAACGACGCTTTTGTGGTTTTTAAGTTAATGATTTTATTAAAATTTGCTAACTGAACACTAATATATATAAAATGAGAATATACAGAGTACATCAATATTAAGTTATTCGTTCAAAACCAATTTTCATTTATTTGCATTCCGTTTTTATTTACCGTAACACCCAGGCGTTACAAAAGTTGGGCACAACGTAAAATCTTACGGCTACCGCAAGTGTCGAAAAAGTGTTTTATTTGTACAAAATTATGTACCGTAACAAGAGTGTCAGCGCACGAGAGAGTTTTGTCAAAAAACGTCGCTTCAAAAACTTCACACTGTCAGATATGATTGCCTAAAATGCCAAACCCAATTGAAAGTTAAGCTGTTTTAAGAATGAGGTACACAATTTAAATTTGTTCATTTATCCAATTGAATCACACGACTGCATTAAAATCCCATTAAATTTTCATGTCCTCTTACGTATCTCAGTATGTCTTCGATATCTCTGTAGATCGCTTCTACCTCTTCGTCGCTGTAGCTAGCGGTGGTCATGTATACTTGTATTAGTACTGTATTTACCGGTTTAGATTCTAATCTAACCATGAGTACTCTTTCATTTTCTTGTAAGTAATTTTCTACACAGTGTCCTATCTTTTTTCGCATAACTATCCCCACATCTGAATTTTCTTCCGCTGCTCCTGTGTGAATTACCCTGAATTACCTTTAAAAATTCCCGTCTCTGGCCACCGAACTTCGCCGATCCCTACTATATCTGGTGCTAACCTATCCATTTCAATTTTCATGTTCACTAGCTTACCTACTTGCTCCATACTTGTATCATTCCACGCTCCGACTCGCAAAATGTTCCTGATTCTTATTCTGAACTTTCTGATCACATCCTCCAGAGTAGTCCGCTACCGAAGATCCGAATGGGGGACATTTTAACTCCGGAATCTGTTATCTGAGAATGTCATCATGTTTATTACAATTTAAGTACGCTGTGTATTTGAGAGGTAATATGGTGGTTTCCCGTTGCCTTTCACATCGCAGTAGTGTGCCTTAGAATGCCATACCGACTCCTGTGGTCTCTGACGCTCTAAGTACCGAAAAAGCTGCTGCCCTCTTTCGGGGACCTTAGTGTGGTTCCTCACCAAAGACTCTACCAATCTGGTAAAATCTTTGGTTCGGCTATGATGCTTGTTGGAACACTCAAGCCTTTCCACCCATTTTAGTAATCTGGAACTTCGTTAAGGTGCAGGTCAATTCGGAACGGCAAGTTACCATAACTTTGCTTTATCGTGTTTGTTAGAGTGAAAAGAAAACATGCAGCGGGCACAAAACCCATTGTTCATCAAAAAAGACTGGAAAGTTAATATCAAACTTCGCGGCCATTTGGTCAATATGGCATCTACCCGGTTAAAAAAACATTGCTTCATTACGTTTATTAGAATGCATACAGCACACGAAGAAGTACATAACACACTTTCAAAATTGATTGTATCGCCTAAAGAAGGCTGAAAGTTAATATTAAACTCCGTAAATTTTTTCAGAGTGTTATACGCGATCGTTTGGCCTCCATATCATTTACCTAGTTATCAAAAACTATTACTTTATCGCATTTACTAAACTGAATACAGCTTAATCATAAGTACAAAACTCGTATCGATCGTACCCTTCAGGAAAGGCTAAAGGTTAATATCAAAACTTGTAAAATCCCATAGGTTATACGCAACCATTTGGTCGCTATGGCATTTACAAAGTTAAAAAAAACATTGCTTTATTGCGTTTATTAGAATGAATACAGCACCAATTTATCAAGAACTATTTCTTTATAGCATTTACTAAACTGATACAGCTTATTCATAAGCACAAAACTCGTATCGATCGTACCCCTAAAGAATGACTAAGGTTAATATCATACCTTGTAAAATCTCATAGTGTTATACTCGACCGTTTGGCAGCGATGGCATTTACCAAGTTATCAAAAGCATTTTTTTATAGTGTTTTTAAAATAAATATAGCACATTCAGACCCGTGCGAGGTTTCTAGTCCTCCATCGAGCGCCTCCCCAGGTGGCGGATAGGGGAAAGCCTCCCAGATATGGGTGGTACCGGGGATATGAAATACCCGGTGTGAGCTGCGTCTGTTTTCATAAAACGGCAGAAAACATCGGCTGCCTCCATGTTAGGAGCAGATGAACCACTACTCTGGGACTAATAATCTAAGTTTTAACCATGGAAGCAATACAAATCCTTTTCCCAAATAATGCATGATGAAAATTTCTCTAATTAGAACTACTCTAGGAGATACCTTAAACGGAGAATCCTCCGTCGCAAAAAGCGGCGCAATCGGGCGATCAGATTCTGGAGAGCCCGAAACAGCATGCAAACAACAAAAACAAAAACCCCAGAAAACACCAACTTTCAAGATCAAAACAAAAAAAAATGTTTCTTTGGAACGCTAAATATAAACTCACTGCAAAAACAGGAAAACTTAAACAACTAACCAAAATATTAGATGAATGTAAGATCATAATCCTAGCCCTCCAATAAACGAGATTGACAGACGAAATTATAATGGAATCGGAAGGATATAAGATCTTCAAGGGTAAAAGATGCCTAAACCCAATGGGAAAAGGCATACCACACCTAGGAAACGGCATTATCGTAAACAGGAATATAATCAACTGTATAACAGATTTCTACTCACCAAATGAAAGATTAGCAATCATGACACTAAGATGTGCAAATAAGACCTATACCCTAATAAACTGCCATGCTCCCATTAACGAAGACAACAGAAGAAACCCAGAGAAAGTTGAGAAATACTGGGAATCCTTTGAACATGAACTGTCAAAGACCCAGGAAAAAATATTAAGATCCTGCTAGGAAATTTTAACGCATAGATCGGAAAAAAAAAATACAAAAAACAGTAGGAGAATACCCTGCCCACAAAAAAACCAACAAAAATGGCGAGAAACCGATAGATTTGTGCAAAGGTGCTAATCTTGAACTAATGTCCACAAATTTTAGATACCAAGAAACCAAAAAACATGGAAATCACCAATTCACAGCTTGGGGAAATTCTAGATCGATCACGTCGCCATTTCATTCAATAACCAGAAGGAAATTATGAATGTAAAAGTTCGGAAAGGTGCAAACATTGAAAAAACCCATTACCTAACAACACTAAAAATGAAAATTTAACCCTCAAAAAAAGACAATTAACAATAATTCTAAAATACAGATGATTAACACAGAAATATTAAATCTAAAAAGACGGGAATTCCAGGAAAAACTAAACATTGAATCAGAAGAATGGGATGAAATCAAAACAAAAATAGTCAAGACAGCAATGGAGATAGCTGCACTCAAGAGGCAGAGAAAACACAGGTGGTGGAATGAACAGTGCGAAGAAGCCCTTAAACTTAGGATTAAGACTTGAAAAAATTGACATTCAATCAAAAATGACAAAGACTATATTTTGTTCAACAAACTGCAAAAACAATAAGAACAAACAAAAGAAATCTTGACAAGATCCAATTACAACAACTAGATGAAGACTTTAAAAAGAGCAACACAAGAACATTCTATAAAACTTTTAAACAGAACCTTCAAGGATTCCAACCTACAACCTATGTTTCAAAAACGAAGAAGGGAAAATAGCTCTAAATAACCAAGAAAACTGTAAAATACTGGCAACATACTTTAAAAAAGTATTAAACTATGACGAACCAAAAACAAAATTTCCAAAACGAAATCCCAATTATAAATTTGAAAACTTTAGACCACCAGACTTAACAGAAATTCAACAGATTATTAAAGATAAAGAACTAAAAAATGACAAAACCCCAGGAGAAAACTCGATAGTAGCAGAAATGTGGAAAAACGTAGATACCAAGACAGTCAAAAGCCTACATAAAATAATAGAAAATATCTGGGAATCTGAGGAAATACCAGAAGATTGGAAAACAGCTATGATCCACCCAATACACAAAAAAAGAAGATAAAACAGATACAAATAATTATCTCGGAATTTCGCACCTATTAGTAACATACAAAATCCCATCCAAAGCACTACAAAATAGTTTGGAGCTCCAAATGGGCCTACAAATAGGTGACTACCAGGGATGATTTAAGAAAGAAAGATCCTATGCTGAACAGATATTAAACCTGAAACTTATAATAAGGTACAGAAGACTAGGAGCAAAGGACATACATGTAACATTTGTTGATTTTAAAAAGGCATACGATTCTATAGATAGAGAAACACTATTCAATACATTAGAAGAATTCGGAGAAGATGACAAATCAATCGCAATTATAAAAAATACTCTAACAAACACGAAATCAAAAGTAAAATTTATGGGAGAAATTTCAGAACCCTTTGATGTCAAAACAGGAGTAAGACAGGGAGTTGGGTTATCCCCACTACCCTTCAACTGTGTACTGAAAAAGGTAATGAGAGAGTGGAAGAAAAGAATAGAAGAAGAAGGAATTCTTAAAATAAAAATAGAAAGAAAGAAAGATAATCTGGAAACTGACTGTCTTGCTTTTGTAGACGTTCTGGCAATACTAGCGGAAAACGGAAAAGATGCAACAAAAAAATTGATATACTGAAAGAGACAGCAGAAAAGGCTGGACTACAAATATCATATAAAGAGACAGAATACATGACTAATACAAAAGATATACCAAGACAGATCACAACAAAATTTGAAAAGATTAAGGGAGTAAACAAGTTTAAATACCTGGGAGAAGTAATTCAACCAAACGCCCTTGACAAAGAAGCCATCCTAACAAGAGCAAGAAAAATAGACAGAAGAAAGAAAGAAAGAAACAACACGGAGAAAATATGAAAGAATACTGGAAGAGAAGAAAGACAGGAGAAATAAAATCTTCATAAGTTATTTCACGTGGTCCATAGTTGGCCCAAATCAAAAGAAGAAAAAGACAGCACATTCAGAGGCACAAATTCTATCAAACGCCATATAGCAATATTTTTGATAACTTGGTAAATATCATACCGGCCAAAAGGTCGCGGATAACACTCTTTAGGACTTTGCAAAGTTCGATATTAACATTCAGGCTTTCCTGAGGAATACAATCAAATTTGAAAAATGTGAATTTACGAAGATTGATATACTCTAGGGAGTACAATCAATTTTAAAAATGTGTGCTATGTCTCAGAATGTGTTGTATTTATTCCAATGAAAGCGATAAACCAATGTTTTTTGATGACTTGGTAAATGCCATACCGGCCAAACGGTTGCGGATAACACTCTATGGCAATTTACGAAATTCGATATAAAACTTCAGCCTTTTCTGAGGGATACAATCAATTTTGAAAAGTGTGAATTTACGAAGATTGGTATTTTCTTTCCGCCTTACCTAGGAGTACAATCAATTTTGAAAATGTGTGTTGTGTCTCTTAATGTGTTGTATTTATTCTAATAAACGCGATAAACTAATGTTTTTTGATAACTTGGGAAATGTCATACCAGCCAAACGGTCGCGGATAAGACTCTATGGGGATTTACGAATTTCGATATTAACCTTCAGTCTTTCTTGATGGATACAATCGATTTTGAAACGAGTGAATTTACGAATATTGAATTTTCTTTCAGCCTTTCCTGAAGAGTACAATCAATTTTGAAAATGTGTGTTGTGCCTCAGAATGTGTTGAGTTTGTTCTAATAAACGCGACAAAGCAATGTTTTTTGATTACTTCTTATATGCTACAGCGAACAAAGGGTAGCGTATAACAGTCTATGTGAACTTTCTCGGTTGGATTATAACGTTCAGTTTTCCTAAGAGGTGCAATCTATGTCGAAAAATGAATATATTGCTTCTAAATGCGATATGCTCATCCTAATACACGTTGATATAATAACCCCGTATTCGAGCGTGTTCGTAATTTTAACTTCGAATTTGCAGGTGCTTTCAAACCGGTAAGAGGTTTATCTAATACGTTAAGAGCATCAGTAATACCAATTATTTTTACACGTAAAATTAAGAATAGAAGGTGATTTCACTTTCTTTATTTAACAGAATAAAGAACATGCAATAAATGCTGAATCAGTGATCTTGACTTGAATGACTGCCCGTGATTGATCATTTATCTTCTTTTGGATATGAAATTGTTTTCTAAGAACATGAAACAATAATTGACGCTAAATATAAGCATTACTGTTAAGGCAAAATGAGTAAACAGGTTAACAGACATAAACCTTGATATTTAAAACATACTTTGTAAAATAGTAAGTCCATGTTTAGTCATGTACTTCTATTGGTTTATGAGAATTCCCTGCGAGTGCTCACTCGTAATTTTAGCTTTAAAAGACGTAATCTTATTATCTAACCACCACGTCCGCTTCAAAGGTTCAACGAAATACTTAATTAACAAGTGTTGTGCCGCTTATAGTTTGTGGTTTTCCGGGGAATTTGTAAAGCAGTGCAACACCTACCATATATCACGTTCGAAAGAACAGGCAAATAAAATATTAGCTCAAAAGGAACCTTCATTCCAGTATCTTCTGCACCTTCATAGTGTAAACAAGATTGCAAAAAATGTGTCGTTTTTCTATCTTATCGTTGTTATGTTTAATGGGCATTGTTGTGGTAATGGCGGCCGTTCTGAAAAAACAAGGAAATTGTCCACCGCCTATTAAAGGCACGTCTTTCATGAGTTGTTATAATGATGGACAATGCCAAGCTGAGTTGAAGTGTTGCAGAACTTCAGATGGAGGATCAACGTGCTCAGCTCCTATAACTCAGGTGACACCAGGAGGTAAGTAAAAACCCATTATCTCGGGTTTTAGTGTATTAGAAAAGACGCAACGAACTCTTGTTAATCTAAAAACAGCTTAAATGTTTGAATCACGATTGCAGAAAGCAAGTAATGTCTTCAGATATTTTACTACTTCATGCTAGTTTGTATAGTAAAGTTTGCAGAAATTGTTTGGGTATTTTATTTTCTTTTTTCAATTACTAACTGGATTTGAAAAGTCAGTTAGGTTTCCATCGATGTTTTAAAATTGTTTAAGTACTATGTCATCATTTTAAGATTTTAAGCACGGGTTTATATTGCATTGTTCGTTTAAGGATATATTTTAATATAAATTTTAATTTTTTAGAAGTCTGAATTTTTGAGAATAATGCAAACTTTAAGTTCTGTTCGTAAACATAACTGTTAAATGAAAAATATTAATTTAAAATGGAAACAATATTGTGTTCAAATAATGCTCCATTAACAGTTAAGCCAGTGGCGTAACGCAAAATTTTAAGCACCCCCCCACCCCGTAAAATTAGGCGTTGGGCCCTTATAAAAGAAACCTTATGCACACACTTTCGAAAACATCGATAATTTTAATTACCTTACCTATTAAATATAGCACAAAATATTGATAACGACTGTTAGGTATGGGGTACATGATCAATATAATTAGGGAATTATTAAAAAATTTTTACAGAACTTACCACCAATCTGTGATGTTACGACTTATGCACGTTGAATTGACTGTATAACGACATCCATAAGACACAATAGTCAATCTAATTTATGCACTATAATTAATTGTCATTTTATTATTACCGCCACAGCATAACGGACCGCCACGTCCACGTGTATAAACGTTTTCGAAGCTCATCAACGACGCACTTTACAACCAAGGTTATGGTTCTCGACAAAGAAACACAGTAAACTAAATAATCGTTAGGTCTTTCCGGTAACAGTCTTTGTTAACAAAAATAGTTTTTTGAAGAAAGGATCCAGTAACCAAGGAATGATTATACTTGTTTCCACTTGCAAGAAACCATTTTTACGTTTAATATAAATATCTTACAAGTTAACGACTTAAATTACATTGGTAAGCTCCGACAACGACACTAAACACTATTCTAAACTCGTTACTTAGTAATTAAATAAATACCTTTAAAAAGTAAAATCTTACAAGAAACGCGATTGACGCCTAGCACATTTGTTAGCAAAATTATTTATTAAGTCATTGAGCTAAAAAATTTTTGCCCCTTGCCGTTCAATACTTATAAGCGACAAATCAGAAAGCCTTTCTTCCGACATTGTACTGCGTAAGTAACTTTTAATTAATCTTAATTTCGAAAAGGATCTCTCTGCCAATGCGAAAGTAACTGGTAGGTTAAAAATAGCAGTATAGCATTGCTGACGTCTTGTAAACATGAGGCTGCGCACTTCTTTTTAATTACTAAAAAATCATCTAGCTCTCTTATAGAATTTAACTTTTTTAAATCTTCGTGAAATACCGTTTTGAGGGAAACAATCTCGTGTGGAAAGTCTATTGATAAATTATGACTATAATTTATTTGAAGATTTTTGGCATCGTTGTACAATGCGTCATTTTCAATGTTTACAATATTTTTTGGAGAAAGAAAACTGAATTTTTGCTTATGTCACTTATACTCACAAAACGATTTTTTAACTGGCTTGCAATTATATCTATACTTGCTTTGTACACTTCCACTTCAAACAGTCTATCAGTACTCTGTAACATTTCCTCAGTACTTAGTTCATCAAAAAATCGTTTTACTTTCTTATATCTTTTTTCTTCAAATTTCGGAACAATATTCCATTTAGTAGCTAGATCACCAGCACTTTTTTAACATTTGTAAAATTATTACGAAGCTTTAGAAAAGAAGTTAAACCAGAATTCAACAGTTCTTGCGCCTTTTCTAAATCTACTTCCGTGGACTGTAATATTTTTGAAATTAAATTTGTATGTTCTAAAATACTGCATTGAAAAATTAGTAAAAATACAAATTCAAATTTTTCTATTTGTTTTTGAATAGCTGATGCGTCTTGTTTTTCTTTTCGTTTAGTACTAATAAGTTGAATATTCGATAATACTTTAAGAATTGCAACAAAATTGTAACGAATCGCTATAATAGACTCAAATTGAGATGTCCACCGAGTAAAACATAATGATTTTATAGTTGACTGAATATTATCGTTATTTTGAACAATTTTTAAATTACTCCACCTTTTAATGGTGTGTCCAAAAAAATTGTAAATTTTTTGGCAAATCATAAAATTGTTTTACACAAGGAACATTAGGGCATGCATCATTTAAAACCAAATTTAAATTATGGGCGGCACAATGTTTGTAATTTGCCATAGGTTGATTGATTGTCTTTAATAAGTTTTTGTAATCCTCCGTAAGCTCCACTGATATTAGCAGCATCGTCGTACCCCTGTCCTCAGCACTTTTCCAAGCATATGTCTAATGTACTGAGAAAATTTAAGACATCACTTTTTAATTGCTTTGCTGTCTGATTTGACACTTCGATAAAACCTAAAAATGATTTGTTAATTTTGACATTACTTGCTTCATTATTATCGTCCATGTCAATGATTACATATCTGATTACTATAGTTAACTGGTCTTTCTTTGGAATATCTTGAGTTGTATCCACAATTATTGAAAATGGGACAATCTTTAATATTCTTAACTATATTTTTATCTAACTTTAGACCCGATGATATGAATTAACTTATTTTGAATTGCATGGCTTAGGTATTTTACAGATCCTGTTTCTGGTAAACGAACTTTCAGAGCGGGACCATAGCTTGACAAAAGATCTATTATGTTCAGAAAGTTTCCTCTGTGCAAGGAATCTGGATTTTCTCGATGCCCTCGAAAAGGAACATTACAGGTCGCCAAGGTCATTATGACATCTATATTTCTTCGTAAAACTAAATGCCATTTGTTGTTTCTACTTTATACTTAGACTCTAATAATGCATCAACTGTTTTATTTTGTTTCCAAACATCATATGCGCGATATGCTTGTATATGAATTATAGTTAGGATGTTCATGTAATTTAATCTTTTTTGATATTCCTTGCCAGTCATTTATACCTTTACAATATGCATCTTTAAAATTAACATTGTTTCTGTCGGCAAAAACCAACTTACCTGACAATAAGCAGAATCTAATCGTGATGAATAACACAGCCATTTTCTCTTGAGCGTCTGTCTTGTCTTGGTTGTAAAATTGTAATACGCCGACGAAAAACTTCGTCCCTTTGCATCTTTTTTGAAAATCCCTTCAGGCTGACATAAATTCAGTTGTAAAATCTTCTCCCTTAACTCGTTATCTATGTTTGTATCTGCATAAAATGCTAAATCACTACTAACCAGATCAACCTTCTGTACGTTTCCATCTTTCTTTTCACAATTTCCGGTAGTCTGGTCAGGCACAAAATCACGTTCCTCACATTTGGTATCATGAATGGTGGGTACATCTACATTTTGTTTGTGCAAATCACTTTTTGAAGACGCTTCGGGTACACAATAAAAAGATGAACTTACACTTGGTAAAAGAAAATTATCAAGCTTCTAATACTTAGTATTAATGTTACTTTCTTTGTCCTTACGAATTTTCGTTTTTGTGCACCGCTCAATACATGCGATTTTAATTCACTCATGTCTTTGATTTTATGCAATTATATATGGAAAATAAAATTTCTCGATGTAGATTATTAACCGAACCCGAAATCAAACAATTTGACTAACGTAACGGACGAACATTTAGTTTTAGTAACTAAAGATTTTCATCTTCCTTATACCCACATAAGGGTTAGAGGGAGATGAATAGTCTACAAAAGCACTTACGCTGTTCAAATTCTTTTACTTTATCTTCTGCAAACATTTCGGGGTCTTTATAAAAAGACAAAATTCCAGAAATGGGTGTGATGAGTAACATTCGGTTAGCGTACCGTTTGGATAATTATTTACCACAGCCGGATGGCATAAGCTTTCCGTTTCTTCCCTGATCTTTTAAAGTTAAATTGTTAATTGCACCAAAAATGTTTTGTAATTGCTATAAAATATAGTAAATTTAAATGTAGCACCTCGCTGGGTATTATTATTTTAAGTTAATAGTTAGCAAAAATTAAAAAACTGAAAGTTCAGTTTTTTAAATTGTGTTTGTGGATCCAGCGTTAGTGTTTTTGATTTAAAAATCTTAAAATGTACATTATTCATACAACTTACCGTTACCATGTGGCGTTTCTGTCACCGAAAACATATTTTGTCCTATCTAGCAAATAGGTATATTGTTTTGTTTTCATTACTCGCGACCTAACATGTAAAACTGAAAACCTTACCTTTCAATGAGGTAAATGAGTAAAAAATGAGACTGTTTGGTAGTGAGGCGTTAATAAAACCACTTTTTACAAACTTTCTATCTGCATGAAATCTACAGGTACCGTATTCCGCACAATGGTCACAAACCATTTTCTTTATTATCGAGTTCAAGCATTAGTTCACAATGCATAACAATATTACAATATGCCTTTTTCATGGAATGAGTGAATAGGAAATTGTTTGCCTTTCATCTCAAGAAAGAAGCCGCTTAAGCAAGTTATTACAAATAAAATTCTGACTACTTTTTAAATTCAATAGAAATGTAAAGCGTATTTTGAACACAAATACGTTATCTTAGCTTAGGGTAGCTATCCCTTGAAATAACGACGCGAGCAGATAGTTTCGCATCTATATCAACAAAAAGCATAGTTTCCTAAGAAAATAATATAAAAATACAATTGTCCCTGAAAAAGTTCCGTTTTTACTCTAAAGAATTATGGTCAGCCTAAACATAAGTCGTATAAGAGACGCCGGCACATCGATGTCTTTAAATGTGTAACGACGGCTTAATACACGCCGAAGCGGGACGGAAACTTTGTAAATTCAATGTTCATTTATGTTATCATTCCCATTCAGCATAATTAATTGATAATTATAGGAGTGTACATATCTGATCTATAAGCATTACCTTTTTAACAAATAAAAGAGTTAGTTTATTAATTCATGATAGAACTTCATTAATATTAATATGGTATTTTACGTTTAAAACTTTAAAACGATTTAGTATCATGGGCCCCTAAGATTGAGCGCCCCCCCCGCCGCGCGAGGTCTGCGGGGGTGTACTTTACGCCACTGAGCTAAAGAATGATCAAAATGATCAACAAAAGTCGGATATTTCCAATCATTCGGGATGTAATATTATCACAAACTACTTGTATGCTATGCAATCTTTTAAAGAAATTTGACTTTTCAACCAATGTCTTTACCAAGCGTAAAGCTTTTGTTCTTCTAATGCAAATGATTGAATTACGAATTTTTAATGATATCATAAGATAAATGTCCGGTATGCGTTTCAGTTTATTGATTGTTAACAGTTGCTTGTTTTTGTTTGAAGTTAGTCCAGGAAAGAATTAGTTTGGGAATGAAAGATGAAAGCCTTGAAACTCATGTTTAATAAAGTTAACAAAAAGTTTCTTTGGGTTGTCTGGCTTATGAATTTTTGGCAGTGGCATCAAAGGGTTGCTAGATGTTAGCTGATTAAGTGCTTGATGATGTTCGAAAAACTATTCATTTTATTTATTAGTTGCAGTTCATTATTCGCTTTAATGATTATAAGCCTGATTATTATTAATTGATAACAGAAATTTAAACAATGTTTCCTGTACTAATTTATTTCTTAATTCTCAGATTACATTTCATTTATAACTAAATTGGACTGAGCGATTGATCTATACAAATACTTAGTTTATAGTGATATTTAACATATTTATTTTAACAACAGGTCCAATAATTTATTTCATAAATCTTGCCGACTCATACTTTGTTTGAAACTGAACTCCTGTCAAGTTAATTGTAAAGCTTACACATATTACTAGAAATTACGAGCCAGCATCGTAGGTTGTTTATGTTGTAGCAACAAATTAATAGATATTGTTCGCACAATTACTTCTTCAAATCAATCTAATGTAGACTGAGGGCTTGCCATGGGTCTATTTTATATTACGACAAAATATCGTATAAATTGATAAGGGGCGAGTACAAGTGTTTAAATTCAGGTAACAAACCAGCATTTAACTCAAAGGAAGACAAGTATATTGATTCACTTGTGTAGCAGTTCCCTTTGGAAGTCATAACCTAGAACTATTTGATTAAATATAAATCAAACCTAATAAGTTATGTACTACAACTAAACTAACAATTTAAATTCCCCTAACGAATTAAGAAAAGTCAGTACAGTCGTCACCCTACATTTGATTTTCCAATGCTACATTATATTTAATTTTCTTTCCAATGCTCTACCAGAAGCTACTACGTTGGCCTGGAAGGGAGTTTTTACCTGGAAAAATTTTGAATTTTGCCGAATCTTTGCTGTTCCAAGCAAGGTAGGGGCCCTTAACGTGCGTGACAACACCCTCTCATCCAAACGAGGGCGTATTTTTGTGAAAAATATTCCCCTAACATTTTTCAAGCGGTCTCTGTCGGGGTTTGAATCCGGAAGCTTGGACATAGTAGTAACGCGCATACCAACTACGACACGGAGCCTCCTTTTCCAATGCTTCACTCGAATGTACTACATTGACCAAAAAGCGAGTTTTTTTTACATGGAAGTTTTTGAATTTTGCCGAACACTTGCTATTCCAAGCGTGACAACACCCACACACAGAACTTACATTCTACCTCTTATCCGAACGAGGGCGTATCTTTGTGAAAAATGCTCGCCCATCATTTTTTAAGCGGTCCGTGTCGAGAATTAAACCCGGGACCATAGGCTTAGTAGTCATACGCGAATCAACCAGGCCACGAAGCCGTCTAGTACAACTGTCCACTTAAATGTAAGGCTATCTCTAAAACACTACGACCGCATAATTACAACCAACAACTGATTGAACGTTGACCCATTCGATTTCGAGCTCTTTCCGGAAATTTTAGGTATAACTATGGCGATCGACTTCGTACAGACCTTGAGCAATAATAATCAAATCCTGTTTAAACACTTTAACATTACATTGATTTATCAATTTTTTAATCACAGCGAGCGATTACCAAATCTCAACGCGTATATAAAATTTTCTGTCGCCATGACGAAATAACGAGTACGGTCGTTAGATTGTTGATAATTTAAGTCCATTCTTCAAAGCTTGTTTTAGGTTTTTGTAGTCGCTAACATATCTACTAATAAACTATAGGTTATCTACTACATAAACCTGAAACAAGCCCAAAAAGAATGCCAAAATTTTTTTTAACTTTAATCATATTATGTAAATTAAGAATGTTTAGTTAAGATAAATTTTTTAAAATCATTGATACTTTTAATCAAGACCATTATTGGTATCGCAGTGTGATATTAAATGCCTGTATGTACAAGAGCTATTAAAATGCTTTTAGCATGTCAAAAAATACAATTTTTGATAAAATGTCTTCTTTACTTTTTAACGTAACCTACTTGCAATTCAAAACATTTAGACCAACAACCTTAAAAACTTTTACTGCTGCAACAAATATGTCAAAGTCTAGAATCGAAAGGGGCAATGCATTCAACTGACAATGGATTGATTAACAGTTACAATAGTGCACTTAAAAGAATTAGTTAAGTATACGAGAGCGAATAACTTGTAATGTTCCAAAAGATTAACAAATTACTATATAAAATGGGACCGTTAGTATCGGTTGAAGTATAAAGTACTAGTTATGAAATAAATTAGATCAAGTGTTGACATAGATATATTTAAAGTGATATAAATTATTAGAGCTGGTGGGAGTAACTATTTATGCTTATGTTTATAGGGCGATTCACAACTTCATAACGATATTGTAATTGATGTTTAAAGAAGGAACGCGGATTGATATTTACGCATAAAAAAATTATTTCTTATAAAATAGCAACTTAAAATTTAAACGAATGGTTTTAAAAATGTCTGTGCGTGTATGTGTAAAGTAAAAGGGCGACACACCACAAAAACTGTATTTTCGAGGAACAGACTTTATTTTCTATAATCAACAGGTCACTTCACTTAATGAAGTTGTGAATTACGCATACAGTTATCAACTTTGTGGTAATAACTACTTTAAATGGTATTTAAAAGGGGTAGAGTAATTATTTCGTAAAAACTAAAGTCTTTAAACAAATGTTTATGAAATGTGTGTATTTACTTACTTAAACTAGGGTGGCTATTTACCAATTCTGTCTGCTTACAATGAGTGTTAAAAATGTCGTCCAGTTTGTTGAATATATAAACGTGTTGTAGAATAGTGTGATAAACATAAACATCATAGTTTCACTGAATCACCAACGCATTGACGTAATTGCCCCGCATTATCAATGTTCGCTTTAAGATACTTCTCAAAACAAATAAACTAATTTTAAGTAATCACAAAAGGATAGCTTACACAGCATTCTGTAGAAACACTATTTTAAATAAGGATCTAAAATATTCACGCACTACACTTATGCACGCCGGTAAATGTTGCGGTTTAAGAAAATCAATATCAGGCTAATGAGTCATGTTGTTATAAGCAGTATCAGTGTCAGTAATATTACTTTAGGTAGATCATCAATGTCATTTAGCTATCGTCAATGCATTTCCCTGTATCAGCATGTGTAGCGTAGTTAAAATTAATACACTATTTTTCTGATTGTTTATCAATTATTACAAAACTGGCCCAGCATTACTTTTTGCATTTGAATAATTAAAGCTTGTGTTGATCTGCTGATTAGAAAAAAATAAAGTTGGTTCCTTGCAAACACACTTACGGTGGTGTGTCGTCTCTTTATTTTACACGTATAAGTACAGATATTTCAGAAACAACGGTTTAAATTTTTTGTTCTTCAAAAAAAAGCTATTCCGATAATTAGAGGCGTAGCGCCGAGAACATCCTGTAGACAGCTGTAAAAAAATTAAAAATTATGACGTTGCCATCAGTATACATTTATTTTGCAGTACTTGAAGTACAAAAAAATTAAAAAATAGCCATTCCGATATTCATAATTACAATATCATCATCATTAGGTCTTCACTCCTGGAACCGCTTAGATGCGTACCCTCATTGTTTCATATTTTGAACTAACCTACACATTTCCCTAAAATTTGCACAGTCTGCATCTATCACTATCTTATCTAGGTCTACATCTACCTCCTTTATCCTATCTCTGCTTGTAATATATCCCGTACTATTTCCAAAAAATGCCTTAGAACGTATTCTGTACTTCTTTTTCTCCTATTTTTTTTCACAGATATCTTTATTCCCCTACTATTTCTATAACCTATTTGTTATTAACTTTGTCTGTCCATGCTATCAACCTCATACATCTGAAGCACAACATTCTAAAAGGCTGCTACCGTTTTTCTGTCTGCTTTTTCTACTGCTCGTATTTTATAGGCGTACTGTGCTTGCTCCACACATATACTTTAAATAATTTTTCTCTTGTCTCTTGTCTCCGATACGGTTCGCTTGAAAAATGTTAGGCAAGCATTTCTCACAAAAACACCCCTCGTTCGAATGAGAGGTAAAATGGAGGTCCCGTGTGTGAGTGTTGTCACGCACGATAGAGATTCCTATCTTGCCTGCAACAGCAAGAGTTCAGCAAAATTCAAAATTTCTAGGTAAAAAAACTCGCTTCCTAGCAAGTGTAGTACCTTCGGGTGGAGCATTGAAAAATCAAATGTAGGGGTATGTGAAAGGGGTTAAGCAGCTCTTTTTTTATCTTTGCTTTTAATATATTCCGCACTATTCCCTCATGCCGTGTATGTAGCCTATCATCCTATTTTTCATATTTTTTACCGTTTTCCACATATTTCATTCTTCCCCTACCATTTCTAGAACCTTTTTTTCTTAACATTGTCTGTCCATGATATCTTCATCACCACATTTCAAAAGCTTCTACCTTTTCTTGTCCGCTTTTCCTACTGTCCAGGCTTCACGACCGTACAGTGCTGTGCATCACACATACGTTTTAAGCAATCTTTTCCTTATTTCTATGTTTGTTGTCTTTTGAACACAGTAGTTGCTTTTTCTTGTTAAATACAGCACGACCTTGTGGTAATTTTTGTTTTATATCTTTTGTGCTAGACGACACAGAAATGTATAAAATGAAAAAAATATTTTAAATACCATCGAAGAAGATCCGACAGAAAGTACTAGAGAAGTTGCATACCAGATCGGAGTAGGTCACATGAAAGAGTGGACAACATTGCGTGAGAACCAATTTTATCCTTTTCATGTTCTGCGCGAACTAAGGATTTGTTTCTCAATACTGTCCTTTTCTTAGTTTTTATTACACTTCTACTGCTCCAAAACTCTTATTTGCGCTTGCTACAACATTTATTTTACCATGTTCTCAATAATTAATAAAACTCATTCTTTAAAGTTAAAAATACACATCGCATTTATTCATTAAAATTACACGTAGTCATTACTTGTATTCTACGAAAATTGATTTTCAGTATAACATAAAAAATTGTACTTAATCTAGTATTCCGCACGATTTATTTTAGTACTTGGAAATTACGCTTTCATTACCTTTTTAGCTTTGATTAATGTTAATTCCATTCATCTCTGTATGGAGTTACTGATACAAGTGAGTCGTTACTAGCATCAACAATTTCATAACAATTCACATTTTCTACAAACTATCCATCATTGAATTATTTCAAATTACTTGTTTTCTTATTGACATTCCGTCCAGGATTAAAACATACTTATTTGAATCCGGATGTTTGGTAACTTTAGTTTTTAAAAAGTCAAAACTCACTTAAAAATCTCGGAAAACAATTAATGACCGACTACCTTTCTTAAATTGTACATTCACGAGGTACTAGAAAATGCTGCCGTAACTTGTATGATTAAAATAAAAGTAAAGAAAATAAGCAAGTTGCTTTATCAGCTTTGAATATCTCTAACGTCTTGGAGCTACATCATAGTTTTTATGTTGGGTTATCAAAGTGTGGCATACTAGTTTGGCTGGGATCACCTTAATGCTTCGTAGCAACAGAAATAAGTTTTATTTACAAGTTTTTGTTTGCGTAATTGCAAATGCCTTTTAACACTGAAAGCACTGTAGTTTGTAGAGTTGCAGAACGAGATATCCATGTTGAAAAACTGAATGCTGTGTCACGATAAAGACCTAGATCTGATGTTGTGTAGAGGAGATGTCCATCGTTTAGCTGAGCCCAATGCAGCACGTAGCGGTGGTGACTGATACAGAATTTTTATGCTTCGGTACCCTGCGGCTGGTAAGCGGAGACGCTGGCGTACGGGTGACATCCTTGGTTGGTAGAAATTGAAGCGAGTTGATGGCAGAATGTTCCCTATCGTGGCGTGCTTCTTCGTGCCACATGCTCTAGGAGGTTGTCATGATGCAGTGATGGCTGTAGAGGTGAATCGGTCCAAGTGATTGAGGGATCTGGTCTATAACGTCGTGGGAGTTTACTTGATTTTATCCATTTAGATTTGGTTGTCACAAGGTAAGCTGAAAGAAAATCCTTGGTGCACGAGGTGCTTGGTGACTTCTGGTTTACATTAGTTTTAATTTCTCACCAAAAGGTTTGGTGACTATCTTAAAAAGGGAACAATTATAAAGTAATTTGCTATAGCGTTTGGAACTCCATTTGAATCCTGGGTTTGTTTGTGTTGTACGTTCGAACGATCCTATTATGTGTTTCGAGAGGTAGCAGACGAGTCTATTACTGTTTGAGGAGTGTTATATGCGTGCATGCTATGTATTTGCATCCTGCGTACTTATTGGTCAGTATGGTTAGTTGGATACTCCCAACAAAGGTTCTAAAGAAAAGCCTTTGAGCAACAATAATTGATTTAGTTTCAGCAATTTTTTTCAATAATTTAATCACTTCATTCTTCCAACTTTCCTCTTACACCCTTTTAGTTTCTACTACAAAGATTTAACTTTCTCTTTAATGGGACATTTTCAGTCTCCAGTTTCTCTAGGGAAAATGCTGTTGGTGTCACTTCATCCTTAGCTTAGGTTTCAGTTCAACTTCCGTTTCGATTTTCATAACCCCTACAGTAGTCCAACACATTTAATTCTACTTAATTTACATTTTAATTCAGGTATATTCATACTCTATTCTAAATGTTGTTAATAATATGCTGACTATTAGAAACTTCCGAAAAAGACCTGATTTGACTTAATATTCTTCGCCTTTAGAATGTTGAATACTGCTTGAAGGAATCCAGTCTCTCTCCTTATTGCAGTTATCCAAGTTGCAACATCTCAGGACGTGTAAACATATTGTTGCGATCCACTATTAGGCAACCCGTCAAACATACAAACGCCCGAGGCACAGCGTATTCTTCAGGATTCAAGAATCCTTCTAGAAAATACTAGATAATGAGTCATATCTTTAATTCAGGGTATATATAAGGCCGCTTATAAATGTAAGAGTTAGTCCACATAAGAATGTCGTATATAAATTATATCGTGTATAGTGAATGTAGTTGAGCTTTTTGGAAGCCTAAGAGTATATATACATAAATGTTATATGAGCTAAACGTGTCTAATGTACATGCAGCTTGTAGTATACATAAATAGATAGAGCTTAGATTGAATAATAGTTGTGTTAGTGTTGTTAATGGACCTATGGTAAAGAAGTTAGTTTAAGAAGATATTAGTGCTTGTAAATTCATTAGTGTAATAGTGCTTCATTGTTAAGTGTCCTGAAAACATCTATAAATAAGGCTTACACTGATAATTAGACTTGTGAACAGTGAGTAATAAAGACCTTTATTATTACTTGTTTTGAATTAAAGAAACGCGGTAGCAGTAGCCCGCTTCACTGGTGTCAAGTGTGGGGTATATAGTGATTAATTTAAAAGGAAAATACACAAGTCTAAAGACATTTAAGTAGTTTATATATGCCAGTTACAAGAAGTCAAAGTAAGATGGGCGCAGAAGCTTTAATGAATTTCCTTAAGGATTTTAAATCCGGTATGGAAGAAAAGTTTACTGAAAATGCTGCGAAAATAGATGAAAAGTTTAATGAAAATGCTGCGAAAATAGATGAAAAGCTTAGTGAAAATGCTGAGAAAATGGAGGAGAGGTCGATTAAACTGGAAGTGACACTCGGTGAAAACTTAGTGATGTCAGTTGAACTGGAATCGACCCTTAAAGAGTTTAAATACGGTATGGAAATGACACTTAGTGCAAATGCTGAGAAAATAGAAAAGTTAAGTGAAACTACAGCCACGTTAGAACAAAGATTAATGGAAAGCTCCATTGCATTGAAAGAAGATTTCACCGAACAGGTAAAAGCAGTTGAGCAAAAGTTGGACAGTAAATTGGTAAAAATGGAAGAAGATATGATGAGGCTGCAAGAACAAGTGATTTCACTAACAGCGCGGCCACTTGAATTAGCAAACCAAGTTGTAAATCAGAACATTCCAGAAATAAGAAGCATGGTAGAAAGCGAGTCAATGCCGTCTAAATTTAAAGTGAAACCACCCACATTCGATGGTAAAACACCTTGGCCCACATATGTGAAACAATTTGAAGCTGCTGCAATAGCCAACGGTTGGTGCAACAAAAAGAAGGCTATCTCTCTAATAGTGGCCTTACGGTGGGAAGCTCTTAACATCTTACAAACGATTCCCGATCACCAGCAGAATGATTACGGCCTCTTAACATCGAAGCTTGAGATGAGATATGGAGATGCTCACCTTCAACAGGTTTACCATGCACAAGTTAAGAACCGCTCGCAAAAGACAAGTGAAAGCCTGCAAGAATTCGAAACTGACATCGCCAGATTAGTTAGATTGGCATATCCAACGGCACCAGATAGTTTCCTCGAACAACTGGCTGTTCAAACATTTGTGGATGGCATTAAAGACTGTGAAATACAGCAAGCGCTAAGATTAGCACGGCAAAAAATGTTAGATGACGCACTGGCTCATGCGCTTGAATTTGAAGCAGCTAAGCAGACGTCACACAGGATGAATCACAAAGTTCGGTCTGCATTAGAAGAACCTGAGCAATCGCAGAACAGCATAGATGAAATAATCAACCGTGTGTTTGAAAAGCGAAAAGCGGAAAGGCTGAAAAGATTACGACCGCGGAGATGGTGTCTGCGATGCTGGAGCTGCGGTGAAGTTGGTCATATGCAGAGACGCTGTACTCAACCAAAGAAACAACCGGTTGAGTTAAAGCAGGTCAATGTAAGAGGGCGAACGTCGACAGCACAGCGTAGTGCTCCGGAGATTATCATCCGTGCTGCATCGTCAATGGGAAGTCTGGACAGCATTTATATCGATGGTAGAATTAATGGTAGAATTGTCCGATTACTCGTGGATACAGGAGCGACAAGGACTATTGTGAGACCAGATTTAGTTGGTCGTGGAAAAGTGCTACCTGTATCGGTGTGTCTCCGAACGGCAAGTGGTGAGAAAATTTGTACTCACGGAGAGACTGCTGTTACATTGGCAATTGGGGACAAACTAATTAATCATCGGGTGTTGGTAGCTGAAATTACAGAAGAAGTGATCTTGGGAATGGATCTCATGAGAGAATATGGGTTTCATGTAAACATGAAAGAAAATGTGCTTCGGATAAATGATGATGAGATTCCATTTCAAGGTACGAGTAACCAGACGATGCAAGTTCGAATGATTTGCGATATGAAAATACCCGAGAAGGCGGAAATGATAGTAATGGGACGCCCGGATGGTACGCTCCGGGAAGGACAAGTATGCATGATGGAAGCAACTGAATCGGGAATGGGTCAGGAGAGACTTCTGATTGGAAGAACGCTGGTAAAGTCTCGAAATATGGTACCAGTAAGGGTGCTGAACATTAATCCGCATACGGTGACCCTGAAGAACGACACGATTGTGGGAAGTTGCATTCCAGTATGCCATATTAAACGTTGTGTGGACGACACGAAAGATAAACCAGCCAACGGTTGCTCACAGAAATTGCTGGATATGTTAATACCTTCGTGTCAAGGATTAAACGGCGACCAACTGGGCAAGGTAAAAGAGCTGGTCAGACGATATCGAGGCGTGTTTGCACTGGATGATAGTGAGAAAGGAAGGACGAATGTTGTGCAACACAAGATCAATACTGGAGATGCGCAACCGATAAGACAACACCCCAGGCGGCTTTCTTTGGCAAAACGTAAGGAAGCCGAGCAAATTATCACCGATATGGAAGAACAGGGAGTGATTGAACCCTCGAATAGTCCATGGGCATCCCCGGTAGTGCTTGTCAAGAAAAAGGACGGGTCGACAAGGTTTTGTGCAGACTACCGGCGGCTTAACAATGTGACAAAGAAAGACAGCTATCCTTTGCTCAGAATTGATGACACCTTGGATACTCTATTCGGATCTAAATGGTTTTCGACCTTGGACTTGAAAAGCGGATACTGGCAGGTAGGCTTGGAGCCAAACGATAAAGAAAAGACTGCGTTTACAATTAGAACTGGATTACGGCAGTTCAAGTTCATGCCATTTGGATTATGCAATGCCCCTGCTACTTTTGAACGATGAATGGAGTCGATACTGCGTGGACTGTCTTGGAAGACTTGTCTGGTGTACCTTGACGACGTAATAGTGTTAGGCCGGTCTTTTGAAGAACACCTTAAGAACCTAGAGGAGATATTCCAAAGATTACGGGGAACAAACCTTACATTGAGCCCCAAGATGTGTCACCTGTTTGGAAAAGAGGTGAAATACCTAGGACATGTCGTTTCGGAGACCGGAATAAGAGCTGACCCTGACAAAATAAAAACGGTACAAGAGTGGCCTACACCAGTAGATATACACCAACTACGCAGTTTTCTAGGATTGTGCACATATTACCGACGTTTTATACTTGGGTTTGCGAACATTGCCAAACCGCTAACGAAATTAACCGAAGATGGACAAGAATATGATTAGAATGACGACTACCACAGTGCATTTGAGCAACTGAAACGGCTGCTAGTTACAGCACCAATTTTGAGTTATCCACGGATGGAGGGGAAATTTGTGTTGGATACCGATGCCAGTAACACAGCTATAGGAAGCGTTTTTTCTCAAGTGCAGGACGGACAAGAAAAAGTTATTGGGTATTTCAGCAAGGTCTTGTCGCGGCCAGAAAGGAACTATTGTGTGACAAGAATGGAGCTGTTGGCCGTCGTCAAATCCGTAGAGCACTTTTATAAGTACTTATACGGCCGTAAATTCCTGTTGAGAACAGACCATGCTGCACTGAAATGGTTACTGCAGTTTCGAAATCCTGAAGGGCAAGTGGCAAGGTGGATAGAGCGGCTGCAGGAATATGACTTTGCAACGGAACATCGTGTAGGAACTAGCCATCGGAATGCAGACGCTCTGTCAAGGAGACCTTGTCCGGTAGACTGCAATCATTGCTCCAAGATGGAGGAGAAACTAAGTATCATCCATAGAATGACAGTGACCGATGATACTTGGCAACCCGAAAGAATACGAGAAGACTAGGAGAATGATGCCGAATTGGGACGTATTATTAAGTGGAAAAATAGAGGACAACGACCAGCTTGGGAAGAAATTAGTATTTTAAGTAGGAGCCTGAAGGCATACTGGGCACAGTGGGACTCCTTGATGATGGGAAATAGAATCTTGAAACGACGCCTGGAATTTGAAGATGGCACTGAGAGACTTCAAGTGATAGTGCCGAGAAGCAGAGTGCCGGAAGTGTTGCAGCACTTGCACGATGGTATTTCCGGAGGGCCCTTTGGCGTGAAAAGAACTCTCGAAAGAGTGAGAGAAAGATTCTATTGGGTGAACTGCAAAGATGATGTGAAGGAGTGGTGCCGGAAATGTGAATTGTGTGCCTCTGCAAATGACCCGGTCACAAAACGGAAAGCCCCAATGAGACAGTATAACGTGGGGAATTCTTTTGAGAGGGTAGCCATTGATATAGCTGGTCCGTTTCCTGAATCAGAGAAAGGAAATAAATACATCTTGGTTGCAATGGATTATTTTACCAAATGGCCGGAAGCATATGCTATACCTATCCAAGAAGCCGAGACGGTCGCAGATGTACTAGTGAAGGAGTTGTTTTGTCGCTTTGGAGTTCCGTTGGAATTACACTCCGATCAAGGTCGGAACTTCGAATCAGCATTGTTTCAAAATGTCTGCAAGCATCTTGGAATGAGGAAGACTAGAACTACGCCACTTCATCCCCAATCGGATGGAATGGTTGAAAGAATGAACAGGACGTTAGGGAAGTACCTGGCCAAAGTTGTCTCTGAACATCAACGAGACTGGGACCAATATCTACATTTGTTCCTACTGGCGTACCGATCTTCGGGACATGACAACACAGGGTACTCGCCCGCTTGCGTAATGCTAGGACGTGAATTGCGGCTACCATGTGATCTTCGGTTTGGATTTAAACCTGGAGAGGAGATCGCAGGTGAAGATTACGTTAGTAAGCTTCGTGAAAGATCAAATAGCATTCACGAAAACATCCGAAAGAATATCCGGGCAGCAAGCGATCGAATGAAATCACAATATGACACGAGAGCACAATAAGGTGGTTATCAACCTGGAGATTTGGTGTGGTTGTATAATCCACAAAGAAAACGTGGGTTGTCGTCAAAATTACAAAGACAATGGGAAGGCCCGTACGAAGTGATGAAAAGCATTAATGATGTAGGGTACCGGATCAGAAGATCTCACCGTGGTAAACCGAAAGTGGTACAGTCTGACCGGTTAACATCCTACGCTGGCAACAACCAAGAAAGCTCGAATGATGAGAATGGTGTTCGACAAGTTATTAATCCTGAGCCAAATGTAGATTTTGAGAGCTTTATGGCGGCGTATGGTGGTTCCGCTAAGGCGAGACTTGGCGTTGTTGTTGAGAAACAGCAAGATCTGTTTAGAGCACCAGAAGAGTATTCCCTTGCACATTGCGTAGCTCAAGATTTGGCAATGTCAAGGGGAATAGCTGTTGTTATCAAGAAAAAGTTTGGATGCGTGGATGAATTAGTACAACAGCAGCCAACTGTAGGAAAAGCTTTGATTCTTCAAGATAAAAATCGTTATGTTTACTATCTGGTCACCAAAAACTCTTCATGGCAGAGACCTAGTTATGGACATCTATGGGAGGCTTTGCTAAATCTTAAAGCGCAGATGATGGAAAATGGAGTAACGAGACTAGCGGTGCCCAAGCTGGGCTGTGGACTAGATCGCTTAGATTGGAGGATAGTCCGAAATATGCTAGAAGTAGTTTTCCAGGGAACCAACGTCCAGGTCCTTGTTTGTTGTTATCAACCGGTTGCCTACCAAGACCAAGAAAAGAGTGTTGACTGTTATTTCCAACGACGCGGTGGATGCACCAGAGGAGATAGCTGCCGATACCGTCATCAGTCATCGAATTGGCGTCAAAATGGATTTACAGTTACGAGACGTAACGGTTTTAAAGAGGGGGCAGTGTTGCGATCCACTATTAGGCAACCCGTCAAACATACAAACGCCCGAGGCACAGCGTATTCTTTAGGATTCGAGAATCCTTCTAGAAAATACTAGATAATGAGTCATATCTTTAATTCAGGGTATATCTAAGACTGTTATGAATGTAAGAGTTAGTCCACATAAGAATGTCGTATATAAATTATATCGTGTATAGTGAATGTAGTTGAGCTTTTTGGAAGCCTAAGAGTATATATACATAAATGTTATATGAACTAAACGTAGTATACATAAATAGATAGAGCTTGGATTGAATAATAGTTGTGTTAGTGTTGTTAATGGACCTATGGTAAAGAAGTTAGTTTAAGAAGATATTAGTGCTTGTAAATTCATTAGTGTAATAGTGCTTCATTGTTAAGTGTCCTGAAAACATCTATAAATAAGGCTTGTACTGATAATTAGACTTGTGAACAGTGAGTAATAAAGACCTTTATTATTACTTGTTTTGAATTAAAGAAACGCGGTAGCAGTAGCCCGCTTCAATATATTCGCAAAAATAATCATTCTCTTGAATGTACAGAATTAAAGTTTAACTTACAGAAGAAACTAAATATTATTCTTTTCGTCGTGCACATTTTTGCATCCGTAAGTTGCGGAAGATATGCATATCTAGTTTACCTCTAAATTTTACTTCAGTGGAGGGCAATGAGGAGGAGGTATAATTTACTATAGAAGATGATAAATAATGATTAGGCGTCACTATGCCTTTGGATTAAGGAATGTTTAAAAACCTGAAAAATTACATCAAAACCAGACAGTTATACTGCACAAAAGTACCTGTAATACAACAAGAGGCAGTAGTTTTATGTCTCAAAAAAATAATGAATTTAAAGGAAATGATATGGTAACAGAAAAAACCAACTGCCTGTACTGAGAGCATATAATTAACGTTTTTTATTTATTTTCTATTTTAGTTCATAACGTTGCACTTCACTTGTACTACAGTCAATAAACGGTAACTTCGAGTCATTGAGTTTTCCTAATAAAATAATCTATTCTTTATCACTAAACTCTTCAACTCAAACCACTAATAAAACTAAGAGGAAAATAGAAGGTCAGGTCAAGTTAAGACACATATTTGTAAATCATTACTTAATATTTTTGACAGTCACGAAAAACTAATAATAAATATACAAATTTTCACCAAATATTCGTACTGAAATATCAAGTTCTTAGGTGTTATAGACAAAGTATATTTACCTTCATTTTAAATCAATTCCGAAGCTAGTTTACAAAATCTAAATAGTTACTTTAATATTGGTTATTAAAAATGACATAGAACAGCTATAAATTACTATCATTCAGACTTGGGCGACTCATATTTAAAAAAAACCTTAGTCTGAAGGAGTTTATTTTAATTTTGTTTATATAAGTAAGCACAGGGTATGTGACTGCTCTTTAAGATACTTACTAATAATAACGACACATAAAGCTACTTAAATAAAAATATTCATATCAATAAAATCGAGTTTGATTTACAGAACTAATGTTTACACAAATCTAAGTTTTGCAGTAAGTTATAACTTTCTAATAATATCGATATCAACTAAACCATCACAATAACTTGAGCCGTTCAAATCTGTCTACATCTCAATGTTATCTCAAAATGTTAACAAACCATAATAGGTATACTAGAAACCAAGCAAGAAAATAACACGAGCGTCTCGTGGCAGTAATGACATGGCTGCAATGATAGGTTAGGTTACTGTGAGAAATGGAAATTATTATTAAAAAACACAAATCACTTAACACGCATATTAGAACAGTTGTTCTAAAACTATTGCAAACTGTTCTGATATGCGTGTTAAGTGATTTGTGTTTTTTAATAATAATATGTAATTTGTGTTTTTTAATAATATCTATTTCTAACAGTAACCTAAACTGTCATTGCAGCCATGTCATTACTGCCGCGAGACGCTCGTAAAATAACAACGTCACAGGCGGCTAGCGCAATTCACAACATACCTTTAAGATTCTTTTAAAGCTTTACAATGGATACGAGAAAAATAGCAATATGATTTCTATGTGGTTTTAAGTAACGACATACGTGAGCAGGTTTATTTAAGATAATGACAGAGAGTGCTATGTCGACGTATGTTTGTATTCTAATATAAAAATTGACATGATTATACTAGGGCGGTAATCCAATCTGTCAAATTAATTTTGTCATAACCTCGTTTGTTTGTTTGGTTTTGGTTAGATTGCTTACCTCTACGTTACCTCTTTTATATTTACGTATTTTTTATTGTTAATTCAATCGTATTAGCGAATATTGATTACAACAGTTCTTATTGGAACTAATAGCTGTATCATGTCGGCAAAAGGGAAAACATTGGATTCACAAGCCCAACAATTAGTTATAAATTTGTTGGAGTACTTCCAGCACGAACAGAATAATGGTGAACCTCTAATTTCTTTAAATTCAGTGCATGAGGTTGAGTATATTATAAAAACAATTTTTCATATTCATAAAATCTATATTGCTTCAGCGAGTTGCAAACGCCTTGAAGATTAGCATGCTTATTGTGAGTAGGATTAAAGCACTAAATCAGACTTCCGCAGATGTTAGGAAAGAGTGTATCCAACATACTAATGCCGTTATAGATAAGTGATACGAAAGAGAAAAGGTAGTTGATATAACCGTTGACAACCTTATAATACAACTTGGTGACGATACAGGGTCAAGTTCTGAATCTGGCGAACAATAAATAAAAGGCTTTATACTATTCTGTTTAATCATTAATCAACTTTCTTTCTCGTGTTAATTGATGTAATTTTATTGTTTTTACAGCAAATTTGTAATAAAATCTTTGGAATTTACTCCTATGCTAATTTTTAATTTTACCTTGGGTAATGTTACTTTCATGAAATGTATTTTGATATCAATCACAACCTTAGGCCTTGTTCTCGTGCACTTAACGTAACATAAATTAACGTAATACAAATTAATATAAGATTCCCGCGTCCAAAACAACTTAAAGTAGTTAATTATTGGTTTGCTGCGCATTCGTACTTCGTCAAACTGCCACCTTAGCGTGATAATAACCACGTTATTTTTATCTTATATAATCTATAAACATAAAAATTTTTGTTTATAACCAAATAGTTGTATTAATTACATTATTCTTCAGTTTTGTTTATTAATTTCGAAATTTCATTGCTTTTTGGCGGCGTCCTTAAAGTCGGATCATTTTTTAATGATAAATGGGGGTAGCTATGTACCAAATCTATGTTTTCCATCATTCATTATAAATGCTGAAAACTATAATTATATACCGTATTACAAATTTAAATCATGTACTCTGTGTTTAAATTTATAAATGAATAACATTCGCCTAATAAACAGTTGAGATTATGTAAATTATAAATGCTTATTATTTTAGGCGGTAATTACCAGTTTAATTTAAACAAGGTGCACAATCTATATAGCTATGCCGTTTCTAGATACCAGCTATTGGAGGAATTAAGAACACGGAAATTAAGAACCTCGTTAAGCTATATATGAAGTAATGAAAACAAGTAAAATAAATTTTTGAAAAATTATTATGCACATATTTTAGGACTAAAATTTTAATTCAACAAAAATTGATTTTTTTTCTTATATATTTAAACGCCTGTAACTCGTCAACGTTTCAATGAAAAAAGCTCTACGACGTTTCATTTTAAAGATAATTAAAATATTTTCAAGAAAAATACATAACATTACTGCCTTCAACCATTCAGAAAAATTATTTTCCAAAATGCACTAAAAAAACTTCAAAATTAATACACACCTAATTCCTAATTTTTCGAAAAGTTTAATTTCATTTCCCGATAATATTTTACTTAAACTTAAAACAAATTCATAAATTGTAAGCAAAAAGAGAGCAATATTTTACTCACGGTTTCATTTCCAGTTATCGTTAAAATTTAAGGATGTTCAGAAATACCAGTTTTTTATTGTTTTTTTTAACATCAGTTTCCATTTTTTGGGCTGACCCGCAGGCACAAAAGCTCTTTACTTCCAGTGTCCACACGGGTAGTCTCCGCGTATGAGCTAACATTCGTTGCTAAACTTGGAAACTAAGTTAATCCAAAGCTCGGGCATCGATTATTTTCCCCATTTGGAGAAGTTTATATTTACATCTTAAAGCTGTGTTCTTTCCACTTCCGTCCCACTTTCAAGGTTTGTTCTGTTACAACATTTCTTCTTGTAATGCATGTTAACCGCTGCCGAGGTTCCGTTTCAACAAATACAACATATTGAATTTTGCTGTACACAAGGTTGTACGACAACTATCTACTTTAGGTGATCTTTTTATGGATAGCATATACGTAACGTTTTGTTATATTTAGATCTATTTTTCTTTGCGATTTTGAAATAAGTCATTGTGAAGGACACAGTAAAATTAAAATTAGGTACGACTAAAGGAATTGGAAAGAAAAAAGAGTATGAATTGGAGGATAGGATATAGAGACGAATGTTGTCACAATATAGAAAAATAGATCGATCTAGTCACTCAAATGTGGCTAGCAGATGTCGCTGGTAGAAAATTTTCATTTTCAAGAGTGGACGTTTTGGCTGATAGCGGAATGCAAGTAAAGTAGCTTTAAGAATAGATAACAAGAAGGTGAAAGAGAAAAGCTGTGGTGTCGATATCCGTTCAATACGTTTGTCAAATTCAATATGTAAATCCCTAATGTAAAAATTTTAAAAAAACTAGTTAAAGTTACCAAAGTACACCCGATTAAAGAAATAATTTCCCCAAAACAAAACACAATTAAACCCATTGTTCTAATTTATACTGCAACTAAAGTGCTTTTAATTTAAATATCCTTACCTATTACATGTTACATCCTCGGGATCGACTTATATCATCCATTAATTCATATATTTTTGTACAAACTTTGTTAGTAATCGTAACTAGCCTGATAAATTAGGTAGCCACCTACCCCTGAAGAAGTCCGTCGCGTCTAAAAGCAAAAATTTTACCCAAACTTTATTTCCGCCTAAATAGCTAACTTCATGCCGTTTTCCCAAAAATTTCTCTCAATCTGATAAGTGTTAAATGATTATTGTTTTCACCTCTTACTCGTAATTCATAACTCAATTCGATTTTCAATAAAAAGTTTACATCACACGTAAATTTCCATTGTGATACTCAAAAAATTCCTCGTTTTCTCTAGCCACACTCAAAAAATTTAAAACAAATTCAAAACTTATCAAAACGCGCATTAAAAAAATTTACGGTTAAACAATTAAAAATTAAAAAAATAGGGCCTATACGTTAATGCTAATAGAAGTGTTAAACAATTAAAAAACCGAACACAAAACAGCCAAAGAATAAAAAATCCTGATGTTAAATAAAACGACCTCATGCTTTAAAAAATGCCCCTTGTGTAGGCGCCAAAAAACTTTTACGGGTAAAATGTACGGTACGTTATAGATTTAGATTTGTCGTAAATGGGCAGAAACCCATAACAATTTAGGAGTGCACCTGCTAACTACAGTGGTACAGGCGTGGATTTCTACGAAAAAAATTATAAAAATAACAAAAGTATAGCAAAAAAATTAACATTTTAAATGTTTGTAAATCTAAAACTACCTTACAATAATCACTTACCTTGAAAGGTTTTTCTTTTATGTCATAATTAGGGGGAGTTAAACCGTTTTGTTTCAGCAACCGCTTCGAATATTACCCCTACTCGGAAGACGGTTATACTGAATAGGTCTCCTTTGCTATTGGTCTTCTAAATTTCTCACCGTACTTTGCTTTTTTCTATAACACCTTACAAATGCCTATTAAAGTTTGTTATATCAAAGAAATTTTAAAAACAAAAGGACCTTTCTTCAACACTGGGGTAACTGGATATCCTTTCACAAATTTATTTATTTTTATTTAATTCATAAATAAGTCCAAATAAAATTCAACCTACACTTAACCTCAATTAACGTTAAATAAATAAATATCATAAGAGTACAACTGTTTTCCAAAACAAACTTACCTTTCTAACATCAAACTGGCCAGATATTATTAAAAGAAATTGTAAAGTTAAATGCATCAATAATACCGTAACACTATTGTCCCAGTTTCCAATATTGATTTAATGACATTATAAATCCCATTTCTGTAAATTGCCTTAATAATAATACATAAAAAACAGTTAAATAACAACTTTTTCTTTCATTATTCAATTGCACATGAAAATACTTCAAAACTAATACACACATATTTCTTAATTTTTCGAAAATTTAACTTCATTTCCCGATAAAATTTTATTTATATTTAAAACAAATCCAGTCTGTCGCTTTTCCATAGCTCCACAAAACAATTATCGCGTTCTGTTACCTTCCCGCTTTATCAATATAAACCACTTACGACTCACATTTAAAATTCCACAAATACATATTTATAAATTATAAGCAATAAAAAGCTCATATTTCATTTCCAGTTATCTTAAAAATTTAAGGATGTTTATAAACACTAGTGTTTCATTGTTTCTCGTCTAACAGGAGTTCCTTAACATAAAACAAACCCCATTCTTAAACCTGACCCGCAGGCACAAAAACTTTTTATTGCCCGTGTTTACACAAGCACCCAAGTCTCTGCCAACGGGCTAACATTCGTTATAAAACTTGCAAAAGAAGTTAATCAAAAGCTCGTGCACCAATTATCTTTTCCTCTCCGGGAAGTCTTATTTTCATTTTGAAGCTGTGGTACTTCCCACTTTTCCTACTTTCAAGCTTAGTCCTTTTATAACATTTTTCCTTTCTGACCGTTGTCAAAGTCCTGTTCCAACAATGTAGCATTTTAAATTTATGCTGAGTACAAGGTTGTTGTACGACAACTGTCTGTTCTAGATGATCTTTCCAGTACGTTTCTCAAATTCAATACATATATCCCTATTGTAAACATTTTAAAAACCAGCTATAGTTACCAAAGTGTACTCAATTAAAAAAATGATTTCCCCAAACAAAAAAATTAATTAAACCATTTTCTAACCTCTATTTCTACTTAAAATACTTTTAATCTAAATTCTGGTCTTCATTTTCAGTACCTGTCCCGTTTGATTTTAAATTTTTCCCCATGACATCCTCGGGATTGACCTATATTATCTTTGTAAAAACTTTGTCAACAATCGTATATAGTCCGAAAAATTTAAGTACCCATCCGGTCGAGAAGGAGTCCGTCGCGTTTGAGAGCAAAATTATTACCCAAACTTTATTTACAACTAAATAACTAACTTCATGGCGTCATAAGTCATAATTTTTTTTTTCTAAAACTTTTTCAATTCAGTAACTGTCAAATCATTAATTTTTTCACCTCCTAACTTGTAATTCCTAACTCAATTCAATTTTCAATAAAAAATCTACATTACACGTAAATCACCACCCAAAAAGTCCTTCATTTCCGCTAGTAACACTCAATCATATTTTCTCTTAAAACCTCTCAACATAATTTTGCTTAAACTTTCAAAAAATTACATTTTATCAATTGAATTTAAATAAATGACCAATAATTTACAAAAATTAAAAAATTTAAAAAGACTCACATTGAAAACAATTTATGGTTAAGGAATTAAAAACTCAAAAATAGGGTTTATACGTAAACGCCAAAAAGAAGTGTTCAACAATCTAAAAGACAAAAAAACAGCCAAGAGATAAAAAGTCCTGACGTTAAATAAAACAACCCCATGTTTAAAAAATGACTCATAATTGAGCGCCTAAAATACTGTGACAGGTAAAACGTGCGATACGTTATCAATTTAGATTTGCACGCAAGGGGTGGTGAGGGAGTGGGTTCTTACAGAAAAATAAAAGAAATAATAAAAAATAACAAAATATTAACATTTTAGATGGCTAAAATAAAAAAATTACGTTACAATAACAATTTACGTTGAACACTTTTTCTATTGTCATAATTAATGGTTTCCAAACCGTGTTGTTTAAGAAATCTCTTTCGATATTATCCCTACACAGAAGACGGTTATTTCCAATAGGTCTCCTTTGCGCTTCGTTTTATAAATCTGTTAACTCACACTTTGCCTTTTACTACACCTTACAAATATTCATTAATGTTTGACATACAAAAAAATTTTTTAATTAAGGGAGGCACTCCGTAAATACGACTGAATATCCCTTTAGATTTATTTATTTGTACCTAGTTCATAAATAGGTCCAAATAAAATTCTACTTATACTTATCTTCAAGTAACAAGAAATAGATACCGTAAGAATACAAATTTTCCAAAATAAATTAATTTTCCTATCATAAAACTGGTCCGATATAACTAAAAGACATTCTAAAGAAAAACTTTAAATCCATTAAGAACACTACCACATTATTGTTTCAGTTTTCAATATTGATATACATGACATTCTATATCCCATTTTTGGAAGTGCTCTTAATACAAACACATAGAAAACAGTGCAATTCCTACTTCTTTTTTCATCATTCAATTGTACATAAATATACTTTAAAATTAATCAACTTTATTTCCCGATAATATTTTACTTAAACAAAACGAGTTCCGTCGCTATTCCATAGTCTAACAAAATAGTCATCTTCACGTTCTGCTACCTTCCCATTATATTGGCACAAACCATTTATGTCTTACATTTAAGATTCCACAACTACATATATATAAATTACAAAGAAAAAGCTCATGTTTACTGGTTTCATTTCCAGTTATGTTTAAAATTTAAGGATGTCAGCAACATGAAGCTTTCATTGTTTTCCTTCTAACGGCACTTTCGTATACACAAAACAAATCCCATTCGTTGAGCTGATCCAAAGCATAAAAGCCCTTTATTGCAGGTTGCAGGTTTTGACACTAGTATCCAAATCCCGCGCACGGATCAACAAATTTCTTACCAAACTTGTAACCGAAGTTACTCAAAAGCGTGTGCACCGATTATATTTCTTCATCCAGCAGCCTTTATTTACATCTTAAAAATGTGTTACTTTTTACTTCTCTCCAACTTAAAAGCTTAGTCCTTTTATAACATTTCTCCCTTCTTGTAATACATACTAACCGTGGTTAAAGTTCTGTTCCAATAATGTAACATTTTTATTCTATTCTGAATATAAAGTTATTGTACGACAACTGTCTATTTTAAATTATCTTTTCATGGGAAGCGCGAAATAGCGTGTTATAACATTTAGGTCTGTTTTCCTTTGCGCTTTTAAAATTAGTCATAGTCTTGGATTATTACGTTTACAAAGTATTTAAAAGGAATAATATTATACCTTATTAGCTGAATCACCCTTACAGAAACAAAATTTTGAAATGTCACGTATAATTAACGTTTATTATTCGTAAAATCTTAATCATTTTCATGTTCTGTTGTTTTCCTACAATATTGATACCAATCATTTACAGTGTGCGTTCATATAAAATTAATTTTTTTTTTCGCATCAGTGTATATTTAAAGTAACGCAAATGCACTTTCCGTATTTCATAAAAATTAATTTTTTTCCAAAATTTTTATGTTAAACATGTCTGCTGTAGTACATCATCGGAAAGAAACAAAATGCTTTTCTACATGAACTACCACTAACTGTGGTTCGCATTAAAAAAAAACATAATTTCACTTATTTACTCGAAGATGATCAAAGCCATATAAAAACAAATAAGATTATTTTCCTATTGAAATAGTGTAAAAAAGACACAGCTTTTTACTCTATCTATCACAATAAATAAACCACAAGAAAAAATTTTAAATGTTGTTATTTTGATATAAAACTTTGTTACGCCCTGTATGTTAATTACATCTTCATAATTGAGCTCGACATTAAAAACTGCACTACTCTGTTGAACCTTTTCTTTAATGTTACAAATAACCGAGTTACCCCTTCGACGTGCCAGAAATAGGCACCTTGTATAGACATTTAAAACATGCTTTGATAAAACAGGAATAAATAAAAGGGAGAAGTGGTAGGAATAAATTGCTAAATAAAAAGGTTAATAAATCAATATGTGACCAGCGAATATGTGTGAAAAAGTATAGGATTTGTGTGTGTTCTGAAACTGTTTTTAAATCTTGTGACGGTCTATTCTTTCTACTCATAACATATACCTTTCAACAAGAAATCGTTATTCATAAGGTTTGGCTGCAGACCTTGTTAGAAAATATAAAATTATACATAATTTCTAAAAATACTTTTTATTCTTCTAATTACTCCCAGGGGAGAGGTATTGTGACACTTTCACATAATAATATCTAAAATATGTAGGACCATAATGGCGAGATTTATTAATTTTATCGTTTTTCAGAAAAACCAGGATCCTGTCCATTGAAGAAATCAGGAGAATGGGTGTGTTCCAGCAGGTGCTCCTCTGATTCAGATTGTGTTGAAAACAAGAAATGTTGCAAAAACCGATGCGGTGCTTTAGCATGTATACAACCAGAATAAAGTTGCGAAGTGTATAATATAGAGGTTCATATTTATAATTTTTTTTAATTAATATATGATAAATATTATGACTTTTTTTTTACTGAAAAACTATTTTCTTTTGAATTTTTTATGTGTTAAAATTTTAATGACTACTGATCAATGCTGCAATTTATTAAAACGTCCCTTCATATACTGGGTGATCAATGATGAGTGTATCAAACTCTGGTATTTTGTTTTGGTAGTCATTTTTAATAGAAAATGTTAGATGAACATATTTTGTATTTGAATTAGTTTCAGAACTACAACAAATAAAAGCTTTATTAATGTAAGAGCAAAAAAGAAGTAAAGCATGTATTACGAGAGTATATATAATTAACAATAACTGTTGTTCCGTTTATAATTGTATATAATTAACCGCTTGCCTTAGTTCAAACATATAGAATTTGTAAATTATTTACCTCCGCCCGGTATATTCACATGTCATTGTAAGTACCGTGAAATTACTTCAAACACCTTACATGTGACTTTCCAATGCTCCACCCGCAGGTACTACATTGGCCAGGAAGCGAGTTTTTTTTTTTACCTGGAAAATTTGGAATTTTGCCGAACCCTTGCTGTTTCAAGCAAGGTAGGGATCTTTAACGTGCGTGACAACACTCACACACGGGACCTCCATTTTACCTCTCATCCGAACGAGGGTGTATTTTTGTGAAAAATGCTCACCTAACATTTTTCAAGCGGACCGTGTCGGGATTCGAACCCGGGACCTTGGGCGTAATAGTCACACACATACCACTACGCCACGGAGCCGCCTACTTCAAACACCGCGCCAGTGTATTTTAATTGCCGCGAATACCGATAAACTATGCTGTGTCTTCGCATGTGCAAGAACTATCCTATCACCCGCAAGGAAGAGGACGCCACTTCATCTACTATCGCTTCCCGTCCTGGACGACCGCAATAAATAAAAGTGCTACGCTTCGCTATATTTACAAGGTAAGTGCTTTGAAGTAATTGTTGTTTGTTGTCATCATTTGCGTATACAATGTCCACTTTTCTCTACCACTGTTAGTTATCGAAATACCGCCGCACCAATATTTTACAACTGTTAAAACATAATAATAATATCTATAACAAATGCTTGCGATTGAATACAAGTGCGACATTCACGAATCATTGAATCGTAAACACGAACTATAGCATTGCCATCGCGAATCTCATTGTCAGCATCAATTATTCTTTGGAGGAATTGTTGAGTGTATTTATTTCAACACCGTATACCAGCTGTTTGAGATGATAAAAGTCCAACGGCTTGAGATCAAAGGATCCTGAGGGGGTTAAACGAAAAGGTCCCACGACCAAGCCATTTGTTTGGATAATACGCATTTAACCATTCGATTACTTACCTTTCATCAAGCTGGTGCCACATTTGTTTTTGGAGATGAATTGGAGTATCTTCGAGTATCTCATAAATTCTTCCATCTAACATGTATATCACTCTGCATTAAAGCGATCATCTATAACTTCGATGCCACGCAAATCCAACTATTAAAAATGCCAGTCCACGAATCAACACTAAATATTGAAATGTCTTATGATGCCATGGGATTATGGAGAGACCATAGATGGTAGTTATGGGTGGTAATCATACCATATTTAACGCTAGCGCGTTACTTAAGCACCGCGGAATTGTTCAAAAACTTCTGCTAGCATATCAGTCTTTAGATATAAATCGAAATACTCTCTTAATTTCTAAATATTAAATGTTTCCACACTTCTGAGGTTGCGCAAATTGTTTCGTCGTACTTCATTTTCCTTCTAGGATACACTACCTAACAAGTAGGAATTCCACTTGTTAGGTGGTGCAGTATAATTGAGTTTCCAAAAGAATCGACAAAGTCATATAGATATAGACCTTTTCAAGACAATAATTTTCATTCGAATATGCAAATTGACCCTTTAGCAGCAAATAATCAGTTAGATATGAAGCAAGTGATCTAAAGATGAGCTCATAAAACGGAAGCTGTCCATGAATCTCTGGTATGCATTTCGTGAAGATGATATACTTTTCCTTGGTTACAGGCAGAAGCTCTACACGGCCTTCCAAATCTACAACGATGCTATTAATTATTAATATGGCTAAGGTAACCACTCAGATTGTGAAAAACGCCGGAGATTGTTCGCAAATTCTGATGATTTATGTCACGAATTAAATGCGCAAGTCCTCTATAGTTATTAGTAGGAATAAGGCGGTCATGGTCACGAACCCTCATGTTTAAGTTACTATTAAACGGCTGTTCACAGATATGACAATGGGTTGCAGCTTCCAAATCGGCTTGCTGTTTAAATATCAATGGATTCATATTATGGGGACAAATAAATATAGTTTCAACATCTTCTGCAAGTTGACAAAACTCCATAGAAAACCATTTTATACAATCTTCACCCAGATATGATCGATAAAACGATGAGTCATCATAATCACACTTGACATAATACCCGACACTGTGTAGCACATGCTCTTGATACTTCTTCTCGTTCCTAATGGGTTTAAGTATACATTCCAAATCTGCATATTAATAAATGGCGCATTAACATTATTCTTGAAATTTTTGTAGGTAGTCGAGGTAAACATAATTACTTTGTTCTGCAATCAGCGATATAATTCATTAATTCTTCTTCTGCAGCAAAATAGTAGAGAGAATGAGTTACTCCACGCAAGGCACAAGTTTGGTGGCCTCCATACAAACAATCATCAGTCTTTAATAAAGCCTTGCAAAATGCCAGGAAGCGAGTTTTTTACCTGGAAATTTTGAACTTTGCCGAGCGTTTGCTGTTCCAAGCAAGGTAGGGATATGAAACGCGCGTGACAACACTCACACACGGGATCTCCATTTATCCTCTCATCCGAACAAGGGCGTATTTTTGTGAAAAATGCTCGCCTAACATTTATCAAGCGAATCGTGTCGGGATTCGAACCCGGGAGCTAGGGTATAGTAGTCACACGCATACCAATTAAACCACGGAGTCGTATTACGTTCTTTTACATCCGGCCCCGATGTATTTCCTCTCATTATCTTGCTAAATGTGTTTTCTCTCTTTGCAATTCAATTCATCCGCTTTTCGGGAATTTTCCCGTCTTTCTGGGAATTCTGCTATATAACCCCAATTTTTAAGTCTGGCAAAAAACGTTGGTAGTTAATTACTGCGGTATTAATTCAATCTGTTAAAGGTACTTAATTTACTTGTGACTAAACAACTGCAATGGCAGTGTCCCAAATTAATCTCAAAACGTCAACATAGATTTGTGCCAGAAAAATCCACTAATTCAAATTCTCTGGAGTACACACTTTTTAAATAGTGTCTTGACTAATAGCTTGCAAGTCGATGCTTTTTTACTTTGACTTTGCGAAGGCATTTGACCGGGCGAATCGCTCAATCTTAAATAAAAAATTTTTCCTCGTGGGCATATCGACAGTCTAATTGTCAAATGACTATCTCTCTATGTTCTAATTGCTTGTTACAGGTCGGGATTGACTCTTTTATCTTGAACTTTTGTAGCAAGCTCTCATGCTCTTTAATGTTCGCATTGTGGCCCTCTTTTATTTTTGCTTTTCACTAACGGCATAACCACCATATTTGAACACGTTGGTACACTATTGTTTGCTGATGACATAAAAATGTTAATGGTTATTAACTCTATTAGTGACTGTATTAAAATCCACACCGACTTATACAAACTTGAACAATGGTGTCACAATAATAGATTATTTTTTAACATTGATGTGTCATCTTATTTCAATTGTGAGAAATAAAAATATGGTTTTATTTGATTATATTTTACATACCAATATTTTGGCCAAAGTAAATTGTGTACTCAATTTCGGAGTTATGATTGACAACAAATTAACCGTTAATTGGCATGTGATTAATTGCTTTTAGCAAATTATTTGTTTTAAAACAAAGTAGTATTAAGACGTATAAATAAACATCCACATTACGAAAAATAGAAAGAGTTTTTAACTATACAAATCAAACTAATATTTGCATAGCCATAAATAAAAGGTTTTGATTGTTTCATAAAGAAATATCCATTCATCGACTAGTTTCAGTCTCTCTGAACATCATCAGGATGAAGTAGTTTATAACCCATATTGATTATGTCCAGAAAGCTTGAAACTAGTCAATGAATGTCTATTCACTTTATGAAGCAAATCCTCTGGGGGTTCGTGTGGAGAATTATGGGCAATTTCAATGTAGATTGTTCAATGTAATTATATAGTGGACTTGTTAGGAGCCAGTTCGAATACTCTTTCATTATCTGTTCACTACACACACAAAAAACACCAATAGGTTGAAAAGGGCCAAAAACATTTCTAAAAGCAATTGGTACATAATTGATCGTCGGATTATAAAATTGTTAAAAATTATTTGCATATAAGTTCACTTGAGGAGATGTGTTTAGTAACTGATTTACGTGTTCTTTATCAAATTGTTAATGTGTCAGGGACTCTCCATCTTTACTACAAGAATTTCAGTTTCTTAATCCTGGACGATTAACAAGAACTACTCCATTTTTCCGTATTCCCATCCGTACGATGAATTTTGATCTACACAATTCATTAATGAGAACAATGAGGTTAGCAAACATCTATAACTTTCACAGCTAGTTTCAATTGTTTTATACATCGCCTTCAGGTTTTAAAAACACTTGAAACTCCGTATACAATTCTTGTAAATGAGTGTTTTACTTGTCTCATTCTAATTTCCTTTAATCTGATTGAATTTAATTAATCTATTTTAAATTATTTAATCTATTAAGTTCTTTTTCACAAATAGGTATTTATATTTATGTATGTGCTATTTTTAAAAGAAGTTTACGTTAATAAAATAAATAAATGGTATTCTAGAATACTTTCCGTAACGTGGAATACTCACACAACTTGCACACAAATGGACGTTTGTTAGTTAGTCTGCGTTCGTAAATGTCCTTTTAAGTTACTTGCGACGGCAAGTTCTAACGAACTTCTTGAGAAGTGGTATAATTCCCCAAATTGCATGCCAATGGACGTTCGATAGTATGCGTTCGTGTATGTATTTTTAAGTTACTTTTTCTTGATACAGAATAATCACACAAATTGCATTGAAATGGACGTTGCTTAGAATGCGACAGCAAATGGTTTTCTAGAGTGCTTTTTCGTGATGCAGAATAGTCACACAAATTACATGCGAATGGACGTTCGTTAGTATGCGTTCGTAGATGTGTCGTCAAGTAACTTTTTCCTGATGCAGAATAATCGCACAAATTACATGGAAATGGACGTTCCTTAGTATGCGATAGCAAATGGTGTTTTAGAGCATTTTTTTGTGACGCGGAATAATTACACAAATTGCACGCGAATGGACGTTCGTTGGTATGCGATATATTATGTTTTTTTAAATCACTACTCCTTGATGCACGATAAGCACACAAATTGCATAGAAATGAACGTAGCTTAGAATGGGACAGCATATGATTTTCTAGAGTTCTCTTTTGTGATGCGGTATAGCCACACAAATTGCACGCATATGGACGTTCGTTGGTATGCGTTCGTAGATGTCTTTGTAAGTTACTTCTTCCTGATGCAGAATAATCACATAAACGGCATGGAAATGGACGTTGCTTAGAATGCGACAGCAGATGATTTTCTAGTGTACTTTTTCGCAATGCGGAATAATTACACAAATTACAAGCAAATGGACGTTCGTTAGTGTGCGTTAGTATATGTTTATTTAAATTACTTTTTTGTGATGCAGAATAAGTACACAAATTGCATTGAAATGAACCTTTTTTAGTATGCGACAGCAAATGTTCTTTTACAGCACTTTCTTGTGATGTTGAATGATCACACATACTGCATGAGAGTGGACGTTCAATAGTAGCGGGCTGCGTGTCTTTGTAAATAACCTTTTTCGTGATGCAAAATAATCACACAAATTGAATGGGCGTTCCTTAGTATGCAGCAGGAAGTGATCTTTTAGTCTACTTTTTCGTCATGAGAAATAATCACAAATTGCATACGATTGGACGTTCGTTAGTATGTGAAAACAAGGACCTAGATGAAACCGTTAGAGGATACGGGGTGCAGTATAACTACATAAATTGCATGCCAACCAACGAAAGCTTTTTAGTAAGAGACCGTATTATGTATATGTAAATTACTTTTCTGTGGCGCAAATATCAGATAAACGGAGTCTTTGTTGGCGAAAGTGCACAGCTCTTATTAGGTTAATTACAATAATCACATTCTTTGGGTGTCTATGCAAATAGCAGATTCCAATATTCACGTGGCTGAAGTTGTCTTCATCGTTCATCTTCATCTTCATCTTTGCTCAAATTACAGCGGTCCAGTTAAATATTGCAACAAATAAAACTATAATACTGTATGCTTGCAAAATAGAATTAACCTGCAAAACATATATAAAAAAAGCATGAAAACGAATTTGCCGACCTTCTAGTAGGGCGAGAAGGGGGCGAAAACGGCAAATTAATTGCAGTATAAAATTTTCAATTTTCAAAAAACTTCTAGTGTTAGGTTTCACGTATTACCAAAAATGGTTAGTTACAATACCATAAGACATAAGACTAAGATACAATTACCAACTCTTCAGCAGGGGTAGAAGGGGTTGTAGACGGCAATTCAAATTTCATAATCAAATTTTCGATTTTTGAAAGTTTTCAGTGTTTGGTTTCAATTGTGACCAAGAACGGTTAGTTGCTGTACTAAGACCTTAGGAAAGAATTACCAACCTTTCGGCAGGGGTAGAAGGGGTCGTAAACGGCAATTCAAATTTCATAATCAAATTTTCGATTTTTGAAAGTTTTCAGTGTTTGGTTTCAATTGTGACCAAGAACGGTTAGTTGCTGTACCAAGACCTTAGGAAAAAATTAACAACCCTCCCGCAGGGGTAGAAGGGGTCGTAAACGGCAATTCAAATTTCATAATCAAATTTTCGATTTTGAAAGTTTTCAGTGTTTGGTTTCAATTGTGACCAAGAACGGTTAGTTGCTGTACTAAGACCTTAGGAAAAATTACCAACCCTCCGGCAGGGGTAGAAGGGTCGTAAACGGCAATTCAAATTTCATAATCAAATTTTCGATTTTGAAACTTTTCAGTGTTTGGTATCAATTGTGACCAAGAACGGTTAGTTGCTGTACCAAGACTTTAGGAAAAATTAACAACCCTCCCGCAGGGTAGAAGGGTCGTAAACGGCAATTCAAATTTCATAATCAAATTTTCGATTTTGAAAGTTTTCAGTGTTTGGTTTCAATTGTGACCAAGAACGGTTAGTTGCTGTACTAAGACCTTAGGAAAAAATTACCAACCCTCCGGCAGGGGTAGAAGGGTCGTAAACGGCAATTCAAATTTCATAATCAAATTTTCGATTTTGAAATTTTCAGTGTTTGGTTTCAATTGTGACCAAGAACGGTTAGTTGCAAATGTACTAAGACCTTAAAAAGGAAAAATTACCAACCCTCCGGCAGGGGTAGAAGGGGTCGTAAACGGCAATTCAAATTTCATAATCAAATTTTCGATTTTTGAAACTTTTCAGTGTTTGGTATCAATTGTGACCAAGAACGGTTAGTTGCTGTACCAAGACTTTAGGAAAAAATTAACAACCCTCCCGCAGGGGTAGAAGGGGTCGTAAACGGCAATTCAAATTTCATAATCAAATTTTCGATTTTTGAAAGTTTTCAGTGTTTGGTTTCAATTGTGACCAAGAACGGTTAGTTGCTGTACTAAGACCTTAGGAAAAAATTACCAACCCTCCGGCAGGGGTAGAAGGGGTCGTAAACGGCAATTCAAATTTCATAATCAAATTTTCGATTTTTGAAAGTTTTCAGTGTTTGGTTTCAATTGTGACCAAGAACGGTTAGTTGCTGTACCAAGACCTTAGGAAAAAATTAACAACCCTCCCGCAGGGGTAGAAGGGGTCGTAAACGGCAATTCAAATTTCATAATCAAATTTTCGATTTTGAAAGTTTTCAGTGTTTGGTTTCAATTGTGACCAAGAACGGTTGTTGCTGTACTAAGACCTTAGGAAAAAATTACCAACCCTCCGGCAGGGGTAGAAGGGGTCGTAAACGGCAATTCAAATTTCATAATCAAATTTTCGATTTTTGAAACTTTTCAGTGTTTGGTATCAATTGTGACCAAGAACGGTTAGTTGCTGTACCAAGACTTTAGGAAAAATTAACAACCCTCCGCAGGGGTAGAAGGGTCGTAAACGGCAATTCAAATTTCATAATCAAATTTTCGATTTTGAAAGTTTTCAGTGTTTGGTTTCAATTGTGACCAAGAACGGTTAGTTGCTGTACTAAGACCTTAGGAAAAATTACCAACCCTCCGGCAGGGGTAGAAGGGTCGTAAACGGCAATTCAAATTTCATAATCAAATTTTCGATTTGAAATTTTCAGTGTTTGGTTTCAATTGTACCAAAACGTTATTAAAGCCTTAGAAAAATTCCAACCCTCCGGAGGGGAGAAGGGGCGAAACGGCAATTAAATTTCATAATAAATTTTCATTTTAAACTTTTAGTGTTTGGTTCAATTTACCAAAAGGTTAGTTCTACCAAGACTTTAGGAAAAAATTAACAACCCTCGCAGGGGTAGAAGGGTGTAAACGGCAATTCAAATTTCATAATCAAATTTTCGATTTTGAAAGTTTTCAGTGTTTGGTTTCAATTGTGACCAAGAACGGTTAGTTGCTGTACTAAGACCTTAGGAAAGAATTACCAACCTTTGGAGGGAGAAGGGTTCAACGCATTCAAATTTAATCAATTTTCGATTTTTAAATTTTCATTTTGTTTCAATTTGACAAGACGGTTTTGTTACAGACCTAGGAAAAATTAAACCCCCAGCTAGGAAAGGTAAACGCATCAAATTTAATCAATTTTCGATTTTAAATTTTCATTTTGTTTCAATTTGACAAGACGGTTGTTTATAGACCTAGGAAAAATTACACCCTCCGGCGGGGAAAGGTCAAACGCATCAAATTTAATCAATTTTCGATTTTAAATTTTCATTTGTTCAATTTGACAAACGGTTTGGTTACAAGTTTAGAAAGGTTAATACCTCCAAGTTAGAAGGTTAAACGCATTCAATTTAAAGAATTTTGTTTTCAATTTCATATTAGGTTTCATTGTGAAAGACGTTTAGTTGTTCAATGCCTTAGGAAAGGTTACAACCTCGAAGGGTTAGAAGGTTAAACCAATTAAGTTTAAAGGTTTTAAGTTTTGAAATTTCAAGTTTGTTTCAATTGTGAAGAGTTTAGTTGTTACAAGCCTTAGGAAAGTTAGAGCCGTCGAAGGTAGAAGGTTACAACGCAATTCAATTTAAAAATTTCGGATTCAATTTCAGATTTGGTTCATTGTGAAAGACTTTAGTTGTTCAATGCTTAGGAAAGTTAAACCTCCAAGTAGAAGGTTAAACGCAATTCAATTTCAAAGAATTTTCGTTTTTAAATTTTATTAAGGTTTCATTGTGACCAAACGGTTAGTTGTTACTAACCTTAGAAGGTACGACTAAAGGGGATAAAGGGTTAAACGATTCAAATTTCATATAAATTTTCGATTTTTGAAAGTTTTCAGTGTTTGGTTTCAATTGTGACCAAGAACGGTTAGTTGCTGTACCAAGACCTTAGGAAAAATTAACAACCCTCCCGCAGGGGTAGAAGGGTCGTAAACGGCAATTCAAACTTTCATAATCAAATTTTCGATTTTTGAAAGTTTTCAGTGTTTGGTTTCAATTGTGACCAAGAACGGTTAGTTGCTGTACCAAGACTTTAGGAAAAATTACCAACCCTCCGGCAGGGGTAGAAGGGTCGTAAACGGCAATTCAAATTTCATAATCAAATTTTCGATTTTGAAATTTTCAGTGTTTGGTTTCAATTGTGACCAAGAACGGTTAGTTGCTGTACCAAGACCTTAGGAAAAAATTACAACCCTCCGGCAGGGGTAGAAGGGTCGTAAACGGCAATTCAAATTTCATAATCAAATTTTCGATTTTGAAATTTTTCAGTGTTTGGTTTCAATTGTGACCAAGAACGGTTAGTTGCAATACCAAGACCTTAGGAAAAATTACCAACCCTCCGGCAGGGGTAGAAGGGGTCGTAAACGGCAATTCAAATTTCATAATCAAATTTTCGATTTTGAAAGTTTTCAGTGTTTGGTTTCAATTGTGACCAAGAAAAAAAAAAAAAAAAAAAAAAAAAAAAAAAAAAAAAAAAAAAAAAAAAAAAAAAAAAAAAAAAAAAAAAAAAAAAGACCTTAGGAAAAATTAACAACCCTCCGCAGGGGTAGAAGGGTCGTAAACGGCAATTCAAATTTCATAATCAAATTTTCGATTTTGAAAGTTTTCAGTGTTTGGTTTCAATTGTGACCAAGAACGGTTAGTTGCTGTACCAAGACTTTAGGAAAAATTACCAACCCTCCGGCAGGGGTAGAAGGGTCGTAAACGGCAATTCAAATTTCATAATCAAATTTTCGATTTTGAAAGTTTTCAGTGTTTGGTTTCAATTGTGACCAAGAACGGTTAGTTGCTGTACTAAGACCTTAGGAAAAATTACCAACCCTCCGGCAGGGGTAGAAGGGTCGTAAACGGCAATTCAAATTTCATAATCAAATTTTCGATTTTGAAATTTTTCAGTGTTTGGTTTCAATTGTGACCAAGAACGGTTAGTTGCTGTACTAAGACCTTAGGAAAAAATTACCAACCCTCCGGCAGGGGTAGAAGGGGTCGTAAACGGCAATTCAAATTTCATAATCAAATTTTCGATTTTTGAAAGTTTTCAGTGTTTGGTTTCAATTGTGACCAAGAACGGTTAGTTGCTGTACCAAGACCTTAGGAAAAAATTAACAACCCTCCCGCAGGGGTAGAAGGGGTCGTAAACGGCAATTCAACTTTCATAATCAAATTTTCGATTTTTGAAAGTTTTCAGTGTTTTGTTTCAATTGTGACCAAGAACGGTTAGTTGCTGTACCAAGACTTTAGGAAAAAATTACCAACCCTCCGGCAGGGGTAGAAGGGATCGTAAACGGCAATTCAAATTTCATAATCAAATTTTCGATTTTTGAAATTTTTCAGTGTTTGGTTTCAATTGTGACCAAGAACGGTTAGTTGCAATACCAAGACCTTAGGAAAAAATTATCAACCCTCCGGCAGGGGTAGAAGGGGTCGTAAACGGCAATTCAAATTTCATAATCAAATTTTCGATTTTTGAAATTTTTCAGTGTTTGGTTTCAATTGTGACCAAGAACGGTTAGTTGCAATACCAAGACCTTAGGAAAAAATTACCAACCCTCCGGCAGGGGTAGAAGGGGTCGTAAACGGCAATTCAAATTTCATAATCAAATTTTCGATTTTTGAAAGTTTTCAGTGTTTGGTTTCAATTGTGACCAAGAACGGTTAGTTGCTGTACCAAGACCTTAGGAAAAAATTAACAACCCTCCCGCAGGGGTAGAAGGGGTCGTAAACGGCAATTCAAATTTTATAATCAAATTTTCGATTTTTGAAATTTTTTAGTGTTTGATTTCAATTGTGACCAAGAAAGGTTAGTTGCAATACCAAGACCTTAGGAAAAAATTACCAACCCTTCGGCAGGGGTAGAAGGGGTCGTAAACGGCAATTCAAATTTCATAATCAAATTTTCGATTTTTGAAATTTTTCAGTGTTTGGTTTCAATTGTGACCAAGAACGGTTAGTTGCAATACCAAGACCTTAGGAAAAAATTACCAACCCTCCGGCAGGGGTAGAAAGGGTCGTAAACGGCAATTCAAATTTCATAATCAAATTTTCGATTTTTGAAAGTTTTCAGTGTTTGGTTTCAATTGTGACCGAGAACGGTTAGTTGCTGTACCAAGACTTTAGAAAAAAATTACCAACCCTCCGGCAGGGGTAGAAGGGGTCGTAAACGGCAATTCAAATTTCAGAATATTTGCGGAGTTATCAGGATTATAAATGATGTGGATAATTGATGCTTCTTGTTTAGTTGATGGTTTTTGATACTAATACGGATGTTATTTTTACAATGTACCTCTAATTATGAGAAATACAAAATTCCAATCCATAATACAAACAAACTGCATTCTTGTTAAGGCTATTGTCTTTGCAAATAAGCAACTTTAAAGAAGTGAAACAGAAATACATCATTTATCTAAAAGGCATTGCCAACTTCTCTAGTGCAACCAGAATTAAACTGCATTGAGTGCCGTGCAAGTTAGGGAGAGGTACAGGATCCCATACTACTGCTGTAAGCCACTGGCAAAAGTGCATTAAAGGATTTTTTTGCAGCTATGCGAATTAGATAAACTGTCTGCTAAGTTTAGTTAAACGATTCGTACTGATTTTTAAAAATGGGAAGCAATAATTTTTTAATTTCTAACTTTAACGTTTTGTAACTCAATGATAGAGGGTCTTAGAACATGTGTTTATTAAGCAAACCCTACTTATTTTTCAGAGTTCTGTCGGTCGTATCATTTATGTCATGTATATTTGAAACACCTTGTACAATTTGCAAGCTCCTGCTTACACATTAATTGCTCGGTTAAAATCAATAAAGGAAAATTTTAAATAACCACCAATTTGGTTTTTTTGGCTAACCGGAAGTGACGAAAAAAGTTGGATAAGTCCAAATAAAATTTGTGTGATTGTAAGCATTAATTGAAAACCGCATTCGTTTAAACATTAAATACTCTTTAAATATCGCAAATTCTATACAAGGACACACCGTAGTTACCGTATTGTTATTTTTTAAATTAATCTTTTGAAATTTTGTTGCTTGTTTCATCGTCTCTTGAATACCTAGTTTTTTACGGAAAATTTAAGAGTTGTAATTTTTAAGAGGCTTTTGTATTTTCGTTTCTCTTGATTTATAAAATATACTGTGCATAAATTCAAAAACGTTTCTATCACTGATTGAATAGCAAATGATTAGTTATTAGGCGGTTCTGATTTAATTAATGGTAGTTTAATCATGTGTTACTTAGATTTAAATCAGAAGAATAAGAAGTAAATAATACCAAAAATGCATGCTAAAGATAAGGTTAATATCGCTACTTTTATTACAACTTTATACAAAGAAACAAGGAGTTCGATATTTAAAATAGAGGAATTTTTTAATTGTTTAAGCGGTACTGTAACCTATTTCTAAGTGGTACTTGTAAATGATACGTGGGAATCTATGATAGATAAATAATTGATTTTCGCATCAGGTCACTATTACATTACGCTTTCCGGTGGGTTGTACTGGAACCTGTTTTGTTTATGTTTTAGATATATCTTCCCTAAGTTGAATATCTATTCAATTTTAACAAAGGTGACTTCTATTGTATGTAAGATGCAATTAACAATGATGGGATTTATCTATTTTCCAGGAATTTCAGGTAGACACTTGCACAATAATGACTCATAAGCTAAAGTATTCTTTCTATTCGTCAAAATTTAACTTTTCTATAGGTAATGTCGTAATGGTTTAAGAAGTTTTACAAAAGATTTTATTTAGGGGTGTATTTGTTTATCTTGTAGCTAGTCGTCTTCGGTGCGGTTCAATACTGTGTAGGTTCCTTTTCATTTAAAAGTACTTTTATGTGTAATCAAAGCCGTGTGCTTAAAGACATTAATAACATTTGTACTTCATTATAATTTGTTTATATTTTTGTTTTATTGTTTTAGTGTGTATGTTTTTAGTTATTAATTCGTTACGAACAATAAAGTGAAATAAAAAGTATACTCGACCCGATTATAAAAGAACAATCTCATCTTACCAAATTGTATGTATATATCTTTACTGCAGGTATACAATGTAACTTCGCAATTATTTCCATAGGTATAGGTATACCAATGCCATGGCTCCCTATAATAAGAAGCAGTTTCATATAACGATAGAAATGATAGCTAACGTAATTCGCGAAAATAATTTGTCGATGTGCGAACTGAAAGAAGCAAAATACTACTGTAATGGTGGAATCATCTCAAAATTATGTAAGTGGTTGCAAATGAAAGATAATTTGTCGAATAGATTAAATATATACACCAAAATTAAAAGGTACTGCAAAGCCCAACCACAAATGTTGTTTCAAGCAAATGAATGCATTTTAGATATTTCTCAACAAGACAAGCAGCGAAGTAGTACGAACAAAAACGAAGAAACTGATGAGATTCGCAATCATGCGATTAATAAATTACCTCAGATTATAAGTTTTGGAACGCGAAAAGAATCGGAAAATAAAGGAAATAGTGAAATATGCTCTATTGTAGGAACAAATTACCAACAGCTGCAACCAGTGGAAAATGATTTTGTAGATCAAAGAGAACCAGAACGTTCAGAAAAAGCAATGTTGCGGTGGACTTTATTAAAATCACTCCAAACTCAACGATATTTTTCGGATGACATTCTACAGAATCATGAAATACGACGTCAGTTTCTTAGAGAAGCGTTGCCACATAATGAAATCACCTGCGTTTTAGTTTTCAATGGCTATCGTAGGAATAAGAGGACTCCAGATCATATTGTAGAATATGCATTTTGTAAACATACAAATTGTAGAAGCTTTAAATTACATTACAAAAGAGTCAATATCAATGTTATAGTTCAAGTTTTTTACAAAGGCCCTGTGGCAACCAACCACACTGAAGTATTTTCTTACCAACTTCGAGGCCATTTTAGAAATAACATGAAAGAAACACTACGAAATCAACTGCCAAACAATGTACGGTGTAAGGATATAGAAACCATAAATCCTGAAATATTGCAGGAAGGTAATTGGCAAAATTTGCGATCCTTATCCGTATATCAAAAAATTCGCTCTGAAGCCAAAGCTGATAATGATAAACACGCAGATCCGATGAAAGATATTTTAATACATTCTCTAGAAGAAAACAAAAATGAAAAATATATCCGATTTCCAAACGGACGATTGCTTGTATACATGTATAGCAAACTACAAATTAAACTATTGACGTTGAAAAACAAACAAAACATAGTATATTTAGATGCAACAGGTTCTGTTGTAAGACCTCCTCTTTATAATAGTACAAAAAAAGTTTTATATTACGCGGCCGTAGTTAGAATAGATGACAAAGTATTACCAATGGCGGAATTGATATCAACCAAACAAGATAGTGCTACTATAGGGTATTTTCTTATGCAATTCAGACAGTTTGTTATTGTAAAATGTAGGAAGAAGTGGCCAATGATGAACGTTTTAGTGACGGATTGGCGTTTTGCATTGGTCACTGCTGCGTGCCTAACATTAAATGGAATGACATTGTATTCATATTTACATCTAGTTTATAAATTTATTATTAATGACACGCGTGGCAGTTCCTTTTCGGACATTATACAATTACGGTTTTGTTGTGCGCATTTCATCAAAATGATTTGTAATAAAGTATCCAAATGCAAACTATCAAAAAAATATGGGAAAGTAATTGTAGACTGCGTTGCTGCAATGCTGCTTTCATCAAACCTTGGTGAGTTGTCTCGTACCTTTAAAAATACATTGCTTGTTCTTTTGTCCCCTTATTTGAGTGACATTGTATTTAAAGCACTTGAAGATGTGCAACAGTGTAAGTATACTCATGAACATTTTATTAAGTTAAAGGACAATAGCGATTCAGTATTGCATATGGGAGAGGAAGAAAGCTCTAGCGGTAAATATGATACAACGCCATTTTACTTGCATTTTTTTAAAATTTTCACGGATGTTAAAGAAGTAATTATGAAGTTGGATAAATCTAGTTCCACATACGAACGAAATTACTATAAATCAGAAGATATGGCAATGTATCTGCTTAAACGATGCATGCCCTTTGCACCAATGTGGTCAAGTCTTCTAGATGGAGAACATTATAGTAATTCCACAGCCGAGTGTTAGTTTAAGATTTTAAAAAAAGACGTTCTTCAAGGTCAAACCAACTTAAAGGTGGGAAGATTTGTACAGGAAGTAAAAAGGCGTTTAGGTGTGAAATGAAAGCGTTGAGTCTATGTGTAGGTAAGATCCCTGGGAAGAAGAGAACAAAGGTTCACAAGAAAGAAATTGATAATCCACTTTTAAAGGAAAAGTGGCTAAAAAAGAAAAAAAAATGTCATATTTCCAACTCCCACATTTAAAACAAATTATTAACAACAAAAAATCTAAGATTACCGATTCTGAACCAAAATCAATACTAAGTTATCACACAACAAAATCGACTACATTACAACTAATATAGATCAGCATAATAGCAAAGAAACATTGAATCATTCTGCCAGTCATCTTGTTTCACCTGATATCAGCAAAATTGTCAATGCTTCCCATTGTGACAAACGAAAACATAGAAAACAACAAAATCCTCCAAAACCATCAATGTTGCTCGGTGACATGCAATTTGAACATCAAGGCCAAGAAATTCATTCCGCACCTGCTTTAAGTTTTGAAAACGATTTCCTAAATTCGCCTAATGAACAAGCTTTGTGCAACGGTTTGTTTATGAATGTAGAATATTATATGTCTTCTGCTGTGGATAACAAGAAGTATATACTTGGTACTTACACTGGAGAATACGAAATTCAAATAAACAGCATTTCTCTAAAACGTCCTCTTTCCAAGTTAAATTCATCCTACACCACACCAGATAATATCGAGGAAAGGTGGCTTGACGACGATTTAATTGATGCGGCAGCTACTCTCATATTCGAAAATAAAAGCGAAATGATATATATTTGTACAACATCTGTACAAATGTTGTTTTCAGACACCTTTAAAAGTCATTGGGGAAAGTTTAAGCCGTACTCGAAAAATTTAACAAACGTAAAATATATTTTTCTACCTCATAACGTGCGTAATATTCACTGGGTGTTGTTAATTTTGGACTTACAACTTCACATAGTGTATTTATTAAACCCTGCGATTAATGACAATCTTGATGACGACAACGCATTTATATTAAGTAAAATAAAAAAAAATTTTAATACTCGAAATTGGATGAATAATGAAACAACAAATATACGCGACTGGCAAATTAGAATTCTTACAAACTGCCCCAAACAAAGCGATTATGTAAATTGTGGTATGTATATAATTTACTATATGTATAGTTTCTGTAAGTCTGGGGGTGTAGACAATTTTGTGCAATACTGCAAATTGAAACATTTTGATCCTGAAAAATGGCGAATCTCTCTGCAATATGCACTTATATTTGGTTCAAGTGATATGTCGTATAAATGCATAATATGTGGACTTTACTCTAAAGACGCCCAATACATAGAATGTAACAAATGCAGCCGATGGACTCATTTTGAATAATTCTTTGCCTCCCAAGATGACTTTTGAAGAAGTGCAAAACAAAGATTTCGAGTTTGTGTGTAGATTATGTCAACATACGCATCCGTTTAAGAGTGTTGAATCTCAAAGGAAAATTGGTTTAGAGGAGTTTGAGTTGCACTACTTCATAAGGCATTACAAATATTACTTATTAAACATTATGAATACCAGGGAAACCAATCAGACATGTGCCAGGTATCGCGAAATAAGACATCCAAATAAGCACATGAAATGGGATTATTCAACAGAATTTATATCTTATTCCACATCTCTCAAACTTGGAAGGTTGCTGATAAACGAGTTTCCACAATTAAGCCCGGAATTTGTTATCTACTGCTTGCTTAAGTGCATCAATACCAAGTTATTTTACAAATTCTACGGTTTACTTGAAAGTGAATTTAGTCATGATTTTATTGACAAATATAAACAATTAAATCCAGAAGAAGAGAATGGTGTCCTTGATTATCCGGTTTCATACACATTAGAAGAACTGTTTGAGAAATTAACAAAGAAAGATTAAGAACTAAACTTCTTAATATGAATAATGTTATGTAGAATACACACAAATTAAGTTATCTGCAGGAAGGGTGGCCATTTGTTCTGGTTCGTTTGTATTGCGAATAATTATATTCGATCATAAATGAAACCAGACGCCAAAAGTTTTAAACACTTAAATTTTTATGTTGACAATTGTAACGCAGTTTTGCCTATTTTTACACTTGCTGATGGCTTAATGAATACAATCAAAATGATGGTTTGATATTTCAGAAATAGTTGTAGAAGTAGAAGCAGGGTTAAAAATGGCTCTAACTCTAACTGAATTAAATATAATCAGCGGTATTTTTAAAATGTTAATTATATACCTGTCAGCATAAAAACATGTATGTAGTAGATGTTGTTCTTTTTCATTTGTTGCAATTTTAATTTAATATGTAATTAATTACAGTGTATAATTATTGAATGAATATTATTAATCACCAAATTACATTCCAGTAATAATATAAAATCGTATAAAATAGAAAAATGTGAATATTAACCTACTGCCAATGTTTAGCAATTAACCATTTTTTATCATAAATAGAAACCACTTTTGGAATTTTCGAAGATTGGAAATTTTATTCAGAAAGTTATTATACCGTCCTCAACTCCTTCTACCCCTGCCGGAGGGTTGGTAATTTTTTCCTAAGCTCTTGGTATTGCAACTAACCGTTCTTGGTCACAATTGAAACCAAACACTGAAAACTTTCAAAAACCGAAAATTTGATTATGAAATTTGAATTGCCGTTTACGACCTCACCTACCCCTGCCAGAGGGTTGGTAATTTTTTCCTAAAGTCTTGGTACAGCAACTAACCGTTCTCGGTCACAATTGAAACCAAACACTGAAAACTTTCAAAAATCGAAAATTTGATTATGAAATTTGAATTGCCGTTTACGACCCCTTCTACCCCTGCCGGAGGGTTGGTAATTTTTTCCTAAGGTCTTGGTATTGCAACTAACCGTTCTTGGTCACAATTGAAACCAAGCACTGAAAACTTTCAAAAATCGAAAATTTGATTATGAAATTTGAATTGCCGTTTACGACCCCTTCTACCCCTGCCGGAGGGTTGGAAATTTTTTCCTAAAGTCTTGGTACAGCAACTAACCGTTCTTGGTCACAATTGAAACAAAACACTGAAAACTTTCAAAAATCGAAAATTTGATTATAATATTTGAAATGCCGTTTACGACCCTTTCTACCCCTGCCGGAGGGTTGGTAATTTTTTCCTAAAGTCTTGGTACAGCAACTAACCGTTCTCGGTCACAATTGAAACCAAACACTGAAAACTTTCAAAAATCGAAAATTTGATTATGAAATTTGAATTGCCGTTTACGACCCCTTCTACCCCTGCCGGAGGGTTGGTAATTTTTTCCTAAGGTCTTGGTATTGCAACTAACCGTTCTTGGTCACAATTGAAACCAAGCACTGAAAACTTTCAAAAATCGAAAATTTGATTATGAAATTTGAATTGCCGTTTACGACCCCTTCTACCCCTGCCGGAGGGTTGGTAATTTTTTCCTAAAGTCTTGGTACAGCAACTAACCGTTCTCGGTCACAATTGAAACCAAACACTGAAAACTTTCAAAAATCGAAAATTTGATTATGAAATTTGAATTGCCGTTTACGACCCCTTCTACCCCTGCCGGAGGGTTGGTAATTTTTCCTAAGGTCTTGGTAGTGCAACTAACCGTTCTTGGTCACAATTGAAACCAAACACTGAAAACTTTTAAAATCGAAAATTTGATTATAAATTTGAATTGCCGTTTACGACCCTTCTACCCCTGCCGGAGGGTTGGTAATTTTTTAAGGTCTTGGTATGCAACTAACCGTTCTTGGTCACAATTGAAACCAACACTGAAAACTTTCAAAAATCGAAAATTTGATTATGAAATTTGAATTGCCGTTTACGACCCCTTCTACCCCTGCCGGAGAGTTGATAATTTTTTCCTAAGGTCTTGGTATTGCAACTAACCGTTCTTAGTCACAATTGAAACCAAACACTGAAAACTTTCAAAAATCGAAAATTTGATTATGAAATTTGAATTGCCGTTTACGACCTCTTTTACCCCTGCCGGAGGGTTGGTAATTTTTTCCTAAGGTCTTGGTATTGCAACTAACCGTTCTTGGTCACAATTGAAACCAAACACTGAAAACTTTCAAAAATCGAAAATCTGATTATGAAATTTGAATTGCCGTTTACGACCTCTTCTACCCCTGCCGGAGGGTTGGTAATTTTTTCCTAAGGTCTTGGTACAGCAACTAACCGTTCTTGGTCACAATTGAAACCAAACACTGAAAACTTTCAAAAATCGAAAATTTGATTATAATATTTGAAATGCCGTTTATGACCCTTTCTACCCCTGCCGGAGGGTTGGTAATTTTTTCCTAAAGTCTTGGTACAGCAACTAACCGTTCTTGGTCACAATTGAAACCAAACACTGAAAACTTTCAAAAATCGAAAATTTGATTATGAAATTTGAATTGCCGTTTACGACCCTTTCTACCCCTGCCGGAAGGTTGGTAGTTTTTTCCTAAAGTCTTGGTACAGCAACTAACCGTTCTTGGTCACAATTGAAACCAAACACTGAAAACTTTCAAAAATCGAAAATTTGATTATGAAATTTGAATTGCCGTTTACGCCCCCTTCTGCCCCAGCCGGAGGGTTGGTAATTTTTTCCTAAGGTCTTGGTATTGCAACTAACCGTTCTTGGTCACAATTGAAACCAAACACTGAAAACTTTCAAAAATCGAAAATTTGATTATGAAATTTGAATTGCCGTTTACGACCCTTCTACCCCTGCCGGAGGGTTGGTAATTTTTCCTAAAGTCTTGGTACAGCAACTAACCGTTCTTGGTCACAATTGAAACCAAACACTGAAAACTTTCAAAAATCGAAAATTTGATTATAATATTTGAAATGCCGTTTATGACCCTTTCACCCCTGCCGGAGGGTTGGTAATTTTTTCCTAAAGTCTTGGTACAGCAACTAACCGTTCTTGGTCACAATTGAAACCAAACACTGAAAACTTTCAAAAATCGAAAATTTGATTATGAAATTTGAATTGCCGTTTACGACCCTTTCTACCCCTGCCGGAAGGTTGGTAGTTTTTTCCTAAAGTCTTGGTACAGCAACTAACCGTTCTTGGTCACAATTGAAACCAAACACTGAAAACTTTCAAAAATCGAAAATTTGATTATGAAATTTGAATTGCCGTTTACGCCCCCTTCTGCCCCTGCCGGAGGGTTGGTAATTTTTTCCTAAGGTCTTGGTATTGCAACTAACCGTTCTTGGTCACAATTGAAACCAAACACTGAAAACTTTCAAAAATCGAAAATTTGATTATGAAATTTGAATTGCCGTTTACGACCCCTTCTACCCCTGCCGGAGGGTTGGTAATTTTTTCCTAAAGTCTTGGTACAGCAACTAACCGTTCTTGGTCACAATTGAAACCAAACACTGAAAACTTTCAAAAATCGAAAATTTGATTATAATATTTGAAATGCCGTTTATGACCCTTTCTACCCCTGCCGGAGGGTTGGTAATTTTTTCCTAAAGTCTTGGTACAGCAACTAACCGTTCTTGGTCACAATTGAAACCAAACACTGAAAACTTTCAAAAATCGAAAATTTGATTATGAAATTTGAATTGCCGTTTACGACCCTTTCTACCCCTGCCGGAAGGTTGGTAGTTTTTTCCTAAAGTCTTGGTACAGCAACTAACCGTTCTTGGTCACAATTGAAACCAAACACTGAAAACTTTCAAAAATCGAAAATTTGATTATGAAATTTGAATTGCCGTTTACGCCCCCTTCTGCCCCTGCCGGAGGGTTGGTAATTTTTTCCTAAGGTCTTGGTATTGCAACTAACCGTTCTTGGTCACAATTGAAACCAAACACTGAAAACTTTCAAAAATCGAAAATTTGATTATGAAATTTGAATTGCCGTCTACGACCCCTTCTACCCCTGCTGAAGAGTTGGTAATTGTATCTTAGTCTTATGTCTTATGGTATTGTAACTAACCATTTTTGGTAATACATGAAACCTAACACTAGAAGTTTTTTGAAAATTGAAAATTTTATATTGCAAATTAATTTGCCGTTTTCGCCTTCTTCCCGCCCTACTAGAAGGTCGGCAAATTCGTTGTCATGCTTTTTTATATATGTTTTGCAGGTTAATTCTATTTTGCAAGCATACAGTATTATAGTTTTATTTGTTGTAATATTCAACTGGACCGCTGTAATTTGAGCAAAGATGAAGATGAAGATGAAGACAACTTCAGCCACGTCCAATATTCTTCTATTTTGTATCGACTTGACTGAATGTTAATAATGGCATTTTCTATTAATATCGCACATTTTCTGTTAATATTAAATTAAGCTTTAGGGGAAACTAACCAGTAAGTTTGACGTTATTTAACCGCGACGCCGTTGACTTAACACGAGCGTCTCACGCCAGTAATGCCGTGGCTGCAATGACAGGTTTGGTTACTGTTAGAAATAGATATTATTATTAAAAAACACAAATCACTTAACACGCATATCAGAACAGTCTGCAACTGTTCTGATATGCGTTTTAAGTGATTTGTGTTCTTTAATAATAATAACTATTTCTAACAGTAACCTAACCTATCATTGCAGCCACTGCATTACTGGCGTGAGACGGTCGTGACCTAACCATCAATCTTATACCACTATCTCTTTATATCTGCAGGGTTAAACCCTTCAATAGCAAATTACCACATTTCACATACTACTTAATATTTTTCTAACAATTTAACTAATTGTCAATTATCAATTATATAAATTCGGCAATTAAAATGAATCTAAACAAAAGTTAGTAGATTGAAATGTAAAGGTGTAATTAAAAAATAAGTTTTATCAGTTTATAATCACAGATTATCCACCTCGTACAGGTGTGAAGGTTAGCGTTTCCCGCTTAATTGTTTTTCTGTGCGCATGCTCCAAATGAGTGGTTTTCTAATTAACCTTAAATTTTTTTCTGGTTAACTTAGGGCCACTTGCACCGTACATCTTAAACAACGTTTAATGCTAAACTCCGATTAAAAGTCAAAAATTACTTTGCACCGTTCTGTAAACTGAGATTAAATCCATCTAATCCGAAATTAAATTAGACTGTCAATTTTGGGGGTTTAATAATTTAAACCTAGTTTAAAGTCTAGTTTCATATTTAAAAACCTTATTTTTTGTTTATTTACTTTAATAATTGCTATTGATAAATTGATATAATTTTGTGCAGCAGCAGCGATTTTTGGTACTTAATTTTTTTATTTGTAAAAAAACGTTTTAGATATTCAGCTCCTCTGTAAATGCCGTTTGAAGCAGGTGTATTAAAATTGTTTGCCATATTTAACCACCTTGCAACTTTTTTTCTTGAGGTTTTTTTATTTTTCAGATGTCTTTATACTTGGCGCAAGTAGAGATAAAATACATTTTTTCATCGTTTGTAAAATTTGAATTTATGGATCAATTTTTAATAACGTCTACCTCCACTTCAATTGCTCCGTATTTAAATAAAGTAATATATAAAAATGTAACTGAACCTCAAAATCGTATTTGATAATTTAGTGCAGTTGCCTAGCAACCAGATCACTTTTACAATGTTGTCAAATGTTGCTGGTGTCTTAAACTTCGTTTAGTTAACTGGATATAAATATACTACCTTGCAAATCAACCGCATCTTAATCGTAGGTTGTAATTAAACCTAGGTTAGTTAAACGTCGTTTAAAGTAAATACGGTGCAATTGGCCCTTAACTTTTAACGTTTAACAATGAATATGGACGGAAATATGAAAAAGGTGACACATTTTCTGCTTTTAGGGGATGTTACACAAAATCTTCAAACAGTAGTGTAGTGTTCCGTAGTGTTTCTAAGTCGATTTCTCATTGGTTGATAATTATTACAAATATTATAGTGTACATTTCGATATTCGAAGGTATTTGTTAGAGTAGCTCAGTATCCACTTGCAGGCTACTGAACGCATTCCGTGACAGTATCAGGGGACGCATGTGTAGAGATGATCGATCGAGTCGACAGGATTAAACAACTTTATTTTGAGATGTCAAGATGGATGGTTGAAACATTTACTTGGCGGTTTTTTTTTTATTAAAGGTAATACTTTTAAATTTATAATGTGGTGGTTATTTAAGGTAATCTGATTACATCTTGTAATCAGAGCGTTGTTTTGAGTGTGATGGTACTTATTGTAAAACCGTTAATTAGTTAATCATTGAAGGAAATATTTATGGGTTACCTGTTGCTTTTAATTTAGAATTTGATGTGGATTGTTTAATATGTAAAATTTCAGGTGAATTTACAATGTTATTGAAATGTTTGGGGGTATAATGGTGTGTTGTTTGGTTTAACAACCGAAAACTAATATTTATTTAAACTGTTTATTTAATATCTAAATCAGACTAAAACTAATATTTATTTATTTGAAATAATGTTGATTTTGTATTCAATGCAGAGTTGGAACTACAATTGCATTGCAGTTGTTGCAGAACCAATAGTGAATGTACCCTTACTGTGATTTTACGAGTAATGAGTACCAACACACCATTCCTTAAATATATTAAATCAAATTATTAGATAAGTTTGAATATGAACAGTACTATATTTCTATGTTATATTTGTTTTGGTTTTAAGCTAGTAATTGAAATACACCCAAAGTTGTGTATATTCTTGTTTGTAATTTGTAATGCTACGATATGTTTTATTTTTCAAAAGAACGTTTTAACCGAGGCGATCATAATGAATAATTTTTAACATTTGCTTACTAGAGTTAATATATTTAACCAACATGCATTTATATAAACATTTAGCGCCTGAATCTGGGCTTGTGTTTATGCTATAGAATTTTGGGGTATGTATTTGCTGTCAACATATTTTATATTTGTTTGATATTTGTGATGCATTTAACATTTTATCAGGTGTAATTGTTGTATTTCAGCATATTAATCACTTTTACAACTGCACTGCTGATATCCCGTTTTAAACTTAATTTTATTGTTGTTGTGTGTTTATCCTATTATCTAGCCGATGTTCCTATACAATTAACTAGTATTTAACGTTTGTGTTAATTGTTATGATGTAATTAAATTGAACTTCTGGTATGATCGACCATCTCGTGCCTTTCGCGTTTGCAGTTATGACTGTTGTAGATAGTCTGTTCAATAATAAGCACCTTTTAACCACGCGCAATCATACCATAAGTTCATTTCAATGATTCATGTTGTTTTGTCAATGTACTTGTAATGTACCCTTTTGCAAATAGTAGTAAGTTGGCTTGCCTTTATGAAATATTTTGTAACCCGGGCTGGAAACTGTTAATGTATGTATGTGGGCGCTTGTGATCGAGCCTTGGTGAATATTACTAACATTTTATGTCCGTGCGGGGAGGAACATTGGCAGTCAAGGTGCAGGTCATCTTCCTGGCGTCCCCCTTCTTCAACTTTAGTTGGTTCCTATTGGCCTAGCCGACTTCAGTGCCTACCAGAAAAGACTAGCTAGTTTACTATAACGTTTTTTCAGTTGTCATGTGTAGTATGTCTGGGTAACAGTTGACATCCCGTTAAATTCAATGTTGGTGATCTGGGTACTTGTACGTTACCCGTCCTTTGTCGAGATGTGCCAAATGCAGTTGGAAGTGTGAGGGCAGTTTGGGGTTTTCTCTGTCGTACTCTTTCCCAAATCGCCCAGGTTGAGTACAGCACTGTTTGCTTTAAATATCATTTTTCTATGCTTTCATGCGAATGACCTATTTAGTGGTTATTCTTTGGATTAAAAGTAAAGTTAGGTAAATGCTGTAGTTTTATTTCAAACCTTCCCACCTTAACGCTATCTTCCCAGTTTATTTATTTATTTATTTATTCTCACATTACAATTAGTCTGCTACCTAAAAATTACAGCAAACCTGTTACTCCTAAGAAATCTAACAGAATTATTTACTACCTTAAATTATATTAGTTAGTTTTATATTATTTGCGTTTGGAAATACTCGTGTGTGTGTGTTTGTGTCTGTGCGCGCGTGTGGGTGCGTGAGTGTGTGTGTGTGTATGTGTGTTTCTGTCTGTGGTAATGTCCTTGGGACTGCTTTCCTTCCCAGCTTCCGACCGTCGGCAGCCGGAAATCAGAAACCGAGAAATTCGCATTCCTGTACGTGTTCTGGCCGTCGGCAGCCGGAAACCAGGGGGACCACGTAAGTCCCTGGTGTGTATGTGTATGTGTGCGTGTTTGGGTTTGTGCGCACGTGAGGGTGCGTATGTGTGTTTCTGTCTGTGATGTTGTCCTTGGGACTGCTGTCCTTCCCAGCTTCTGACCGCCGGCAGCCGGAAATCAGAAACCGAGAAGTTTGCATTCCTGTACGTGTCCTGGCCGTCGGCAGCCGGAAACCAGGGGAACCACGTACAGTCCCTGGTGTGTATGTGTGCACGTGTGCGTATATATCTGTGTCGTATGCGTGTGCGTGCAGGTACGTGTACGTGCGTGTTTGTGTGTGTTTTGGTGTGTGTATGTGTGTGTTTTGTCGTGCCAGTGTGCTATAATGGTGTGTGTGTTTATTGTTTTTATGTTTGTGTGTGCGTGTGCTTATGTCTGTGGTGAGGTCCTTGGGACTGTTTCCCTCTCCCGGTTTCCAACCGCCGGTAGCCGGAAATCAGAAACCGAGAAGTACGCGTTCCTGTACGTGTCCTAGCTATCGGCAGCCGGAAACCAGACAGTCTCTGTTGTGTGCGTGTGTGTGTGCTTGTGCGTGTGCGTGCTTGTGTGTATTTTGTCGTGCTGATGTGTTGTAATTATGTTGTCAGAATATTTCCCCTGTAGTAATTTTTAGTTGCGCTACAACATTGGAAATATAAACATTACGTTACTGAAGGTAGGGTTAGATTTCTTACAGCAATTACAAATTTGGTTAGTATTTTCTCTTGTTTATTTTAGTTAGTTGTATTTTTTATTTTAGATGGTTAGTATTGAGTCCTTATCCTACTAGTGTTAGTATTCTAATGTTAATAAGTGTTCTGAGGGAAACTTGTGTTTGAGGTACGTTTGCCGTACTTTTGCCGTTTTCACTATTTTCACTTCGTTTTCACTGGTATCACTCCCGGTCGTCAGGATTCACGAGCCTTCTGGTAGATCTTCAGGAGACACGTGGTTCCTGGTATGTCCTTGGGAGAATGCCGCTTGTTTGTTGTCGGTTCCCATGTGTGTTGGGTGGATTGTGCTTTTGTATTGCACGTTCGATGCGTTACGTCAAACTTCTGTGTTTTGTGTGATCTGTGTTTGTGGTATTTGTGATGTGTGGGGTTTGTATGGTGTTTGTGTGTGTCCTGTCAGAGTCCGTTTGTGTACCTTTGGTGTAGTATAGTAATAGTTAGGTGAGTGATTTTGTTTAGGTAAGGAAATATGTTTTCGTTCCAGAGCATGTCCGAGAGGGGTATGTCCCGTAGGATTGTCCTGTCCATTCTTAGGTCCTGTTGCAGTTCGGTGCAGTGAAACACCAGATGTTCCGGTGTCCCCATCTCACCACAGGTGCAGTTGTTGTTGTCTTGGAAGTCGAAGCGGTTCCTGTAGGTTGGATAAGGACCATGCCCCGTGAGAAAATGAATGAGCCCTTGTGAGGGGACCAAGTGGTGACAGTTTAGTCTGTCTCGGATGTTTGGGACTAGTGCGTATACCCTCCTCCCATTTGTGCTTTGGTTCCATCTATCTTGCCACTCGGTTACTATTGTGTCCTGAATTTCCTTTTTTATCCGAATTTCTGATGTTACTTTTAGGATTTCCCGGACTTTTTCTGGTTCGTTGTTTTTTAACCAGTATGTCGCCGCTCTCTTCCTGATATACAGATCAAGAGGGAGGACTCCTAATACAGGGCGTCGTGTGATACGGTCCGGTATGCTCCAATAAGTCTTATTAGTACCCCCCTTTGGATACTGTTGACTTTTTGTTTGGGTTTTACTAGAAGTAATCTGGTTGCCCAGGCGCTCGCTGCAGGGCTTATTATTGCTGCAAGTACGCTGGATAAGTATAATCTTACACAGTTTAAGGGAATATTGTACGTACGTTGTGCAAGAGTTGCTATGCATTGCATAGCTTTACTGGCATCTGCAGTCACTGTGGCAATGTGTTTTTCGTAGTTCAGTTTTTCATCAAGGGTTAGCCCTAGGTATTTGGCCTCCCGTGTTCTTCGTATTCTGCCTCTGTTCAGTTTAATGATAGGGTCTCTTTCTAGAGAACCTTTAACTATCATATAAGTTGTTTTGTCATGTGCTATCGTCATCTTATTTGCGTTGCACCATTCTATGGCTTTGTTCAATGCGTTGTTTGCATTGTGCTGTAGTTCATTTCTGGAACCTCCTTCCACCACCAACAAGATGTCGTCCGCATAAGCTACTACGGACCTCACCTCATTTGCGGTTTCCAGCTGCTTCAAAAGCTCCTCAGTCGCAATGTCCCAAAATATGAGACCGCAGACTGACCCCTGTGGGCATCCTTTGGTGATTGATTTTGTGATGTTTTTAGTACCAGACAATGTTACAAATCTATCCTGGCAATAGCTTCTGAAGGTATGATGTAGTTGTTTTGGACATTGTATTTCGATTAGCCTATGGAAGAGTGTTGGCCACCATAAGTTGTTGAAGGCTCCTTCTATGTCTATCATGATTAGGGCCACATATTTTTTATTTGAAGTTGTTGCAGAGTTTATGGCTTAGTTTACGGCGTCTTCGGTTGATCGTCCTTGTCTAAATCCGTGCTGCGACGGGTGCATGCCTTTCGTCTTCCGATGTTCTTGCATTCTCGTACACAGTAGTCGCTCGAAAGTTTTCCCGAACGAGTCTAGAAGGCAGATGGGGCGATACGAACCCGGATTTTTCGGGTCTTTTTCTCGGTTTTTAGTGAGTATGATTACGTCTGCTTGCTTCCAGCAGCTTGGAAACTTTGTTTGTCTTAGACATTCGTTGTACAGTTTAGTAAGTTTCGGTGTGAGTTTGGTGTCTAGTGCCTTTGTGATTTCTGCCTGGATCCCGTCTGGCCCAGGAGCTTTTTTGTTTTTACTTGAACGAATAGCGTGTCTAATCTCGTCCTCAGTGAAAGGTGTTACGTCGTCCTGTGTTCTAGTCCATGGTGTATTCCCATTCGCGTTTTGTTCGGTGGCTCTTTGACGAAAGCGTATTTGTTCTTGTGTGTCCTCTTCCCAGTTGTCATCAGGGAGGAGTGTATGTAGTAGTAATGTCGCGGTTTCAATCCAGTCTTTGGTTTCTGTTCCGTCGGGTTTGGTTAAAGTCGAGTACGTTGTCGGTGGTGCAATTTTTCCTGATACTATCTTGTACGGTACCCCCCAAGCATCTGTCTGCAAATGTCTTTCGACGAAAGTGTCCCAGGATTTTCGTTTCATGTTGTATAGTTCCTGTTCGTATGTCGCCTTGCGTTGTCTGTAGTTGGTCAGCTGGAAGGCCCTTTCTGCCGGTGTTAGGGCGGCTTGATAGCGTCTCCTTGCCTTGCGAGCTTTGTTTTTCAGTATCTGGACCTCTGTGGTCCATTTTAGTGATTTTTGTGGCGCAGTTTGTCTTATTGTTTTAATGTTTGTTTCATAGTGTCTTTAATTGTTCTTGTTAGGGCTTGGGCGTAAGCGTGTACGTTGTCGTTGCGTTGGATATCAGGGGGCGGATTGAAGTTGTCCAGTAGTCTTTGCCAGTTGGCATTTTGTATATTGAATTTTAGTCTTTTTTTGCCCGTTTCCGCATGTAATGGTATGTTATCCTTGTTTATGTCAAAAGTTATGAGGTTGTGATCGCTTATTGTTAAGTTGTCATGTACCTTCCAGTTTTGTATATTCTTCCCAGTGTGAAATTAGGTCACATGACAACAACACAACGTAGGAGTCGTCGAGCCACTGCCACTAGATGTTAGATCATTGGAGTCCAGTGTGCCGTTTATAGAGGGCGTTTGGGTCATCTTTCACCTTGGTTACACTACAGATTTTGGTGTCGTGACCAGAATGGCACTGTTGATGGCGTTGTGGAGGGTTCGACATTTTCTTTGCTTTATTTTTATATTGTTTCTTGTTAGAACATGTTTCCGCCGTTTGTTTTATGCTGTAGGTTAATCCCAGTGTGACGATGCCGACGCATCCACTTTTGGTGACAAGTTACTCCAACTCAAACAGCTTTTATAACAGCAATATCTAGATGTGTCGAGTTTCATGGAATAGCAGCAACTGGTTAATCGGGTTATACTGGAAGCCATGATAACGAGTTTTTAACGGGGACGCCTTTCCTGCAAGGTGGTTGATTATTGTAGGAACTGCTGTGGATGCTGGGGCCAATGAGGTGCTAATGGTTAGGGTCTGATCAGTAATGTAAGTTTTGTCGCATTATACCGCAGAACCCTTAAGTTCTGTGGCTAAATTGATAATACTTATGTTTTAAATGTGAGCCAATGTCTCAACCAATGCTTACAATAGGAAAACCATCTTTTTTGTGACGATCGACATAATCTAATTGTTTCTTAATCATTTTTATAAAGCAGTAGGATTTTGGCATGTAAGATAAATCGGAAGTCGTTAAAAGCTGTTTAATTTCGTCTGCTTTTGATTGGTTTGACATGCAGGAGGTTTTTGGTTTAACTTTTATGATTTTTAATATATTGATAAAATAACACTCGTTAGGATACAACTGCATATGTGTTTGTAAATCGCTCTTTCGCAAATGAGTGTTCTTTAGTGTGCAACAGCAAATAATGGTCCAGAGTACTTTTATGATGCGGAATAATCACGTAAGTTCTATGTGAATAGACATTCGTTAGTATGCGATCGCATACTTTGTTACGTTTATTTTTCTACATAATTAAATACTCTTCTTTTCCCTGGTTGTCATTATCCGCTCAAATAAATTCCATTTCTACTCTTAAATTCTCCAACAATACCCTATATAGTGTACCTATTCAGTATAAGCCCGCTTAACATAATTTTAACTCAATTCCACTTTGCTTTTAAAACGAAAATTTATTCCATAAATTAAATAGTCAATATCTTGTTGTAGGTATCCGTTAATTTGTTAAACATTCCGATAACGTATAATTGCTTTCTCTTGTGTTTCCTATTTAAAGATTTGTCAAAATAATAGATCGTACTATTATTTGATAGCGTGCTAATCGCGCTTCGATAACACGAGGACTGCAGTTCGAACTCGTGTTATTTGAACCCGTTTTGAATTCGATTCTGCAGCGTGTGTGTTAAAATATTTTCTACATTATTCATCACAGTACTTCAAAAGCAACGCATGTTTTCTTGTTTGACAAGTAGGAGGTATCTTGCGTGTATTGGAGAGTTTTCCCGCGCTTACCCATTCTAATCAGATTCCCTTTTTAGCTCTTAGCTGGAGGCCAAATGGGTTCTTTCTTTATGTAGGCCCAACTGTTCGTTGACGTAGAGCAACTGCTTTTGTCTGTAGACTGCTGCTGCAATTACGGTGGAAGGGTAAATGAATCCTAACTACCGCGGCGTTGCTGTACTGACTCACCCCTGACGCTTTGCAAACGAAGTATCCAGACACATACAGGTATACAACTTGTTTTCTTTTGTATATTACAAGGGCATATTCCGTATCAGTGTTTGGTGTAGTTACGTGATAAGAAACGAACACTATAGGACTATTGTTTGTTGCTGCCAATCGAAATTATCGCTCTACAGGTGTGATGCATCATTGTTAAAAATGTTTGACAGACACACGCTTATTCTTTTCTACTGATTAGTTGATTTTACAAAAGGTATGATGTACAATTTAAAAGAATGTTTGACAAAAGCTCTCTCACTTTAATTCTATCCTACTGATTAGTTTATTTTACAAAAAGTATTATGTGCAATTTTAAAAACGCTTGACAAAAGCACTCACATGTTTATTTTTACTGATTAATTTTATTTTGTGTAAAATACAAGATGCGCACTTCGTATCTAAAGTACTAAATTGTTCGTATCACATAATTGTTTGCTTTGAAATAGTAACGCTTAATTTATTTCTTTTGCTTGTTTTTTACAGAATCCTTTTGTAATTAATTAACTTGCATAATGTGCTGGCGCGTCTTATTAATTTTAGTGGACTGTATTGCGAAAGTATAACAAAACGCGAGCTTTAAAATACGAAAATTGTATACATGTAAAGACAAACAAAATTTATAAATATTGTCCTTGGTGTGTGGTCCTCTTCGATGTTGCTGCAATGCCCCCGGGCATTCCACTATAGTTTAAGTTTTAATTAATACAAAACACCTTTATTTATTTTTATTTGTTAATAGATAATCGTGGGCGACGTGCTTTTTTTTTGTTTTCCTGGTATGTAGGTGAATCCCCCCACACTCCGCATTGGATAGTTAGCCTGGTATTTACTTTTTTCCCGCTTCGTTTAAGTACGTAGCAACTTCTTTATGAATTTCCTTTTAGTGATGTGGTATAATCACACAAATTACATACAGCTGGCTGTTCTTTAGTATGCGATAGCAAATGGTTTCTTAGAGAGCTTTTGTGAAAAGTGGTATAATCACAAAAATTACATGCGAATCTACGTTCGTTAGTATGCGTACGGATATGTCTTTGTAAAGTATTTTTTCGTAAAGCTAAATAATCACACAAATTGCACGAAAATCGACGTTCGTTAGTATGTGACAGCAAATGTCCTTGTAGATCTTTTTTTCGAAATGTGTTATAACTACAGAAATTGCACGCGAATGGACTTTCGTTAGTATGCGTTCGGATATTATGTTTTTGTAAAGTACTTCTTTGTGATGCGGAATAATCACACAAATTGCATGAAAATGGACGTTCTTTAGTGTGCGACTGCAAATGTCTTTGTCAAATTTTTTTTCGAAATGTGCTATAACTGCACAAGTTGCATGCCAATAGATATTTGTTATTATGCGAATACACATGTTCTTGTAAATGACTTTTTTGTGACGCAGTATAATTACACAAATTACATGCGAATGGACGTTCATTAGTATGCTTTCGCATATGTATTTTTAAACGTGACTTTCGTGAAGCTGCATAAGTACACACATTACACGGAAACATGCGTTCCTTGGTATGCGACACTAAGTGGTCTTTTAGATTACTTTTTCGAGATGCGGAATAATCGCATAAATTACATGCCAATGGACGGTTAATAGTATGCGTCAGCAAATGGTCTTTTAGATTACGTTTACGTGATGCACAATAATCACACAAATTGCATGGAAACCGGCGTTCTTGAGTGTGTGACAGCAAATGGTCTTTTAAGTTACTTCTTCGAGGTGCGGAATAATTACATAAATTGCAAGCAAAGGGATATTCATTAGTATGCGAATACATGTCTGGGTAAACTAACTTCTCGTTGATCACACAAACTGTATGGGAATGCAATAGCAAGTGCTTTTTTTAAAATATATTTTCGGTATCTGAAAATATCACACAAATAACAAGAAAATGGACGTCAGTAAATGAAGGGATATTTACTTTGATAGTACCCTGTCAACAGACGTGCCTTAGTATGTAACGGGTTATGTATGTGTAAATAACTTTTATTGTGATGCATATCACACAAATGGACGGTTTTAGAGCGAAACTAATTATCGGTGATGCACAATAATAACACTGATTACCTATCTATATCTATGCAAACGGTACCTATATTCCAATAATATTTGAGTTTGTATTAATTTGGGTGAAAGTTGATATGGGCATTTATCTTTAACACCACACTTCTGTTAATAATGGAATAGATTTTATAGGAAACTTTGTTACGAGCAAAAATGTCGTTACTGTAATATTTTACCTTACCCTGTTGAGGGCGGAACAATATAGCATTTTTAACGGTGCATCAGATAGCTACCAGTAATGCGAAGAAAGTTTATATAAAAAGGAAAACAGGAAATGGAAATATATGGTTTTGCAAATTTGCTATATTTGTCATCGCCGATAGCAATCCGACAATAGATTAAAAAAATTATAGGTGAGTTGCCCTAATGTGCTGATGGCATTAGAAGGCTGACTTGCTCAGCCAGTAGGTCGTGGACTGAAGATTATCAGCTAAGAACCAGTATGGCTAAACCTAAATAGTAAGGGCGCCAAAGTCTTGTTACTAAGAAAACATAGATCCGCGGCTCAAAGGTTCCAACTACCACAAATTTTGCAAACACGGTAGCCAAGCACCAAAAAGCGGCACAGTTCTCACGCAATAACTCAAAAATAGTAAAAATATCCGAGTCCTGCAGTGGTAGCGCAAGATGCAACTCCTTAATCAACGAACACGTGAGGAAAACGAATAGGAAAAATAGGTAGGTGGAGTTTTTAAATAGTACGCGGACCTCGTAAACAGGCGGTATCTCTGTAACCAAGGCACGAACCACGTCTGTGAAAAGTAAAATTACTACGCAAAGTGAACTTAGTAAAAATAAATAATTGAGTGAAATCAAAGTGCAGAGTCAAGTGCCAATAAATATAATAGAAACGGCCGTTTGCTTTTAAAAACTCCAGGTAAATTATTAATTAAATATAACTCTAATATTTAAGAATTTAGGGCTCCAATTAAACTCCAAAGAAATTTTAAATAAACTTCCGAAGAAACTCTATAAGCTTCAAATAGCGATGGATCAATTCCAAATTAAACTTAAAATAAATTTCAAGAAACTACAAGTAAACTCCAAGTCATTCCAAGTAATTATAAAGACTAAGAATTAAAATAGAACTAACCAAAAATCTGGGTAAAATCCGAAGAGAGAATTCACGCAAATTTAAGTGATTATTCTGGTCAACAAGTTGAGGGAACTACGCTAAGAATTAACTGAGAGAAGTTGTAACAGAGAATCATATTAAAAACAATCCAAGTGTGCTGACCATCCACATACAGAAGCAGTTCCAGGAAACAAGCAGGGAAAACACAGGTCAGAAATTTATAATCCTTTATTAGTATAAGACTGTATTTTCAATTTTTTTGAATATTTTTTATTATTTATAACGAAGTATTTGTAAGGGTCATTAAAAATCTTTTGAGAATTTATAAAATAGATAGAAGATCGTTTGAACGTTCAAAACTGCTTCAAAGTAAATTATAGTGGTATTTTTGCTGACTTTCAGGGAGTATGATTTTGGTGGAATCAGATAAATAATAATAATTTATTCTGGGGCTAAATTTTGAATATAAAATCAAATTAATAAATTAATAGAATACAAAGTGTAAATATTCTTGATTATTATATGAATTTGGGATTGCTTCATTTACATTATTTTAACATATAGGAGATAGAGATAAAAGGGGTTTAAACAGTCTTTATTGTCGAGTCGTTGAGCACTTTGTGTTGAATAGATTGAGCTAGCCTAGGCAGATATATAAAAAGAGGTATAGGGTGTAGAGATGTAGAGCAGAAAGTCGAGTACGAACATGGCGCATCAACGTAGAACGAGAATACCAGAAAAAGATAAATAGCATAGCAATATATATGTATATATATATATATATATATATATATATATGTATATATATTGCTATGATACCTCCGCACGCCGATGTGATTAACGTTCAGTTTCCTGCTAAACGGCTACGCTGTGTCTCCAAATAACCTAAACTTTAAATATACCTCTTTTTATATGCCTTGACTAGCTCAGTTTAATCCACACAGAGTGCACGACGATACGATAACAAAGAAAGTTTAACTTCCCTTTTGCTCTAGCTGCTTTCTACTTGAATGATATAAACGAAACAAAACAAAATTTGTATAATGAACAAGAATATATACACTATACGGTTTAATAACTTTAATAATTTGATTTGCTATTCATAAATTATACCCTGAATCAAAATAATAATATCAATCTGATTATGCCCAAATTATAACTCCCTTAAAGCCAGCAAAAATAACACTGCATACTACTGGAAGTACTTTTTGAACGTTTAAACGACCTACTTTCTCTCTATGTAATTTTTTTTTAAATTTTTGATGACCCTTTACAAATTAAATACTTCAATATATGCAAAAATGTAAATATTAAAAATTGAAATAAAGCCTTATACTAATAAAGAATATTCTTATTTCTGACCTACGTTTTCTTCGCTGGTTTTCAATTTTTAGAACTGCCTCTGCATGTGATTGACCAGCACCCCTGGATTGTTTCCACTTAAACTCTTTTGTTTACTGCGTAGTACAGCTCGCCCAGAGTCTAACCCTTAGTTTGATTAAAATCTCCCTTCAATGCTCATATGCTTATTTAGACCACTGCTTAATTATATATCTTCACTAGAGCAATTATTTAAATCCGTTTCTTAGAGTAGTTATTTAATTTAGTTTATTTGATCCGTTACTTAGAATTCATTAGAGTACGTTACTTAAATTCGTTCGCCAGAGTAGTCACTTAGATTCGTTACTTAGAGTCCTAAATTATTAAAATTAGGTTTAATTAATAATTCTAACTTACGTTTTTCAAAATTAACGGCAACTTTTATTGTAGATCGGCACTAGAATTATTCTTTTAAAATTTTTTGATCTCGACTTTCACTAAATAATTATTTAATTTTACTATTTTCAATCCGCGTGATACTATACCTTAAACTGTTATAAATTGTGCCTTGATCGAAGACCAATTGTATACCAAGACCGTGTTCTATATAAAGGCTCCTCCCTCCACCAGTACCATTGGTTTTCCGCGCGTACTTTGTTAATTGAGGCGTTGTACTTTGCCTTATCTTGCAGCCTTCAGATTTTCTGTAAAGTTACCATCATAACTCGTGTCGAAGTGATGCATTTCCTCACGTAGGCGTCTAATTTGTATACTGTATTCCTTTGAATATCAAATTTTAAACTTTCTTTAAGTCACGTCCGCTTGTTTATGTTTGCATTTATTTAAAATTTCCCGTTTAATTTATCACTTAACCAAACGTCTGTTTTGTTGTTTAGTACTCTAAAATCTGTTGGATTTTGTATGAACTTACGATGTTCAGATCATGTAGTCAAATTTATATGATGACGTTTTTGAATGCGTTTATTTATTTTATGAGTTGATGTTTTGAATGGGATTCTCTTATAGCTAGTATGCCAGGTTATTGGTATTCCTAGACTTTTCAAGTTTATTTCTGACGAAACTATTCTGTAGTTACGTATCATGCTGGTATTTGCTATTGTTTTACGATCTATGACCGCCTGTTTTGTTATTATTGTTGGACTTTACTTTAACTTATGTCTGTTGTTTTGTGTAGATAAAGCTTTTGGAGAATTGAACAAAATAACTGATGTAATATGAGTGATGTAAATCCACATGTTTTCGTTTGTGTCTAGTATTTAAAACTTATCTTTGAAAGTGCGTTTCTTATCAAAGCGCTTTATTATTCCTTCTTTATTACAAGCGTAATTGCATGAAACTTACTAGGTTTTATCTTATTTCATGCGTATCTATTTTATAAACTTAAAATTTACCTTCCAACGATATATCACTCAATAATAATTATCTATTCAATTAAACGCAGAAATCGATTACTAAATAGCGCTTAACATCAGGCGTCTATTTGAAATAAGCATTCAAAACAGTGGGCGGCGAAAAAAATTATAGCTCTTCTTGATAGTTGTTCCTTAGTAATTTAATTCCGCATTGTTGATCTTCATGTTTGGTTCAAAATGGATCGGAAATGGAGGTCCCATAAACTGGCCAGCAAGATCGCCATCTTTCGGTTTATATTTTTTTTTTGTTTGGGGTTATCTCAAACAACACGTTTATGTAACGCGCCCAGAGAGTCTGGATATCCTTAAAGATCGCATTCGAAGAGCGTATGGTCAAATAATACCATGTATGTTGCAAAAAGCACGAAGAAATTTAATAATTAGATCTCAGCGATGTGTTGCAAATAACGGAGGCTATGTGGAACATAACCTTTAACTTTTTAAATTAATTTTGTAATTTAGTATTTCTTTTTGTTGTTGTTGTTGTTATCAATTTATGCGTTTAGGTGAGTGCTAGCAATTGTTTTGCCGCTCACTGTTATGAATGTCTATTTCAATTAGGTATACGTGTTAAGCGCTTTTTAATAATCGATTTCTGTGTTTAATTATTATTGAGTGATATATCGTTGGAAAGAAAATTTTAATCACTTTAAGAGCACTTTTTAAGCACTTTTGTACATAACATTTCTCTGAAATTCTTATTATAGCCGAAATGTTTGCCGTGACACGTAAAAGCAGACACAATGTATAAAAGTGATTTTAAATGTAAAGTACATAAAAAATGGAATTTATTAAATTGCAGTGAAGAGAGAAAATTCTCCAACGTTATTTTAAAAATTTTATTAAATAATTGAAAGAAAGATTTAAGCATAATGTACTTCGGTAACTACTGTTTAAAATGAGGATTTTAAAGATGGAAAATCTTGTAAGCTGATTTGACGTCAATTTAAAATAAGAAGATATTTAATTACAAGAAGAAGCGTTTTTGTGATTCGGCAAGTATTACTTTTAAATTTATTTTTGGCTGACATTGAAGTATTTGTACTTAATTTAAGGTTGAATAAGTGTTAATCATATAATAATTTCTTTTTGTAAAGGATTTTTACCAGGAAAGTTTGTGTTCAGAGTTCGAAAAATTCTGACCTTTTAATAAATCGTCTGTCAAGGATTTTTTGGCCAAACAAACCTGATAAGCGTGGCAATAAACATAACCAGGTCAACCATCCACAAAAAAGTAAGTTTAATTCTGTAAATTTAAAATAAGGTAAGAAAATATTTTTCTGATAATAAGTACTTCTTAGAAATTATTTTATGTTTAAAAGAAACTATGTTGGAAATACTTTTGTATGAGAGAAAATATTTCATACTGTATAAATACTTTGTGATTTTGCTGTGTTTTATTTCATTTTGAAAACTCCGTCAATTTCGTTGAGTAAGCCAGGTAAAGTTAGAAAGGAAGGTAAGTGAACAATTTCAAGTTTTACAAATTGCTGTATCTGTATCACAGCACTCTTTTAGTGACGCTTCCAAAGCGGGCATTACCACATCATTTTTTTAGTGACGCTCACAACCCGGGCCCTTTTCACATAAATCTTTCAACTGCGCTCTAACGCAAGGTCTTACCACATCACTCTTTTGTGACGCTCCAAAGCGGGGCTTATCACATCACTCTTTCAGTGACGCTCCCAACGCGGTGTTGTCACAGCGCTCTTTTAGTGACGCTCTCAACGCGCCCTTATCATAGCACAGCACTTGAACCTGTATCTTAGTTTTTCTATGACCATGTATAGTTGTGTACACGATTTAAATTTGTAAATTTTCCAATTATCATCATCGGTCTAGGTGGCGTAAACGCATTAGAAGGACTAAGATACAGGTTCAAGTCCTGTCCAAGATCTTATATTTTCCATCTTTCAATTACTAGCTCGATTCGAAATGATCTGAAACGTCTCTTGTTGTACAGAACTCCCATTTACTCGGTAAAAGTTTTTTTCCTAGCATGTATAATTTTTAATTTGAGATTTTATTTCGGCATCCGTAGCCCTTTCCCAGAAATTAATTTCGAAATATCCCATGGCTTCTTCCATCGACAAAGGATCACAAATAACTTCTGCGAGTGCAGAATATGTAATGAAGTCATCGAATTAAGGCGGTTTCTTGCGTATTCTTTATACCTTCTGCGGTTAGGACACCGTCACCTCAACTGCCCCACCAAGGGCTGATTCAAAACATCTTGATTATCTTTCAAAATATCTAAGGAGTCCGCTTTAGATGAGTTGTCTTGAGGTGATTCAGTTGATTTACTTGTCTCAAAATAATTACTAGACAAATAATCTAATATTAACTTCCACTTCATCCTCTAACTAAATTTTCAGTTTCAGGAAAGACATAAAAATGCCGGTCAAAATTTTTACAGGGTTACTACAACAGACAACTTCTCTTTTCATTTTCAAGAGAAGGTCACACCTTTTGATATAAAATCATATTTATTTTAGGGTCGCAAAGCTTATAAGGTTTGGATTCGACATTGTCTCCTACAAATATACCCAATGTTGCTCTAAGGTTTAGTTTTCTTCTCTTTTGGATCAGAATATGAGCAAAGGCTCTGCACCCAAAAAGCCGTGTGTGATAAATTAGTCTTTTACCTGACCATAATTGTTCCTGAGTATTTTCAATACTTTTGTTTGAAGAATGGTTCATCAGATACTACGCATTATTTACAGCTTTGGGCCAGAACTGATGTGGCAGATCCGCATTGGTCGGAAAACATCTAGCCTTATACATCAAGTTGCAAAAAAATAATTCAGCTTTCCTGTTCTGCTAACTTTGAAAGGAGTAGGTAGTCTGACACAATCTTATGCCCGAACATTTAAGAACAGTATTCAACTATTTGATACAGTACTAATCTTTTTCATCTGTTCTCAAACTTTTGATTTTACGATTGGTTTGATTTTTGACAAGATATTAAACATTTTAAAATGTTCACAACTTTATCCTTTGACTTTGAAAAATAAACATATGATTTGTAATTTTAGTCGTCTAAAAATGGCAATACATATTGTGACCCTGCAACAGCTTCTACTTCCACAGGTCCAAACTTATGCGAATGGATTAACTGCAGTAACTCACTACAATTGGAGCTACTTGTTAGGAACGGTAGACTGTGACTTTTCCATTTAAAGTAGCTTTACAAACCCATTTTACCCGGTACTGGGTATAGGTACTGTTTGGAAGAATGTTCGCGGATGTAGTGACTTTCCAGCATGGGAATAGACGAAATATACTTTTGAATGCCATCTTTTAATTCACCTAACACGTGTTTATGATTTCAATGCTTGCCTCTTAAGTTTTGCTTTTTGTTGTATGTATTGTCGTTTAAAAGGAGGGTACCTATATGACGGGCAAATCTGTAACATACCTGGACAATGAAATTTTCTCTGTTTCTGTATATCCGCTTAAGCCCAATACTACTAAAAAATATTAATTCTTTCCTTTTTAGAATATTTCATACAGGTTATTCACATTAATTTTCCGATGACGTCACAAAATTTAAAACTCTTGGTTGCCATTGGATTAATTTAAAAATTGCGAACGCATTTGCAAATCTGATTAATTTATTAATACTAGGTGCAATAAATTGTCTCGTTAATATATATTTAATTGGTTCTTATAAAGTTTTACGGTTGACAGAATTAAAGTCCAATAAAAAGTAATAAAAATAATGGCATAGATTGTTAACCTAATTGTAATGTTTTCAAATTATAAAAAAATTAAAATTTTTTAGGAACGTTCTCTATTTAATTTTGTATTATCACACGAATTGATGCGAATAGAAGCTCGTTAATACGTAACTGCATATATGTTTGTAAATCAGGCTCTTGCAATGCAGGATAATCATACATATTGCAAGTCAATGATCCTCACTTAGTATGTGACAGCAAATAATGGTCTAGAATACATTTTTATGATGCGGAATAATCACGTAAGGTCCATGCGAATAGACATTCGTTAGTATGCGATCGCATATGTCTTTGTAAATTACCTTTTAGTGATGTGGTACAAGCACACAAATTGCATACATATCGCCGTTCCTTAGTATGCGATAGCAAATGATTTTTTAGAGAGCTTTTGTGTGAAGTGGTATAATCACAAAAACTACATGCGAATCTACGTTCGCTAGTATGCGTTCGAATATGTCTTAGTAAAGTATTTCTTTGTGATGCAGAATAATCACACAAATTGCAAGCGAATAGACGTTCTTTAGTATGCGACAACAAATGTCTTTGTAAATCTTTTTTTCGAAATGTGCCATAAGTACACAAATTGCATGCGAATCGACGTGCGCTAATATCCGTTTGGACATGTCTTAGTACAGTACTTCTTTGTGATGCAGAATAATCACACAAATTGCATGCGAATGAATGTTGATTAGTATGGGAATATATATGTTCTTGTAAATAACCTTTTTGTGACGCAGTGTAGTTACACAAATTACATGCAAATGGAAGTTCGTTAGTATGCGTTAGCAAATGTGTTTTTAAATGTGACCTTCGTGATGCAGCATAAGCACACGAATTGCACGGAAACGGGCGTTCCTTAGTATGCGACAGCAAATGGTCTTTTAGATTACTTTTTCGAGATGCGGAATAATCGCATAAATTACATGCAAATGGACGGTTAATAGTATGCGTCAGCAAATGGTCTTTTAGATTACGTTTACGTGATGCATAATAATCACACAAATTGCATGGAAACCGACGTTCTTGAGTGTGCCACAGCAAGTGGTTTTTAAAGTTACTTCTTCGAGGTGCGGAATAATCACATAAGTTGCAAGCAAATGGATGTTCATTAGTATGCGAATACATGTCTGGGTAAACCAACTTTTCGTGATCACGCAAACTGTATGGGAATGGTTGTTCCTTAGTATGCAGCAGCAAGTGCTTCGCTTAAAATATATTTTCGGGATCCGAAATAATCACACAAATGACATGCAAATGGACGTTAGTATGTAAATGCACTTTTACCTTGATAGTACCCTTACAGTATGCAGAACAATTATATCAATGCATTGCCAACAAACGTGCCTTAGTATGTGAAGTATTATGTATCTGTAAATAACCTTTTTGTGGTGCATGTCACACAAATGGACAGATTTTTAGATCGAAACCAAGGTGATGCACAATAAACACACTATTGTCTGTCGATGCGAATAGTATATTCCAATAATGTTTGACTTTTGCCTTAATTTGGACCTGCGTGAACTTGCAGTTAATTTTCAGCAACGAATTTACGTATTTTGTCGAACGACCAGGGGGTCGATTTTTGATCACATTTGCTACATAACGATTTCGTTATATAACGATTGGTTGATAGCGCATACGTTACGTTTTCGTATTATTGAAGCTGTTCGTTATCGATCATATCATCATTCGTTAAACTACGATTGTTGTGTATGACAACACCGCATTTCATGCTGCTGGTATCTTTGACATTATAATTTGAATAAGAAATCGCTATACTTGCGGCCACGTCCCCAATGCTCCACCTGAAGGTACTACATTGGGTTTAAACGCGAAAAATAAATGTGCTTTAAATGAAAATTTAACTTCAAAGTAAATCGGTCCTAAATAAAAATCTAACAAACAGAAACTAAAACTAAAAATAGGGTTTAAATAATGGTATCCCTAGCGTTGATTTGGAGTGTGCCCGATCGATAAGACATAGTAAAAGTAAAAAGTGAGGGATCCGTAATACCGAATGACAGTCGCCAGCTCTGCTTACTGGTGCGACCTCTGAAGGATCGTCTTAAAACTATCCAAATCTATTTAGCTAATTTAAAATGGATTCAAATTTCCTAAGCATTCGCCAAATATTTTAATAGTGAATCCAGCTATTTTGCCTACTCTATAAATTAACAAATTCGTGCTCCCTGATCTAAGTAATTTATTTTATCTTTAGCCTAAATCCATCCCTAGCTTTTCCTACCATTCGCTAACTGATTTATATATTATAATTAAAATCTTCACAATTATAATCTTCGTACCTATAAAAATGCTGCCACCGAAAATAGCGGTAGAACGTCAGCAAAAACAAATTAAACTCCGAAATAATATAATACATGCAAGATAAATATAAAATGTAAATATAAATATGAATGAATACAAAATAAATATTTTTTTATACAGGTTTTGGTTAAACATGCTCATATTTATTTCTCATGCCAAGTCCAAATCAAAAATATTTAATCCTCCCCCAACCCCTCTTATTTACGCGCGGTTATCGCCGTCCAATCTCGTGACTCTTCCCGCAAATTCTTTGAAGGCTGTCCAGAACGCCTTCTGGCTAGCCACTTTCCCAACTTCCTGTAGGCTCTTTGGCCATGCAAACCCTACCATTGCCAATTTCATTTCAGCTAACCCTCGATTTGCCACCTCGAGTCGAAGAGCACATGCTTTGCGCTTTCTGCGTCCTCACCGCATTTGCAGCGGTCATTATTGGTTAAACCGAATCTTTGTAAATACGCTTTCAGGGTACCGTGCCCTGTGATCAGTTGCACCATTTTATGATCGAGCTTCACCTCGATCTTACCTCTAGCTTCTATGCTCGGTATGAATTTGTGCGTCAACCTGCCCGTAGCAGCATTGTTCCACCTCTCTTCCCATTGTAGGATTCGCACAGCTTTATTTTTTAATTAGAAACATCAGTATCGACGAATGTGATATCCGAAAGTCGCCCGTCGCGGCATCTTTAGCTAATTCATCAGCCCTATCGTTTCCTACGTTACCATTGTGCGACCTGACCCAACAGAACTTTAAGCGTCGAAACTCGAGCGCCGTACGCGCTATCCTCCAGACGTTCGCTTGGAAGTCTGTCGAAGTGTTCATGTTTGTTAAAGCCGTCAGCGCCGATTTACTATCACTGATTATATAATACTCGTCTCTGCCCGTATGGTTTATTACGTAATCGATAGCCTCTCGTATGGCTACCAATTCGCACTGGAAGATAGTGCTCCAGTTCGCGAGTTTGGTTTGAAACCGAAACATTTCCCTTTCCTGCTTATACACGACAAACGCCGCGCATGCTTGCCCATCGTCCATACGTGAAACGTCCGTATAGATTCTGATACCCATCGCGTCCCCATCACCTTCGACGAACACGATTTCTTTAATATCAGCCGGGTCCCCCAACTCAGATACAACGCTCTTTCTCGCAACTTTTCTATTACCAAGATTAAGATCTTCGATAATTTCGCGCCCTTTTCCTATATTTATTAATCGCCTATCTCTAATCTCCCTAACAACATATTCGATAGGGAGAGTCCTACTGTTCACCAGGACCTCCTCCGTGGAGGTGGTCCTGTACGCCTTCGCCGCTTTTACCGCGGTTATGCGTTGTACGCTCGTCAATTGACGCATCTCCCTGACTTTACAACCTTCTGCCCATACAGAAGCTGCGTACAGCATTGCCGGTTTAATTACTCCGGCATAAACCGTCCTCAGCGATTCGCTCTTAAACCCACTTTATTTTAGCCGCCGCCATCATTTTATTTGATATTTTGCCGCCCTTACCATATACGTATTGTACGTGCGCTTTCCAATTTAATTTATTGCCAATCTTGACGCCGAGATAGGTAATAGAATCTTTAAACGGGATTTTCTCCCCTCGTAGCTCTAGCCTAAGGGGTCGCTGTCTTGGTTTCGTGCCAAAATAAAGCGCCTCTGACTTTGCCGCGTTAAATTTTAATTTTACCGCCTGCGACCATTCGTGTAATTTATTAAGCACCAAGTTCGTTTTTTTGCGCATATCCATTAACAATCTCGATCTTACAATTAAAGGCGTGTCATCCGCAAACTCCACGATAAAGCATCTTGCGGGAAATTTGACCCTAAACATACTCTCATACAACAACTTCCGAAATGTGGGACCAGAGCATGAGCCCTGCGGGCATCCCCTTTCCACCTCACTCTACAGAACTCCACCCGGAAATGCAACCTGTGCCAATCGCCCCGAGAAATATCTCTTGGTCAAATACATCAAGTTTCGCGGACAACCCCTACGATCTAACTCGCAAACGATTAAAGGCCACCAAGCAGCATCAAATGCTCCTGAAATGTCCAAAGCAACAACGACACAGTACTCTTTAGCATCTCTCGCCTGTTTAATTTCTCCGACAACAAACACTAACGCGTCGATGGTCGACTTGTCCTGTATGAAACCGAACTGTCGGTTATTAAAACCGCCGCTGTCTCGCACTAAGTGCTCAACACGCGTAGTCATAACGCGATATAAAACTTTCCCAAGCACCGGTAGCATGCTAATTGGATGATAGCTGCCCGGATCTGACGCATCCGCCTTTTTAGGTTTGGGTATAAATTTCACGTTCTGAATTTTCCAGCAACGCGGAAAAACGCCCCTTTCTAAACAAAGATTAAACAGCCCAGCAAAGACACACGGGGCTAACAGGCACGCCTCCAGAACTGCGTCTGAAGTGATTCCATCATGCCCTGGTGCCTTCTTAGGGTTCATCCTCCTAAGAGCCCTGACGACTTCGTAAACTAGGATTGCCTTAACGGCACCAGTTCCCAGCGCCTCTGCAGCTTTCCGACGTACTAAATCGTGCGACTCTTCGTCCCCCTCAAAATTATCCGATGGGAAGAATTTCTCTAGTAAATATTCCGCCGTGGTTTTAAAACCTTCCGTGTATTCGCCATTTGTTTTCTTTATATTACCGAGCGCGAGTTTTGGTCGTTTCCCTCTAACTACGCCGTATGTGGTTCCCCAGGGTTCTTTCTCTGAGTTTCGAGTGCAGAATTCTTTAAATTTATTCGTTCGCGTTTCTTCTATTAATATTTTATATTCGCGGTTACTTTCATTATATTCGATTCGCCGTTCTCTTATTTCTCCCGAGGCGCGTTGGTAGCGGCGCCTTGGGTTACGCGTTTCTGCCAGCTTGGTGGTTAGTTCCCGGGTCCATCAGGGTACGCTGTCTTTAAATGTTTTCTTTCGCGGCGTGGAATACGATGACGCGTCTACCATTGCGTCGTTTAAATGTTCCGCGAGTGTTTCTATTTCGTCTGCCTCTCGGCAGTTAAATAGCTCGTTTTCGAGCGCAGGGATACTTTTGTCAAATTTTTGTTCAATGGTATCTTTGACAGTCGATAACTGACATTTAAAAGCAAATTTGTTTGGAGTGAGGTTAATATTGCGTTTATAGTTTGTGCTATTAAAATAAAAGAAAAAAATGAGTTCAGCAATTAAAAAACAAGGTGGAAAAGTGTTAGAGGCACTAAAACGATGTATTGTAGAATAAATCAAACTACATTCACAACTGGAAAGCGGTAGATTTAGTGCTACCTTTACACATCAGGATTCCGTAAAACAGTGAAGTGAACTCGCCGGGAACTTAAATTCTATGTGCGGGGCCGAAAAGACATGGAAAGGATGGAGAAAGATATTATTTACTTTATTATAAATATTTCATTATTAAACCTAACTTCTTTTAGTGCTGGCGGGACATTCGTTCAAGAACTAAAACCAATTTCTTAATATAAATATGCTTAGAATTATTTTTAATATTAGGAATGAGTTATAGTTTCAAATATATTCTTTAACGTAATTGTGTAATATATCGAAGTCTTGCACCCCTTCCTAATACCAATTATGCATTAATGTTTTGCATTACATCTTCCTGATCGGCTTCCTCATTATCAGCATTGGAGTTTATTCCAAAATCTAAATCACCATCGTGCTCTTCTTGTTCTGGAATATTGTAGCGAATGCACATGTTGTGCAAAACAACACATACATTAATTATTTTACATGCATATTCAGGGTCATAATGGAGAACACGATGTTTCAACAAACATCTAAATCTTGATTTTAGCACACCATTAGAGCATTCTATTTTTGATCTCGTGCTCTTGTGACGGTCATTGTACACTTTCTCTACAGAGTTGGGAGGAGGTTTAAGCTCTAAGGGTGTTAAAAGATATGTTCGAAGGAGATAGCCAGAATCGCCCAACAGTTCATAATCCTGATGACCTCTGCTATGTAAATCTTTTAAAAGTTGCTGCAAACCCGAACGATTCCAGATATAAGCATCTTTTGTACTTCCGGGATATTTTGCACATACATTTAGAATATTTAAATCTGAATCGCAAACATTCACATAAATCGCATATTATGTATTGTTATTCCACATACCAATTGAACGTTTATTGAATGTTAATTTTTTTCTGTTAACATACAGATGTTCAAGGAAATTGAGATGCTCAACTTGTGGAGAAAGTATTGCCACATGGATACAATCAATGCAACCGACTATTCCTAGCATACGATGTTCTTCATAAAATCTAAAATGAAATTATAGAGCGTCAAACACTGATATGTGTAAAAATTTACTTGCGACGAACTGAGTTTAATTTTCGAAAGTGTCTGGGAAAGAAACCCATTCATTAAGAACATGAGGATTATTTAATGCATCTGTTACTTCTTTTAGGCAACGGCCAACGGATGATTGGCTTACACACAAAAATTTATTAACTCCAACACTAGCCTTATGGTTGCCAAATGCAAAAAAATGTAATGCTATCAGTATCTATAAAAATTTCGTAAGCAAAAAAAGTGTTTAGTTCATTGGACAAGTTTGTATACCTTTGTCTGTATTTCTAAGTCCAAGGGATTTCGCAAATAAGGTGTCAATGTATTAATTAAAATTCGAAACAACTCTTTACTCAGCCGAAATAGTTTTTAAAATTGTTTTTCACTTAAGTTAAACGGGTCGTCAGGATGCCTCTGCATATTAAAAAGCGGACGATTCTCAGCTTTCTCCAAATTTTCTATTAAAAAAATATTCATTAGTTCGTACATTTTGCACAAAATTTCCAAACAACGAGCCGAACTCGAAATAACTCTAACCCCACTTTTAGAACCATCATTGGGGATACGCAATTTTTGTAATGTACTAGATATTTACAAAGGTATATAGAATGAAACAGATGAAAAAATTCATCGGCAATAATGCCCAAAAAAATTTCAAAGTTTACACACGCACATACATTTATAAATAAATTATTTTCATCCCTTAAGCTCGGGATGCACGAATTTCCTAATATACAAGATATTTGCAACGTTATGTAGAATGACACTGATGAACAAAATTCACTCGCAACTTCCGCGATATTCGGCAAAAATATTTGAAAGTTCACACACACCCATGTAACGAAAAAATTATTCTCACGTCTTAAGCTCGGGGATGCACAAATTTCCTAATAAACCGGAAATTTGTAAGGTCATGTGGAATGGGTTGAAAAACATAATCTCACGTGCAAATCTTCGCGTTTAAAGTTGTCGATCAAGTTCTAACTATAAAACTTCGTAACAGTTTTTCTTTAAAACTGTGAAGGTCGTACCCGATCTAAACTAACAAGTCCCGAATAAAAGAAATATACCCGCAATTCAGACAAAAGCAGAATACCACGGGCAAACGTCGAGGTCTAATTATAATAATTCGTAACCGTTTTTTTAAACTGCGTAAGTGGGATGGGATCCAAACTCTTTAAGACGATCCGTAGCAAATCCCGAATAAAAGAAACATACCCACAATTCAGGCAAAAACAGAATACCACGGGCAAACCTTTGAGCCTAAAGTTGTAGATTCAGGTCGGATTATAATAATTCGTTTTTTAAACTGCGTAAGTCGGACGGGAACCAAACTCTTTAGCAGAATCTGTAGCAAACCCCTAATAAAAAAAAACACCCGCAATTCAGACAAAAGCAGAATACCACGGGTAAACATTCGAGCTTAAAGTTGTTGATCAAAGTCTAACTACAAAAATTCGTAACAGCTTTTTTTAAAACTGCGAAGGTCATGCCCGATCCAATAATATATTGCACAGTCTCTACGGCCTAAACCTTAACATTATCTTATTTATTACTACTACATATTGAGAGGTTGTATAGGTCTTTCAAAATCTCAGCGACCTGCGCAGAAATCCCAAATATTACTGACAAAACTAAAGACCAAAATGAAAATATAGTATTGTGGAATGATAGTCATGGCTCCAACAGCGTTGACGTTACTGCAATATAATTTTAAAATCGATGTTATTATCTGAATATTTTTTATACATTTTTCATACTAAAAAATATTTGTTCTGTACTACACTACATTCCAGGTCATATTTATTAGATTACTCTGTTCTAAATCATATTTATTATTTTGATTAAATCTATGTTTATTAATGTAACAAAAGTCACGTGCTTCTGTTATGAAAGCGGCTTGCCTATATTAACCTTATCTAATCTATTGTAACGCGCTACTACTACCGCGTTTCTTTAATTCAAAACAAGTAATAATAAATGTCTTTATTACTCACTGTTCACAAGTCTAATTAACAGTATATGCCTTGTTTACAGATGTTTTCAGTCCACTTAACAATGAAGCACTATTACACTAATGAATTTACAAGCACTAATATCTTCTTAAACTAACTTCTCTACCATAGGTCCATTAACCACTAACACAACTATTTGTTTATACACTTCTATTTATTTATGTACACTACAAGCTGCACAGCATATCACATTTATGTAAACTTCTAAAAGCTCGAAACTACTATTACTTAAACACGTTATAATTTATATTAGACATTCAAGAATAGACTAACTCTTACATTCATAAGCGGCCTTATATATACCCTGCATTAAGATATGACTCATTATCTAGAACTTTGTAGAAGGATTCTCGAATGCTGAAGAATACGCTGTGCCCCGGGCGTTTGTATGTTTGACGGGTTGCCTAATAGTGGATCGCAACACTGCCCCCTCTTTAAAACCGTTACGTCTCGTAACTGTAAATCCATCTTGACGCCAATTCGATGACTGGTGACGGTATCGGCAGCTATCTCCTCTGGTGCATCCACCGCGTCGTTGGAAGTAACAGTCAACACTCTTTTCATGGTCTTGGTAGGCAACCGGTTGATAACAACAAACAAGAACCTGGACGTTGGTTCCTGGAAAACTACTTCTAGCATATTTCGGACTATCCTCCAATCCAAGCGATCCAGTCCACAGCCCAGCTTGGGCACCGCTAGTCTCGTTATTCCATTTTCCATCATCTGCGCCTTAAGATTTAGCAAAGCCTCCCATAGATGTCCATAACTAGGTCTCTGCCATGAAGAATTTTTGGTGACCAGATAGTAAACATAACGATTTTTATCTTGAAGAACCAAAGATTTTCCTACAGTTGGCTGCTGTTGTACTAATTCATCCACACATCCAAACTTTTTCTTGAAAACAACAGCTATTCCCCTTGACATTGCCAAATCTTGAGCTACGCAATGTGCAAGGAATACTCTTCTGGTGCTCTAAACAGATCTTGCTGTTTTTCAACAACAACGCCAAATCTCGCTTTAGCGGAACCACCATACGCCGCCATAAAGCTCTCAAAATCTGCATTTGGCTCATGATTAATAACTTGCCGAACACCATTATCATTATTTGAGTCTTCCTGGTTGTTGCCAGTGTAGGGTGTTAAACGGTCAAAGTGTACCACTTTCGGTTTACCACGATGGGGATCTTCTGATCCGGTACACTACATCATTAATCCTTTTAACACTTCGTACGGCCTTTCCCATTGTCTTTGTAGTTTTGGCGACAATCCACGTTTTCTTTGTGGATTGTACAACCACACTAAATCTCCAGGTTGATAACCACCTTCTTGTGCTCTCGTGTCATATTGTGATTTCATTCGATCGCTTGCTGCCTGTATATTCTTTCGGACGTTTTCGTGAATACTATTTGATCTTTCACGAAGCTTACTAACGTAATCTTCACCTGCGATCTCTTCTCCAGGTTTAAATCCAAACTGAAGATCACATGGTAGCCGCAATTCACGTCCTAGCATTACGCAAGCGGGCGAGTATCCTGTGCTGTCATGTACCGAAGATCGGTACGCCAGTAGGAACAAATGTAGATATTGGTCCCAGTCCCGTTGATGTTCAGAGACAACTTTGGCCAGGTACTTTCCTAACGTTCTGTTCATTCTTTCAACCATTCCATCCGATTGAGGATGAAGTGGCGTGGTTCTAGTTTTCCTGATTCCAAGATGCTTGCAGACGTTTTGAAACAACGCTGATTCGAAGTTCCGACCTTGATCGGAGTGTAATTCCAACGGAACTCCAAAGCGACAAAACAACTCCTCACTAGTACATCTGCAACCGTCTCGGCTTCTTGGTTAGGTATAGCATATGCCTCCGGCCATTTGGTAAAATAATCCATTGCAACCAAGATGTATTTATTCCTTTCTCTGATTCAGGAAACGGACCAGCTATATCAATGGCTACCCTTTCAAAAGGATTCCCACGTTATACTGTCTCATTGGGGCTTTCCGTTTTGAGACCGGGCCATTTGCAGAGGCACACAATTCACATTTCCGGCACCACTCCTTCACATCTTCTTTGCAGTTCACCCAATAGAATCTTTCTCTCACTCTTTCGAGAGTTCTTTTCACGCCAAAGTGCCCTCCGGAAATACCATCGTGCAAGTGCTGCAACACTTCCGGCACTCTGCTTCTCGGCACTATCACTTGAAGTCTCTCAGTGCCATCTTCAAATTCCAGGCGTCGTTTCAAGATTCTATTTTCCATCATCAAGGAGTCCCACTGTGACCAGTATGCCTTCAGGCTCCTACTTGAAATACTAATTTCTTCCCAAGCTGGTCGTTGTCCTCTATTTTCCACTCAATAATACGTCCCAATTCGGCGTCATTCTCCTGGTCTTCTCGTATTCTTTCGAGTTGCCAAGTATCATCGGTTACCGTCATTCTATGGATGACACTTATTTTCTCTTCCATCTTGGAGCAATGATTGCAGTCAATCGGACAAGGTCTCCTTGATAGAGCGTCTGCATTCCGATGGCTAGTTCCTACACGATGTTCCGTATCAAAGTCATATTCCTGCAGCCGCTCTATCCACCTTGCCACTTGCCCTTCAGGATTTCGAAACTGCAGTAACCATTTCAGTGCGGCATGGTCTGTTCTCAACAGGAATTTACGGCCGTATAAGTACTTATAAAAGTGCTCTACGGATTTGACGACGGCCAACAGCTCCCTTCTTGTCACACAATAGTTCCTTTCTGGCCGCGACAAGACCTTGCTGAAATACCCAATAACTTTTTCTTGTCCGTCCTGCACTTGAGAAAGAACGCCTCCTATAGCTGTGTTACTGGCATCGGTATCCAACACAAACTTTCCCTCCATCCGCGGATAACTCAAAATTGGTGCTGTAACTAGTAGCCGTTTCAGTTGTTCAAATGCTCTGTGGCAGTCGTCATTCCAATCATATTCTTGTCCATCTTCGGTTAATTTTGTTAACGGTTTGGCAATGTTCGCAAACCCAAGTATAAAACGTCGGTAATATGTGCACAATCCTAGAAAACTGCGTAGTTGGTGTATATCTGCTGGTGTAGGCCACTCTTGTACCGTTTTTATTTTGTCAGGGTCAGCTCTTATTCCGGTCTCTGAGACGACATGTCCTAGGTATTTCACCTCTTTTCCAAATAGGTGGCACTTCTTGGGGCTTAATGTAAGGTTTGCCCGCGTAATCTTTGGAATATCTCCTCTAGGTTCTTAAGATGTTCTTCAAAAGACCGGCCAAACACTATCACGTCGTCCAGGTACACCAGACATGTCTTCCAGGACAGTCCACGCAGTACCGACTCCATCAATCGTTCAAAAGTAGCAGGAGCATTGCATAATCCAAATGGCATGACCTTGAACTGCCATAATCCAGTTCCAATTGTAAACGCAGTCTTTTCTTTATCGTTTGGCTCCAAGCCTACCTGCCAGTATCCGCTTTTCAAGTCCAAGGTCGAAAACCATTTAGATCCGGATAGAGTATCTAAGGTGTCATCAATTCTGGGCAAAGGATAGCTGTCTTTCTTTGTCACATTATTAAGCCGCCGGTAGTCTACACAAAACCTTGTCGACCCGTCCTTTTTCTTGACAAGCACTACCGGGGATGCCCATGGACTATTCGAGGGTTCAATCACTCCCTGTTCTTCCATATCGGTGATAATTTGCTCGGCTTCCTTACGTTTTGCCAAAGGAAGCCGCCTGGGTGTTGTCTTATCGGTTGCGCATCTCCAGTATTGATCTTGTGTTGCACAACATTCGTCCTTCCTTTCTCACTATCATCCAGTGCAAACACACCTCGATATCGTCCGACCAGTTCTTTTACCTTGCCCAGTTGATCGCCATTTAATCCTTGACACGAGGGTATCAACATATCCAGCAATTTCTGTGAGCAACCGTTGGTTGGTTTATTTTTCGTGTCGTCCACACAACGTTTAATATGACATACTGGAATGCAACTTCCCACAATCATGCCTTTCTTCAGGGTCACTGTATGGGGATTAATGTTCAGCACCCTTACTGGTACCATATTTCGAGACTTTACCAGCGTTCTTCCAATCAGAAGTCTCTCCTGACCCATTCCGATTCAGTTGCTTCCATCATGCATACTTGTCCTTCCCGGAGCGTACCATCCGGGCGTCCCATTACTATCATTTCCGCCTTCTCCGGTATTTTCATATCGCAAATCATTCGAACTTGCATCGTCTGGTTACTCCTACCTTGAAATGGAATCTCATCATCATCTATCCGAAGCACATTTTCTTTCATGTTTACATGAAACCCATATTCTCTCATGAGATCCATTCCCAAGATCACTTCTTCTGTAATTTCAGCTACCAACACTCGATGATTAATTGATTTGTCCCCAATTGTCAACATAACGGCAGTCTCTCCGTGAGTACAAATTTTCTCACCACTTGCCGTTCGAAGACACACCGATACAGGTAGCACTTTTCCACGACCAACTAAATCTGGTCTCACAATAGTCCTTGTCGCTCCTGTATCCACGAGTAATCGGACACCTACCATTAATTCTTCCATCGATATAAATGCTGTCCAGACTCCCCATCGACGATGCAGCACGGATGATAATCTCCGGGGCACTACGCTGTGCTGTCGACGTTCGCCCCCTTACATTGACCTGCTTTAACTCAACCGGTTCTTTCTTTGGTTGAGTACAGCGTCTCTGCATATGACCAACTTCACCGCAGCTCCAGCATCGCAGACGCCATCTCCGCGGTCGTAATCTTTTCAGCCTTTCCGCTTTTCGCTTTTCAAACACACGGTTTACTATTTCATCTATGCTGTTCTGAGCTTGACCAGGTTCCTCTAAGGCAGACCGAACTTTGTAACCCATCCTGTGTGATGTCTGCTTAGCTGCTTCAAATTCAAGCGCATGGGCCAGTGCGTCATCCAACATTTTTGGCCGTGCTAATCTTAGCGCTTGCTGTATTTCGCCATCTTTAACGCCATCCACAAATGTTTGTACAGCAAGTTGTTCGAGGAAGCTATCTGGTGCCGTTGGATATGCCAATCTAACTAATCTGGCGATGTCAGCTTCGAATTCTTGCAGGCTTTCACTTGTCTTTTGCGAGCGGTTCTTAACTTGTGCGTGGTAAACCTGTTGAAGGTGAGCATCTCCATATCTCATCTCAAGCTTTGATGTTAAGAGGCCGTAATCATTCTGCTGGTGATCGGGAATCGTTTGTAAGATGTTAAGAGCTTCCCCCCGTAGGGCCACTATTAGAGAGATAGCCTTCTCTTTGTTGCACCAACCGTTGGCTATTGCAGCAGCTTCAAATTGTTTCAAATATGTGGGCCAAGGTGTTTTACCATCGAATGTAGGTGGTTTTATTTTAAATTTAGACGGTATGGACTCGCTTCTTTCCATGGTTCTTATTTCTGGAATGTTCTCATTTACAACTTGATTTACTAATTCAAGTGGCCGTGTTGTTAGTGAAATAACTTGCTCTTGCAGTCTCATCACATCTTCTTCCATTTTTATCAATTTACTGTCCAACTTTTGCTCAACTGTTTTACCTGTTCAGTGACATCTTCTTTCAATGCAATGGAGCTTTCCATTAATCTTTGTTCTAACGTGGCTGTTTTTTCATTCAACTTTTCTTCTAACTTCGCAGCATTTTCGCTTAACTTTTCTTCTATTTTCTCAGCATTCTCACTAAACTTTATTTCCATTTTCGCAGCATTTTCACTCAACTTTTCCTCTATTTTCTCAGCATTTTCACTGAGTGTCACTTCTAGTTTAGCTGACCTCTCCTCCATACCGGATTTAAAATCCTTGAGGAAATTCATTAAACCTTCTGCGTCCATTTTACTTTGATTTCTTGTCACTGGCATATACAAACTACTTAAATGTCTTTAGACTTGTGTTTTAAATTAATCACTATATACCCCACAAATGCCTGACACCAGTGTAACGCGCTACTACTACCGCGTTTCTTTAATTCAAAACAAGTAATAATAAATGTCTTTATTACTCACTGTTCACAAGTCTAATTAACAGTATATGCCTTGTTTACAGATGTTTTCAGTCCACTTAACAATGAAGCACTATTACACTAATGAATTTACAAGCACTAATATCTTCTTAAACTAACTTCTTTACCATAGGTCCATTAACCACTAACACAACTATTTGTTTATACACTTCTATTTATTTATGTACACTACAAGCTGCACAGCATATCACATTTATGTAAACTTCTAAAAGCTCGAAACTACTATTACTTAAACACGTTATAATTTATATTAGACATTCAAGAATAGACTAACTCTTACATTCATAAGCGGCCTTATATATACCCTGCATTAAGATATGACTCATTATCTAGAACTTTGTAGAAGGATTCTCGAATGCTGAAGAATACGCTGTGCCCCGGGCGTTTGTATGTTTGACGGGTTGCCTAATAGTGGATCGCAACACTATGTTCTTAACTTACCGCCAAGCCGATACTGCATATTTTAGACACTTAATTTTAATATTTGCGATTCTTGCATATTTCTTTTCTGTTTTCTGCATTTTGTTTAATTTCCCTTTGTTAATAATATTTATAAAACGTTGTTTATTTTAAAATTGCAAGTAAACGTTTTTAAATTTAATATTTCTTGAGTGCATATTTTTTTATTTTAGGTAAGATTCGACTTCATTATGAGCAATTCTAAACAAGTTGAAAATGCAAGGCATTGTCGCAACGAACTTCCAAATGTAGACTTACTTTAAAACAATTTAAAGAAATTAAAATTATTGTGTTGTAATAATTATAAGTATTCAGATAAAATACAAAAATTTATAAACAACAAAAGAGACATTTTAATATATTTTATTTTATTGAATAAATATTTTAAAAGCTATATATGTGTGTGTGTATGTATGTATGTATGTATGTATGTGTGTTTGTGTGTGTGTGTGTGTGTAAATAAGGGGGCATCATATTTCGATTCAGTTTTTTCAGAGGATTCGAAATATGTATCGCACATTAATTTTGGACCTATTTGAAATTTTTGATAAAAATTAATTCCCCGGGGGGGTCGGGTATCCGTGGTCAGATTTTGTGGGGGGTACCATATTTCGACTCAGCTATGTTAGGGGAGTCCAAATATGTATCGCACATTAATTTTGGACCTATTTGAAATTTTAATTTTCCCGACGGAATATCGCGGGGGCACGGCGTCCCCGTGGCCCGATTTCAACTGACATCAAAACTTAAGCTCAGGACACCGAGCTGAATCGATTGATGTATCACACATTGATGTCCGACCATTAGAAAGGCCTCGGACGGACAGACAGACGGACGACAAATCGATTTCATAAACGAACGAAGTTCGTTGAAAATTGTTCATAACCAAGGCCGTGAGATTATATATAATCTTTACAATTATATCAAAGAGCAGAAGGATGCTGGCCAAGATATGATTTTGCTGAACAATTTGAGCAAAATAGTGTCTGAAGCAACTGGTGTTGAGTTAACAACTGTTAAGAAAATTATTAAAGAAGGTAAAATGCAGCTAGTTGGTGCTATGTTGCAATTTACCTCACCAAGGAAAACCATCAAGAAGAATAGTCCAAAGTTTAAATTAGACAAATTTGAAGAAGAAATTGTGCGCACAATTATTTATCGATTTCCAAATACACACTATAAACAACCTACAATACAGGCTGTATTTGAAGCTTTCAAATCTGAAGAAATTAATCCCCGTGGAAAAATCAATTCGTTTAAACGATTGGTGCATAAAATGGGGTTTCCTTAAAAGAAGTGCCAAGACAATCGTAAAGTCTTAATTGAAAAACCAGAAATTCGAGCAAAACGAGTCGTTTTTTACGAAAAGTACAACAATATCGATCGGAAGGAAAAAATATTATATATTGTGATGAAACTTACCTGCACAGTTCACATACAGTATCGAGGTCGTGGGACGATGGTTCAAATCAATGTTCAAAAACACCATTAGTTAAAGGGAAACGTTTAATTATTATACATACTGGCGGCAAAAAAGGCTTTGTTCCGAATGAATTGCTAATTTAAGTCTGGACTTAAAACTAGCGATTAACACGATGAAATGAATCATAGAAATTTTTGTAAATGGTTACAAGATAAATTATTACAAAACTTTGAACCAAACTCTAAATTAGTGATGGATAATGCATCATATCATAATGCGACCGAGGAACCAAATCCAACTACGGTTTGGAAAAAAGAAGACATGAGATGTTGGATACTAAAAGAAACATACCTTTTCAGCTTAAAGACACAAAATCAGAACTATATGCAAATATCACCCAACATAAGCCTCCGTGCAAGCAAAGCAATATGTTGCTGATAAAATTAATTTTGTGATTGTCACCCTTGAGGATAAGTTGAAATTTGCAAATATTTTCGCTTGATCTGGCTCAAAGGTAGTATTGTCTTGGATTCAGTCGACACCAAACCGATGGACAACTTTTGTTGTGAATCGGATAGCTCGAATTCAATCGTATGTGGCACCTTCGAATTGGTATTATGTAGATTCGAAACATAATCCTGCAGATTGCGCTTCTCGGGGTGTATTTGCATCGGAACCGGTGGACCATCCCTCATGGTGGGCGGGTCCTTCATGGTTATCAGTTGCAGAAAATTATTTGTCGACCTTTGCGGCAGTTGAAATGGAAGATCTCTTACCCAGGGAAGAAAGGGTTAGTAAAACGCTTTTCGTCATTTTCAAGGAAAATTGCTTGGATTATTTGTTAAATAGATTCTCAACTCTAGGGAACATATTAAGAATAATTTCGTACTATCAAAGATTTATTTGGAATTTAAAACCCACTCGAACCGAACGTTTGGTTAGTAATATTTTGACACATGAATTACAATCGTCGTTATATATTTAGGTGAAACATGTTCAGTATGACACATTTAAAATAGAAATGGATAACTGTCGCAACAAAAAACCTTCATCTAAACAACTGCGTTCTTTGAGTCCATTTATTGATGAACAAGGGCTGCTTAGGGTAGGCGGCAGGTTAAAAAATTCACAATTAGACATTACTTCTAAATTTCTGTTTCTCTTACCTAAGTCACATAAATTGACAACCCTGGTGATTAGAGATTGTCATATTAAACATTTACACTCGGGTGTTCGTATTACATTATTCCTGCTTGCTCAGAATTTTTGAATAGTATCAGCAAAGGCAGCTGTAAAGGCGTCTTTAAAGGCATGTGTTCGCTATTGGAAAACCAATCGCCATTGCTAGCGCCTTCTATGGGAAACTACCTGCTCTTCGAGTTACGGCAGGAAAAGCCTTTCTTAACTCCGTTGTTGATTACGGCGGACCTTTTACTAATACTTTAAATCGAGTTAGAGATAGAAAAACCAACAAAACATATATCTGTTTGTTTGTGTGCTTAAGCACAAAGGCCATTCACTTGGATTTGGCATCAAGTTTGGCCTCAGAAACATTCATCGCAGCTCTACGGCGCTTTGTAGCTCGTCGAGGTTGCTGTTTGAAAATATACTCTAATTGCGGAACAAACTTCGTTGGCGCAGATAAAGTTTTGACTGAAATGATGAAGTTTTCAACCGATTCAGAAGGCATTCAATTTGTTTATAATCCATCTGGGTCACCTCACTTTGGGGGACTCTGGGAGTCGGGGATTAAATCATTTATATCGCGTGATCGGTAAACAGATTTTAACCTACGAAGAGATGTGCACTGTATTAGCACAATTTAAAGCGGTGCTGAATTCGCGTCCATTATGTGCCTTGAGTGCAGACCCGAACGTTTTTTCCTTTTTGATACCTGGTCATTTTTTGAATCTAGAACCAGTCTCGGTTGTACCAGACCCCGACGTGCTAAATACAAAAACAACTCGATTCAATCGTTGGCAGTTGTTACAACAAATCCAGCAAAGCTTCTAGAAGAAGTGGAGTGTACAGTATCTGCATACTTTACAGCAGAAGCGCAAATGGTATTCTAATAAAGTGACTCTAGTAGATATTGAGTCGTTGGTTCTTGTTTGGGTGACACAAACTCCTTCTTTAAAATGGCGATTAGGACGCATTGTTGAAGTGCATCTCGGTAATGATGGGATTATTCGGGTTGCAACCGTGAAACTTGCCTAGGTTTAATGAAATGACCATTAGTAAAGTTAAGTTTATTGCCTATGCAGTAATTTGTTTGTAGTAATCATTATCCTTATTTTGGTGGGCGGTATGTTCGGTCTCTTTTGTTAATATTAAAATTAGTTAAAGCAGACCCTGCCTTTCCCTTCCTATTAAAATCACCTTAATAAAAGATGCTTATTTAAAAGGGCATTACGCAACCTCCACGAACCTGGCACGTGCTAGAAGTGTGGGCTAGAACTGGTTTATTCAATTCTCAACCCTTACAAACGAAAGAGAGTTCTCTGCGAACAGTCGCTTCGTAATGATGCTTTAAACTTTGCATCTTCAATAATTCGCAAAGAATGTTAATAAATAATAATGTGATTAAGTAGCGCAGACGTAAGTGCACTTTGCATGTGTTCTAATTAAATCACATATGGTTTAAGTGATGAGAAACATTGGATTATTGTGCAATTTGCATTGTTATAATAGGCAGAGTAAACCGGCAATGGTTTTGATTCAACTACAGTCCACATAATAGGAAGTTATCGCAAGTACAACGCTAAAGATTCGTTAAAGTTAAATGTAACGTGATGGTTTAGATGAATGTATTTTATGTAGAAACACAAACTAGAGTTATCGCATCCTACTATATTACCGTACTAAGAACCTAACCTTGAATGTGTGACAATTAATATTTAATTCCCGATTGATCTATTAATGGCAATTCAGAATTGAAAACTCAATAATAAATTACAAGGATACATTCAAGTTTGCAAAACTAACGTCAAATAAAACAAATTGCGTCCAATATGTTGTACACGCTATTTTACGAAAATAGCGGACCGTGTTAACTCTGTCATCACATGCAGAGCACTGAACGAACTGCGAATGTAAATTTGACTATATCAGAGTACACGTGCTGGAAATAGAACAACCCAAAAATTTCAATTAAATTATGTTCTAATAAAATTTGGATAATCTTGTTTCGAAATCAAAAATCGACAACGCAATTCCTTGGTTAAAGACCTGATAAACGTTTTTCAACACAGGAAGGATAGCAACCAGAACTGTATAAATATAAATTCGAATTCTGCAGACGACATGCTAGTGCTCACCATAGCCTGGGACTCCTCTCCTCTGCGGTGCTCTCCATAGCCTGCAGGACCTTTCCAAGCAGCGCTCGCCATAGCCTGCTAAATCCTACGCAGTGCTCATCATACCCTGCGTCCTGACCCAACGTTACCCTATCCGCCGCCGTACCTGGAGGCCGTCATCATAGTTCATCAATTCATAATTAACAAACACGTACGAACGTTAAACTCCGTTCCATACTTCACCGACCAGTCGTTATTGTGATTGCATCTGTCAAGCTTTACCACAGGGACAACATCCCCGTAGAAGCATCACCCCACGAAGCCTGCCGAAGAGCTCAGAAAACAACCGAAGACCTTCTGAACCCTCTTTTTCTTGTATATATTGTAAAGTAGTAGTTTTTAAGTGCATATAATTTTATTTCATAATTTCTTTTCACGTAACATTAACCCACCACCAAAAACACGAAGCCCACCGAAGAGATCCGAAGACCACTGAAGATGTCTGGACCTCGTCGACCTGTATATATGTCCTAATCATTATTGTTCAAGTCTACGCTGGGCCTCATAAGCAACCTCCGAAGCTTTCCGAAGAAAGTCGAAGACTTCCGAAGACTTATACACCCCATTAAATGGTGCATACAAACATTTAATCAGTGTTCAAGTTTAATTCTGGCTCCACAGCAACCATGAAGCCATCCGAAGCCATCCTAACTGCTAAATCATTCAATTTCACTTTTTATATTATGTAAATTTGGAACTTATAATGATTTTGCTTATGTTTATTAAACAATGAGTTAAACCCAGCCTACTTGCTTTTAAGACGCCGCCCCCGTGAACGATAACAACCGCGGCTATTTATTTACCAAACGTAATGTCTGCGCGCATGCGCTTTTTGCTAAATTAGCAAAAGAGTACGATAAATTTAGCGGTGGTCGTGCGATAACTCCCTAATATTTCGTTGTTGGATACAGTTTGTAAATATTAAATAGTAGCAGGTATGTTAATTTATGCTATAAAATTTGGCGGTAACATAAATAGTATGCTCAAGCCATATAATTAAAGAATGAAAAGTGATGTGGATGTGGATTGGATGACATCGCTGGAGAATTTGTCGAATGAAATCGTATTAAGTGTTGGCATCTGAAAGTACAACAGAAGACGAATGTACCTATCTCTGGGGATAATATGGATGCAGATGAACTGTAAATTTACTATAGCTTGTTATAATAATAACAATGATATCGATGTTTATGTAGATTTTTATTTATAATCCCCTTGGTAAATTCAAGTGTCTGAATAAATGCATCCAGCAACACTGTTTTAAAACATCTTAAGCATTATTTAACTTTTTCTAACTGTTTGGTTTAAGTTTAAATAAAATATTAACAAGGCGTAAAGATGGATTATTCATAATTAAACGCATTACAAAAAATATTTTGTTTTTGCGCCTCATTAATATTGCAGCGGGCTACTACTATCGCGTTTTTACTAATTTAAAACAAGTAATAGCAAGAGTCTTTATTACTCACTGTTCACAAGTCTAATTAACAGTATATGCCTTATTTATAGATGTTTTCAGTTTAATTAACAATGAATTCACACTAACGAATTTACAAGCACTAATATCTTCTTAAACTAAATTCTTAACCATAGGACTATTAGCAACACTAGCACAACTATTTATTTATTACACTTTTTGTCTTTTTGTCTATGTATTCTACAAGCTGCATGTACATTAGACACGTTCACATAATATAACATTTATGTTTACTCTTGGACTTCCAAAAGCTCAACTATTTAACTGTACACGATATAATTTATATTCGACATTCTGATATTGACTAACTCTGTACTTCATCATCGGTCTTATTTATACCCTGAATTAAAAAGGATTATTCATTCTCCAGTAATTGCTAGAAAATCTCGGTCCATGGATAATATACAGTGCTTACGGCTGTTGTGTGTTTGACGGGTTGCCTAATAGTAGCTCGTTACAATATTTTATTTAAGCTTAAACCAAACAGTTACAAAAACATAAATAATGCTTAGGATGTTTTAAAACAGTGTTCCTGGATGCATTTATTCAGAAACCTGAATTTACCAAAAAAATATAAATAAAAATCTACATAAACATCGATTCATTTCTTTTATTTCAATCATTACAAGTAATATTAATACCACAAGGGTTGTAAACGAACTGATAATCTTTCAAAATAATACAACTGAACGCGTTCTACCAAAGTATTATACATCTTCACGTGATTGTGTGTGATCCTTATTAGCACCATAATAATTAATTAAAAACTTTGGTGCATCCCCGTTTTAAACTTTCTGTAATTTAAAGTCCAATTTGATCTTCCGAAACTTAAAACCAAAGGAGTATTAATTAATCTACAGTTAATATAAAAATACATCTACAGAAATCACTTTGAAAGTCAATAAACTTACTTTACAATTGTTTTACATAAAATAATGTTTGTTGAATGCATCAATTAATAAATTAAAATTAAATTTGCATTGTTGAAGAACTTCACCAGGAAAAATTATAAATATAAAACTGACGCGGTAAATTTTTAAATACTAATTTAATCTCTTGAACATTGTAAATGTGAATCGAGCACAAGTGCCATCTACTACCTTCTTAACTGGAATGGCGTATTGAACATATACTAAAATGATTACTATATCTTTAATGATGCTTCAGATGTTGTTAAACTTTAAGCATTCATCAAGAATATACTAAAATAAATTAATATCCAGTTAATTACGGAAGAAATGTATTTAAAGTTTAGACAGTTTAAATAATTGTACAAGCAACTTATATTTAGTCCGTTTAACAAATTCATGTACACAACACATTTCTGAGCGAAGTGTCTTGTAAAATATATTGTTTTACTAACAGAAAATGTGAGATTAAGATTAAAAGCACTTATGAACATTCAACCAAATCGATACAAAGGTAAAAGATTATTGAAATGTGCTTTTGGATAGACAGGCAATTTATATAATTATTGTGCTTCACGTATGTGGTCGCATACCTCGAGACTATCCAGTGTGTAATTTTTGTATCACCAAAACGAAATTTACAATAACATTAGGTACATAGCCGCATACTAAAGAACGCCTATAGCATATAATTTTTGTAATTGTTCTTCGCCTATAAAAGCATATTGATATATCCTCACATACTAACGTACGTCCATTTACTTGTAATTTATGTAATTATTTTTGATCGCGTAAGAGTACCTTGAAAATTCAAGTGCGGTCCCATACTAACGGACGTTCATTAGTATACAATTTGGTAATTATGCAGCATTTTCTAAACGTAAGTTGATAATCCGTTTACGGTGCCATACTAATGAACCCGCATTTGCATGCAATATGTGTGATAATACAGAGTTAGAAAAATGGACTCTACAAAGTCGTATACGTCTCCATACTAACGAAAGTCCATTCGCATGCAATTTATGTAATCATTCTGCAACTTGTAAAAGTAACCTGAATATTCATATGCGGTCCCACACTAACGAACGTCCATTTGCATGCCATTTATGTAATTATTCGGCATCATGTAAAGGTAACTTGACAGTTCATATGCGGTCCCATACTAAGGAACGTCCATTTGTATGCCCATTGTGTACTTATTCAGCATCCTTTAAAAGTAGCTTAATAATACATATGCGGTCTCATACTAATGAACGCCCATTCGCTTGCATTTTATGTAAATATTCTGCATCTCATAAAAGTAACCTGAAAATACATATGCGGTCCCATACTAAGGAACGTCCATTTGTATGCACATTGTGTACTTATTCTGCATCTACTAAAGGTAGCATGAAAATTCATATGCGATCCCATACTAAGGAGCGTCCATTCGCATGCAATTTATGTACGTACTCTGTATCTGTTAAAAGTTCTTTGAAAATTCATTTGCGGTCCCATACTAATGAACGTCCATTTGCATGTAATTTGTGTGAATATACTGCATCACGAAAAAGTCATTTACAAAGACATATGCAGTCGCATACTAAAGAACGTACATTCGTATGCAATTTGTGTGGTCATGCCGCGTTACGAAAGGATCATTTACAAATACATATTCGGTCGCATATTAATTTATGTCCATTCGCATGCAATTTATGTAATCATTCTACACCCTACAAAAGCGCCTTACAAGTCCATATATCCTCACATATAAACGAACGTCCATTTGGTTGCTTTTTATGTGCTTATTATACACCTTGTAAAAATAACTTGAAAATTCATATGCGGTCCCATACTAATGAACTTCCATTTGCATGCAATATGTGTGATTATACCGCACCAAAAAAGTGTACTCTACAAAGACATATGCGGTTTCATGTTATCGAACGTCCATATGCATGCAACTTGTGTAATTATTTTGCGTCCTGTAAAAGTAGATTGATAATACATATGCGGTCCCATACTAAGGAACGTCCATTTGCTTGCAATTTGTGTAATTATGCTGCATCTTGTGTAGGTAACTTGAAACTTCATATGCGGTCCCATACTAAGGAACGTCTATTCGTTTGCAAACTATGTGATTACGTCTCATCAGATAAATGTAGTTTACAGCGGCATATGTATTCGCATAACAACTAAAATTTATGTAATCATTCTACACACTATAAAAGTGCCTTGAAACTACATATATTCTTGTTTACTAACGAACGTCGATTTGCGTGGTTTTTTGAGCACCTCATAGGAGTAAGCTAAAAACCCTTATGCGGTCCCATACTAGCGAAATTTCATTCGTGTGCAACTTGTGTGATGAAACTTTATCACAGATGGTACTCTACTTAAGCATTTATGATTGCACACTAACAAATTTCTATTTGCCTAATTATTCTGGATTTGTAAAGATGCAAAAAGACCTTAACCATTCATATTCTCTCACATACCAACGAAAATCCTAGTTGTATGTTTTTTTTATGTAATTAAACTTCATCACGAAAAGATCATTCAGACAAATATGTAATTTGTGTGATTATTCTGCCCACAACTAAAATTTCAAAAGACATACACCGCTGCACTAACGAACGCCCAATGGTATGTAATTTGTGCGGTTATAGTGCATTACAAAAAATTTATTTACAATAACTATCAGCATTTTAGAAATCCGTTAACTGATATTAATGTTAGCATTGTTGCTTAAAGATAAATAAAGTATCATTATGCTACAGAATTTTGAAAATAACTAAAGGTTCAAGCTTGTCATCTAAAATTGCAATTTATTTTACATCGAATAAATAAAACTTCCCTTAAAGTGAACTATGTTAGTACTAATTAAGAGTTAGCAGATATTTACAAGGTAGGTTGTGAATAATTGTGTAACATGAACATACAATCTAGAAAGACCTTAAGATATTGCAGGAGTATTGATTTCTGACAAAAACGGAGATAGACGAAAACTTGTGCAGATTAGAAGTACCTACTATAACGTTTTTAGACATTACACGTCCCACAATAATTGGTACTCGTGTAAAATTATTACTGTGTAACGTTCCCTGTAGCAGAAATTATAGCTTTAATGGTGGCGGTAGTGTTATAGAATCACATGCAAATTTAACAAAACAATCTGACATTGGTGGTTTCAACGTTCCTTATATTTACATAAGATTCTATCCAGTTAAAAAGGAAGATACATATTGCTACAAAAAGTTATTTTTATATACATAAGTGCGGATGGTGAAGTATCTCGCAGCGAAGTGGATTATATTAGTAGATCATAAGCTTAATTGGTCAATTATCTATGTATCCGATGCTAATTATTCTATAATTAAGCACAAAGTGGAAAAAAGGCAACCCAATGAAGTTATTGTTTATAATAGTTTCTTACATTCTAGTTGTACACTTTACAGCAGCAAAGTGTACAACTAGAATGTAAGAAACTATTATAAACAATAACTTCATTGGGTTGCCTTTATATATATATATATATATATATATATATATATATATATATATATATATATATATAATACTGAGGTCATAAAAGGACATTAGCAAGCTCAAATTTATATTTATTGCTAATTAGAAAGTTTATAAATGGGTCACGCGAAGTTTGAGCCATGTTTGAACAAAATCGGTTCGTATTTCACAAATTACCAGTAAATATTAAGGTTAGTTGAATATAGCATAACAATCGATTGTAAATATTAATTATTAATAAGTTAGGAAACATAATTTGAGGCGCTAAATTGCGTAAATGCATGTAAAACGTAAATTACGGTAAGCATGATTAAGATTTGTTTTAATATTCTTTAGTATAAATGGTGTAAATAATAAAAGCTTTCAGGTTTATAGCATATTGAAAGCGGCGGTTGTTATTCGTGTTGCACGTGTTATAAATTCTAAGAATGTTAAAGTTGTTGACAGATAACGAATATAAAATCTCGTGAACAAATAATGGCTGAAAAAATATAATGAGGGCAAAACACAGGTGCAGATAGCACGTACGAAAACAATATCGATTTACAGGGAAAAACTATAGTTTGCATGCTTTAATAAAGGAAGGAGTGTAACAGATGTTTAGTGAAACATTTGACTTTGAAAAGCTTGATAGACAGATAAGTTAGGAGCTAGTGAGAGGAAAGAAGACACGCTATGTTTTCGGGAATAGATCGAGCAGTAAGGGAATAGAAATCTGGGGATATTTTACTAACAGAGCACGACTGTTACATTAAATAAACCAGAATAGGATAGATTGCGATAGCGGGGGTTAGGTAAAACAGCGCTTGTGAATAAGCGGAAGAACAACGTCTAAAGATGAAATAAGACGGAAGATTTTGGAAATGAAGGCAGATATATACACGTATACAGAGGGCGTATTGGAGAGGCTAAAAGTAGAACAACAGTTATCGGAGTTTCACGGGAAACAGCGCTGGGTAAAATTTTTAATAAGAATTTCGAGGTTTCGAGCTTGTTGAAAGCGAGAATTTCTTGAATTTTGACGACGGGTAGGAAAGTTTACGTAGAATTTTTCAAGGATAATTGGATAGTTTGTGGAAGTGTTCAACCGTTGACCTGTTTGTGCTGTTATACTAGGAAAAATGCGACAGGGGTGTTGGAAATTGATGTAAAGAGGTGGCTTTTGGAGCTGATATAAACCCGTAGGAGGTGGTGAATCGCTCTCTTCTCGCTTGTCGTTACCTACGATCGCCTACCTAACTACTTAGCAAATTGATTGAGTGAAGTTTCGGTTAAATTAGCACAAGTGGGTGCTCTTATATCTTTGGCTATGCTGTAAATAATCAAAATTATAAAGCAAGTAAGTACAATTTTAGTACTGGGTGTTTGAAGGCGGCGTATGTATTCTGAGTACCAAGCAAATGTATGGATGGACCAGCAAGCGTACGAGAGCATAGTAATGTAGTGCACTTGTGTTGAAGAATTTAATTAGAAACGGTGTGTTCCTGATGGTGAGAGGCCACCTGGAGACAGTATTTGAACGCTCAGTCAAGAAAGAGGATCACGTTGGAGATGGTGTCCTTGTAAAGAACCTGGAGACAGTATTTGAACGTGCAATCGAGAAGGAGGATCAAGTTGGAAATGGTGTCCATGTAGAGAGTACTTGAGACAAAAATCAAGGTAACTCTACTTATAAAACTTTAGTTTGTTGTTGTTGGTGATTTTCTGGGTAACAATTTAGTGATTTTGTGTATTTATTATGTTATAAAGACATTTAATTGATGAGTCAATTTGAAAAGCACTAAATGACAATTTTATGTAATAATTTGATGTTATCACTCGAAGGTGGAAACTTTAATTTTTGTAAAAGCTAAAATGGTTTCAGGAAATTGCAGTGCCGTTGATAAAGGAGGTTTACTATGAGCTCGTATTTGACCTGGGGTATAAAGTAAAAGTTGGAAATAAACCCAGTTACTTTGTTTCAGGATTGATGTAGTATGATTTAAAATTTATTTTCTTTAAACTGAGATATTATTTGCACAAGTAATAAAATGTTTAGAGCTTGAAATACATGAGGGATATAAATTAAATTGACACGTAACAAATTGGAAATGTTAATAAATATTGATGTACTTTTGGCAGTAGCGTTATTTTTAGTAGGTTAGGATTTTCAGGGAACGAGTGAGCAGCCGTGGCGAATATCTTTGAGGAAGCTGGAGGTTTTGACGTTCGAGTGAGAAGCATCTTCAAAGGATATTGTTGTTAGATGGCATAATTGTAAGGCTAGGTGGTAGGGCTTCAATTTTAGGTAGGTGGAAAATTTTGTAATTACATTAAAAATTTTGGGAAATTTCCGAAAGTAAGCTACAGAGCATTTTTTTACGACCCAAGCGTGGGGCTTCAAATAGGAGCTACACAACATTTCTTGAGAGCCCAACAGTGGGGCATGATTCCAGAGCTTAAGCAACACAATAATTTATGACGACCCAATTCGTGGGGCATGATTTGAACGTATGCTACACAACATTTTTCGACAGCCCACAGTGGGGCATGATTTGAGCGTAAGCTACACAACATTTTTGGCGCCCAAGCGAGGGGCTCGATTTCATAAGCAACACAACAATATATATATATATATATATATATAATTAATTGTCGTCAAAAGCACTTGATACTGATTATAGATGATAAGATCTTGTTGAACCAACACGTGTACCAGTTTGTATAGTACAGTAATAATATGATCATCATAATCAACAAATATTTATTTGTTTCAGTAACTAAGTGTTGTGTATTTATGGTAGGTAGATATGGTTAGGCAGCGGCATGATAGAAAGCCTGAATTGGTAAGTTGGGTTAAATAGCATGGCAGCGTATGTACTAGTGTAGCGGCATATTCTTTTAAATATATAAGTTACATCGTGCAGTGTATTAATTCTTTCACATCATAATAAGGTAACTTAAGGTGTCTACCACGATAAACCCACAATATTTGGCGACGAAGTCTGTTAAATGCTAAACATTGGTAGCAGAAAAAGCTCATTTTTTCGCAGTATTTTTAGTTTTGGGTGGTTAAGTAACAAGTAAAATGGCTTTTATTGGTTCCATTGAACAATTCAAAGGAGGCGCAGAGGAGTTTGAATCCTATGTGGAGAGGCTAGACCACCTGTTCAAAGTAAACGAGATGAAAGAAGATATGAAGGTCTCAATGTTAATAACTCTTACTGGACCTGTTATGTATAGTACGTTGAAGAATTTGGTAGCTCACAGTAGCCCAAATTCCCTAAATTATGCAGAAATTATAGAAAAATTAAAGAGCCATTATATGCCTACTAAGTCTGAGATAAGTCAACGATTTATATTTAATCGTTGCAACTGAAAACCCAATCAGTCCGTTGGTGATTATACCATTGAGCTACGTCACTTGGCGAATTTCTGTAATTTTAATACTTTCCTGGATGATGCTCTAAGGGATAGGTTTGTCTACGGGGTGATGTCGGAAACCCTACAAAAACTGCTCTCAGAAGCACAGCTCACCGTTAGCAAAGCATGTCAAATTGCTCAAGCGCATAAAATGGCAGATCAACAAGTCAAGTTATTAGGTTCAAATTCGCAACAAATACAGGCGATAATCAAGCTACGTAAGAATGGTAAACCTGTGATCCAGTGGAATAAGGGGTAAAATTCTCATGTCGTTGCAGTTGTCTCTACGGAATCCCATAGTCAGTTTTGAAAACCAGAAAGCACAATCCAGTTAAATGTCTAGCGATTCACTAAAGTTGCTTCACGGTTAAGAAAAAAGGTCACACAACGAAAGCATGTAGAAGTAAAGGCATGGTACAGTCAGTGTCGGCTCAAGAGCCAGAGGTCTGTAGTGAAGAATTGTGTTTTTTAATGGGCATACACAATCTTAACTATAAGAGGTCGCAGTCTATAGGTTTAAAAAGTTTTAATAAAATTGTTAACTTTGAAGTAGATACTGGGGCATGTAAAACAGTAATGCCAGTAAAACTATTTTATAATTTATTTCCAGAGGCAAAACTAGAGCCAGTCTGTTATAAATTAAATTCAGTATCAGGTCATGATGTCAAGGCTGAAATTATAGTAGTTATAGATAAGGGGGAACAAAAACTTGCATTATCACTTAGCGTTATAAAATCTCATATTACTTCAGCTCTCTTGGGAGTAGATTGGTGCGATAAATTATTTCCAGGGTGGAGGAAATCATTTGAAATCACTTATATCAATCAACTGAAGTCAGTTGATTACCAAACACTGGATAGTTTAGATTATATTTCAGAAATCGATAGTAAATTTAAGTCATTATTTGATTCAGATCTAACTAACCCTATAAAAAGCTTTAAAGTAAATTTACAAATCAAGCCTAGAGCACTGTTCATTTTCAAAAAAGCATATACCTTGCCATATGCGTTACGGGCTTTAGTCGGGAAAAACTTGGGGTATTACAAAAAGCAGGTATAGTGAAACCAGTTACAAATGGTGAGTGAGCTTTGCCCACTGAAGTAGTGCCAAAAAAAGGTAATGATGTCCGCATATGCGTAGATTTTAAGGTAACCGTAAATAAAGTCTTGGTACCCGAACAATATCCGCTTCCTTCTGTTGAGGATATATTTTCAACTTTAGCTGGGGGAGAAATTTTCTCAGTCTTAGATTTGACAGAGGTCCTTTTTGACCTACAATTGGAAGTAGACGAAGTCTCACAGAAATTAGTTACAATAAATACTCACTTAGGGTTGTACCAGTATACACGTCTTACTTATGGTATTTCTAGTGCTCCATCCATATTCTAGTCTGTAATGGATAGAATCTTATCGGGTTTACCAGTGGTAAACTGTTCTTTAGGCGATATACTAATAGCAACAAAGTCCCTGAAAGAGAATTTTAATATGGTGGTAGAAGTACTATCACGTTTGAATAAACATGGTGTGAAGGTAAACAAGTCGAAATGTTTTTTGTTTAGGGATGATGTCGAGTATTTAGGTTATCGTACAGATAAATCCGAAATTCACCCTATGGAGGAGAAGTTACGAGCCATAAAGGAGGCTCCTGAACAGGATAATATAACACAATTGAGGTCGTATATTGGATTATTAAATTATTACGGGATATTTATCTCTATGATTTCTTCTCACTTAAAACCGTTATATAAACTTTTTGAGGAAAACATTGATTTTGTGTGGTCATCAGAATGAAAAGTACGTTTGTTAAAAGTAAAAATTTAATTTGTCAATATCAAATATTATAACACTTTGATCCGCAAAAACCAATAGTAATATCGTGTGATGCAAGTTCCTATGGGGTCAGTAGTGTGATTAGTCACAAAATAAATGGAATGGATAAACCAATCTTTTTTGCGTCTAGTACGCTTTCAAAAACAGAACAAAATTATTCGCAACTCGAACGAGAAGCACTAGCTATTATATTTGGAGTAAAACGTTTTCATAAATTTATTTATGGTAGACCTTTTACCCTGGTGACGGATCATCAACCATTAAAAGCTATCTTTAATCCAGACAAATCAATATTGGTTATGTCTGTATCAAGATTAATAAGATCGGGAATTATTTTGTCTGCATACAATTATGCAATAGAGTATAAAAAAGGTTCAGAGTTGATAGAAGCCGATGCTTTATCACGACTCCCCCTTGTTGACACCACACACGTTGATTCAGCAATAAACTCGTTTAATTTAACAAACGAACTACCATTGTCTAATATAGATGTAGCACACGAATCAAATAAGGATGTTCTTATATCAAAGATTATAGATTTATGTTTAAGGGGTTGGCCCAATGAAATAAATGATGACAATTTAAAACCATTTTTCAGTAAACGGGATCAATTATCCATCGAAAAGGGATGTGTTCTATTAGGTAGTAAAATTATAATACCAAATAGTCTTAGATCAAAAGTTTTAGAAGTACTTCATTCAAATTACATTGGAATTGTTAGAACAAAGGTGTTGACCCGTTCATCTATATGGTGGCCTGGTCTAAATGATGATATTGAGATGATGGTCGCAAAATGTAGAATTTGTCAGCTAACGCAGAATAACGCGAGTTATGTATCCCGCAATTTACCCATATATATTGAATAATGGAATCTAATAAGAATTATTAGAAATTGTTAAATAAAGTATAAGTTCATTGCAACAATGTAATACAAGGATAACCCAGAGAGGTTATTAACAGTTCATGAGAACGAATATGCAACTTTGTATCCGAGGGGGCAGTGATACTGCAGGTGGCAGGTCACAGACGGTTAACATACCGTAATTACCTAGAAATAAGATTGTTACAATGTAAGTGTAGAATTAAGAGAATAGCAGACATGAGATCTGCAAGTTCCCACAGCCATGTGAGGGGCAGGTTATTATAAAAAGCCCGGGAGCTCAAGGCCCGGCAGTCAGTCTTTGAACTCCATACTTCGTTGTTAAAGCTACTCACCTTATTACAATTAATTTAATGTTTTCGAATTAAAGTTATTTTTACAATTATTCAAAATTCCATGTTAATTTCTGTTTTAAGATTAAATAAATTTGTTAAGAGTTTGGAAACGTTTTTTAAAAACACCGCTCCAAAGGCCCGAACCTTAACTGGCGCAGTCGTACGGATGTCAAAAGGGCACTATAATCCAAAAATCGGAAGATTGGTGACCATGAATTTCAATTCGCAATTTTGACAGAACTCAAATCAGGTTGGAGGAAGTACACAAATCGACCGAATCCAGCACAACAAATCAACGTGGACAAGATACAGCATCCATCGAGCCCACAAAAAAAAACAGATGAAGAAATTAATGTAAGTTCATTTTCATTAAAACCAATTGATCTCACAAACTATAATTGATATATGCTAGTTTTATTATTTTATTGTTATTTTATGCCAATATTTTTTTGAAAATAGTTTACAAAGAGAAATTATTTTCAAACCCCTACCATTTTTAGTACCTCTTCGTTCTTAACTTTGTCTGTCTATGATATCTTCATCATACGTCTGTAGCACCACATTTTAAAGACTTCTACCTGTTTCTTGTACGCTTCTCCTACTGTCCAGGCATCACAGCAGTATAGTGCTGTGCTGCACACATACGTTTTAAGCAATCTTTTCCTTGTTTCTATGTTTGTTATATTTGAACAACACAGTAGTTGCTTTTTCTTGTTAAATGTAGCACGACCTTGTGCTAATTTTTGTTTTATATCTTTTGCGCTTTTCCCATCTTGCGTTATTTGGCTTCCTAGGTAGCAGAAAACCTCAACCTCTTGTAAGTTCTTGTTATATATTTGTATTCTTGTTTTTGATTTATTTTCCTCTCTTTTGCATACTAGTATTTTAGTTTTATTTTTGTTAATTTTCATACCGTATCTCTCTGTTCGAACCGTTTCTATTTCATTAAGAGCAGCTTCTAACTCTTCCTTGCTAGATGCTAATACGGCTATATCAACTGCAAATCTAAGCATATCAATTTTTTGTCCCTGCATAGTAATTCCAAATGTCTTCCTGCATTTGACAGTATTCGTTGCCTCTTCAATGTACAAGTTAAACATTAATTGGGATATGGCACATCCCTGTCTCACCCCTTTCCTAATGCTTACTTCTCTACGTTCCTGCTTTATTTATATTACTGCTGTTTGCTCTTTGTATAAGCTATGTACTATTCCTCTATCCATATAACCCATTCCAATCTTTTTGAGTATTTCGAACATTTTTTCCATTTTACATTGTCTAATGCTTTTTCCAGTTCTACAAACCCCTATATACACGCTTTCTCCCTTTTCAAATGGTTTTCTCTATTATCACTCTCAGAGCTAAAATAGCCTCCCGTGTTCCACTGTTTCGCCTAAACCCAAATTGATCTTCTCCTAGTATTTCTTTCTACTTCCTTTTACTAATGTTCTATTTTTTCGTTTTGCCTTTCCATTCTGCTGTGTCGAACACAGTATAATCTAAAATAACCTCTTTGTCCCGACAGAAATTCATCAATTCGCCTGAAACATATTCACCCCCATTATCACATCTTAGTTTTGATGTACTGAACCCAAACATTGCTTTTGACAGAAAAAAATTCTTGGAATTTTAAAAAGTCCTCACTCTTTTATTTTATTAAATGCACTGATGTAAAATTGGAAAAATCATCAATGAAGGTAATAAAATATCTGGAACCGTCATAAGCTGAGGTGTGATTGGTCCACATAAATCACTATGAACGATTTCTAACAATTTTTTGCTTCTATTGAAGCATATTTATTTTCCACAACCCCTTTATTTGAATACTTTGACTTAGAATTATTTTTAGTCTCATAAACTTTGGTTTTGGTAAAATATTTAATCCTATAATTATAAAGTAACCGGTATACTTTTGTTTTATTGTTTTTGTTTTGTTTTCGAAAATTTTCCAAGTACGATTAATTTTGTGTTCAGGTTTAAATAAGTTTAATCTAGAAATCCTGTAGTTTTCGATACAAGATCACGCCTAGTGCGTTTGGTTTCAATACGCGACACCGAGCTGCAACGTTCAAAACTTGTCAGTCGCTTCTTATCTGTCGTAGAACGAAGATGTCTTTCCCGACTTCTAGAGCAGGCGATTGGAGAATCGCATTGTGTTTGCGACCTCCTTAGTTGTAGAAAGACGTGGGGTGATGTTAATCAATAGTTCGTATATTATTATTTAAATATCCTGTCTAATCTTCCCGTTTTCTTGCAGCGCGGTTATACGAAGTTAAATGATGTTATTTTAAGTTATATCCAATTATATCAAATTAATTTAAACTATAAAATTTTATAATCTTTACGGCTAACAATGTAATAAATTTTTACAACTGGAAGGCACATTTAAAATATGCTTCAACTGTAAATGATGGTTTGCCGTATGAAATTTCCTACGATGGCACTTATACAAAGGCGTAACTTGGTGGTAATTTGGACTAAAAAATTTCTAGCTCACTTCTTTTGAAGTGGTCATCAATGTCATTGCTTAGCACCGGTCTGAACACCCGTTCTTCCCTTTTCGTAAAATCCGAGATTGATAGTAAGAGGCCCTAGTGGAATACGGCTGTTATTTGTTTGTATGTACTTCGTTTGCCACATTTTATGACGTAGGAATACATATGGTGAGTGTTGATAATAAAAATCTCCCTTGCTGTCCAAGTCCAACGATTTTACTTTTGAAGGTCATTATAGTATAAATATTTCATTTTTAAATAAGAGTAATTTATTTAATCAGAGATTCAGCATATTAGACTAGAAGTTGAACAAATTCTCAGTAAAAATTAAATAAACATTTAATTTGATTAATCATTGCTTACGTTTAAAGGCGCAAAATTTAACTAGAGGCGACTACAAAATTTCAAGATCAACTAAAATTGTACCGATAATATTTTAGTTATAATAAATGTAAATATTTTTGTATTAACAGTTATTAATGGTGTCCTAAACGACATGAGGTATTCATCAGTGAGAAATTATCAATCATAAAATTTTATCTGCAAGGTATTGAATCTTTGATGAAAATATCAATCCAATTTTAACCGTATTTACATATCAAGTAGGTGTATAAAATGTAGGTCCAGTACAACTGAGGACAGAGGTATATCTTTCATATTTCTGTTGAGTTATCTAGCGGCACAAATAACCGTCCCTTGTGATTTAAATATATATATATATATATATATATATATATATATATATATATAAACTTTTTTTGCAGGTACAAGATTAGGTGTGTGACAACAGAGCCTTTGTGCTCAGAAGCGTTGATACACTAAGTGGTTTCTACTTTTACCAATTAGTGCTTTCTCGTTAGAAACAAAAAATTAACAAAGTAGTGGCGCCTTGATATTATCCGTTAATACCTACCCCCCTGATAGTCTCTTGGAACAACCGCGGAAGTTAGAGTTCCAAGTTAGTCCGGAAGATTCCAAAGGTCGTTATTTTAAACCATCCCAGATTCAGTGTTTCGACTTGAAATTTTTAGTTCACCTTAATTTAAAATTATTATAATTACAGTCGAACAGTAATGGGAACGCTCAAACGTTATACTATATCTCGTACCGAATGACTTTTTTGACATTTTACCTGTAGTGCAGGGTTCACAAAAATCAATATTGGAAACTTGAACATTTTCAAACTTTTTATGCCAATGCATAAAATCATTGCTATCAACATCTGCAGTTTCACATTCACTTTTAACATTCTCAAAACTTATTTTATATAAATTATCCTTTGTTCTAACACCTATAATACTACCCTCTTTTTATTAACTTAACTACACCCTCTACAAAAACTAGTTCAATTTCTGACATTTCTAATTTTTTGACAGACAACAAATTTTTCCGCAAATTAGGTACATACAGAGCATTTTTTTATGGTACAATTAACTTTCTTTTGTCCTACAAAACTGACAACGTCTACATTTCCCACTCCAGTTGATCAGTGCAATCAGAGTCTATAACGAACTCTATACAATTTTTATCACTACAATCATCTTGTAGATTACCCCATTAACCTCCGATATAAAGCTAACACTTTATAAATCCTCTCAAATACCACTCAGCTTACTGGTTGATGCCGTTGACGGGCCTTGTTCAGTAGAATTACTTTAATTTTCCATAGCTCGCTAACCTCGACCTCTTCCTCTATAACCACCCCTAAAATAGTTTCTTGTATTCCTCTGCCTCTACTTCTTTAAAATGTTCTATTCGTCATTGAACCTGCTTTATTATATTCATATTTAGGCCTATTTGACTCTTTATTTCCAATTTGTGATACTCCAAACTTAGCATTCATTAACCGGGTTTTATGTTCTCTTTTAAAGTGGCCAGGTTTACCACATCTGTAGCATCCTGTTTGCGCACTGAATGCTGCCTGTTAAACAGTTTTAGCTTGATGACCTCTTTTGTCCAGTTGCCGTTTCTCTTCTTCACTTAACAATCTCCCTTTTACATTTTCAAGAGTCAATGACTCGGTAGGTAAATTTTCAATGATCATAGCAACCGCTCCATATGACTTTGAAGGCGACAGAAGTAGATTGCATATTAAATCCTTTTCATCAATCGTTACCCATGTGGCTTTTGTCTCAAAATTTTCTCAAACTCCTCAATGAAGTTTTGTAATGATTCGCTTTCTTCTAGTTTCATGGATAACATCCTTTTTTTTAAGAAATAATTGACCTGGCAGATCTTTTTTTCGAACTTTTTTTCTAATACTTTCCACATTTCATATACAGTCTTCTTATCTCTTAAACTTTCCAAATGTGCATCGGAAACACACTGAACAATTTGTGACTTTGCCTTATTGTCAAACTTTATAAAACTCCTTTTCTGTTCTTCGTTAAATTGCAAGGTATTTTTGTTTTCTTCTATGTATTCTTTGACACTATTTTCACATAATATTATCTCCATTCTAAATCTCCAGTTAATATAATTACCGCCAGATAATAATTCAATATTATACGTTTTTTCCCTTCTTGCGCCATGATTTCACCTTTATTGAATTCTTTTTTATGTTTCACTGCCTGGGCCAATAACCTGTTGATTTTTACTTCTGGTTTCTTATTCTAAAATAAGACACAATCCTACTTTTTATGCATTTTATTTTTAGCCACCAAATGCACCAAAACACTTAGTCTTACATTTTTGCTTCTGCTAGAAGATGGTCACCGCAGTCCCCTCCATGGCAACACAAAATATCAATCTCGGCTGTTGCGTGCTTAAAATTGAGAAGGATGCCTCGGTTATGTAATTATAAATTTTGTTTGAAACAGTTTTTATTTCCACTGTGGAATAATTTAAATATAATATCAAAATTATGGAAATATGGAAACCATTTCAATTTGGAGAGGGTTATAAAATTCAGAATTTAAGCATGTTATGTTTTTTTTTTCGTGGCAGCCTCGTTGAGCGCCAAAAATGTTACGTTACGTAATTCGTGGCAGTCCCTGTTCGGGCTCCAAAGTTATGCTACGTTGGCTCGTAGCCGTGCGTAACACAAAGAAAATCAAAGACATGACCGGGCTCAATCGGAGATTAAAGGGGGTTGTAGAAAGCAGACCAACATACAATGTACGCGGCTGTAAGGAGTTAGTGATAATACCTGCAAGAAAAATAGTCAAGCAAACCTGAAAAAAAAGAAAAAGCATAGCAGCAATGATAAGGCTAAATTATTCAGTACTTTGTAGAATGTAAAAAAAAACTGTTTGGATAATCTATATAATATAACAACGGTAAAAACAGTATAAAAATTTTTAGTACAAAGTGAGGTAATATTGGGGAGTAGCAGAAACGTTTCCTCACACACCAATTAAACATAAATCAGACAAAATGTTAACAAAAGATAAAGAGATAAGACACCATTGGTATGAGTAATTCAGTAGTATTGATTGTTCTTTCTTTCTTTTCTTTTTTTTTCTTATGTTTTAAAATAGCCTGCAAGTCTTTTGTAAAAGGTATCAGAACGACAAAGATATGGTAAAGCAACGGATAGATATTTAAAGTAATAACAAGTAGAAAATAGTTCAACTTACAAAAGGTCCTTCAGTAACGTTTCCCTACAATTGAAGTGTGGGATTCACGATGTCCTGCACTAACGAAGCACTTCACCCTTGACTGTGCGGGTGTTGATGGAACTTATCCCACGTCACACTAATCACACCTACGCATTTCACTGGTGTTCGCAGCAGACATTATCATACTGATGGAACTACGTAGCATTGATAAATTTCTTGTTAATTCTATTTCCTGAGGCACTAATTTCGAAATATTTTGTAACACAAATCGTAAGAAAAAATGGTAATAAAAATTTAGAATCACGGGCTGTCAAGGCGCGACATAATGCATTAAACTAAAAGTAACGTGAGGTGTTTTATTTGCTACCTATGGTAACAAAGAAAAATCGAATGCTTTTGAATAACGAAATCTGCGCAAACAACGATCTATTTTAGATTCGTTGGGGTTAGAAAAATTCAGAAACTACAGTATCACTGTATTTAAATAATCCAAAGTATGCGCTACTCTGAGAAGAAAAAGACCGCGAAACTAGATCGCACACATTAATCCTAAAGAAAGAATCGGTCAGTTTAGCAAGTTCCACGACTATTATTTCACAAGACAAACAACTATAAACCACAAATTAGTAAAGTACGCGTAAGCAAATAAAACCGTCCGTCAAATGTTCCGTAAAGCACACGTGCCTCGAATTTAACAAGCTCTACTACTTTTAGTTCAAACCGAAAAGCAACAAAAACAATTTGTAGAGCAACGCGTATCACTAAAACAATCCAACACGTTACGTATAAAGCATACTTCCTTCAAATGTCATCAGAACTACACGGCCTACAATTAATATACAACTTTTATTTCACAAGAACACACTAAAATCGCGCCGCGCTTGTTCCTGAACAATTCGAAATTGATCCCGCATTAAATCTCACTATTCTCAAAAGCAGAAAAGAAACAGTATTTCCAACGTAATTAATATATAGCAACCAAGAACAAAACTACAACTCTGCACTCTAATCTGTTTATTTAAACTCGTTGTTACCATGAACTCTTGTCGACGACTATCACGACTTCGTTAATAACATAAGGCCCATACAAAACGTAAATGCACCATCCTATCTAATAACTAATTACAGTTGTTTATCATTTTCGATAAGCCGGAAAGCAATTTACGAATAATCCAATTTAAAACTTCGTTGCAATTTATTTATTAATAATACGATGCACTCGCCTAAGGAGTTAATAAATATCCAATATAAAAATAGTAATTTGTAGAAATGTATTTATGAATTGAGGATAGCGTAAAATGTTCAAACTATAAAAATTCACGTTACAAGCATTCTACCTATTTTAATAGGTTAGAAAATTATAAATTAGAACTATCCATATTCAAATTTACTTTTATGTAGATAAAAGCTTGGTATTATTTGATTTCCTATAAATATTTATTTTGTGACGTTATGGACGGGACTGCGGTGAACATCTCCTTAACTCCAAGCATTTTGGCGTTCAATGGTTGGTAACTGATAAAAAATATTACCGCTTAGAACCGTTGCGGCTATAACTGGTCATTCGCCAAAAAAGATCTGAAGTTAAGTAATATATTAAATTATTCTCTTACTTATACTAACCTAAGTTGCAAATAGCGCTAAATATCAACAAATATGGCGTTTTATAATTGATATTTCCACTACCATATTGGAGAAGTTTAGTGTTGAATTTTGTGATTGGTTGTTGTTTGATACAGATAGCGATATAAATCAAATTTAAGTTACCGTATTAGTTAATTATAAGCATAACGGAACTTTTATAAGGAAAAAGAATGCAACCCCAAACTATAAGTGTACTGTAAAACCTATTGTATATTAACAAAAGGTGTGAGGTGTTAAAAGAAAATGCCATTATGAACGTTCAATCAAGTCGATGCAAAATAGAAAAGTATTGGAATATGCTATTTGCATAGTGAGACAATTATTGTGATTATTGCGCATGACCAATAATTGATATAATAAGACCTGTTTGTTCTTGTCGCCAGAAACCGTCCGTTTGTATGAATTTTAAAACAAAGAAAAAAGAAAGTAATTTACAAATAATGCAAAACTCGTCACATTCTAAGGCACCTCTTTTGGCGCGCTATTTATATAATTATTCTGCATCCTGTAAAAGTTCTATTATAGTTGATTTATTTTCGCATACTAACACGTGCTCTTCGTGTGACTTTTCTGCAAATATATTCTAAAATACCATTAGCTGTCGCATACTAAGAAACATCCATTCCCATGCAACTTATGTTATTATTCTGCATAACAAAAAGGTGATTACTCAGACATGCAGTCTCAAAATAACAAACATTCATGCGCATCCAATTTATGTGAGTATTTGACATCTCAAAAAAGCAGTCGAAAAGACCATTTGCCGTCGCATACTAAAGAAAGCCAGTTTCCATGTAATTTGAATAGTAATTCTACATCACGAAAAAGTGATTTAAAGATACATATACGAACACATGTTAACAACCGTCCATTCTCATGCAATTTGTGTAATTATTCTGCTTCGCAAAAAAGAACTCTAATACGCCATCTACTATCGCATGTTAAGGAACGTTCATTTCTATGCAATTTGTGTAATTATTCTGCAGTACGGAAAAGTGAATTAAAAGAACATGTACAAACGCATACTGACCAACGTCCATTTGCATGCAATTTTTGTGATTATTCCGCATCACGAAAAAGTACTTTAAAACGTCATGTGTTGTCGCATACTAAAAAACGTTCATTTCCATGCAATTTGTATAATTATTCTGCTGTACAAAAAAGTGAATTAAACAAACATATACGAACGCATACTAACGAACGTCCATTTCAATGTAATTTGTATGATTATTCCGCATCGCAGAAAAGGACTAAAAAGTCATTTATTGTCACATGCTAAGAAACGCCCTTTTCCATGCAATTTGTGTAATACTCTGCAGCACAAAAAAGTTGTTTAAAAGAACATATACGAACGCATAATAACGAACGTCCATTTTCATGTTATTTGTGTGATTATTCCGCCACACAGAGTGGTGCTCTAAAAACCCATTTCCTGTTACATACCAGGGAACGTCCATTTCTGTGCAATTTGTGTGATTATTCAGCAACACAAAAAGGTAATTTAAAACTATATTTGCAATCGCATACTAACGAACGTCCATTCAGATGCAATTTGTGTAATTATTCCGCATTACAAAGAACTACTTTAGAACGTCATTTGCTGTTTCATACCAAGAAACGTTTATATCCATGCGATGTGTAAAAGTGTTCTGCCGCACAAAAAAGTAATTTAAAAATGCATATACGCACTCATTCTAACGAACGTCCTTTTGCATGCTATTTGGGTGATTATACCGCATCACGGAAAGGTTATTTACAAAGTCAGATGCCTTCGCATACTAAGCAACGTTCTTTTGCATGCAATTTGTGTGACTTCTGCTTTAGAGAAAACTACTCTACAAAGTCATTCGATATCGCATACTAAGTAACGTCTATTTGGGTGAATATTCGTTATTTACAAAAACATATTCGGTCAAGTGAACGTCCATTTGTTTGCAATATGTGATTATTTCGCATCCGAAAAAATAATCTAAACGCACGTGCTATTTCATATTAACCAACGTCCATTTGCACACTTTTATGTAATTATGCTGTATCAGAAACTCTGTTGCTTAGACCTATACAAATGCATACTAACGAGTATCCATTCGCATGCACTTTCTGTGATTATTTCACATCAAAAAAGAGTACCCTACAATTACATTTACGATCCCATACTAAAGAATATTCATTGGCACGCAATTTGTGTGTTTATTCTGCAACACATATATGGTATGCTTCGTTGTTTATTCATCAGTTTGAAATCAACCGTGTGTACATATGAACATCTATTTAAATTAACTTTTGCGGTTATTGCACATCACCGGAAAGTTACAAAATATTTGTATAGAACATTGTACATTAAGCAATTGTAGACAAATTTAAAACTTATTGTATCAGGCAAGCAGTCTAAAAATTCAGAGTAACTGAAAGAGACATACCTAACAAAACTAATTCAATTTAAGGTTCGTTATATGCTAAATTGACGCTAGGGACTTTTGAATTTGCTAACATAACAGAAAGGATTATGCCAACTAGCGAGAGTAGTGAGGGGGTGGATTCTATGAAAACAAAAGGAATTCTTTCAGGCTTGTACAACTTTAACTCGTGCAACCTACTTGGAAAAGCTCTCTGAATTGTCAGTTAAATCATTAAATGTTGGGCGCCAACTTACCTAACACTTTCGTCTTGGGTCTTAAATAGATGGTGAGTAATCTATAAGATGACTAAAGGATTAATATTTTTGACTCAACAGTCACAGCATAATTAATCTTAAAAGGTCAGATTAATATTGTTGGACACTGCATATTCTGATTTGATAAAAATCAGTGTACAGTAAGTGTTTTATTTCGATAAATTTTCAGTTCTATTTAAGGAAATTCAGGTCATAAATTTAAAAACCACTAAATGATTGGTTTTTATCTTTGGAATACCTATGTAAATGAGGGAAAACTTTTTACAAATTTTAGTTATATAAAGTAGAATTAATATTGTATAGACACATGTACAATTATAATACAAAGTAAACTCCCGATAATAATATATGCATATTCGGACAATGTAGCTCATTACTCAAAAAGCACATACGCTTATTCAATAAAACCCAAAGGTATCAAGTGACATAATTTAATTACATCATTCAATACAAAGTAAAAGTGTTTTCAATGTACTTATTTAGATTGATGAGAAAAGATAATAGCTGCGGAAGCGTGGCCTTTTGATGAAGGGACCATACGGAATCACGCCGGAATCGCGTGTTTTAATGCAAACTTAGCAGGAAGACTTGGAGCATGACATAACCCCCACCAAACGTAAACAAAATGGAAACAACGTCCGGAGATAGACAGTGGATGGAAAACTATGTATTAATTATTCGCGAGCAGGTGATTGAAAGGTTAAAATGTAGTCATGCGGACGAGTAATAAGGCGAGAGGCACCGCGCTGTTAGGGTTGGTGCGACGATAAATTGAAAGTAAAAATAACAGTTACAAAATATAATTGTGGATTTATTGTAGGGGATAAATACGCAGCGTGTAGCTTATTCTGTTGAACCATGCTTGTACATGCATGGTAGATTTTAATTCACGGGTTTGTGGAATTAATGTCGTTACGATTGGTAAAAAAAAGGGGTTAGAGCATAAAGAGTTCAATTTTCCAATAACTTTGAATTTTATGTTGAGTGTGTTAAGGGAGCTGTATGGGTTGAATAACCAAAGGAATTGTTACAAGAAAGATTGATGCTGTTGCATATCCTTAAATTTTCTGCAAACCGTGAGTGGAATGAGTATTTATGTTTAGAATTCTTAATTATGCACTTGTGGATTGAAAATGTAAATGCGTATGAAATAGGAAATTAATCAAAACGAACGTAATTATTTTGTTGGACTGAATTAACGACGATATTAATATATATTGGTTTTAAATGTAAGCTTTATTAATGAAATTATTGTTGGTAAAAGAATAAAGGTTTAGTATTTTGAATGGATAATGAAATGATATAACAAAAAGTTGGAATTTAATTGCTTCCTTTATTGGGTATTAAATGCATTTCCAGAAATTGGAATTTATAATATCGTTTAATTAAATATGGGAAACTGGAAAACTTGGAGTAATGATAGCAATATTGATGGAATTGAAATCATGATTCTGTTTGGATTCGCTTAATTAATGCCTTGTCAGTTTGTGGTTAAGAAATTAGTTTTCTTTTTAATTAATATTCCTTTTAGTAATACCTGGCCAGATAGAAGTTCACAAATTATATATTTTTTAAGTATATTAGCATTTTTATTGCAATTATTTAATATCAATTGAATAATATATATATATATATATATATATATATATACATATATATATATATATATAATATAATAAATAGATATAGATATATATATATATATATATATATATATATCTACGATATTGCCGTACGCCCGGTGTATTTAACGCTCAGTTGCAAGCTACTCGTCACCTCTCTGTTCCTCTGAAATTAATCTAAAATAATTTTAAAACCATTACAGTTAGATTTATGTCTCGACTAGCTCAGTTTTACCCTGCACAGAGTGAACGACGATATGATAACAGAATATTTACCCACTCCCCTCTAACACTTCATATACCAGAATAAGACAAACAAAATTCACCCAATTTTGTATAATAGGTTAAGAAAATGTACAATTTATAACTCTACGTCCTTGTAATATTACTAGCTATAAAAGCTTTTGAATCATATGAAAATAAATATTCTTATTAAATTTGTTCACTCCCAAAATTTTAAGCAATTACAGCCAGCAAAAAATATTATGTTTTATATCGAAGGCTTTGTTGAACGTTTAACGTAATTTATACGTATCAACCAAGATATTTTTGTTTACCTTTTACACAAAAATTACCTATATAACATTTGAGTTTTATGCTTACGAAATACTTGAAATAAGACATGCAATATTCAAGAAAATATGAATTTAGGTTCTGACTTTGTATCTTTCCGTTGACTCCTACGGACGCTTCGTGACCCAGCTCGATTGTTAGTTCCAGTCGTTGACCCTTAGCTTGGCTTTTAACCCAGTAATCCACAGTTTTCCAATAACTTGTAGACGTACTTTAGTGAATCCTTTAGTTGATTATTTAGTGTAACATCATCATTAGATTCTTATTTATATTATTACTTAGATGATTTCTTAGATGATTACTTAGAGAATTTCTTAGATCCTCACCCGGATTCTTACTCAGATAGTTTCTTAGAACATTACTTAGAGCCCTAAATTAATAAATGGTAAAGATTATCTTTACTTTAATTAAATTAAACTTACGTTTTTAATACTAACGGCAAATTTTTACCAACTCGTAATTCACGCGCACTTCTACTATTTTTCACTTAAATTTTATTTTGTCACTTTTGACTTTACTTAATTTCAGATTCACGTAATAAATTCCTTTTGACTGGTACAGCCGTGCGTCATTAATGGAATGAATGAATCATCAGTTTCGGTTCCTTATATATAGATCAAGTTCGTTCCCTCCTATCTCTTAACCTGTTGGGTTTTATTTAAAATTGCTTACTCTATGCATTTAACTTTGCACGTATTTCAACGTTTTGTTTTGGGATTTGCTAACAAGTGTTGTTATTTATGCTTGAAATATTACATAGACATAAATTTTGTAGAGAAATTCTGCACGTATACCAAAATTTATGATTCTATATTTTGTTTACCCATGCCGGGCTTTACAAAAATGTAGCAATTTCTACGTTTATAATGTCACGTGCGTCTTTTGCCCCAATATCTATACCTTATGGCGTTATGAAATATACTCGTTTTTCTAAAGTTTGTTTTATGTTTTATTGCCTTCTATTCCTTACGAAATGCGTCGAGTTTGAAAGAGATTTGTTTTACGTTTAAATATGCCTAATTTGCATTTATTTGGAGTTCATGAATGCTTTAAATGTTTCTAAAATGAATTGAGTTGCGCCCAGAGTTATTTGTTTTACCAAATGTGGTTCAGTTATTGCAGAATGAGCTTCCTATTATTTTATACAAGATGAATTGTATTTGCTTTGGCGGTTGAGAATGTTTGAAATGTTTAGAAATGTATTGAATGACTTCCAAAATTATTTATTTTGATTAATGTTTTTAAGTTACTACAGAATGAGCCTCCTTTTATTAATTGTGGTTAGTTGTTGATTTTATACAAGGTGATTGGAATTTACTTTTTGCATAATGGACGAATTATGTACTTTTTATAATTTAAATGTTTGGTTTTCTTTATTTTATGATGTTCACATGAATTACACGTGAGCGTGCAAGTACGTCGTTGCATGTGAAATTCCACATAATACTTTACCAAACCACGGAATTAGACTTATTCCATCTGATCCTTTACTATCCTTAGTGAGAATGTTGCTAGGTTGAAGGATTGAGAAGATAGCAGAGATTAATGCTTGTTTAATTAATTCGTTTATTTCTTTCTGTCATAAATAACAGTTTGCACTGAATTTGCTACTTAAACCACGAGTGCCTAATTCACCTGCATTCCACAGATACAGATGTGCGGTGTATATCACTAATAATCAAGTCTTAAGACAACCGCTATTTTGAATGCTTTATTATCCAAGAAAAATTAATATTAAAATTAATTGTTTTCAAAACTGTTCATGTAGTCCTAAGGATTTCTTTGATTTTGTTAAAGCTATTTGTTCCAATAATAATAATGGATTAGAATATGATGATGATGACCCAGAACCAGGTTTATCAATTAATTCCGGCACAGAACAAATGCCACAAGAATATTTTGACACCAATGAACTCACAATAGTAGTTTTTCGAATTGAAAATCCTTTCTGTTACGTGTTAAGTGAATTAACTCGTAACATACCTTTTTATTTAATTTATATTCAAGGTTCCGTTTCTTATATCTATTCAATCTATTGTACTTTATATAAAATTAAAAAATTTCTTATATTTACGGTCCTGTTTATTTTATAAATTATTATTTACATTACAAGAATAAAATAATTTTAACTTGTAGAAATACGTTGAAATACCCACTGGCGTTTTTATCGCTCTTAGAAAAATTATGTGAACAAGCGCTATTGGAATGCTAAAGTTCTCTATTCTAATTAGATATAAGACATCAGCATGTTTGAATAATCTAAACCTTTGAGAGACAAATAAGCGCTGTGGCAATGGGGTAATTAGAGGTCTTTCGAATCCTCATGGGCTGTTGCGCAAAACACCAATTTAAGTGCGCTTTATATAGACATCGTGAGAGTCCAGAAAACTAGACATTTTACCAAGAAAAATGCAAAATTCGACGATTAGGCAAATAGGCAAATACCAACGCCCTGTATATAAACTATAATTACAATTATATTCAAAAAAAGGAAGTGTATTCTTAAAGATTCAACTAAATAAACAACCTTGCAAGCCATAAAACCACATGGACAGAAGCCATAAAACAATACGCGTAAGTAGTGCATCATTATTATACAACGAATTCCATTTAGACGAGTAGGTTTATCAATGCGTAATACGGATAAACGCATATAATTTCGTACATCAATAAATAAAAAGCTGACCGAAAACTATAAAAATACAACACTTGATAATTTGGAAATAATAATAGCTTGAGGATAAAGCAAAGTTCAACAAATTTGCTGTATAAACAAAGAGTACGCGATTTAAAAAGACATGAAAGATTTTAAAATCTAACAAATTTATACAAATTACCTGAAATTCTACGTGCAATGAACAGCGTCTCGACTTCGTTATACATGGAAATTTCATAGAAATACCCAAGCCTGCATGTGAAAATCAAGATACAAGGCGGTAATCAACGAAATATGCGCTTGACCGACGAATTACAAACAGATAGGCGTTTTCTTTAAATACCACAGGATTTCGTAAACAAATTAGTTTGACTCGAATGAAGGCACGGTCCACATCACCTGATACAAAATATTTACGTGAAATAATTGCAAGTGATTTTATAGCTAATAATTTAAATGTGGTGAGAGTGAATAATTAAACAAGGTTCGCCGTTTAATCCTCAAAAACGACTCCAAACAGTTTCTGGATCCAACCGGGGGAAGTTCAATAAGTATATCCAAGTAATTTCTGGATCCGACCTGGAGAAGTTGAACAAAGGGCTCCAAATTTCTGTGTCCAAACGGAAATATTTAAATAAATAGCTGAAGAATTTATAAACGCTTCATATATTGTATATATGAGAACGTTATATAAATTGTGGTTAATTGTGTTTAGTTCAAATACATAGGAAGTAGAGATAACAAAAGAGATTAAGAACTCTTTGTTGTCGAATCGTCGCAAGTTCCGTGCGTGGTTAAAACTGAGCTAGCCGAGGCATTACAATTAAGATTAATTATTTTGAGATAAAAAAGGGGGCACCGGGTTATTGCAACGATATCATAGCAATACATACAGTTTAAAGAGGTGTAATAGTCTTCGGTAGTCTTCGGGTTTCTTTGGAAGGTTTCGGAATTGGCTTGTGAGGTCGATTAAGAACTTGAATAACGATAGTTAGAAAATATTTACAGTTTGAAGAGGTTCAGACGTCTTCGGCAGTCTTCGGAAAGCTTCGTGATTTACTGGTGGGACAACGTGAGAGTATAAAGAATTATGATATGTATATACGAACTATAAATTGAACATATATACAAGCAAAGTGGGGTCAAGAAATCTTCGGTAGTCTTCGGAACTCTTCGGGAGGCTTTGGAATATACTTGTGAGGCCAAGTAAGAATTTGAATAACGATAATTAAAAAATATTTACAGTTTTGAAAGGTCCAGACGTCTTCGGCGGCCTTCGAAACTCTTCTGAAGACTTCATGTTTTACTTGTGAGACAACGTGAGAGTATGTACAGCTTGGAGTAATTCGGAAGTCTTCGGTGATCTTCGGAACCCTTTGGAAGACGTCGTGGTAGTGGTGCCTTAGGCCTCGTCGAGTGCGTCGCCGTTGAGCTATACGGGGGTGTTGTCTCGGAAATAGAGTTGACAGATGCAATCGGTGTCATCAAAATTAACGACTTTTCGGACGTAGTTTATTAACTATTTATTGATGAATTATAGTGGCGTGCCCCAGGTATGGCGGCGGACAGCTTTACTGTCTGAGAAAAAGCAGGCTATGGGGAGTACTGCTCTCTGAAGTTTTAGCAGGCTCAGGTTCAGACATTGACTTATCATTTGTGGTCTGGGAAAACGCTGTAATTGCAATTCTCATGCTTCACACGCAGCTGTGCTCACCAATGTGCGTCAGAGAACCGTCACCTCTCTTGAAGGGATGAGATGTTTCGTGGGAGTGGATATGTCGAAACAGCAGAACTTGACTACCGGCCTTCAAGTGTAAACGTGTTTGTAGTGTTCCGATAGTTTGGAGAAGTGGCCCATTTTTTTTCGTTCCTTTCTTAGATCGTTACACAACATATCGGCGCTTCTTCGAAAAGATATACAGCCAAAAAGCAAAGAGACATCTAGATGCTACCCGAGATATTGAAAATGCCGTATCTGAATCAGGACACCACGAGGTAAGTGCCGCTCTTATAATTTGTAGGGCATTTATTGTCCCGTGGAATTCAACCCCGAGTAAATTTGTTAATAATAATAATAATTATTATTATTATTATATGTAGTAAAAATCAACGTTTCAGACCGTTGCAATAAGTTTAAATTCGTTTCAGTACTGTCTAACAATATGGGACTCACTTTTATAAATTTGTGTTTGTAGAATAAAAGTTGGCTTTTTCACATTTAAATTTGTCTTTTCAGTTTACATTACCTATTACATTTTCATGTTAGCTTGTTTTTAATGTCTGACTGGAAAACAAGAAGAATTTGTATGTTCAAACCTGAAAACATTCTAAAAATTTGATAAAAAAAACATTATTTATCGATATTAAAATTTTATCCCTTGTAATATTTTTGATAACTTACGATTAAGTGGGTGGCAGCGCTGTAAACATAATACTAAATATGGCCGATACGTCACTTCATTGTCTAAATTACTTTACATATGGCGTTATAAGAACACGAATTGCATACTCTAGTTAATATTAAACAGATTTCATTGTGTTCAGTGAGTAATTTTAAAAAAATATCTAAAAAGTGTGTTGTGATGAATTTCAGTGAATCTTTTCTGTTATATGGATCAGTTCCTACTTACAAAAATTACCGAAAAATCTTTATTTCGGATTAATTTATAATATCGAAAGGTAAGCCATATTATTTAATTACTGTTAAAATACTCTATGCCCTAAATAAACTAAATCAGGAAACCTTATTAACTTATATCAATTAAACCAACTAAACTAGGGAACCGCGCGTTCACCCCAGCACTCAAAAGTGATAGTGTTTGTAACCTCTTTAGAACATTCAATGCATACCCACCAGGACTTTAGCAATGCTTACCCATATTCTCTTAGCATTAAGATAATTAGATGAAAGCAAACAACCAGATCTTCGAATCCTGGAGAAATTTATATTCGAGGTATTTAGTAATATTGTGGCGGATCTACTAGCATAATCATTGATTTGCACTAACAAATAGATTTTGCAATTAATTTTTAATGAGCATGTTTCAGTGTGATGGTGTTAGCCGAAATAAGGCCTATGTATTTCCACCTCATCATTATAGTGTTGTTTTTTGCTGTTTATGCAATGTTATATGCTTAATGCTTTATTTAGATATTTATATTTTATGCCTGCATTGTACTTTTATATACTTTATTGTTGTATTTTGTCACTGGATTTGTCTTGTTCGGCGTTTTGCTTATTTTTTCGTCGTAGTATTTATAAAAAGGGAGATTGACAAATGGAATATGTCAGTTAGGGAACATTAAGGACGAATTTAGGCTGACGTTAGAATAAAATACTTAAACTAGGAAGGACGATATTGTAAATTTGTAAAACAGGAACAAATAGCTGGATTCGTTATTAACAAATTTGGTGTATGCCTAGAAATACGCTACACTTCCATATAATGGCTGGCTCCAATTTATTGAAGGTAAGTTTTTTTATATGTAATCGAACCTCTTGAAACCGAATCTTAAAGAATTTTTTGGCGAAAATTAATTTTTGACCTTTAAAATGACATTTTGAGGTCAAAAGGTCAAAAATATAAAAATTTGAACTAGAAATGGTTTTATAGGTTTTCAACCATCGGGAATCCGATTTTGAGGTCCATTTGACTATACGTGGCCTCTTTAACCTAATAAAAATCTTATTTGACCTAAATCTTACCTTCGAGAGTTCACAGCAGCACAAATTTTGATGCACCATGCAATGCTACAAAACACGCTTTTTAAAACATTATTTAGCTTATTGGTAACGAAATATGATCAGCTGTTCAGCAAAATAGTTTTTAAAAAAATAACAATTTGGCAATTTTGACTTATTAAAAATGATCTCATTACGTGAACTTTCAAAAATTTGTGAAACATTTGATTCATCGTTAAAATGGTGTCAAGAAATCGGACTTTTACCTCAACAAATGTGCTGCAAGGAGTGCCAAAGGTACAAAAAAAAACAAAACTTCATGCAAATTAGTTTTGAGTGTGGAATTGCTGTCTTTCGATGCCAATTATTGAAAAACCACCGGGATGGGAAAGCAGTTAAAGTTCCAATGGCACAAAATACGTGGTTTTCAGGTAAAAAATCAATTTATTTTTTATATTTTAACCTAAAAATGATTTTTATGCTAGGGTCAAAGCTGTCAATTGACCGAATCATGTTCATGACCTACTGTTTTGCCTGGAAATTCAACTATGAAAATACAATCATACAAACTTCCATTCCCGGAACAACAACTTCATCTGAGACGGTGTCAGACTGGTTTTCCTATGCACGAGAAGTTTGCATGGTTGATTTAGACCGGTATTTTGAACAAAATGGTAAAATTGGTGGTGCGGGAAAAATAGTTGAAATAGACGAATCGAAGATAAGTTTTTTTCATGTGATTTTTTAGGTTTTTTAAAAAAAATGTCTACATTTCGTCTTTTGAAGGATCTTACAAAGGTTAAAACTATTTTTTTGTTTTAAATTTTGACTTAATTGATCCCGGACAATTCCAAATTGACAAATTGACCCATAACACTTAATTTTAACTGATTATGGGTATACATATATATTATAGAATTAAAAGCTTAGGTTTTAGGTATTCAAATTTGAATACCTAAAACCTAAGCTTTTAATTCTATAATATATATGCATACCCAATATCTGAGTATTGTTATTTAAAAAAAATCCATTTAAAATATTTAATCAATTATTTATAAAAATTGTCATAATGTTCATATATTTTACTCTGGTAACTTTTTTGTACATTAAAATGTAAACTAAATCTATAGAACTCAATAAATCGCTTTATATAAATTGATACATTAATTATTGCATACTTTTAAAACTAATTGAATTGTAAATCTATTTTATTTCTTAAGTTTGATGGGTATGTTTGTTTAGATTATGGAGCTAGGTACAGCAAACTTTAGTTTTTGAAAATTTGAGTCTTTTTAAGATTTAAAAGAATTTTTTTAGACTTTTATAAGGGTAAAAAGGCCTCGTATGGTCAAATGGACCTCAAAATCGGATTCCCCATGGTTGAAAACCTATAAAACCATGTCTATTTCGAAATTTTATATTTTTGACCTTTTGACCTTAAAATGTCATTTTAAAGGTCAAAACCTAATTTTCGCCAAAAAATTCTTTCAGATTCGGTATCAGGGGGTTCGATTACGTATAAAAAACCTACCTTTAATAAATTGGAGCCAGCCATTATATGGAAGATTTTCCTAGAAATTCAAATCCATTGGTAAATATTAGTTAGCTATATTTGAATAGTTTTAAATCGACCCTTCAGGCCTCACCGGTAAGCAGAGCTGGTGGCTGCTATCCGGTATTATAGATTGCTCCCCTTTTAACTTTTGTTAGTGTCTTATTGATCAGACACACTCCAAAGTCAACGCTAGAGATACCATTATTTAAACCCCAATCTTAGTTTTAGTTTATACATTTTATTCATGACTAATTAATTTTGAAGTCAGATTTATTTGAAGCACACGTTTATTTTGGCGTTCAAACCCAATGTAGTACCTTCTGGTGGAGCATTACGGACGTGGGCGCTTTCTTTAAAAGTTTTACCTTTTATGGTATTAATTAGGTTCAGGAGATTTTTAAACACCGCAGAGGGAAACTCCTAGTATTATTGTGTTTTAATGTAAGCATTGCGTGGAAACCACACAAAGAGTTGGTTCTCACGTAAGTCTAGACATTGACTTATTATTTGTGGTTTGAGAAAACGCTAGAATTGCGGTTCATGTGGTTGACACGCAGCTGTGCCCACGAATTTGGTCAGTAAACTTCAACTTCTCTTATAAGAGAGAGATGTTTCGTGAGAGCGGGTATGTCATAACAGAGGAACTAGGCTACCGGTCTTCCTCGAATACAGACGTTTTTATAGTGCTTCGACAATTAGGCAAAGTAGTCCATTTCCTTTCGTTCCTTTCATCTATCGTTACATAACATACGGGCGCGTTGTCGATGCGAACTACAGCCGAAGAAGCAACTGAACATCCAGACACCACTTCTAAGATATTGAAAATGACGCACGGGATCAGGACACCACTTGGCGAGTGCCACTCTTACAACTTGCGGGGCTTTTACTGCCTCGTGGAATTTAACTCTAGGTAAATTTGTTAATGTTGCATGTAGCATTATATGTAGTAAAAATCAACCTTCTGGAACATTGCAATACGTTCAAATACATTTCAACCTTCTTTCAATATTTTCCAATTTCCTTTTTAGCACATTCAAAGGAATGCAAAAACCAGCTGGTCCTCTATCTACTTCCATTTCCAGATTTACTCCCTCAACATCACCATGAACTATATAAGACTCACAAAAATATAGTTTTTCTTAAGAAACCTTTTCTACTAAATGATTACAGGTAGCATTTTTACAGGCAGAACATGTCTCCCCTAATTTTACAAATTTTACACACGTAGGACATGTACCGGCATGTTTTAAAATCATGTTTGTCTTTGTTGCAATAGAAACTAAGTTAAGCTTGACCGAAATGTTCTTTTTTATTACTAACAGTTCCTACTGCAGTCTTAATGGTAAAATTTAGCTTTTTTTAATATAACCTCTCCTACTTTATTAATTTCACCATCTTTTCCTTTCGACGTCACTTCTTTGTCCAACGCAAAACTTTATCTAACGCCTAGGTCGGTTCTTCTTCAGAAACTCAGTATAAAACCAGAATTTAACTTAACAACAAATTTTTCTTCTACATGCTCTTCTAATTGCACACCAAATTTACAATCAGCTACTATATTCTTTACTTTAACATACCACTGATTATTAGATTTCAGCTCTTGTTTAAAGTTATTAATTCTATTCTGCGTCTATAAATTGATTCTCTGGGTTTAAATCGAGTGCTGAGTAATGTAACTAACTCATTATATGTCTTCTCATTGAATTTATTACAATTGAAACACCTTTGATACTGTTTTATACCTCGGTTTTCGATCCCCTTGTAATGAAGGGAAATTCGGCTAAGCTAGGGGTCTATTCCTCGGGTAGAGCTTATGAGGAATGGCCGTGGGTTTTAAAATAGCGATTTTTTAGAACTGACCCATTACTACAATAATTAAGTGGTGCAGGGGGGTGCAACGAAGTCTTAGGTTTAATAAAGCAAGGGGTACCCTAAAGGAGAACTTGGAAATCCTCATGGGGAATATCGCTTATATTGCGAGAACGCAGGAGCTGAAAGATAATCATGTTATTAGAACAAACGAAAGACACAAGAGATGCACTCTTGCTACCTTATTCAGTAAAGAGAAAAAGAGTTACCATTAATTTCTGAAATTTAAGCATAAATATTAAAAGGAAATTTAAATATCAAGCTACTTAGGAGCGCTGCTTTAGTACATCATAATTGAGTCACAGCCAATAATCTTTCTATTTATAAACGAAGATCTATACTCTTTTAGCTTACTTTCCTTACATTTGGACGCACTTGTCCAAAATTAAACAATTGTTTCATAGCTCAAACGATTGTTCTTTAATTGAATTTATCTTTTTTTGTTCTAAAATTCATATACAAAGATGTATTATAATGGTGTGGTCTAATCTTTTAGACTTCAATACGTAAATATAAAAATATTTAATAATCTCAATAATGATCTAAACATAACCTCAAAGTTTTTACCTAAAATGCACAGATCTATTTACCTTGGTTTACAATTATATATTATGAACTCAATGCAAAATAAAAATAATTTTCATCATAAATTTTTGGTATTACTTGACTTGAATGAACATGCCCTTTTTAAGTTTACGTAATGAAATTAATAATACTAAGAAATACCGTAGTGACTTTTAACATAAGCAGTAATTTAGGTAATATAATTATATTCAAAAAGTAAAATTCTCTCAATTCCTCGTAATACAATTTTAAGTCCAACGTTACCATTTTAAATTCAAGGATTTCCTTCATAGAGAAGTTATTTGGAAACAGCTGTTCACAGGTGATATCCTTAAGCTAATCGCTTACCTTGCTAGTTGATCATACGTGAAAACGTCATTACAAACAATAGATTGATGCTACCACGTGTTCCAACTTTCGATTTCTAAACAAACAACTTACGTCACTGGACTTTCCACTTCTGCATCCCACGAAGGTATAAATATTCTTACATGGAATTTCCTCACAGATGAGGCTACGTAAAACCTTCAAAATTTAAAGTTGAGTTTCTTTCCTTGAGCTCTTAACGAATTAAAAATTTAAGAGAGCTATTGAAAGGAGTCATTAAACTAAACTACATTTTTATAAACTGATAAAGTGATCTGTCGAAGTAAACCAATTAAAGTAAATTTATCCATAAAATGGATTATTTAGTAAAGCTATAAAGCAAGCTATTAAATTGACATCTTTAAGTTTTATTGCTAATTGATACAGAGTGAGATATCAAGTTGATATTAAGTGATATCATAAGGTGAAATAATAAAGTAAGCGCGTTAACAGAAACAAAAATTCAAGTGCTTTTAGCACTGGAAGGCACTGCCACGCAAATCACTGGCTCGGACTCTTGTAAAACCCATGTTGCTTCTTATCGCAGCTAAAGGCCGAGAGCGACTGGTACTCGATCGACTAAATTAACTCGACGAACAAAAGTCGTCTGTCATCGGAAGTACTGTTCCAACAACCAACGTTTATAGAATGTGTCTATAATATCTTTTATAAATATTATAAGACTCGTGATTGGGCAACACGGTACATCTCTGAATATTCATTAATATTGTGAAATTAATTATTTGTTTGAATATACGTTACAGCGTATAAAATAACTAAACAATATATGCTTTTATAGGCGTCAAAAAAAAATTGTTACAAGATCAAACAGATTCTCAATGTTTTATAAACATCTTCACTAATTACCGTCAATAAGAGTAAGCCTTGCCGGTGCTTTTCTACTCTATTTGCGGAAAAAAAATTGGTCCAGCCTTTCCATAAATATTTCAGTCATTTTTGTTTTTAAATACTCCTAAATTTGCAATATTACCACTAACTACAGTAATTACTGGTTGTGCTCCATGCCACTCTGCAATAACACTGGTCTTTCACATTCTTATTCCTTTCGTCGCCAAAATGTAATATATGAATATCATTGTGTAATGATTGCCCGCAAAATAACACAGATAGAAGCCAATTACACCAATAGCAAACTGCATTTATTAGTATAACTTCAATATAACAAGAAATTAAAGAACGCTGTTTACATAATACAATTTTCTTATTTTAAGTTGCACTTGCGTCTATTTAGAATGATAGTTATGAATACCATAGAAAAGTATAATGCCGAGAAGCTCACACCGAGTAAATATATTCCAGTTTTCAATCGCAGTTCATGTATCTAACATAAGTTTTGCGTAGCTTATTCTCTCATGAAACGAAGTATAGCTATCATTAGCAGAGCAAAAATGGCAGGTGCTTTGTCGCACTGTTAGTGCTCTATTACAAGGTACAGAAAGAGGGACTGATTGACTCTTAGGTTGTAGTGCATAGGTATAATGAAAAATGTTACTAGGTTGTAATGGTATTAGCAACAGTCAACGGGTTCCTATTTATATTAAAGAGTATCAACGAAGATAACTAAATAAAGCCGCAATAAAAAGAAGCACTGAATTAAATACAAATCACATAAAAGGAGATCTTACAATAAACATCAGTAACCAGAATATTGAAAAATGTGTCAATTAATCTACAATCAAATAATGTTACTTTTACAAACATTTAGAGCACAATTAGTGCCTCACAAATGTATAATTCAATAAGATTTGAATAAATAAATATCGTTTTTAACTAAATGTTTGAATAATCATTCGATTAATTAAAAAATTGAAAACTACCGCTTGAATATTTGATTAATTTATTTATAATCACACAAATTGCATGCAACTGGACATTCGTTAATTTTTACGGGCCCCTCTGACGTCGGGAACAAGAGGACCAAAATCCTTAAGGTAAGTAGCTCAAACCGACGAGGAGTGGGTCTGGCACAAATCGTAGTTTGCGTGACTTTAGGGCGCTGCACCATAATTAGTGGGGATCGACCAAGACAAATAGATAAGGGTCAATTCTAATGACGACAAAATTGGGTGGGCATAACCAGTAATGTCATTGTGCCTATTATCATCGAAGGAACCTCGTCACTAGTCGAGGAAACCCTTCGGCACTTGGTAATAGTAAAGGAAGAAACATAGGTCTACGATGTAGGGGGCTCCGATTCGCCTCATCTACACATTTACTCTTACACGGAAATGATGTACCTGAACTTCAATTCTTAATTTTCTTCGCAACGTATAAATGTAAGAATTATACTAGTTCACAAGTAACGTATATATGTAAAACAAACGTATAGCTTAAACTCTTCGCTAAAATACAACTAAACAATAACTAACCCCTTCAACAGAACAATAGAAGGGTTCCTGTTACTAAATGAAAGTTGGTTATGGCCAGTTACCAAACTAAATTGCTACATACAACTGTATTATTAAACAGAGTGGACTTGGATGCACCTGGGTTTCACGCCGGTAAAGTTTTCGGAATTGACAACGCAAAGTGAAAATTATGCCACCTTATACCATGCGCGATGAATCGGATGCATGGACATCCTACTGAACAATTGTGACAACAGACGTAGTCTACTTGAATAGGATAGACACTACCTTTGGCATGATCTTTTATTCCAGGGGTGTTATATTATGGGTATAGTACACACGAAAGGATCTTTATCGCGCGCGCGTTAATCACAAGAAGGGACTAGTGAATATTACGCGGAGCGTACTTTACTAATCTCGCTCCCACAGACGTAGCTGCAAGATCACTACCTAGAATTCTGGAAACATATATTTCAATGCCAATATAGACAATTAGTCTTATCACTCGCTAACAACCAACAGTACAACACTTACCACGTAATAGGATCACTAGACAAAGCGAGGAAGATAGGAATTTAACAGACTCTGAACTAACGTCGCCACGTTGTGTGTGAATCCATCTCTATTCCCAAATAATTTGGATAATTACGATGTACGACATACTTGGTTTGTAATCCTTTCTTTTCATGCAAATTATAAGTTCCCAATATGAATTGGTATTTTATGTGTATCAATACACAACGCCAAGTAATATTGGATAAATAAATGGACCTACAACAGATTGAATAAACATCCCAGAGCAGTGAACGCGACTTGACATATCCACAATAACAAATTCTCTCTTGACGTCGCGCTTTCTGTCAGTTCCCAGCCTCCCTAAACAAAAATTGAAATTGCATCCTGGCGGGTCGGTAATTAAGCCATTGCAAGCTTAAACGCTGAAAGGATCTATCGTAAACCGACAAGCCCTAGCCCTATTTTTGCTAAACTATTGCTTTATAATAAACCATCAACAACCGGAACGTTTCGTAATATGCGACTGCATATATGATTTTATAATGCCGAATAACTTCACAAACTGCACATAAATAGACGTTCCTTATTATGCAATGGCAAATGGGTTTTTATAGTAATTTTTTATGCGGAATAATCACAAATTGTATAGTTCCTTAGTATAAGGTAGCAGATGGTTTGTTAGAGTATTTTTTAATGATGCGAAATAAACACTAATTGTATGCGCATGGATATTTCTTAGTATCCCAATGCAAATGCCATTTTAAATGACTTTATATTAGGAAATAATCACACAAATTGCATGTAAATGTACGTTCGTTAGTATGGGATCACATGTAAGTCCGCACCCTACTTTTACAAGATGCAGAGTAAGCACATAAAATGGAAGCGATTGGACGTTCGTTAGTATGCGAGTGCATATATCTTTATAAATCATTTTTTTACGATGCATTATTATAATCAGCATACTGCATATAATTGACGCTTCTTAATATGGTACCACTTAGATGTAGAAGATGCAGGATAATAACATAAATTGCATTGGAATGGACGTTTGTTGGTATGTGAGGATATATGTACTTTGATGGAACTCTTACTGGAATCAGAATAATTATATAAAGTGCATGCGAATGGACTTTCGTTAATACATGGCTATGCAACTTATTTTTATAAGATGCAAATTATTGACTAAAATTACCTGGAAGAGGCCGTTTGTTAGTATGCGATTGCACATGTCTTTGTAAATCGCTTCTTTGTGATGTCGTGTAATTACACAAATTGCAGGTAAATGGACGTTCGTTTGTATGGGATCGCATATGAACTTTCAACTTACATTTATAAGATGTAGCGTAAGCACACAAAATGCAAGCAAATGGACGTTCGTTAGTATGGGATCGCATATGAATTCTTATACTACTTTTACAAGATGCAGAGTAAGTACACAAAATGCAAGCGAATGGACGTTCAAAACTATGTGATTGTATATGTCTTTGTAAATTACTTCTGTATGATGCGGTATAATCACACAAATTGCATGCGAATGCTTGTTCCTTAATATGCGACTGCATATGACTTTGTAAATGACTTTTTTGCGATGCGGTGTAATCACATACATTGCATAAAAATGGACGCTCATTAGTATGACGCCGCATATGTATTCTTAGTCTAGTTTTACAGGATGCAGAGTAATTACATATAGTACACAGGAATGGACGTTCATTGGTATGTGAGGACATATGTACTTTGATAGAACTTTTACAGGATGCAGAATAATTACACAAAGTGCACGTGAAGGGACGTTCATTTGTATGAGTCCGTATATGGAAATCCAATCTACTTTTACAAGAAGCAGAATAGTTACACAAATTACATGCAAATGAACGTTCGTTACTATGCCACTGCATATGTCTTTGTAAATTACTTCTGTGTGATGCGGTATAATCACACAAATTGCATGCAAATGGACGTTCGTTAGAGTGCATTCCCATGTGCCTTTTTAAATTAGCTTTTCGCGATGCGGAATAATTACACAAATTGCACGCATGTGAACGTTCATTAGTATGAGACTGCATAATTATTGTAATCCACCTTTTCTTGAAGCAATAATCACATAAATTGCATGGAAATGCTTCTGAGTATATAATAACCAATGTTTTTTTAGAGTATATTTTTGTGATGCAAAAAGTCACACAAGCCACACAAATAGAACGCAAATAACGTTTGCAAGTATATGAAGACACATGGACCTTAATGAAACACTTACAGAATGCAGAATAATTACGTAAATTGCAAGCCAACGGAAGTTTCTTAATATGGAACCGTTTTATGTACTTGTAAATTACCTTTGTGTGGTACAAAAATCACATAAATAAACAGGCTTTTGTGACAATATCACCAGGTTTTATTAGGTCAATGATTGGTGTTGCACAATAATTACTTTAATCCACCGGCTGTGCAAATGACATATCCCAATATCTATTACTTTTGTATCGACTTTGTTGTACGTTCATAAGGGCAATTCTTATTAAAATCCCATACTTCTGTTAAAATTACATTATATTTTACACAACACTTTGTTACGTGCAAATATAACGTTACATTAATATTCTACTTTTCACCAAAGGGCTGAACAAGGTAACGGTATTGACGTCAAGGTCAACCCCCACGGCACATGCCGAAAATATCACAACTAGCAACGATCGTTGATTGGGAGAGAGAACTAAAGAAGACCCATAAAAACAATAACCCACTCAGTTAAAATAAGAAAGTTCTTTTTTGATATTTCTTTAATTTAAGAAATCCTAAACATTAAAAATAGTATTCGGTTCGCTATGTGTAGACTTACAGCAAGTATTTCTATTATGGGTTAAAGTAAATGTGTTTGTACGAAACGGTACAAGCGCAATTGTAAAAAGTTTTGAATTCGCTGTGTGTTAGTAATATGTGAGATTTTAAAACAGGTATCTGCGTTCTTCTACTCCAATATGAACCACACGGGATTGCGGGTGGTCATCGACTATCAGGAAGCAACAATAATACTTAAAAATTCGTAGAAGTTTAAGGGAAAAAAACAACAGTCCACGTGTAAATTCGTTATAGCTTAACCTTAAACAAGCTGAAACAGATAAAAGATTAATAAATTATCGTCGAAAGGATACCTACCAAATACTCGAACGAGACCAATAACAAAAAGAAATATTCGTGTATTTGCTCGCTTTAATTTCGTGAAGAAGATTGTTACTATCAGAGCAAAGCAAAATAAATACAACTCAATGAGCGATTTCTAAATTATTTCAATAACCACCCTTACCACTTCAATATAAAGCATATGTTTAGATAAGGGACACCAGAATAAGTAGTATCAATGAGAGCTATGTAAAGTGGGTTGTCCAACTAGAGCCCGCTATAGGTTTAAAAATTAAAAATAGCGGTAACGCGATACTTAATGATTTAAAGTGACTGAAATAGTTTAAAGCAGTAAATGAATGCTTCATCCTTATCAGAAGATAAATGTTGCATTCAGAGAGTCAACAGTTTGGAAACGGTTACCGATATTTCTGCTGGAAACCTATACTACATGCAAACATGTTTAGGAGCAGTCGCCATTTTTTGTAGCGGGAAAATTTTATACTCACCAAACATGTTTAAAAACATGGCGTGCGAGGAGGTTTGTTTAATGGCGTATCCAGCAGAAGAAGCTAAAGCTACGTAGCCGTAACGCAAGCTGATTTTCTGTGCTGAACGCGATCAATATTGCACTACAAGCAAAATTGTAGGTTATTTTATTCTAAACGACTTATAAAATCTCATCCCGTTTTATACGGATATATATATATATATATATGCGTATGTGTGTGTGTGGTGTGTGTATGTGTGCGTATGTGTGTGCGTGTGTGTGTGTGTGTGTTGCTACGACATCGCCGAACTCCCGGTGCGTTTAACGCTCAGTTGCTTGCTGCTCGTCACGTCTCTGTGCCTCTAAAGTAATTTAAAACAATTTTAAAATCCACACAATTAGATTTATGCCTCGACTAGCTCAGATATACCCTGCACAGAGTGAAGGACGATATGATAACAGAGAATTTTTACCCACTTCCCTCTAACACTTCATATACCTGAATAAGATAAATAAAATTTACCAAATTTTGTATAGTGGGCTAAGAAAATGAACAATTTATAACTCTACGTCCTTGTAATATTATTAGCTATAAAATCTTTTGAATGATATGAAAATAAATATGCTTATTAAATTTGTTCACTGCCAAAATTTTAAGCAATTAAAGCCAGCAAAAATAATTATGCTTTATATTGAAATTTTCGTTGAATATTCAAAAACTATTCCCCTTTTAACGTAATTTTTACGTACCAACCAAGATTTTTGTTGACTTTTTGCACAACAATTACCTATATTACATGAGAGTTTTATGCTTATGAAATATTTGAAATAAGATATGCAACATTCAACAAATTGTGAATTTAAATTTTGACCTTGTATCTTTCTGTTGACTCCTACGGAAGCTTTGTGACCCAGATCGATTGTTAGTTCCAGTCGTTGACCCTTAGCTTAACTTTTAACCCAGTAATTCAGTTTCCCAATAACTTGTACAAGTTCTTTAGTGAATTTTATATTCTTACTTAGATAATTACTTAGATGATTACTTAGATGATTACTTAGATAATTTCTTAGATAATTACTTAAACCCTCACTCAGATAGTTTTTTAGAGCCGTTTCTGATACTAACTGCAAATTTTCACTAATACGTACTTCAGGGGCACTTGTACTATTTTTCACTTAAATCTCTACGTTATTTTATTTTATGTCACTTTTAACTTCACTTAATTTTAGATTCACGTAATAAATTCGTCTAGACTGGTAAGTCGTTAACGGAATGAATCCAGCTTATCAGTTTTGGTTCTTTATATAGACCAAGTTCGTTCCCTCCTATCTTTTAACCTTTTGGGTTTTATTCAAAATTGCTTACTCTATGCATTTAACTTTGCACGTATTTCAACGTTTTGTATTGGGATTAGCCAACAAGTGTTGTTATTTATGCTTGAAACATCACGTAGACATAAATTTTGTAAAGGAATTTATTGAATTTTGCATTTAATTCTGCACGTATGCCAAAGCTTATTATTCCATATTTTGTTTACCCATGCCGGGCTTTACAAGAATGTGACAATTTCTACATTTAAATGTCACGTACGCCTTTTGTCCCAATATCTATACCTTATGACGTTATGAAATATGCTTGTTTTTCTAAAGTTAGTTTTATGCGTTTTATTGCCGTCTATTCCATACTCAATGCACCGAGTTTGAAAGAGATTTGTTTCACGTTTAAATATACCTAATTTGTATTCATTTAGAGTTCATGAATGCTTTAAATGTTTCTAAAATGAATTGAGTTGCGCCCAGAGTTATTTATTTTACTAAATGTGGTTCAGTTATTACGTTCCTTTTATTTTATCCACGGTGATTTGTATTTGCTTTGGCGCATGAGAATATTTAAATGTTTAGAAATGTATTGAATGATTTCCAAAATTATTTATTTTGATTTATGTTTTTAAGTTACTACAGAATGAGCCTCCTTTTATTAATTGAGGTAAGTTGTTGATTTTATACAAGGTGATTGGAGTTTACTTTTTGCATAATGGACGAATTATGTCCTTTTTATGATTTAAATGTTTGGGTTTCTTTATTTTTATGATGTTCACATGAAGTATACCTCCCCTGTGACATATATACCCTTAAATAACCCTATTATCATAGCAATATATATATATATATATTGCTGTAATTATAGAGTTAATTTAGGGGTAGGTTAAGTCATTGGGGTTGCAGAATAAGTAAAGGAAACTCCCAAGTAACAGAAACATATAATTATAGATATTAGAATAGTAAATAGGTTATTATAAAAATTATTGGTTGCGAGCACACTGTATATAGCAGTACAAACAATTAAAACACATACCTAAGAGTAGCTACTAGCAAAGATTAGAATTTAAAAAGGTAACGAAACGCATTAAAATTAAATCAGTAAAAAACCTGCATGAATTGGCTAGATAAACATTCAATAAGTGTGCTAAGATATCGTAAACGTACGCAGAAATTATGCATTATTTAAAAACGTACGTGATCTAAGAGAATCACAGTTGTTCGAAAATCCAATTTATTGGGAAATAAACAAACACCAAATTTATTCGATTTAGATTAGAATAAGGCTAACAAACAAGACTACGTGATCGATATGTACGAAAATTCCTGGGATTGCTGAAGTAGATATAAGGTATAACATTTGAATTACGTGACTTAGAGCACCGCGTCATACAATTAAAATACATACATTTGGTAAACTTTCCAAAATAACAAGTGATAATATGCTTGGCCTTGCCTAGCACGTGAAGCCAGCGAATCACAAACAAAAGTGGATCGATCCTATAAATATCTTGAGAATTGAATATCGAGTTAGTATACTTTGAAACTGGGCAGTGACTATACTTGAGAGTGCCAAATATTTAAGTGAATAATAAATATTTGTTAACAGTGAAATTCTAGAGTGTATATTTGTGAAAATTGTGCCGTACTTCTGAGACGTAAGTAAATAAGATTTAGGAAATTATAACATTTCTAATAATAAATAAAACAGGGCTCTGAATGTCCATCTGAATTCCTATCTGAATGTCCATCTGAATGACCATCTCAATGACAATCTGAAATACGGTATAAATTACAATCTTAAATTACAATTAAAATAATGTTACGATTCCTGTAGAACTTTAAATTACGAGCCATTACGATCAGAAATACAATTTTGGAGAATGCTGCCTGCTCAAGCAAATTGATGGTAAATATTATATTGCGGAAATGTAAAACCTTTCATTGAAATAAACGCACCAATAACGATTTGGATATCGACTTCAATTATTCGGGGCACCTATGAAAATACTTCAGGTTACAGATTTTGATATGACTTATTTTTAAAACTGTTTTATCTCAAATATTTTTGATATGATTTATTTTAAACTGTTTTATCTCAATCATAATTTAAAGTGTAAAAGCCGACAAATTGGGGGTTTCTTGTATAAATTTTATGAAAAGCTATAGACATTTTTGAAACGTTTCAACAGGTCTTTTAAGGTAATAAAATCTCGTTTTGCTGGCTTGATTTTCTAATAATTTGACAGATGTATATGATTTAAAAAGGAGAAGATATTTAAAAGGGTTGTAAATATTCAATCATTATACTGTGTATTATAGAAGTGCTTTATTTAATTGAATCAGCTAGTCGAGGCAAAAGAAAATTATAAATGAACAATTTCACAAGTATTTGTGTGGTATAAGGGTAATATCATAGCATTTTATTGCACCCAATCGTAGGGGCTGAGAGATATCACAGCATAATTTATGACACCCAAGTTGTGGGGCTCGTATATTAATAGAGAAGAATAATCCACATTTGGAATGCAAATGAATGCTTAATATATATTAATAGTTTTTTAAGATGAAATGAAAACCCAACTTTTGTATATAAAGTTGAATTACCATTTCAAATCGAACTAGTAATTGAAAACCACTAAAAGAACGGATACAGCAGGATATATATATATATATATATATATATATATATATATATATATATATATATATATATTGCTGTGAAACCTTTTATATCTCTAGGTACTGGCCCTTTAAAAAAAAACATTCGAGCCCCACAGTTTGGGCGTCAAGAATGCTTGTGTAACCTTTTAAATCACCTGGTCCGTTGATTCCTTCTGTTAATCGCCTCGGCTGCTCTTCTAGATAACTTCCATTCTCAATCATAAAAATTAAACAACACATTCCTACCACAAACATCAACGTTAACTCTATTTACATCAATATTCAGAATACATTAAATTTTCAAATTAAATTTGAACATAAAATTCAGTTTTAAAAGGAATTTCCGGATTAATTTTATTATCATTTTACTGTGCATCCAAAATTAAAGTCCTTGTTGGATGCCTACTAATTAATATAACAAGATAAGCAGACCGGAGTCTGAGTATAAAGGAGCATCTACCACCCTTTTACGTTAATTAACCAGGTTTGTCTAATTGAGCTCAAAGACCTACCCAAAGTTTCATCCTATTCCCGAACATCAAAACAAAATACCCCTTTTACTTAAACAAGCAAATTTCATCTTAAAATTAAATTTTTATGGTTAGAAAAATTCCACTAATGTCCATTTAAAGTAAATCAATTATAAAGTCATTCAATACACACAAAAATGTCAAACAAAATAGTACAATTTACCTGAAGGTTATTGTCCTCGTAGCTTCAGTGTAATCGTCCCTTTTGTAAATCACACCATTCCAACCGGATTCTATTTACAGCTTCAAGTTGTCAACGCTTTAAAATGTTCTCCATCACCATTAATTTAAAGTTGTTTCTAGGCTTTTCCGGAACTCATCTGTGTATATCTGCCTCTGGTTCAGTGGATGCAGACACATTTACGAACCATTTAGTCATTAACACCCCGCAAAATAGCAAAGAAATTCATACTTCCTTTTACCAATATTACCAATATACGCCAAAACTGCCTACTTTTGGGTATACATTTGTCGTTGTAAATTTTACTAATTGGTACCGTGATAATAAACTTTTATTACCTTGTATCTAAGTGCACTGAAGTACATTCATGTTAGCACGTAAAATAACCAACTATTTTGAGTCACTAAAATATACTAGCACACTTTAAATTATTTAATCAAACTAAAATGCACTGTTTAATATCAAGTCGCGGATGCACGAGCTTTTAACGCATCGAATCGTCGAAAGTCTGAGAGTCTAAGAGAGAAACACATATTCCCGCCTGTATATATAGCGAATAGCCGACACGTCGCTTTGTTCCCTAAAACGGGTAATTCCAACGAATTCCTCATTCTACGTTCCCAGTCTGTAGCCTGCACGTCGATTTTATGAATTTAGTACTCACCCCATTGAGATCTCAGAAAATTTCAACACGGCCCGCAAAGTTGTCCGAGAAAAACTAATTACTTTTATACAGAAATTGTTGTTCTACCTCTGATATATGCATCCTATTTTTAACCAATCGCAACCCCTTGACGTTGCTTAAATCCCGCCCTTTTACAATATGTGTCTTTGCTTGACGCATTTTCTCTTTCCTTTTCTAACCTGTTCGTATTGGTGCAAATTTATATTCTTTATTATCGATTATATTTTAGTCCACGCGGACTGTTATCTGGGTTTAATAAACCCGTATCGCACATTCTCGTGAATACTAAGTCCCGGTTTCTCCAAGATTCTTTGAAACATTAATTATTTGCCAAATTTACGCAGAATGAGCTTTTTTTAAAAATACGCAGGTGTTCTGTATTTCCTGCTAAAGCATCTGATCGTTTCCAATATCCTTAGAATCAACATGTTTATCCAAACAAATTAACTTGAAATTGCCTTTTAAAAACACGCAGGGGTGTTCAAACGTAACATTTTAAATAACCTTCCTACGATTTGACTATTATTGGGTTTTTACAAGTTTTATGCTTATTATTAATAATGGTTCAATTAACTCCAATTAAAATTGATTTCCATCCTTTTCATTTTTTAGCGAATACAACTTAAATATTAATTATTATATGTACACTTTGTTTTACTACCGGTTACTTAAAATAGGGTTAATTAATATAAACTTTGCACGTAATTTCCATTTGTTTAGGAATAATTAAATTATCCACTGCGCTTTTCAATAGTGCTTCTTTTGATGTAAAGCGTCTTATAGATAATTTAAATTTCTTATTTTTACTGAAACGACCGAGTTTATTTATGCTTCAAGGTTTTAATAAAGCGTATTATTTAATGAAATTCCTTATACACGGTGATTCAAATTATTTGATGTAATTATTTAATTTTTTACCCTGGTCTAAATATGAGTATTTTCCCCCTATTTGAATACAAATAATCCCACTTATTTGAATGCAAATATAAAGCATTTAGACAAAACAGTACAAAAAAAATTGCCTATCTCTCTCTACCCTTATCTATCTAACTTACCTACTTTGTTTCCAATCAAAAAGAAAATATTTACACCTACCTATATCCCTATCCTATTCCTAACTGAAATTATCCCTAACTTCATACTACTTATCCATCTAATCCTATATACATCCTATATACCTATCCTATTCCTAACTTTTAACTAATCTTCACTATACTTTACTTCCCCCTACCTAATCCTATATGCCTATCCTACTTTTACTCTATTCCTAACTCTCCACTAATCTTATATGAAATATCTATACTTAACCTATCTTATTTTCTTCCTACATTTAATCTTTATTCTCATCCTAAACACCTATTTCTAACTATCCCCCATATTTATCCTATACCTAGCTTTATTTTCTATAAACACTTACTTCTACTTTTCTATATACACCTATTCTATCCCTATTCTATTTAAATCTAACTCTCTTCTTGACCCTCCAAGTCTTTCTTCTCACCAACCTAATACTCTTCATCCCTATCTCTCCCCCTTCTATATCTATACTTAACATCTCTATTATCTCACATACAATAAACTTATCATCCCTCTTATCCTGACTCTTAAATATCACTTCTTCTTCAGTCCCTACCCTTGTCTGTTTCTTATTTATTCTTATTTCCTTTTCTGCCGACAAACCAAACGATACTACTTTACAATTATCGATTTTTCCTCTATGGAAAATCCTATGTACCTTCTAGAATTTTTGTGTAATGGAATCCGCCAGAATGAATTCCTTAAATCTACTTTATTAAAAACAAACTTGCCATCTTTACTTAATTTCGCCTTCACCTGCTCCTGATATGCTGCTTCTACCCCACTACTTCTGCATGTTTTGTATTAAAGCTTGAACCTCTACTTTCCTTTCCTCTGGACATCTTATCGTGTTGATCTGTTTACCTTCATCATCCTCTAACTCTATTACATTAATACTAAACCCCGTGTCATCCTCTGTGACTTCATAACTGCCCTTCCATGGCACTACCCTATCTTTAATCCTTACTACCTTCCTTTCCATATCTATCAAAACCCCTAACTTCATCATACAGTCAACACCTAAAATGCTCTGAAACTTCAGTCCAGGTACAATTACAAACTCCTGTTCACAGCTTAAACCTCCTATATCTATCCTAAGCACCACAACACTATTTACTACAGCAAACTTCTTTTATTTGGAGCTACTAAATGGCTACGTTTTATAGGCATAATTCTATCACAAACCTTATCCCTAATTTTGCTGACGAATTCCTCCGATATTAAACTCGCCTCTGCCCCAGTATCAAGTAATACTTCTACATTATTCTCAAAAATTTCTAAATTAATAATTGGCAAACATAATTTTTCCTCAGTTTCTGGCTCTACTTCCTCCTCAATTTTGAAAAATTCACGTGGATGTTCGTATACATTTACACAGAAATCTAGTGGTCTGTCACGTTCTAAAAATCCTGTCTCATCCTGTTTTCCGTGCTTGGTCCTGGTTGTCCTTCTACAACCTGTGCGTACGTCCTCCTCGTGTTAATATCCGTGTCCCTGTCTCTATTCGGCGTGCTGGTCACAGTCCTGTTTACTTCCGGTAAACTGTTCTGTCGCGTGTAACTAGGTCTTGGCGTCGGTCCCCTAGTCGCACTATTGCTTCTGTATTCCTGTCCTCGTCGTTCCCAATTCGGTCGAAAATTTCTGTTGTAGTCAGGCCGTCTCGGATAATTCGGTGTCCTGTTGTCAAACCTAACTGTGTTAACGTTTCGTTCTCGTATCTCTCTTGTCCGTCCTACACATACATCGTCATATCTCTGCAACTACTCTAAAAATGTTTCCCGTTCTGTGATGTTTTGTAAGGCCACGTGTTGTCTAATTTCCAGTTCAAAATGTCGTGATAGGTACTTGATAATCTGTCTGTCCGTCAATGGTGGATTCAGTTGTTTGGCCACACTGTACTTGCGGATGGCATATTGCTCCCTAGAACCTGCAAACTCTCCCTTAAATTTTCCTGTAATCAAGTCGTCCCTAATCTGATCCTGTTTGTGATCACTCCAGTAATGTTGTAAAATTTGTTTTCAAAGTCCTGATACGTGTCTATGTCCTTTCCTACTAAATTGTACCATGCTTCCGCGTTGTCCTTTAATAAAGCCTTTATCGTATTCAGTTTAGTCTGTTCGTCAAATAAATTTCCCACTAGATTTCTTACACTATTTATAAAAATTTGTGGATTTACCCTGTTTTCGCCATAAAACTTCATGTGTTGTTCCAATGATACACCACCTGTATAAAATCTGGGACCATCCCCGTTAAATTTGACATGTTGTATTTGATACCACTAACTTCGCGTTCTACCCTGCCTAACTGATCCCTACATGAGTCCGTTACTTCAGTCATTTTACGTTTATTTCTTCTTCACAGAAAATGCGTACTTCGGACCTTAAATGTCCCATTTCCTGTCGAAGACCTGTAATATCACGCTCATTTTATCAACCCTATTTTCAACTTCCCCATTTTTACGGTAAGACTGTTTTAAATTCTGTAAATTCTCTTGTCGATTTTTCTATTTTATTCCCTAATTCCTGATTTAATTGGTCAAATTTCCGATTTGAGTCCTCTCTCGCTCTATTCGATTCATCGCTTAGCTGTTCTAATTTTCTGTTAGACTCCTCCCTCGCTCTATTCGATTCTTCGTTCATCCTCTCTAGCATTCTCATTATCATCTCGTTTCCTTGATCCCCTGATTCCGTCCTCGATTGATCTCTACTGCCTCCAGCTTCTTCCATTTTCGAAATTTTCTCACACAATGCACTATCGTCACTTCCAATTTCCACTCCTTGACTCCTTAACCACTCTTTTCTCTGCATACGTTCTAATCACTCACACACACTCTAAAATACTCTTAAATTTATACACACGCAGAAACTCTCTCTCTCAGATCGCCAGTTTCCTGGAATAAAATCACAAAAATTTTATTTGGAACTCGAGCCTCACTTTTGGGTCGCCAAGAATGCTGTGATTCCTCTCATATCTCTAGGTACTGGCCCTTTAAAAAAAAAACATTCGAGCCCCACAGTTTGGGCGTCAAGAATGCTGTGAAACCTTTTAAATCACCTGTGAACTACGCTTTTCGCCTCGGCTGCTCACCTAATGTTATAAACCTCCTCATTCATAAAAAAAACAAACACATTCCTACCACAAACATCAACGTTAACTCTATTTACATCAATATTCAGAATACATTAAATTTTCAAATTAAATTTGAACATAAAATTCAGTTTTAAAAGGAATTTCCGGATTAATTTTATTATCATTTTACTGTGCATCCAAAATTAAAGTCCTTGTTGGATGCCTACTAATTAATATAACAAGATAAGCAGACCGGAGTCTGAGTATAAAGGGAGCATCTACCACCCTTTTACGTTAATTAACCAGGTTTGTCTAATTGAGCTCAAAGACCTACCCAAAGTTTCATCCTATTCCCGAACATCAAAACAAAATACCCCTTTTTACTTAAACAAGCAAATTTCATCTTAAAATTAAATTTTTATGGTTAGAAAAATTCCACTAATGTCCATTTAAAGTAAATCAATTATAAAGTCATTCAATACACACAAAAAATGTCAAACAAAATAGTACAATTTACCTGAAGGTTATTGTCCTCGTAGCTTCAGTGTAATCGTCCCTTTTGTAAATCACACCATTCCAACCGGATTCTATTTACAGCTTCAAGTTGTCAACGCTTTAAAAATGTTCTCCATCACCATTAATTTAAAGTTGTTTCTAGGCTTTTCCGGAACTCATCTGTGTATATCTGCCTCTGGTTCAGTAGATGCAGACACATTTACGAACCATTTAGTCATTAACACCCCGCAAAATAGCAAAGAAATTCATACTTCCTTTTACCAATATTACCAATATACGCCAAAACTGCCTACTTTTGGGTATACATTTGTCGTTGTAAATTTTACTAATTGGTACCGTGATAATAAACTTTTATTACCTTGTATCTAAGTGCACTGAAGTACATTCATGTTAGCACGTAAAATAACCAACTATTTTGAGTCACTAAAATATACTAGCACACTTTAAATTATTTAATCAAACTAAAATGCACTGTTTAATATCAAGTCGCGGATGCACGAGCTTTTAACGCATCGAATCGTCGAAAGTCTGAGAGTCTAAGAGAGAAACACATATTCCCGCCTGTATATATAGCGAATAGCCGACACGTCGCTTTGTTCCCTAAAACGGGTAATTCCAACGAATTCCTCATTCTACGTTCCCAGTCTGTAGCCTGCACGTCGATTTTTATGAATTTAGTACTCACCCCATTGAGATCTCAGAAAATTTCAACACGGCCCACAAAGTTGTCCGAGAAAACTAATTACTTTTATACAGAAATTGTTGTTCTACCTCTGATATATGCATCCTATTTTTAACCAATCGCAACCCCTTGACGTTGCTTAAATCCCGCCCTTTACAATATGTGTCTTTGCTTGACGCATTTCTCTTTCCTTTTCTAACCTGTTCGTATTGGTGCAAATTTATATTCTTTATTATCGATTATATTTTAGTCCACGCGGACTGTTATCTGGGTTTAATAAACCCGTATCGCACATTCTCGTGAATACTAAGTCCCGGTTTCTCCAAGATTCTTTGAAACATTAATTATTTGCCAAATTTACGCAGAATGAGCTTTTTTAAAAATACGCAGGTGTTCTGTATTTCCTGCTAAAGCATCTGATCGTTTTCAATATCCTTAGAATCAACATGTTTATCCAAACAAATTAACTTGAAATTGCCTTTTAAAACACGCAGGGTGTTCAAACGTAACATTTTAAATAACCTTCCTACGATTTGACTATTATTGGGTTTTACAAGTTTTATGCTTATTATTAATAATGGTTCAATTAACTCCAATTAAAATTGATTTCCATCCTTTTCATTTTTAGCGAATACAACTTAAATATTAATTATTATATGTACACTTTGTTTTACTACCGGTTACTTAAAATAGGGTTAATTAATATAAACTTTGCACGTAATTTCCATTTGTTTAGGAATAATTAAATTATCCACTGCGCTTTTCAATAGTGCTTCTTTTGATGTAAAGCGTCTTATAGATAATTTAAATTTCTTATTTTTACTGAAACGACCGAGTTTATTTATGCTTCAAGGTTTTAATAAAGCGTATTATTTAATGAAATTCCTTATACACGGTGATTCAAATTATTTGATGTAATTATTTAATTTTTTACCCTGGTCTAAATATGAGTAATATATATATATATATATATATATATATATATATAAATTCAGGTTAATTTCGACTAGGAAACTTGATGTTGTATAGTAAATATCGGGTCGTAGTCAATCTGGGCAATTAGATAACTCTTTTAATCAATACTCCCTGTATGTTTGTTGTGGTTTGTTTAGTATTCTTCTTAATCTTCTTTGGGTATTGAACCACTCATAGTTTTTAAAATTATCTTTATTAAAAATGTGGAACGCTTCACTTTTAATCAGTTCAAGCTTTCGAAAAATTTGATTTTCTTCTTCAGGAAGTGCTTATATGAATCTATCTAGTAAATACTTGGAGCATGATAATACAGTTAAGATAGTAATTAATTTTTCGAACGCTTGAACTGATTAAAAGAGTTATCTAATTGCCCAAATTGACTACAACCCGATATTTACTATACAATAGACATATATATATATATATATATATATATATATATATATTATTATGTAAGGGAGGGGGGGTATAAGGTTTCTAAAAGTATATTTGTATTAATAGGGGTGTATGCCAAACGATAGGATCAATATTTCAGATTTAATAATTTAAAAACTATAAATTTTGCTATACTTTACATACGTTAAAGTATGTACCATTTCAGATTGAAACTTATATGCCAAAAGGTAGATAACATGACTTTATGACGTTGATATAATGCACGGTACTTGAGGTTTTATACTGAGTTGATATTTCATGAGCCAGTTGAGAGTACATTTGCCGTCGGAAAGCCGAACGCATTTATGGATATCTGCAATATAACAAAGCGTCCAGGTCGTGTATAAATTATTTGGCTTTTCCTTTTTATAGAATCAAACTTTTGGACGAATTGTAAATCAAAATTTAAAGTGAATCAAAATGTAAAAGGTTATTGGAGTTTAGTGAAGTGTTTTGGACCAATAGTAGAAATTTAAAATTATTATAAAGACTGTAGCGAAGGTATGTTGGACACTGAAAGAAAGATGATTTGTTATTGGATGTTATATGTTTAAAAATGTTATTTTAGCAAGCTAAGTTTGTTGATTTAATAACTAAGCAAAATAAATAAGGGACTTACTTTTCGAATTTGTTCAGATAAAGACCGATTTTATGAAACCTGCGTTAAGTTGTAAAATATTTTGAAATAAAAGTTTATATGTGTATCATCGAGTATTATTTAGTAAAGTGTGAAAGAAATAAGAAACATCGAGTAAATAAAGGCGACGAATATATATAAGAAGTTTAAAAGTGGTTAATAGTGCAACGGGAAAGGCAACGAGTATTTAAAGAAGATTTGGAAGTGGTTATTAGTGGAACGGGGAAAGCGACGGTTAGTTGTTTGAGAAGATTTGTGTTGGTTTTGGGATAGATTTGGTATAACGGCAGTAGGAGATTGGAGTGGATACAGAAGGCATCGACGACATAGATAATTTTGGATTGATTTGAGTAGATTAAACGGCAGTAAGGACATCGTATGGATAATTGGAATAGCAGGACTAGGAGTGATTTGTATTAGGACAGCGGGTTTAAATTGGATTGTACGAAGAGAGGATTAAGTGGGATACGAAGCAGAGGAACAGGAGATCGATATACGAAGAGGAAGAATTAACGCAGGGGAAGTAGACAACGGTTTTTTTGCTAAATTCTAAATTGGGGTAACATTATTTCAGGTTTGGGTCATCGAAATTGTTTTTTTAAGAACACCTGGAGGCAGTACGCAAGCGGACAATATTGGAGAATCTTTTGTGAAAGTGCGTACGGCGATTTCGAACTTGAGCCAGCAGTTAGAAGAAGGCCTTCAGCGCGGTATATTTCTGGTAAGTACCGTAAATATATCATAACGTCAAAAATAAAAGTCATAAACAGTTACATAAATTAATTTGGCATCAGGCAACTTTGATATATTAAAATTTGGCATACATAATAAATTCAGTACATTAAAAAAGTGGTAAAACAAACGAGGGTGCAGTTTGGTTGGGTAGCGTACATCTACTCACGATTGAACTCACGGTGAGTAGGTGAGAAAACCCTGAGATTAAAGTTTCAAATAGTCGAGGCATATAAAAATATAGTAATTAGTAAAAAAAGAACCAACCAAACGTTTGCTAAAGCACCTCGATTTGAAATCATTAGGGACGACGACAAAAGTCGTTAAACAAATTTTGTTTAAAGTTAAAAAGTAATAAATAAAGAAGGTATTAGCCCAAAGCGAAAGTAAAGTAATAGGGGTGATATAAAGTAAAGTAAATAAGGGCTGATATTAGAATATATATATATATATATATATATATATATATATATATATATATTAACGTGTAATTAAAGAGTCCAATAGAATACATAAGTGAACTCATAGGGTTGAGGGCGATTAGGATACAGTAAAATAAATTAATTTAGTTAAAAGATTTTTAACAATTATTTTCTATCTTAAATAATGGATAATAGGGGAATATCGATTTAGGAATATCGATTTAGTTTAACGCGTGATTAATGTAGGAATAATTTATCTTAATTAGATTTAGTTAAGGACTATGTATTATAGTATGCATGTTAAAGAGAATAAGAAATAATAATTTGTATTAAAATTATAACATATTGGATTGATAATGAAGTACTATGGAACATTTTTAAAAGCGTTGAGAATATTAAAAATAACACATAAAGCGATGGTATTTTAAATTTCCAAAAAAATATAATTTGGATTTCAGATAAATAAAGTGTGATATTTTGGTTAATTGAGTTATTTTAGAAAGCATGATTGATGTGGATTTCTATTTAGGTTTCTATGGTGACAATGAGAGGAAGTTTTTTTTGAGGTAACAGGGAGGTGTATGTAATATATAGTAAGAATCGAATTCAGGAGCAGCCAAGGCAAGATTTGAGCGAAATTACACAGCATTTTTTGGCACCCAATTTGTGAGGCATGGTTTCAGGTTAACCTCACAGTATTATGTCTTCCCAACGGAGGGGCTTGAGTAGTTAGAGCCTAACCTCACAGTATTATAGCAACCCAACGCTGGGGCACGATTGGATCTGTTCGAGATTTCAGCACAGCAATATATACATATATATATATATATATATATATTGCAGTGATAAGGGGTTGTTTAAGGGTGCACGTTATAGTAAAGGTTGTTCAGGAATGAGTAATTAGAATAGGCAGCAGAAAACTGCACTTATTTAAGGAAATAATTAAGAAATAGACATAGTTTGTAGATAGTAAGTAGTCAACACCCTGTATATAAAGTAGAAATAGTTTTTGGGCGACGCAGGTAAACATAGGAAGACGCATAGTTGGCGTAGGAATGAGAAATACATGTATTAAGTAGATAGTAAATATTAAATACCCTGTAGATAAAGTTTAGTTAATTTAGGTAAAACAAATAAGGATATTTTTCAGTGGAAGCACGCGTATATTTAGAAATAAATGATAAAGTGTAATTAGACACGCATTAAAAAAAAAGAGTTCCAGACGATTAAATTAATACGGATATAGAAATAGAGTTTCAGGTAGTTAATATAAATGCGTACAAAGATCTAACCATTTTTGATAAGAGAAATGATTAAAAATTGCGTGAATCGCATGTAAACATGAAAATTTAAAGTCGAGTTGCATCAGTTGTTTATGGAAAAGCAAATAATCTATCAAAATACAGCATGTTGATAACGAAAGACAGCTGCGGGCAGGTTGTGATTATGGGGAATCGTGGAGCATTACATCAGAAACTGCTCTAAATGAAATTATTTGATTGGTCAGAAACAAGCGACGAGTTCTAGACCATACCCACGGATGGAGTGGGAATTCGAGAATATATTAGCAAGCACCTTGATAAGAAAGTCAGTTTTGAACTCAACGAAGGCCGAAATGCGTTGCCATTAAAACAAAGTAATACGTAATAATTATAAAAGTGAAATAAAATGAGTGCGAATATGAAGATTATAATTGCCGTTTAAACGTAAGTACGTTTTTAATGAATTTATTGTAAACTAAGACATAAAAATAATAGGGTTTCGAGGTCTGAGGGAAATAGACTATGATTCTGATGTTAAGGGAAAAATACAGTAATACAATTTAGATGTCCAGGGGAAAAGAAGAATAATACAATTTTGAAGTACAGGGATGAAACAAACTACAATTTTAAGTCTGGGGCAAGAATGATAAAAGTCTAAGTTTGAAGAATTGAGATAAATTGGGGTGTATAATTTAATAATGGTGGTCCATAGCGTAATGGCAATAATTAGAATGGAATCCAGAATTGGGGAAGATCATTTTTAATTGGAAGCGTCGATGTGAAAAAAGATAAAACCAGTATGTTTGTTGTGGTTTGTTTAGCATTCTTCTTAATCTTCTTTGGGAATGAAACCACTCATAGTTTTTAAAATCTATTTTATTTACGTTTCGATCCATGACCTAGGATCGTTGTCAAAATAATTTATTTTGACAACGATCCTAGGTCATGGATCGAAACGTAAATAAAATAGATTTTAAAAACTATGAGTGGTTTCATTCCCAAAGAAGATTAAGAAGATAAAACCAGGTCAGATTTTTAGTTATAAGACATTTGTTTTTCTATATAAATTTTTATTTTATTTTGAATTTGCTAAATATGATATGCTTGTGAAAAAGTCAACAAAAGAGGTTGCATACGTATAGAATGAGTAATATGATAACAGGTTTAGAATATTCTACACTTTGTTGGTAAAGATAATAAGTTTTCTTTGTGACTTTGGGTTTTTGAGTACATAGTAGATGGTTGTTAATAAATGAAATTTATAAGGTAAACTAATTGAAAATGTAATACAAATAATTTCAAAAGCTGTACATAATATATTGGTTTCATTATATAAAATCGAAATTTACTGAATTTTATAATTCCAAATAAATGCTAGCCGAGGTCATAAGATTTAAATAGTACAAAGGCGGAGCCACAAGTTGAATAGGAAATTGATAACCCGCAAGGTGGTAACGTATCGAATTTTGCCATTGGTAGATAAAGTTGTTTGAAGATAAAGTCCAGTTGATAGCAATATTAAGAAAGACAGCCGGAGGAGGAGATAATTACAATTTATAGTGAATATTAAAATGGTGGTCCAATAATTTAGAGTACGTAGAAAATTAATAAGGCGCACAACGAAGGGGATCAAGAATTCCAGTTCATAGTAATAAAAATAACAGCCCAAAGTAGGGGCAATGAAAATTACGCGAATAGCATAGCAATATATATATATATATATATATATATATATATATATGTATATATATTATAAGTAGTTTTTTACACAAGGTAAGTTGATAAATACTTACGTATTGAAATTAATAAGATAAAATAATAACTTAGACTTTTTAAGTAAAGCCTAAATGATCATTTCAAATCGAGCTAGTAATTGAAAGAAGGAAAATATAAGGCCTTGGACAGGATTTGAACCTGCATCTCAGTTTTGCCGGAACTGTGTGTTAACCAATTACGCTACCGAGGCCGATAGCTATAATTGGGAAATTGACAAATCCAAATCGTGTACAGTACCATATATAAACCTAACTTTCAATTACGTTTAGCATTTTTGTCAATCATATCTGAAATTGTCAAGTTTTTAGGCTTTACTTAAAAAGTCTAAGTTATTATTTCATCTTATTAATTTCAATACGTAAGTATTTATCAACTTACCTTGTGTAAAAAACTACTTATAATATTTATATATTAATACTTGGCTTATAGCCGTGATTTTGAGCGTTGCTTCCTGTCTATATCTGACATAAGTCAAAACTTGACAATTTCAGATATGATTGACAAAATGCTAAACGTAATTGAAAGTTAGGTTTATATATGGTACTGTACACGATTTGGATTTGTAAATTTCCCAATTATAGCCATCGGCCTCGGTAGCGTAATTGGTTAACGCACAGTTCCGGCAAAACTGAGATGCAGGTTCAAATCCTGTCCAAGGCCTTATATTTTCCTTCTTTCAATTACTAGCTCGATTTGAAATGATAATTTAGGCTTTACTTAAAAGTCTAAGTTATTATTTCATCTTATTAATTTCTATATATATATATATATATATATATATATATATATATATATATAAAGTTACAAAATATGATGATAACATACGGATGACATTTTTATATAAAAGAAGCTCAGAATTCGTACATATTTGTTGGTATTGTTCAAAAGTGAATTTGAATGTTGTCCCAAGAGACTATTAAAATTATAATGTAACCACATTGCTGAAAATTTTGAAGATGAGTTTTCTTAGATTTTGGAAAAAGTAGGACAAAATTTCTGGCCAGTTAAGGAATGATATTTGTAGTTTTCTTTTAATGTTTAAACTGACTGTGTTTCAAAATATTTTTTATAATAGATGTTAGGTGATGCAGCAGAGGTGTTGTTTCATTTTTAAACAAAGTGAGGGCACTGCATTTTGTAATAGGAACTCTATCAGCCTCAAAAGGCACCTACTTAAAATAATTACTTCACACGTAGAAATTGCTTCAAAACAATGGTGGTTTGGCACTCTTTAATTGTGACAAGGATAAAAAGTAAGTTATTAATTCGGGAATACCGTATATTTGCAGAAATGCGCACCTTCGATTTCGTTCTTCTTTCTTATGAGAACCTCTCCCACCTCACTGTTGCTAGTTTATACACCGTTAAAACTTAGAGTAAAGAGAATTTTTACTTGACGCCATTTTTATACGTAACAATGTTCTGTAAAATCAAATGTGTTATTAACAGAAATGTGTGGTGTTAAAAAATGACTTTATGAATATTCAATTAAGTTGATTAGATGAAATAGCATTTTATTAAATTCGAGTTGTGCTGTAAGAAGAACAACCGACGTTTATATGTTGGAAGACTTTCAACTCTACTTGGTAAAGTGTATCTTTAAGATCTCATGTTGTAAAGAATTCTTATCTGTATGCTCTTTAATAAGTAGAATGGAATAGTTATCACGCATCATACTTTTATTGAATGAGCGGAAATTAATACACAACCGATAATGACCATTCTTCTTTTTACTAGGATTATTGGGGAGTTATATTTAAAGTTGTTTTTCTTACTTATACCTTCCAACAATAAATATTAATGATAATCTGCACTTTTCGGGAATAGTGTGGGACATATTACAACCAGACATAGAAAAAAGAGAGGTAGAGGTAGACCTAGATCAGACTATTGCACGCAGATAGCGAAAGCTGCAGATTGTTGAAATTTCAGGGAAATGTGTAGGTTAGCGCAGAATAGGAAACAATGAGGGTGAACGTCTAACCAGTTTCAGGACTGAGGACTTAATGATGATGAATAATCTGCACGCAGTTTTATCAACAAGTAACTACCTACGAGGTTGGTAAAAGAATGGTGTGCGATTAGGATTTACCACTATTTTTATCTTGTATTTTGTTTCTGGTACGTCCCATACAATTTGATAGACATAATTATCATAGAAAATGCTAACCAGTCGTGCCGCGAGTCTGGGCATAAAGAAGTGTTAATTTGTATATCCCGTTCATAATCACTAAAATAATTAATGTGTAAAATTTTGGCACACTCAAGCTCATAGTTAAATAAATTAAATTCCCTACATGATAACATGAATCTCTTGGATGAACATGAATTTTGCAATTGATAGCACACGCCCGTGACATTATCGTTGTATTGCTGTTAGTATGAATTGATGTTTTGTGTAGAGAATAAGAAGGAATAATAAAGTTTTGTAAGTAAGGTTTTTGGATATATTTCAGAGGAGAGCCGAATACAGTAAAACTGCACTCAAAAAAAGGCAGAAGCTAAGATGGGTATTAGATACGATAGATAGAAATCTGGTGTTGATTAAATTTTCTGCTGTTAAAACACTTTATGTACTGAGGGTGTGTTATAATCACTTATTTAATAAAACTCACAGGTATCAAGTGACATAATTTAATTATATCATTCAATACCAAGTAAAAAAAGTGTATTTGATTATTTATTCAGATTAATGAGAAAAGGAAGTAGCCGTGGAAGCGTTGTCTTTGCATGATGGGACCATGTGGATTCACGTCGGAATCACGTGCTTTAATACAAACTCAATAGGAAGACTTGTATCATGACATAACCCCCACCGAACGCAAGAAAGTGAGAAGAATGACAGACGCTAAACAGTGAACGGAAAACTGTATATTAATTATTCGCCAGGAGGTGATTAAAGAGGTCGCAATGTAGTCATACAAACGAGTAATAAAGCGGTATATTTATGTAATAGAAAATTAAACAAAGTGAAAGTAATTATTTTCTTACACTAAAATAACTACTACATTAGTATATATTGATTTTAAATGTAAGCTTTATTAGTGAAATGTTGGTAAAAGAGTGAAGTTTAGTGTTTAAAAATATAGAATGAAATAATTTAACGAAAAGTTAGGATTTCTGCTGCCTTTGTTGCTTATTAAATACATTTCCAGAAATTGGTATTCATAGTATCATGTAATTCAATATAGCAAACGAGAAAAGTTGAAGTGATGATAGGATTATTGATGGAATTAATATAGTAATTTTTTTATTCCTTTTAGTAAAACCTCAACAGTTTGATGTTAAGAAATTATGTTTCTTTTCAGTAATGCCTGGCCAAATTAAGCTTAATAAATTAGGTTTCTTTTTAAATATATTTGTATATATACTGCAATTATTTAATATCAATTGAAGTTAAATACAAATTGAACTTTATTTGCATTTGTTTATGAACTAATACAAAAATTAAGTCATTGAAAAAGGATATCTAGCCGCACCAGTGATGGAATCGTATTTGGAAAAAAACATTTTATTTAATTTGACAAAAAGTAATAACATTATTCAGAGAAAGTAATATGATTAATACTATCATTGATATTGCAAATATAAACTTTTGAGACATATTAGTAGCTATTTGGAGTCGAAATTTTGGCAAAAAAAGCAAAAAATTCATCAAAATGTTTAAGTGATAGAATTTGAATTGTCAATGCTAATCGCTGTTAGAGAAAAGAAGCAGTTCTGTCATCGAATGTTTTGTGTTTGAAATTCTTTTGCCTATTTCTTTTAGAAATTTCTAGTCGCGTCAGCCGAATACACATAGAGTTTTAATGGCTACGAAAACAAGAATGTTATGCTAAGATATTGTTGAGTACTTTCAAATTTTTTAATTTTGGCCAATTTCTGCAGCTGTCCCTGAATTATTGGCACATGTAGTTACATGAGACAGTGCAAGTATGTCGTTGCATATAAAATCCCACATAATACGTTTACCAAACTTCCAATGAATTAGACTTATTCCATCTGATCCTTTACTATTCTCAGTGGAAATGTTGCTAGGTTCGAGGATTGAAATATTAGCAGAAATTAATGCTCGTTTAATTAATTCGTTTATTTCTTTCTGTCGTGAAAAACGGCTTGCATTGAATTTGCCACTTTCACCTCGAGTGCCTAGTTCACCTTCTTCCATTCCACAAATACAGATGCGCAGTGTTCATCACTCATAGTCAAATCTTAAATCAACCGCTGATCTGAATGTTTCATTGTCTAAGAGTTAGCATTAAAATCCATTGTTTTCAAAACTGTGATCATGTAGTCCAAAGGATTTGTTTGATTTTGTTGAAGATATTCGTACTAACAGTGACGATGGATTAGAAGATGATGATGATGATGATCCAGAACCAGGATTATCAATTATTTCACTTTCACAAATACTAAAAGAATATTTTGACACCAATAACATAGAAAAACTCACAATATTAGTTCCTCCAATGAAAAATTTTTTCAGTTACGTATTAAGTGAATTAACTCGTTTTCATTTATTAGATATTCAAAATTCCGTGTTTTATATCTATAAAATCTATTTTATTTCGTATAAAAGTATGTGTGTGTGCTTGCGTGCGTGCATGCGGGCGGGCGGGCGTACGTGCGCGTGTGTGTGTGTGCTAGTACGGAATTTTGTGTATGCGTTTGTCTGTATGTAGTGGTGTCATGGGTATACTTCCCCCTCCAGTTCCCGACCGTCGGCAGCCGCAAATTAGAAACCGAGAAATCCGCATTCCTGCACGTGTCCTGGCAATTGGCAGCCGAAAATTAGGGGGGGTACGTACAGTCCCAGTGTATTTGCGTGTTAGAGTATTTGTATTTGTGTTGGTGATGTTTCTGTGCGAGTGCGAAACTGTATGTGTGTTTTTGTCTGTATGTAGTGGTGTCATAGAATAGTGTCATGGGAATGCTTCCCCCTCCAATTCCCGACCGTCGATAGCCGGAAATCAGAAACCGAGAAGTCCGCATTCCTGCACGTGTCCTGGCCATCGACAGCCGGAAACCAGGGAATCTACGTACAGTCGCAGGTGTGGTGATGTCGTCAGTGATATTGCCAGGGTGTTTTCCCAAAAGATTACATTAAGATTAGTTGCAATGTGAGTCAGTCAGGTTTTGAGTTTTTAATCCATCTGTGTTTGCCGTTATTTGCTATTTAGCTTAGGTACTAAATTTAAGTGTTAGTTTCAAAAAGTTTTAATCTATTAGCTTACTACTAAATTAAATACTAATCTTATTCTACGTTGAAGTTCATCAATCCGGGTGAGACTTGTTTATGAACATGGACGTAGTGTCACTGTACACATTTACTTAAATTAAGTTGAATTGTTTTTTATTATATGATTTACTCCTGGTGCTTCAGCGGCCCAACCCCTAGAAAGTCGTCAGCTAGCGGGTTTCTGGTAGTTCCAGGAGCATCTTTGTTTTGTTATTGTAGTCTCTTTCGTTGACATTTGATCTCTCGAGCGATTTGTGTGTGTATATTTTGTGTGTATTAGTTTTGTTTTGTTTAGGTGTTTGTTGTTTATTTGTTTGATTGTTTATTCGTTAGTTAGTTAGTTAGGGTTTGTCTTTCACATCTTTCGTGTAGTGTTTTTGTCATGTATTGTGTGAGTTGATTTAGATGCGGGAAGTCTTCGTCTCACAGTATTTCTGTCAAAGTTTGTCAGTTGTTAAGTGTTTCTTGTATTAGTTTCCTTGTGTGGTGTGCGTTGTCGTGTGGGTCTCAAAGATCCATACAATTCAGCAGTAGATGCGCTGGAGTCCACATCACCCCGCATGTGCACGTGTATGTGTCAGTTAATTGAAATCTGTGCTTGTATGTTGGATATGGTCCACGGTCAGTCATGAAATGTATAAGTCCCCGACTGGGCTAGAAGTTCCGTGTCTTCAGTGCTATGTCTGGAATTAGTATGAGAGTACGTCGCCCGTTCGTGCTAGTGTCCCATCTGTGTTACCATTGGACAATAAAACATATATTTGTATATTTATTTGCTTTGTAACATAGGCTGTACATTTAAAAGCAGTTACAGATTTACCATCAGAGTGCTTTATTATGGCTCTGAGACGATTTGTTTTACGACGAGGCAAGCCCTCTGAAATTTTCTCCAACAATGGAACGAATTTCGTAGGTGCTAATAATGAATTATAAGAATTAGATACGTTTCTTGCGGAAAATCATTCGTATTTAATTCAAACTGCGACTAGCACAGGTATTGAATGGCATTTTATACCGGCTTACTCTCCTCATTTTAGTGGCTTATGAGAGGCACGGGTTAAATACACTAAGCATCATTTAAAACAGGTTATGAAGTATTCACATTCGACATATGAAGAATTTGTAACTTTGCTATCACAGGCAGAAGCTACTCAACAATATTCAATCAATAAATACTTCTGCGTTTATATTTTATTTCCGTATTTTTTAACAGTGTTAATCTGCAGATTTGCTTGTAGATCACGTCACTACTTAACACTGTGTGTAAGTTACGGAACTGTAGCAATACATTCTATTATTACAGTTAGTCTTCCCGCATTGACATTAATTTTTTTTAGAGAATAACTTAATTTAAGATAGTTTATCATTTTTTTACAAATGTGAGTTATTAAAAACCGTCTCAATTTTATCACATTTTAAACAAATAAGGTAAGATTCATAAAATAAGTCACGTTAACATAAATGTAGAAGATGGATTAAAATCAATAAGAAATAAATAAGAAATGAATAAAAACTGAAACTGATTAAATAAATATATTGAATCAATAAATATATAGATACTGGAATAAACAAAATAAGTAAAGTTAATGAAATAAAATAATGTGAATAAAGCGAGTAAATAAATAAAACGTATAATGAAAAGTAAAATGTTTTTAGACAAATGAAGTAGAATAACTAGAATACGTAGAAGCTAATTTAAATCGAAATAGAATAACATATACGTTACAAAATAATTATACAAATTCCAGGCAAATACCCATAGTAAGTGTATTTGTACAGTACTTTTCCTGCTGCACAATAAACAGAAATTGCATACAAGCGCTTGTATGAGTTCACACAAGTGCCTTTAAATAAGCAACAATCACAAATCTCAAACAAAAGGATGTATGTTGGAATGCGACTGTACATGTCCTTGTAAATGACGTTTTTGTGAAGCAGCATAATCACACAAGTTGCAAGCGAAAGCACGTTTGTTAGTATGTGACTGCATATGTCTTTGTAAATGAGTTCTTTGTGATGCCGTGTAATCACACAAATCGCAGGTAAATGGACGTTCGTTGGTATGCGTTTGTAAATGTGTCTTTAAGTCACTTTTTCGCGATGCACAATAATCACATAAGTTGCACGGAAAAGGACGTTCCTTAGTATGCAACAACAAATGATCTTTTAGAGTGCTTTTTTGTGATGCAGAATAATCGCATAATCTGCATGGATATGGACGTTCGTTTATATGCGAATGCAAATGTCTTTGCAAATGACTTTTTCGTGAGGCAGCATAATCACATAAATTGCACGGAAACGGACGTTCCTTAGTATGTGATAGCAAATGATTTTTTAAATTACTTTGTTGTGATGCGGAATAATCACACAAACTACATGCGAATGGTCGTTCGTTAGTATGAGACCGTATATGTATTTTTAAAGCACTTTGTTGTGATGCAGTATAATTACACAAATTGCATGGATATGGACGTTTTTGAGTGTGCGACAGCAAATGAATTTTTAGATTACTTTTTTGTGATGCGGAATAATCACACAAACTGCAGGCAAATGGACGTTCGTTAGTATGCGATCGCGTGTGGATTCGTAAAAGACTTCTTTGTGATGCCTTGTAATCACACAAATTGCATACAAATGGACGTTCGCTAGTATGCCTTCGAATAATATGTGTTTTTAAAACACTTCTTTGTGATGCAGAATAATCACAAAAATTGCACGAAAATGGACGTTCGTTAGTATGCGTTCGTATATGTATTTTTAAAACATTCTTTTGTGAAGCAGAATAGCCACACAAGTTGCATGCAAATGGGCGTTCGTTAGTATGCGACAGGAAATGATTTTTTACAGTACTTTTCTGTGGTGCGGAATAATTGCACAAATTGCATGTGAATAGTCGTTCGTTAGTATGCGATGGCATGTGTCTTTGTAAATGACTTTTTCGTGATGCGGTATAATTACACAAATTGCATGCGAATAGGCGTTTATTGGCATGCGACTGCAAGTGTTCTTGTAAGTATCTTTTTTGCGAAGTGCTATAATCGCACAAATTGCATGAAAATGGACGTTCGTATGCATGGGAGCGCGTATGTATTCCCAACTTACTTTTAAAAGTTGTAGAATAGTTACATAAATTGCATGCGAACGGACGTTGATTAGTAAGTGAAGCCATAAGAACTTTCGTGGAACCTTTACAGGATGCAATATAATTACTTAAGTTACATGCTACCGGATGCTCCTTAGTATGCGACCGTGTTACGTAATTAAAAATTTCTTTTTTGTGGTCCAAAAGTCACAGAAATTGATAGTGTTTGGAGTCTAACTAGGTGAATTATTGGGAATCTTCTATAATCACTATGTTTATGTCTATGCAAATAGCATAATTCGATATACTTCTACTTTTGCGTTGACTTGGTTAGATGTTCATTAAGGCATTTTCTTTTGATACCAACACATCTTCTGTTGGTTATACTAGATTTTACAGAACACTTTTTCCCTCAGAATTAATTATGGATTTTGTCGTTTACAGAAACGTGTTAAAAGGACTAAATACGAATAGTTAACTGTGTAATTATTTAAATCGTCTTAATTTAAATACATTACTTTCGTCATTATTTGGGTATTAATTTATATTAGTGTGTTTTACGTATGCTATTTTTGTTCCAATAATTAATGGAATAAGAGTTCATATAGAATAGATAACATTGTATAGTTTGACAACCATCACACACCCTGTTATAGTACTTGCAATTTCTAAATAGGACTCGTCATCTGCGACGTTATACATGTACTATTTATGCGACATTTGCCAATATAATACCGTACAATATCTGGTTACAGGTTTGGTTTGAATAGTACGATATTGCCAACAACCTTATAGTTAATATTAAATATTGACATTTAACTTTTAGGTAATATGTTATTCGTTGTTTTGTTTGTATCAACGACCTCGTGCGTTTTTTCTGTTTTTATACTCTATAATTTAAGTAAGGGCCGCCATGCCTGCGGTCACATTCCCAATGCTCCACGCGAAGGTACTACATTGGGTTTAAACGCTAAAATAAACGTGCTCCAAATGTAATCTAACTTCAAAATTAATCAATCCTAAATAAAAATCTAACAAACTAAAACTAAAAATAGGGTTTGAATAAGGGTATTCATAGCGTTGATTTTAGAGTGTGTCCGTTCAACAAGACACGCGCGAAAGTAAAAGCGGAAGAATCCGTAATACCGGATAGCAGTCGCCAGCTCTGCTTACCGGTGCGACTTGGAGGGTCGACTTAAAACTATTCAAATCTAGCTAACTAATATTTAATAAGGTATTCGAATTTTCTAAACATTCGGCAAATATTTTGATATTGAATCCAGCTATTTTGCCTGCTTCATAAATTTACAAATTCGTCCTTCCTGATCTAAGTAATTTATTTTATTTTTAGCCTAAATCCGTCCCTAGCTTTCCCTATCATTCCCTAACTGATTTACATTATAATTACAATCTTTACAATTGCAATCTTTATTCCTATAGAAATGCTGCCACCAAGAATGGCGGCAGAACGTCCAAAAAAAAAACAAATCAAGCCCCGAAATAATATAATACATGCAAAGTAAATATATAATATAAATAAATATAAACATCTTAAAGCATAAGCATGTAACAGTGCATAAATTAGCAAAATCATCACCCAAATAAATTATCAGGTGCACTCGCGTGAGCATTATATCTACCAGCGGCATTACACACAAAACGTGCTTGTTAAATTATTTCAAAATCTACTTATTACTACAAATCAATGCCGCTACAATTTTACTCTTACCTCGTATATAAATTTTCCAACATCTAAGATCTGGTCGTCTGCCTACATCTATTCGTTTCTTACTTCTTAGGCGGTTGACTATGCACTGTTAAAGTCCTGGGGGTTGGTAACAATTACTATCACTTTTAAGTCTTGGAGGGATGCGCGGTTTCGCTCTATTTTATTTCTTTATTTATTTGACTGATTTAAATTGATTAAGGTTTTTTGATTTAATTTGTTATTATTTATTTGGTTTGATTTATTCCCGATATTCTGCGCGTTTAAGGTGAAACAGTGACGGCCTCTATTTTTATACATTGATATTTGGCAGGTTTTTGCTTCAAACAGTTCTTTTCAAAACTCATATTAGTGTTATAAAACTATGAGCGAAATTCGTTTAGACGTTAGAGCTAAACCACTTGTTGCTTATTTGATTAAATTTTTTGAACAATAAGGGGATAATGGTGGACCTTTATTCTTTTAACAACGGTTTGTGATGTAGTTTTTGTTTACTTCAAAAATAATTTATTATGTATATTTTTGGAGAGTGTCCGCTGCCGTGGGTCCAAGTATAGACACAGTGAAACTGATTTCTCAAACAATTGCCTACCACTGACGTAAATGAATTTATCACATGTGAAATGTGATTTATAGGTTGTATAAGAATCGTAAATAGGGAAGACCGGGGTTGGTTGACGCACGGGTTGGTTGGCGCGTTCATTATATCTGGAATTGTAGAAAGCTGACAACAGTGTATATATGAGCGGACAAAGATCGACACACACTGCATCAGTAAACCAACTCAGTGCTGGTTTGACTACCATTAAAGTAGTAGGGTATACATTTCGTCGTTCGAGGCTATCTACAGTAATTTCCATACTCTCCCGCTTTTTTGCTACAAAGAACATAGAGTATGTGTTAGATTTTAAACAAATACCATTTTTCTGTACAAGGCATAGCCTTCTAGCTGGTATGTGCGCATTTTACTGAAAAGTTATCATTTAAATAAATATTACACAAACATCTGCAAGATGTGATTGGGGTTAGTTGGCGCAAAGTCAACGGGACTACTTGGCGCAACAGTTTCGAAGGCTAATTTTTAAAATATAAACAAAAAGCGGTCTTGTTTAGTAAAACTTGTTGCTGTACCTGTTTATAATCAATTAATTGAACGGAATTACATATATCATTTGTTATCCCATAGAAAAATGCGGATTTATAAAGGACAAACTGAGAAAAGAAATACACCAGATGTAATGCTTCAGGCTGCGAGAGAAATAAAAATTAATAATAAATCTATATGCAGCAAGATAGGTTTTGGGCCTTTAGGAGCTTCTTTTTAAAAAGACATTTATTTCAAAAAACACTTCTATCAAATTTATTTATACAGTAATTACAAAAATGGTTCAACAACTTGTACGTCACGTTCATTAACGTCTTCTTATTAAAATAATCAAAGTTAATAATCACTAATTATGGTGAATAGCTTGAACAACCAACGATGCTAAAGTTATGAAGTTCGAGACTGACTGGCGATCAGGGACTCCTCAGGGTATTTATGTAATCCCTGCTCTCGCATCATCTTGTGGGAAGTGCAGATCTCATGTCTGCTACTTCTTGATAACATACAATGTCTTACTTCTTAGTAATCTTAATTATAAAAATTGCTTTCTTATAGTTCATTATATCCTGCACCTGCAGTATCATGTTTTGTCTGGAATACAAAGTCGTTGCTTCCGTTCTTACGTCTGATATGAACTTTTATTAAATTTTTATAATGTGTCCTTTAATTATACAATGTAACATTCTATTTCTTAAGACATAATAATTATATTTATAATTGTGTACATATTAATTGGGGATATGCAACTCCTCCCGACTTAGATGAAAATTAAGGGTTGTACTTAATTTTTAAAACTCATTGTCCCTAAGGTTTCGTTTATGATTTCCTTGTTCTTATATCTAATGTACATTTTGTAAAATAAATATACAGTTAACAAAATTATTACAATAATCAATAAAATTGTCCAAACACTGATATTGTCGTAATGTAACTTTGACACTTTTAACTCACTTAAATGTTCTCTATAATTGTCCATTAATTTCACCGTGACTGTTGTCGTCGAGTTCTAGATGTTCTAGTTGCATCGCTTTTTTAATAATTTCGTTGTCTTCGGTTTGAGGAATTTTGAACTGTAGTTTGGGTAGATTTGCAAATTTCTTCCTCACTGCTGGGTTTTGATATACTCGAATAATTTCACTTTTTAATTTTTAGTAGCAATCTTCCTTTACGGTGATCACTTTGCTTGCAATTAAGATGGCGAAACTGTTTTCGTTTAGTTGCAATTAGCGGTTGCTATTGTTTTTTGAGGAAATACAGCAATCCATTTGTTGTCAGTAACTTTTTGAATTTTCATATCTGTAACTTGTACTGGTTTCGGCATACAATCCTTGTAATGATTAGAGAATCGTAATAATTGTACTTCACAAAAGGAATCTGTTTGAATAGCTGTTGTCGTTAATGATTGACATAAGTATTGGCTGGGTGCCACTTTCTTGCACTTTTCATTTGTGAATCCATATCTAAGTTTATTTAGGGAAAGGAACTTGGTTTTAGAGATAATAACTTGATATTGACTAGTAACTTTCATAGGCAAAGCAAATAAATGATAATAATTGTAATTATTAATCTCAACAATAGGAATTTCTATTAAAAACGTAATTTTATTATTGTTTACATAACCTGTTACTATGGTTATTTTGTCATATACAAGTATGTTAGATTCTGTTACTTCAAAGGGTAATTTACTATAAGTTATAAGTGATCTAATTGCTAATAATTCGTTTAATAAATCAAGTGGTTCTATTATACTAGCAAGTAATGTATTTAATTTAGCAAATATTACTGCATTTTTAATGTAGCTAAAATTTGTTGAATTACAGTAAGGCTTGATATCATTTGATTGAATATCGTGTTAAATCTTATTAAGTCTCGCATTCCTAACAATGTGGTTTGCGTGTTACTTTCAAGAGTTAGTATCCTATTTGTTATACTGTCTTGATTCTTCACTAATTTTCGTAGTGTATCATTAAATTTTACTATGGTCGAATGAGTTAAGGATATTTGGTTTTTAACAACAGTTTTTGTGTCGCTCTGATTGTCAATCAATTCTTGTATTGCATTGTCGTATCGCTCAGGATCTTAGTTGCCTAAATTACCTGTGATAGCTTTTATAATATTATCTAATCCATTAATAATTCCTCGTTTCTGTCTTGTAGTTTGGTCTGTTGGTATTAATCATTTGAATTTATCGTTTGTGTTCTTTAGGATATTTTCCAATATGCTTTTGTAATTAAGCATTTCTATCGCATACTCTTTTCCGAATTTGGCTGAGTCCATTGATTCTTTCAATCTGTCGTAATTGTCTCTAATTATATAAAATTCTTGTTTTAGTTCGGTTGAATCAAATTTCTGTGCGAAAGTTCAATAGTCTACTGTTTTTTGCATACTGCCCAATTTTAATAATAGGTTTTGACCCTTTGGGAGCTTCTTTTTAAAAAGACATTTATTTCAAAAAACACTTTTATCAAATTCATTTATACAGTAATTACAAAAATGGTTCAACAACTTGTACATTATGTTCATTAACGTCTTCTTATTAAAATAATCAAAGTTAATAATCACTGATTGTGGTGAATAGCTTGAACAACCAACAATGCTAAAATTATGAAGTTCGAGACTGACTGTCCATCAGAGGCTCCTCAGGGTATTTATGTAATCCCTGCTCTCGCATCATCTTGTGGGAAATGCAGATCTCAATACTGCTACTTCTTGATAACATACAATGTTTTACTTCTTAGTAATCTTAATTATATAAATTGCTTTCTTGTAGTCCATTATGTCCTGCACCTGCAGTATCATGTTTTGTCTGAAATACAAAGTAGTTGCTTCCATTCTCACGTCTGATATGAACTTTTATTAAACTTTTATAATGTGTCTTTCAATTATACAATGTAACATTCTATTTCTTAGGACATAATAATTATATTTATATTTGTCTACATATTAATTGGGGGATATGCAACTCCTCCCGACTTAGATGAAAATTAAGATTTGTACTTAATTTTTAAAACTCATTGTCCCTAAGGTTTCGTTTATGATTTCCTTGTTCTTATATCTAATATACATTTTGTAAAATAAATATACAGTTAACAAAATTATTACAATAATCAATAAAATTGTCCAAACACTGATATTGTCGTAATGTAACTTTGGCACTCTTAGTTGTCTAAATTACCTGTGATAGCTTTTATAATATTACCTAATCCGTTAATAATTCCTCGTTTCCGTCTTGTAGTTTGGTCTGTTGGTATTAATCGAGTGAATTTATCGTTTGTGTTCTTTAGAATATTTTCCAATATGCTTTTGTAATTAAGCATTTCTATCGCATACTCTTTTACTAATTTGGCTGTGTCCATTGATTCTTTCAACCTGTCGTAATTGTCTGTAATTATATAAAATTCTTGTTGTAGTTTGATTGAATCAAATTTCTGTGCGAAAGTCCAATAATCTATTGTGTTTTGCATACTGCCCAATTTTACTGGTAGTATACCGAGGTTGTTTTTTATATCTTCTATTATTATTTCGTTGTCGTCTGTTCTACCTGGGTGGAATTTGACGGCAAGGGTGATGGTTGTCTATCTGAAATTACAGAGCGTTTTAAATTCGTTAAATGTATGTAGCTTGTGGTTTTTCCGTTGTCTGCTACTGCTACATTTCTATCTGAGATCTATTTGATTTTAAACGGACCTACATTTCTTAGGGCCGTTTTATGTCGTTTATTTTTAAATTTCTTTCGTACACAGTCTGTCCTACTGAAAATCTGTTTATATTGGCCTTTTCATTGCGGGTTTTTGTAATACGTTTTTTAATTTTTCCTTGTGGTCTTTGGCGTACTGTTGATATACTTCTTTACTATAGTGTGTATCATAAGGGTTGCGGGAATCGGAGTGTGCCAATGTTAATTTGAGGGGTGTAAAGTTAGTTGAAGAATGAATGTTGATATAAGCAATTAGGGCGTATGACATTAAATTAGTAATATGTTCTTTCTTATATGTTAATCTTAAAAGTCTGATTTGTTCTAAGAACGTTAAATGTAATCGTTCAATTAATCCGTTTGATTCTGTGCGATTTTCCGTTATAAGATGAATATTTATTTTATGAATTTCTAGGATATTTTGTATGGTTTCGTTTCTAAATTCGCTTCCATTATCTAGAGTTATTGATTCAGGTGTATCATAAAATGTGAAGTATTGAAAAAATCCTTGGGTTACAACAATACTGTTTTTTCAAGTAATGGGTATCGCTTGACCCACTTTGATGAATGCGTCTACAATCGATAAACAGTTTTGGGTTTCTACTACCAAAGTGTCTGCATATAATGTTTGAAAGGGTTTGTTGGGTATTTTAGTTAATATTAAGGGTACTTTTGGTGGTGATCTGTCGTATTTTGCTTTATCACGTAATTCGCTTTGATTAATAAAATCTGTAGTTAATTCTTTCATGTCTTTAAAGTAATATCTTCTTATGAGTTGTTTAAGGGTTTCGTTTATTCCACGATGATTCGTTTTGCTTTCGTGTTGGTTTCGAATTACGTCATTTATATTGTCTGGGTCATCTAAAGTTATTAATTTTCGTGTGCATCTGATAATCTCGGGTGTTGAATTAGTAAATAGTCGAATACATATTTCGGAAAATCTTTTGTACAAATGTTCCGTTGTGAAATAAAAATAAAAACGTGTTTTCCGGGGTATACTCTTTTAGGATTTTAATTATTTGCTCCTCGTTGTCATCTTTCGTTATTTGGATTCGATATATTTTCCGATTGTCTATTATTGTATATTTTACAGGGTCGGGGTTGGTTAAAACTTCGGTAACTATAAATTGGCTTGGTTTTGTATCTATTGCGTCATTTAAAATTTTAATTGTAGTTTTTGGTTTGTCATTTTGCGTTTTTTTCTTCTGGGTCTTCTCTTATCTCTGTTTCGTCTACGTTACCTACAACTGACTCTGTCTCTATTGTGTTGAGTTGTATTCAGCTCAATGCGTCCGCATTATTGTTGTATATTCCCTTCTTATATATGATTTCGTAGTCGTACCCTTCTAATCTAATCTTCCAACTCTGTAATTTTGAGTTTGGTTCTTTGAGTTTGCATAACCATACTAATGGTCTATGGTCTGTGTATATGTAAAATTTACTTCCATAAAGATATGGCGTAAAATATTTTGTTGCCCAAATTATGGCTAATAGTTCTTTTTCAATGGTGCTATATTTTTGTTCCGTTTCATTTAGTATTCGTGATGCACAGCTGATTGGTTTATCGCTACCTACTTTTCCTTGGCTTAGTACTGCGCCTAAAGCAGCGTTGGGTGCATCTGTTGTCAATATAAATGGTTTTGAGAAGTTAAGGTATTCTAATAAAAGATGATTCGTAAGGATGCACTTATTTTTCTCTACTGCTTTAATAAATTCCGGTGAGTGTTCGATTTTATTACCTTTCTTTAAACAATTGGTTAACGGTTTGGTTATTTGTGCGTAACCTCTAATGAATTTTCGGTAATATCCACTGAGTCCTAAAAATCCTTTTAGTTCTTTATTTGTTTTTGGTAAGGGATAATTTAGTACGGCATTTGTTTTGTCTAGATTTGGCATAACACCTTGTGGCGTTATAATGTGTCCTAAAAATGCTATTTCCTTTTGCAAGAATTCGCTTTGTTTAATTAAACCTTAAAGTGAGCTTTTCGTAAACGTTCAAATACTTCTCTTAGTCTTTCGATATGTTCATCGAGTGATGTTGAATATACGATTATGTCGTCCAGATACACAAGACATTTTTCGTTGTGTATTTCTCACAAAATATTATCCATAACCCTCTGAAAAGTGGCGGTTGCGTTCTTTAAGCCAAACGTCTGTTACGTGCCAATAAATTGGCCCTTAAACATTGTTTTTAGGTTAATTTTGATGTGCGGAAGTTTTGCGCCACAAATTTAAAAGACGCGGTGCGCGTATTTCCGTCACGTCAAAAGTGGGTTGGACGAATAACTTCACGCCGACGCGTAAAAGACAAAAGGAGGGTGAAGTTTCCGTTAGACGCTTTAACGTGGCTTTTTTGCCTGAACCTTCGAGTGGAGTGGACGTTTTTAGGTATCGTATCGTGCCTTATCTTTATCTATGTAGATTTCCTTGCTTGCTTATCTGTTTGTCGCCCTTATACCTGGTTTCCTGTCTATTCCCTACATAGGTAGGAGATAATTTGCAGCCGTTGACGAACCGTACTGCACGACCCTGGATAAACCAGCCCATGACTGCCGGAGCTGGTCCGAGCGCTTTGGAAGAGCGTTGGGCGTACCATCTTTAACTACCTAAAAAGGGCCCTCCGTAGCCCTGATGGACTTTGATAGAGGCCACCTTTGCTCAACCCCGCAGGACGTTCGGATTTCTGATGTAAGTACTCCATTGCTTAATTTGTTCGCTGATATAACCTATTGTCTTAAATTTATATTTCCGATTGTTGCGTAATATAATTTGTGCAATGGTGACGTCATTGATAGATGGGCGCACCAAATCTGTATAAGATTAGCGTTACCAACCGCCCGTGACGTCGCTTATTTCGCGTTTGCCTGATGTATTTATGAACTTTTTAACTGTAAGAATTCGCGGTTTAAAACGTAAGACGGCATGCGTTTGTATTCATAGTGTCCTCTAGGTGTACTGAAAGCTGTTTTATTTGTGTCTTTCTCGTCCATTTCCACTTGGTGGTATCCTTAGGCGTGGTCTAATGTCTAATATTTCTGTAATATTCGGTAGTGGGTACTTATCGTCTACAATCTTCTCGTTGAGTTTTCTGTAATCGATAACCATTCGATATTTGCGTTTGCCTGACTGAGGCATCTAATTTCTTCGGTACAATTAATACGGAGCTGCTTCATGATGAATTCGAATATTGAATATCTTGCTTTAATAGGTCTGCTACCTGTTTATCTGCTTCTTCTTGACTTGCTTGAAGTAGTCTATACGCTTTGATGAAAATCGGTTTATCATCTGTTAGTTCAATGCTATGTTTATCTGTGTTGGTGAAAGTTAAAGGTATTCTTTCACAATGGAATATATCTCGGTATTCGAAACATAATTCTTTAATTGCTCTCTTCTTCGGTGTTGCTATTGTCGTTGAAACCAATGTTAGTTAGGTTTCTTTTAACATTTTATCGTGATCTGTGGGGTTGAAATTGCTTTCAGAATCTTCGACGATTTTCATTTCGCTAAAATCTTCCACTTGTATCGGTGTGGTTAAAGATACTTCTATGGGGTAGTCGTTTGAGTTCAAAATTGTCGTAGTGACGTAATTGTCTTTTATTTGTACTAACGAGGTGGGTGTTTTTACGCCATGTTGGAATGACATGTGATTTATAATTCCTATGTCGTCTTACACTTTAAAGTTCATAATTTACAACTCCGCAAGCGCGGTATGCTAGACACCACGGCAGTTGGTAGCGCTTATCTTTATACAGATTTTGGCGCGCCCATCTGTTAATGACGTCGCCAATATACAAATTAACTGCGCAATTGACGGAAAATATATATTAAATTCGCAACAGTTATGACAATAAGGTACTCACATAAACAGGTCCAGACTCCCACGAAGTACGCCAAGCGTCCTTCAAGATGGCTGGACCAGATCTCAGGGCTCCATTCCGGAGTGTTTAAAGATGGTTCTCCGGCGTGGACTGCGGTTCTGGCAGCTGCTACAAATTACCTCTACCTATGTAGGGACGAATAAGGAAACAGGTATAAGGGGCGACAAACAGATAAGCAAGGCAAGGATCTACATAAATACAAGATAAAGACACGATACAATACCTAACACGACCACACTTCTTGAAGACCCATGCAAAACAGCCACGTTACAGAGTCCACCGGAAAAAAAACCCACTTTTTGTCCTTTCACGCGTCGGCGCGAAATTATTCGTCCAACCCACTTTTGACGTGACGGAATACGCGCACCGAGTCTTTTGAATTTAAGGCGCGAAAACACCCGCACATCAAAGCTAAAACTAAAGATATGTTTAGTGCCAAATTATTGGCACGTAACAGTCGTTTTTTGAGTTTACTGGGATTTTTATTTGCTTTTCTGTCCTGGGTTCGATTGTGTATTTTTGATTGGTTTGAATGTTGCTGTTTTGGAATTTAATTGGAATCTGTCCGTGTTCCGTTCTTAATAATCGGTTTTTTATATCAATATTTGCTGCAAATTTTCTTAAAAGATCCATGTCTATTAATCAGTCATATTTGTCGTTAAATTCAAAAATGCAAAATTTATATTGGATTTTTACATTAAAAGTTTATGGTAAAGGTATGTTTGCAATAAATTGGTGTAGTGTTGTTTTGTGTACTGTTTTGATTTTAAAAGGTTCTCTTTCTACATAATCTAAATAATGTTTCTGCACGGTTTTGGGGCTAATTAATGTTGTTGAAGATCCTGTATCGATTACTAATTTAATTTCTGCATGAGGTATTTCTATATAGGGTAAAATGTGTTGATTAATGTTGTTTCAATTTATTATGTCTGATCGTATTTTATTTGGTCCAACTGAAAATTTGAGCAAGCATTTTCTTCATCGTCCTCTTCGTATGGGTTGATATGTTCATAGTTTTCCGAATAATTTGCTTCGTCGTTTCTACTCGAATTCACATACTTATCGGGGTCTTGATTGTTAAAATCTTCTACTTCTTGGTGGAATAGCTCCTCGGAAGTGAAGTTTCGTTTTTGTGTATAGTCGGGTCTAATTTGAAATATTTTTGTGTTAGGTCTGGTGTTACCAGATGAAGTGTCCATAGGGGTTGATTTGTTATAATTATTGGGGTTCTAGTTATTACTCGTCATGGGTGCGTTTCTGTTAGAATTTTCGTTGAATGTTTGCCATGTTCGAATGGTGTTTTGATTAAAGCTTGGTGTAAATGCGGGTTTTATAAAGGTCGAATTAAATATTGGTCTTGGAAATTGTCAAGATTGATTGTTGAAATTAAAGTTTGGGTTGTTACTTCTTGATTGATTTGTTGGTGCGTTAAATGATGCAAACATTGTTGTTGAGTTACTTGATGTATTTTGACACTTTGTACTTTTTGGGGTGCTTAATTTATGAATTTTATGGACTTAAAATGTTATCGAACTTTATATTTAAATGAAAATATGGTTATGTAAAAAAGGATCATTAATATAATGATGCAAATATTGTTTATGTACAAAGTAAAGAGAATTTTTGTTATTGCCGTGCTATAATTTTTGCACACATTTTTAAAAGGGTTTTACTGTGAGCTCATATTAAGACAAGGGTTAAAGTCAGGTATGAGGTTAGCCCACTTACTTTAAGTAGGGTATATGTAGAATAAAAAATATTTGATCCAAACACTTTTTAAAAATGAATTATTTTCTTCACAAAGATCTGTAATTTTATGTATGTTAACTGCTGTAATGAACGAAGCATTGCAAGGTAATTTTTTTTATTTGTGTAAATAGAGTGTGATGTATTTTGGCAGTTGCGTTTTTCTTTTGATAGGATTGTAGGGAAGCATTTTTCAGATTATAGCTTAGTGGCAGTTAAGTAAAGGTCGATTTTCAACGGTCCAGGTAAGCTTCTTGAAGAGATTCAGAAGAATTTTAGAAGTAGAAAGCGGAGCAGTCGAAGTGAACTTCACAATAAATATGGCTTCCCAAGCGAGGGGCTAGTTCCCGAGGACTTCTCACAAGAATAATGACGGCTCAACGGTGGGGCTTTTTCCCGGGAAACTACACAATAAATTATCACCCAATTTGTGGGGCTTGAATTAGTGACTCGGAGAATCATACAGGAAAACTCCACGATAATTATGGCTTCCAAAGCGAGGGGTTAGTTCTCGAGTAAATAGAGCCTGAACTAATATACAGTTTTTAACTAAGATCATTAATAAGGGATGGTAAACACATTAAAGCAGTACAATTAATAAAACCAACAATAAACATATGAACAGTGTATTTAATAGTAATTTTAGGTCAACTGATAAATTTGTTTATGACTTTGTAAAGAATATAGAGTTTATTTATTACAGCAACGTTTGTTAATTCTTTATAGAGACTATATAAATATTTATCCAGTTTGTATAGTATAATTATGCAAGTCTTTATCTAAACTTCTAAGAAATATATTAGTAAATTAATATCTACTGCACTTTGGGCGTTTAGTCGCAGGATCCGGTTTACAAGTTTCAAATGAATTGCACTTCACTCCACCACAATATGACCCTGTAGCAGTATTAGCTAAAAATAAATATTTACAACCTTGAAATATTGCATGTTAGGACTACAACATACAAGATGATCCTTTGTATTTGTCATTATTGGACAGCTGATTTGCTTGGGTACAAGATTTAGTTCCACATATATTTGGACAACAACGTTGTCCATAACATGTTGTATCGTCTTTACACGTTGGAGTACAAATTGTCATTTTATTGGATACGGGACAATCAGCTGAATTGATAATAAATTATTAACTAATTAGAATAAAAATACTTACGTGATATGCTAGTTCCTTGAACCATATAGAGCAGACACGCGAGAAGAATCAATGGAAACATTGTGTAGTGACTGGTGACCTGATGATAAATCAAACCTAGAGTAGCTTCTTCGAAAATAAAAATTTATTTACCACACGAGTTAATAAATGATGATCGTGTCTTCACTTCCACTACAAATAATCGTGCAGTAATGTACCGTTTTTACTTGCACACTCATTTATATCTAGTTTACACACGTAATTCCCTCACGTCATACAACAATTACTTGTACTACCAATGCTAATATTGTTCTTCTTTAATAGGTTTGTGTAATTAAAATAGAATGAATTTGTCTAAGATTTCTAAACAAACATCTCTTCGAATTCCATTTAATGATGATTATACTTATCTTATAGGGTCATTGTAGTTAATAACAATTCCCAGATATTTGCTTGCCTCTTAAATTTGCTTTTGCAACTGCTTTTTAAGTCGTAATTATGTCTAAGGTTTGTGGGTGTTACATAATCGACACTAATAGTTGCTTTTAAAACAATTGATGAGATATAACTAGCATGCATATGAAATCAAGGCAGGTAACCAGAAGATGTAACACTTAAATAAACATTAATGATAATTTTCTTATCTTAACAAACGGCCTAGGTACTTTACCGTGGATGAATCAGGAATTTTATCGCGGGATAATTCCAATAATAGGTGTATGAAGTATGAACATCGTTTTTAGAAATTTGTGTTTGTAAAAGTTTTACAAATTGTTCCGACTTTGATATTGTTTCAAAGTGATTATGTTTCAGACCAAACGATTTTCACATAAAAAAATAACATTTTGATTTTAATAGGTACACCTGACTCCCTGGATATTAGCCTTCCGTTTTTTTTCGTTAGAAATTGCAACACGAAGTGCAGCTTTACTGAAGAAGATTACGATTTCACCTTAGAATATACAACAAATTATGTGGTAACAATAACGAGAAAATGATTTTGGGCAACGGTTGTCCCAGTGATTGCACAATTTTATATTGCAATCAAGTATAACAACTTTGCTAGAAATCTTTTATCAGAGCGATACGGTACGGTCCATACATCATGTAACAAAACGACTTCTGGGTTTGTCCGTTTGTCTTTGAAATTGTCCACTAAATAGTGTCAGTATGCGGTCAGGGTCAGCGGTTATACTATTGTTTAAAAATAAACTAAACCTAAATGTTGAGCTTACATTACAGGTATGCCTTTTGTCTAAATATAAATAGATCGATTTTGTATGTCATTTTGAGTAGAAAATGCGATTACCTTACAATATTAACCGTGCATAACAAAACGAATAATTTCATCCTTTATATCTTTAGCCTGAATGTTTCTACTCAAATGAAATATAAATAAAGGCTCTCGTAGTAGTTTCTAACCCTACAGGAACTCTAAAACTAGAACTCTGGAATGTTCTACAAATGTCTCACTGCGTCCTATTCTGAGAATAAGTAACAATATATTCTTTATCTAAAAGTGAAGTACGCCTATGTTTTCAGTGACTTCAGTTTATATTCAGTGTTCTTTGGCTGTGAAGTACTTTCAATTTAATTTTAAACTGTACCTGACTGTTGAATTAATGGAAGACTTGTATGTTGATAGATATTGATTTGTCATTTTCGTGGTAGTTATGGTTATTAGTGTTAATAAGTAGCCAGAAGGCCGAAGATTGCAGTTACGGATATGATAACAGTAAGAACTAATGCATTGCGTGAAAATATATATTTAAAAATAATGTTATATTTGTAATTGCGACCTGCGAGATTCTTATTTTTTCTTCTTTAAAGTGTAACACTAATATTTACTATTTCATTAAAAAGTTTCTTCATTCCAACTTCAAAATATCAGAAAAGTAAACTTTGATTGCTAGTAAAGCGTGTTATTTTTATTTCAGATCAGTAACAATGGATATTAAAAAATTTTTCAAACGAAACGAACTAAACAATCATCTAGCAAAGGTTGTGGTTGTAACGGCGTCGATGCATATTATTTAGAAAACAATTCTTCTTAATCTTCTTTGGGAATGAAACCACTCATAGTTTTTAAAATCTATTTTATTTACGTTTCGATCCATGACCTAGATCGTTGTCAAAATAATAAAACTGTTTGACGTTTATGACATAAATTGAAGGTTACTTTGATTTATTGATGTTTGAAATATTTGGTTTGAGTACACCAAATATTTCAAACATCAATAAATCAAAGTAACCTTCAATTTATGTCATAAACGTCAAACTTGAAGTTTTTATTATTTTGACAACGATCCTAGGTCATGGATCGAAACGTAAATAAAATAGATTTTAAAAACTATGAGTGGTTTCATTCCCAAAGAAGATTAAGAAGAATGCTAAACAAACCACAACAAACATACAGGGAGTATTTAGAAAACAACATACATTCAGTATGCTAGCCCTAACATTGTAATAGTATAAAATTTAAAAACACGTGCTGTGTTTTATTAAAGGGCTTTAAAAAACGACAGTTAAAATGACCATTTAAGAAAATTCTAATTTAGAGCGTTACATCGCTGTATGTGACTGAATGCGCCCATTCAGAAGATACAAAAAGATAATGTTTTCATGTAACAGAACCACAGATTATCCACTTCTTACAGATGCGAAGGCTTTGACGGATTGTTTGAAGTTTGTAGGGCAAAATTCTATAACCTTGAACGCAATCCGCCATTACATAAGAGGTTTTTTGCAGGGAATTTGAATGTGAATAATAAAATCTACTATAATGTCTCTAACAGTTATACCTCCTCATATAAAATGTGGATTCTCACAATAACAAAACATGTTTGTACTTCTTTTTAATTAACACAAACAATTACAAAAAAAGTAAATTAAAAATAATTTTACTAAGAAAATACTTTTATCGGGATTAAATGCTTTGAAATATGTCAATAATTTGTCTCTATGTACTGTTTGAAAATTTTATGCAACACTCCTTAAAAGTACAAAATGTGCCACCATATTCATTGTTAAACGCTAAATAACAATAATTACAACAATATGAATCGAAATAAAAAGCTAAGTTATCCAGAAGAAAATTTTAGGTTGATTAGAAACCCACTTATTTGGAGCATGCGTAAAGAAAAATATTTAAGCGGGAAACGCTAGACTTTGCTTCTGTAAGAGGTGGATAACATTGCGTAAATATAATAATAATGTAGATCTTAACAGCCGTTCATTTTTACGTAAGTGGTGGGTATCAGAACCCTGTAGACAAAAACATTTTTATGGCCATTTCTCAACCCTCTGTTTCCAGAGCTGTAACAGAAGTTACAGATGCTCTAAATCAACCAGAGATTTTTAATCAGTGGGTACAATTCCCAAGAATACTCAATGCATGCGTGCACTAAGAACAGCGTAAGTGTAATATGATGTAGTAAGCACTATTACAAATTTACATTTATGTACACAGGTTCTTCCATAAGTACAATTTTGCAGGAGTTATCGGTTGTCTCGATTGCACACGCGTTGCGTTATGTCCTCAAAAATTTTTTGAAGAAGATAACCAGGAACATGCTTATGTAAATAGAAAAAATTACCACTCCTTGAATGTTAAACTCGTAAGCATTGTTTTATCATAGCGATCGAAATGCTAATTAATTATTTTTAGGTATGCGATGCAGATCTTTGCATAATTAATGTAAACAGTAGACTTCCTGGTAGTACACACGATTCTTTTATTTGGAGAAATAGCAACGTAGAACCACTGCTACGTAACATGCACGAGCATGGACAGAAAAGCTTTTTTCTTCTAGGTAAGTGTATTAAATTTACATAATATACTTTAAACTTCTTATAGTGTTCGTTTCAGGAGACATCTACTTCGCCCTTGGCTTATGATATCTATAATTAATGCAGAGCCTAATTCGGCAGAAGAACGTTACAATGCACACCATCGAAGAGTACGAAATATTATTGAACGCTGTAATGGTACCTTAAAAAATGAGATTTTGTTGTTTATTTAAGCACCGTACTCTTCATTATACACCAACAAAGGCATCTAAAATAGTAAATGCTTATGTTGTGCTCCACGATACTTGTCGTTTCTATAACCTTTCAGATCTACATGATGAAGATTATGCACTTCTGAATTATAGAATTGTTACGTACATTTTAAGACTAAAATAAAATCTACATCCTTTCACTTCATTATTCATTTATTTAGATTGTAAGGGCATTTTTATATCTTAACCTTTTTACGCTTCCTTTCTGTCAACGTACTTAAAAATACATCGTTTCTTTAAGATCGCTGTTTGTATAAAGGAAACACTTCAGAATAATTCGGATTTGTAAACAATTTAACTGGCGTTTATTAATTTTAAAAGATAGATAAATTGAAGCTTGATTCTTATTAATAAATAAATTCCAACTTCTCGAAAATGATAAGAGCTCGAAATTAATTAGTAGATAGGATGGCTGATTTCATTTATTGGATGTTCCTTATGTGAATATACGAGTCTTGATAGGCGATAAGCGGTTGGTATAACAACGATAGAGATAAGCGGACGGTGAGTTGTCGTTTGCTCTTCGTTCCGAGATTACGTTAAAAAAAGAATGTTTCCTTGTTGCTTGACAAATTATGTTTTTGAGTTCTAGTTTGTGCTTGGTTTTCTAGATGTTAATTACGTTACGTTTGTAGTTTGTGGCTTGTTCTTATAGATAGTTTTACGTGGAAGTATACGTTGTTTATTAACTGTAGGCAGTGTAGTTCTGTTTACCATTTGAAGAAAGTATGCTTGACATGTAACGTGTTTGACGTGCTTGTTTTACGGGACATTATTTTAGTGATACGCGTGTCCTCCTAATTGTTTTTAGTTGTTTGTCTTGTGAAATAGGAGTCGTAGAACTTGCTAAACTGACCGATTCTTTCTTTAGGATTAATGTGTGTGCGATCTAGTCTAGTGTCCCTTTGTTTTATCAGATTAGCGCATACTTTGGCTTACTTAAATGCTGTGATACTGTAGTTTTCTGAATTTTCTAACAACAAAGAATCTGAAATGGATCATGGCTTGCGTGAGTTTCGTGCTTGTTTTCTAAGTAGATATTACGCTCAAAATACTGCTTCCTTGTGGCTTTATTAATTGTGTTTTGAGTTGGAGTTTGTTCCTCGTTGATATATTAATTACGTGAATAATACTGCTTGCTTTGCTTTAAAAATCTTTTTTAATTAATGCGGGATAAATTTTAAAATTGTTGATGAACAATTACGACACGCTTTTGGTTGTTTTCTTGTGCAGTGAAAGCTGCATAGTGACTGCGAACGTGTTTACTCGAGCGCACGTGGTCCCTTTTTGTTTATCAGGGTAAGTGCAATGAACTTGTACAGAATTTTTAAAGGAGCCACTTTAGTCAGGTTCTAAAACTCCCTAAAACCTTTGCAAAACGAAATTGCAGAAGTGTTTAACTCATTCCGTATTAATGATAGGTTAAATTTACCTTGCATTTAATAAGTAAATAAACTATGAAAGTACATTCTTTTTTTTAAAGACAAGATTGTGAGAGTGATCGTGTTTTTAAATGTTTCACCGTATTCAAACAATGCCTGTACCAACTGAAATTAGCTTCAGAAGGTGACGAAGTTCTTTCTGCTGAAGCAGATCCGCAATACGAAAAATTCTTGACGGATGGTTGGATCGGAACTATTCTAACTTTAATTGTTCTTAGTGGCGTGTGTTGCCTGTGTTCCTGTCTGTTGTACCACAACTTCCACCCCCGCGAATAGACTGTGAATCTTTGCCAAGCTACACCAGGGCATCCGGCTTACCAAGTTTCAAGTGGATAATGGGATGGAACCATGGACACCCCACACTCCGCCAGCCCCAACTTCAAGGCTATCAGTAGCCGAACTAGTCCAATTCTATAGAAACTCTTCCTGTGCTCCTGGTTGTGTAAGTTGAACTATTCCTACTTATTATTACTTTAAATACCTATCCGTTTGTTTCGCAATCTTCTTCGTCGTACTGATACCTATTTATTTACTGAATTACTCATATCAATTGTGTCTTACCTATTTATTTTTTTTTTTAATATTTTGTCTCATTTATGTTGAATTGGTGTGTGAGGAAACGTTTCTGCTACTCCCCAATATTACCCCACTTTGTACTAAACATTTTTTTGTATTGCTTTTACAGTTGTTATATTATATAGATTATCTAAACAGTTTCTTTTTTTTCCATTCTACATAGTACTAAAAAATTTTGTATTGCTTTTTCTTTATTTCAGGTTTGCAGGACTAATCTTTTTTTTTGCAGGTTGACTATTCTAATTTCTTTTATTGCAGGTACTGTTACTAACTCCTTACCGCCGCATACATCTTAGGTCAGTCTGCTTTCTACAACCCCCCCTACTCTCCGATTGAGCCGGGTCATTGCTTGACTTTCTTTGTGTTACGTAGCATCGATTTGGCGCCCAACGTGGCTGCCACGAAAAAAACGTAACAAGATCCTGCTCAGATCCTGCAACAACACCCGGTACAATTAGACTTTCCTACAATAAATACGCTTTCTGATAATTTTCAATTTCAAATCTAATTGCTTAAAACGAAAAGCCTATGCTATAAATTAAATAGCCAATACCCTGTTTTAGGTATCCGTGAACTCGTTATACCTTGCGATAGCGTATAATTACTTTCTCTATTGTTTCAATCTAAAACTCTTGGAAATAACGTATTATATTATCCGATAAAACCGTGTTTTCAAGTTTGCTAATCACGTTTAATAACACCAATATTACTTGGAGCTCTGGATATTTAGTTAAACAATTAATATTCACTTTCTCTTCCTTATACACGACAAAAACATTCGTTATATTTTTGTTGTTTCCGTTTTCTTCGTGGGAATTTCGCGCGCGTGGTAAGTAATGATGGTTTTACATACCTGTACTTTTTGGCGTAAATAAATTAATCTTTCTCGTAATTATTGTAGCTTCTTCTTCCGGTGGCCCTAAAGCCTTGTTGTAATGGGAGGACCACCCCAAGGCGGGATCACGCGCCCCTCTGTTTGGCCCCGTCATTAGAGACGGTAGAAGCCAGCCCGACGGTGGCAACCCAAGGGTGAGTTTTTATATACTATTGATACCATTTAGTAACTACACTTGGTGGCCTTAACCTGATTATCATGATGTGAGATAGTATGAAGCATGAATATTACACGTATTGTGATCATTTTTCCCGCTTAATTATATGTACGTAATCGTGAGCGTACGATGATTATTTATAACTGTTGGTTTACCTTGTTTTTTTTCAGAGTTATAAAGTTTTATTAGTTAAGACATTGTACAGCCAATGTGGAACAAGTAATTTTATATTTACAACCATTTAGAGCTGTGGTTTTTAGTGTTGCATTTGGGCTTTTTTTGTTGGTGCTAAATAATGTAGGTGGTAGATACCTAAAAACGGCAGCTCGCCATATTAAAAATGATTTCTTTTGATTATGTTGATATGTGTAACTTTTAATTATGGATTGTTCATTTTTGTGGGTACTATTGTGCTTTTGTGTATATATTTTTTTGTATATTAGAGGTTTTTCGTTTGTATATGTTTAATTGTACATGAATAAGAATATTTTTATTTCAGACCACTCTTTATTCTGCATGTGTAAGACCCCGCCCACTCACCGGTTGAGCCCGGCCATTTTCTTTCCTTGTTTTTTCCTTTAGGCTACGTCGATGCACGTAGCAGAATGTATGATCATATAATACACAATGATTGCAATGATGGAGGATGATACCTGGTAAATGCAAGAAACATTCAGCGATCAATTGTCCAAAATTATAACAGATAAACGTTGAATTTTTTATACAATAAACTCCATGTTCTTGATTAATTATATTGAAACTAGGTTACAAAATTTGAATAATTTTTACAATGAATGTTATTGATAAATAAAACAATTGCATAATATAAATAGTAATAATAAAAGTAATTCCATAAAAACTATTTTATTTTGTAGTATATTGTTTGGCAATATTCTCCAGTGCAATTATCTGTCGCTCTAATAATACCAACTTTCTCTCGTAATATTCCTTTTTAATGTCAAATTTCATTTGCGACATTTCTGCTAAGGTTCTAGCAGCAGAGGCGCTGGTTTCTAAACGCCGTGCTACACTACTACGTTTCACAGGGTTCCGTTTTGTTGTACCTGGGGTATTTTTAAAGATGTAATTGTGTTCAAGATTCACATTATTGTCTAACTGGGTACTTCCAGCAGAACTAGTCACTATTACTTTTGACGAAATTCTGAAAATCTTTAGAGATAAATTGTGCCCCATTGTCACAAAGAATAATCTGAAGGACACCAAAGATAAGAAATACATTTTGCTCTAGGAATTGAATAATAGCAGCAGATGTAGCTTTACGTAAGGGTTGCACCATAACAAATTTAGAAAACCAATCGGTGACAACTACAAGATATTGGTTACCTTTTTTCGATCGGGGGAGAGGTCCTAATAAGTCAAGCGAAATTAATTGAAAGGGATAAGATGCACGTTTAAAGTTACCCATTAAACCAGAGCGAGCGTCTTGTGAACTCTTATGAGAACCACAAATTTTACAGTTCTTAATATAGCGACAAACAGATTGCTTTAGTGTGGGCCAGTAATATAATTCAGATATTTTAGCGAGAGTTTTTGTAACACCAAGGTGCGCAGCTATGGGGTCATCGTGACATAATTTAAGCACCTCACTACGGTTAGCGGTAGGCACGACAAGTTTCCATTCAGGAATATTAGATATTTTATGAGGGGAAGAAGATACAAATTTATATAATCTATTGTTGCTTACGCGAAAGGTAGGAAATTTATCGGGATTATCAGAAACTTTTTTAATCATATTAAGATACCAGGTATCAGGAATTAAATTTGGAAGGTTAAGAGAGACAACATCACGAGATAAGGCATCAGGTACGATATTTAATTTGCCAGGCCTATGCCTAACATCAAAAGTGAATTGAGAGATACGCAAGTTCCATCTTGCAAAACGACCTGCGGGTTGTATTAAGTTATTTAGCCAAGTGAGAGCTGAAAACATTAGGTACATTGTCAAGGAATTAACGTGAAAAGCTTTTAGATGTACGTAGGGTTGAGCAATTTTAAAGATAGTTTTAATGCATTTAAAGAGATTTAAATTGATATTTGAAAAGATAAGAGTAATCAAGACTCGATTCACTAACAAAATTGTTGAATAACAAAAAGATATCCTGTAAAACATATATTTACTAGGATGAGAAGCTCTCGTTTGAGTTTTACCCAAACTAATAAAGAAAAATTTCAACATCATTCTTAAAAAAATGACTCACAAATTCTAAAACGACAAACTTACCATGTAAATCTCGTCTAGACTTATAATGCTTAACGACCGGCCCTTGGGGTCTTGTTCTAGACCTACAGAGCTGGACGACCAATTCGAATGGCAAATCTCGTTTAATGGATCTTAAGGTTCTACGTTGAAATATCGATATCTAAAAAAATATGCTATCAAGACAAACTCATACTCGCTATACAAAAGAAAAATTCCACGATACATGTATAAAGAGACAGTATTCCAAATTATTGGAATGTTTTTAAAATTATCTTTATTAACGTTTCAATCCATGACCTAGGATCGTTTTCAACAATTTTGAAAACGATCCTAGGTCATGGATCGAAACGTTAATAAAGATAATTTTAAAAACTATGAGTGGTTTAATCCCCAAGGAAGATTAAGAATTATTGGAATGTTCTTTCGATATTGCGGGAGTTATCAACAACCATGGTAAATGTGTTTAAATATAAAATGTTAACGACAATTCCTTTATTTCAGTATTTAAAGGAGCAGATATAAAGAGATCCAGTTTATTACAACATTTTGGAATGTAAAAGATATGGTTAAATAATTTCGTTAACTATATATAAATGCAAAATCTTCTTTAAAAGGCATTTGTAAGGTATAGTATTCAAATTTAATTACGGTACGTATATAAATCACTAAAAAAACACGTTTAGAACTGTAAGAGGGCAAGATTAGTGTTTAATGAAAGAAATATATCACTGTTAAGTTACAAAAGGACACTCCAAATTATAAAAAGGTAGATAAAATGTGTTATTTAACAAACACAACAAGATCTCGTTAGTCTAGCGTTTTAAAAAGATATTTTAAGGCTCAAATCGTTACGTTAAATGCTTTTAAACACAAGGTTTCTTTTTAAAAGTAAGTTCGAATATCATAATTAAACAGGTAAATTACTAAAAGACACCTTTAAAATGTAAACACACAAGACAGTTTATGTACGGTTTTTAAAACAAGCAAGGGTTATGTTTTAATCTAATATAAAGTAGATAATTTTCGTAATAAACAGTGTTTAAAGCATGGAATTACTTAATTGTTTATTTATTTGATTGTTTGTTTATTTATATATAAATAATTCGCTTACCAGTATAATGCCGAAGTAAGGTTAAGGTATAAATCCTTCCTAAAAGTTATAGATCCATTTAAAACAACTAAACACATATTTCAGATAATTTCAGTTATACACTTCATTTAAAGTTACAGAAAATTAATTAGATTAATGTAACATTTTTAAGACAAAAGGTATATATTACAATAACCCCAAAATGGCGGTTTTCATTACAACAGCTGACATGTCAATTTAGGAAAATCTCTAGGGAGTTTGCAAAATACCAACCTAAAATTTAAGGTCAACAGATATATTAGAGAATGTAGATAATTATATTTATTAATTTTTTTTAAATGAAAAAGCTTTAAATAACATTAGTTAATACACTCTATAGTCATAAAAGGAATCATACAACCTAAAAAACACGTTGAAGGCGCCATTCTTACATTTAAAAGTTCATAATTACCAAACCGCAAGCGCGGTATATTAGACACAACGGCAGTTGGTAGCGCTAATCTTTATACAGATTTTGGCGCGCCCATCTGTCAATGACGTCACCAATATACAAATTAAATGCGCAATTGACCGAAAATATATATATAATTCACAAACAATTATGACAATAAGGTACTCACATAAACAGGTCCAGATTTCCACGAAGTACGCCAAGCGAACTTCAAGATGGCTCCGACCAGATCTCAGGGCTCCATTCCGGAGTGTTTAAAGATGGTGCTCCGATTTGTTCCCCGGGTCGTGGGCTGCTCCAAAGTGGTATCAAATTCCTATATGTAGCGGAACGATAAGGAATCATGGTATAAGGGGTGACAAACAGATAAGCAAGGCAAGGATCTACATAAATATAAGATAAAGACACGATACGATACCTGACACGACCACACTATTCGAAGTTACAGGCAAAACAGCCACGTTACCGAGTCTCGCGGAAAAACTTCTCCCACTTTTTCTCCGCCACTCGCGTCGCGCGATCTGGCGCAAACGCACTCTGACGTGACGGAAATACACGCCAAGTCTTTTGAATTTGTGGCGCGAAACTTCCGCACATCAAAATTAAACTAAAAAAATGTTTAAGTGCCAATTTGGCACGTAACAACCTATTCGGACGGAAATTTTATATATACACCGATCATAGACCATTAGTATGGCTATGCAAACTCAAGGAACCCAACTCAAAATTACAACGATGAAGAATCCGATTAGAAGAACATGACTACGAGATCATATACAAAAAGGGAATCTACAATAATAACGCAGACGCTTTAAGTAGAATCCAACTTAACGCACTAGAAACAGAATCAGTGATAGGAAACGTAGACGAAACAGAAATTAGAGAAGACCCCGACGATATGGAAACCATACATTCGACACAAAATGACGAGCCAAAAACCGCAATTAAAATTTTAAATGAAACCATAGACATGAAGCCCAATCAATTTATAATCACAGAAGTTTTAAACAACCCCAACCCTGTAAAATATACGAAAGTAGATAACAAAAAGATTTACCAGATTCAGATGACAATGAATCACAAATAATTAAAATTCTAAAAGAATACACCCCCGAGAAGAAACGATTTTACTTTTACTTTAACACGGAAAACTTGTATAAACGATTTTTAGAAATATATGTTAAACTATTCAACAATTCTGGCCCTAAACTTATAAGATGCACAAGAAAATTAATAACATTAGACGACCCTGACGAAATAAACGATGTGATCAGGAACCAACACGAAGGAAAGACCAACCATCGTGGAATAAATGAAGCCCTAAAGCAAATCATGAGACGTTTTTACTTCAAGGACATGAAAGAATTAACTACAGACTTTATCAATCAGTGTGAACTATGTGATAAAGCAAAATATGACAGGAAACCTCCGAAAATACCCTTAATGTTAACTAAAACACCAGACAAACCTTTTCAGAAATTACACGCCGATACTTTAGTAGTAGAAGCACAAAGTTACTTAACAATCGTGGACGCATTTACAAAAATAGGCCAAGCAATAGTATAGACGTAACTCAAGGATTTCTACACTATTTTACATTTTATGGAACGCCCGAAACAATAACGCTAGATAACGGAAGCGAATTCAAGAACGAAACAATACAAAACACTTTGGAATTACACAAAATAAAAATTCATTTTATAACTGAAAACCACCCTGAATCCAACAGACTAGTCGAAAGACTACATTCAACCCTATTAGAACAGATCAGATTATTAAGAATCAATTACAAGAAAGAACACATAACTAACTTAATGTCATACGCATTAATCGCCTATAATAACACAATTTATTCATCGACAAATTTTACACCATTAGAATTAACCCTAGGACACTCAGATTCACGCAACCCTTATGATATACATTATAACAAAGAAATCTATCAGCAATACGCCAAGGATCACAAAGAGAAACTAAAAATAACTTATGACAAAGTAAAGGATAAGTTAGATAACGACAAAGAACCCATTACCGCGACCCGTAATAAAAACACAGATATAAATAAATTTTCCATAGGATAAACCGTGTACGAAAAAAATTTCCAAAGCAAAAGACACAAAACGGCACCGAGAAATTTAGGCCTCTTTAAAATTAAACGAATATCCGACAAAAACGTAGCCGTAGTAGACAACGGCAAGATAACAAAATATATTAACCCCAAAAATTTAAGACGCCCTGTACTTTCAGATAGACAATCATCACCCTTATTGTCAACCTCCACCCAGGTACAACGGACAGCAAAATCATAATTGAAGACATAAAAAATAACCCCGGTATACTACCAATTAAATTAGGCAGTATGCAGAACACTATAGAATAGACTATTGGACCTTTGCACAAAAATTCGATTTAACCGAACTGAAACAAGAATTTCAAATAATCAAAAATAATTATTACCGACTAAAACAATCGATGGACACAACAAAATTCAAAAAAGAATACGCAATAGAAATGATGAACTACAACAGTATAACAGAAAGTATTTTGAGAAACATAGAAGACAAATTTAATCGACTAATACCCTCAGAACAAACGACGAGAAGAAAAAGAGGACTAATCAACGGATTAGGAAACATAATAAAAGCAATTACCGGCAATTTAGATAATCAAGACGCAGAACGCTATGACAACGCGATACAACAATTGATAGAAAACCAAAACGACATCAAAACCATAATTAGTAACCAAATATCATTAACTTAGTCAACGATCATCAAATTTAATGAAACCTTAAGAAAATTAGTTAGAAATCAAGATAGTATAGCCAATCGAATACAAACCCTAGAAAACAACATGCAAACTACCATGTTAGGCATGCGAGATTTAATTAGATTTAACACGATACACAACCAGATAATATCAACCCTTACCTTAATTCAACAAATTTTAGCAACGTTAGAAAACGCAGTATCCGTTGCCAAATTAAATACCCTACATTCAAGTATCATAGAACCAATTGATTTATTAAAAGAATTATTGAGAATAAAATCTTTTATAACTAACAGTAGATAACTTTTCGATGTAATAGAATCAAACATTTTAATATTTAAAAAGATAGTTATAGTTAAATGCTACGTAAAAAATAACGATATAACATTTTTTAATAGAAATACCAATAGTAGAAATTAACAATTACAATTATTATCACTTATTTGCTTTTCCAATGACAATGACTAGCACATACCAAGTTATTATTCCAAAAACCAAATTCCTATCCTTTAATGAACTAAGATATGGTTATACGAACGAAAAATGTGATAAGTCACACCAAATCAATACTTAAGCCAATCATTGACAACAACAACAATTCAAGAAGACAGCCCTTGCGAAGTACAACTACTAAAATTCTCCAATCATTACGAAAATGGTGAAGCCAAACCTGTACAAATCACCAATATGAATATCCAGAAAGTAACAGAAAATAAATGGATAGCCATTTCCCCCACCGAAGTAATCGCAACAATATACTGCAATCAAGACGAAAGTAACTTAGCATTAACCGGAAGTAAATTAATCACTCTTAAGGAAAATTGTTATTTGAAATTGAAAAATGAAATAATTAGAGTTTACCAAGATCCCGTACAAACCAAGAAGTTAGCAAATCTACCCGATTTACAAATCAAGATTACCCAAGACGAAGACGAAGAAATACTTCAAAAACCAATGCAATTGGAACACCTGGAATTAGACAACCTCAACCACGCCATGAAATTCATGGAAGACTACAAAGAACACCTGAACGATATCAAAACGCCCAAAGTGCACTACGATAATATTAGTGTATGGACAATTATATTGATTATTTTGACGATTTTATTGATTATTTATGTAATTTATAAAATGTATATTAGGTATAAAAATAAAGGAAACAGTTTTAGATTTAAGGCAACCAAAGAAACAAATGTACCCCTAGAAAATATGAGTTTTAAATGAGATTAAATGAATTTATTAAATTAAAAATCAAGAAAGGTAAAAACCCTTAATTTTTAATGTACGTCGGAAGGAGTTATGTAATCCCCCAATTGTTATATACATATAAAGAAACTAATAATTAGGAATTATTAGAAATATTAGAAAATGCGCTAAGTGATGTGCAACAATGTAATGAAGGACAATTCATTTCAATTTATTAACGTTCATGGGAACGGAAACGCTACTTTGTAGCACAGAGATAAGTGACACTGCAGATGTCAGGTCACAGGCGGTCACAGACAGTCACGTACCGAGATTACCTGGAAAGGAAGCTCACAACAAAGTAATTATGAATAGATTTAAGATAGCAACATTGTATTATGAATAAGAGTCAAGTGTAAGCAGACATTAGATCTGTAAGTTCTCACAGCCATGTGAGGGGGTAGGGATATTAAAAAAGACCCGGGAGCCCCAGTCGACGACAGTTAATCCATCGTTCAGCTTTAACATTGCAGTTCGTAGATAACTCTCTTTGTACAATTAGTTAATTAATTTCGGACTTAAAATAATAATTCAAGATTGTCAAAATTCAACATTAATTTCTGTAAAATAATAAATAAATGTGTTAAGAAGTTGGAGATGTCTTTTTAAAAAGGACCGCTCGCAGCCACGAACCTTAACTCGCGTAATTCATTATTCAGCTTTTACTTATGAAGAATTTAATAGCTTATTAATACAGATTGAAGGAATTCTAAACTCCAGATCCTTATACCCACTATCTTCAGACCCCTCTGATTTCTCACCACTCACTCACTCACATTTTCTCATTGGAAAGCCCATAACAACAGTGCCAGACCTTAGTGTGGTCCATATACAAAAAAAAAGGCTTTTTTTGAATCAACACCTCATGCAAATAATACAACATTTCTGGCAGAGATGGACTAAGGAATATATTTCTGAATTACAACAACGCTTTAAATGGAGAGCTACATGCCAAAATGTAAAACTTGATACTGGTTCTCATCAAGGACGATAATCTTCCTTCCACTAAATGGAAATTAGGACGCATTGTTCAGTTACATCAAGGCGCCTACAACATAGTTTGTGTTGTCTCTATTCGCACCCAGACCGCAGTGATTCAGCGGTCCATCAGAAAGATATGCCCTCTTCCTCCATCGGTATGATACCTGTAATTCTGTTCCTCGATTAACTGTTTTCAAAGGTGACGTGTTTTGTTTAAGTGTTACTTATAAGAATTTTCCATTTTTTATTCTATTTCGCTGTTAATAACATTGTAATTATGTATTTATTACATCATATATTAATTTATATGTATAGTATAGTAGTTAAAAGTTGTCTCATCCCTTCCAACAGGGAGAGTATGGTAGAAATGTTAGTCTTGTGTATTTGTAATGCATGCTCACTTTAATCTAATAGTTTTGTTCTCGAAAACAAAAATGTCAGTTTTGACAAGTATCAATGATTTTTAATATAAAGAGCAGCAAGTCAGAAAATGTATGAATAAAAATAAAGTTTATATTAGGTCCTTCGAGAATTTCATTAGCACTATCACTCATTTTCAAACAGTAGAAATATTTTATCTGTTATATAAATATGTAAATGTTACTATCAGTCAATAAAAATATATTTTTCCCTGCTTTAAACCAAGTATTTGAAAGATTCCTTTTACACAATTGTCTGAAACAAACTGCATGTTTAACATATGACAAATTAAAAAAAGCAAATGAATCACAAGTATAATTTAGGAAAAACAATTACTACGATTTGGATTTGAACATCCTGTTGTTTTGTTTCTGAAAACATGCTACTGTACTATATTCATAAACCTACATGAAGGAAAACCCACCCACGGTAATTACATACAGAAGGGTATTGTAAATTATTTTACAACAACTAAAGGTCAACAAACAATTACGTTTTTCTGTAAAATTACTATATGTTTACAATGCTGTCACTAAAATTATTCACAAATGAAACTTCAAGACGTATGATGAACATGCTATTTAAATACTGAGTCACAAAGTAAAAGTAAATGGTACTTTTTGATGCATAAACCACAATTATTGTCATAAATTGCTTTAAATGAAACGCAAAGCGGACATTAGTGTTCAAGTGCTCCTATGAAACACATATAAATATGTTTGGTACGAAGAAAATGGCAATTTACATAAGATTTCAATTAATATTTTTTTGCAGGCCAGTACATTTTTTCGTTTATTTTTATGGTACGGCTGTTATACATTGTCCAAAGTATTGGCATATCACGTAAGTTTTATTTTGATTAATATTTATTGTTAATTATCACTGCACAGCGGATTGTCCACCATCTAGTCAAATGACTATTTGTACTCCAACGTGTAAAGACGATTCAACATGCTATGGACAACGTTGTTGTCCAAATATATGTGGAACCAAGTCTTGTACCCAAGCAAATCAACGTTCCTATAATAACAAATACAAAGAAGTTTGTAAGTGACAAATCATAGTAGGAATATTCCAAGCTCAACTAAGACTGTTTTAGATAATGGCGCTACTGGTTCATACTGTGGTGGCCTGAAATGCAATTCATTTGAAACATGTAAACCAGATCCTGTTACGAAAAGACTAATTTGTACTAGATATTAATCTGTGAGAGTTTTCTTAGAGTTAATTGATTTTAATTAGCATGTTAGTATTGTAAAAAATAAATAGTTTCAAAGATTTTGCTATACAACTGCCTCCAATAAGAAATACTTTAATAGTTTTCTTGATAAGTAGAAAAAATAGTTATTATTAATCAAAATTAAAAACCAACAAACAACTATGATAGAAATTCTGCTTTCAAATTAACACATTTATTTAATGAACCCTGACGTAAAACTAATCAAGTAACTGTTTGACTAACATGTTTTTTTTTAATAAGTATGGACACTAAGTCATGTTTTACTATAACAGTCTACACATAAATGTTAGTATCTTTATGCCTAAACTAAACTAAATTGTACTGTTATCTTCTATCCTTCAAAAAGTCAGAACAATTTTCGAGCATGGCAAATAGACATCAATTACAATGAAACTGATAGTCAACATCATTGATCAATTGTGTGCAGCAATATAAATTATAGCCAAAAAAGTAGTAGCTGACCTTTATTACGTCATACTGGCGCGTATCAAATCCATTTTAGTATTTAATTTTTATATATTTCATCAGAATCTTGTAACGAATACAATTACCTGCTTCATAAATGTACGCTTTTATTCTAAATATTTATTTAACAAATATCCTTTATAAAACAGAAAATATTAAATTCCTATTGTAGCAATATATTACCAATTCGTAACTTAGAACTCCACCCATATCTAAGGACTTGAAGTAGAATTTAAGTTTTCTTTTATCTGTGTATGTGTTGATACCACAATCCAATTCTGCGCGTGCTTGAATAATAAAATTGCCTCGTGGTCAAGGTTCGTCACTTTAACGTCGGAATGTAATCAGATAAGCAAGTGTTGAAACGTGGACCAGCAGGTTTTATAAAACATGCAGTCCCAAAGGCAGGTGAAATGGTGTCGACGTATACCATTGCATCAGTTAGTAGTTTTGATCGACCTATTGTTGCTGTGAAGTAAACATCTACGGTAGGTGAATAATTTTCAATTTTGCATCCAAATCATTTTCTCGATTCTTTTCAGCGCAAGTAAAATGTAGATACATCATTAAAAAACAAGTTTAATGTGGTTACAGTATCGAAGCAAATTTTAGGTCCAATTTTGAAACGCAAATTTATAAAGTATTGGAACGCTAAATTGTATGTATATAATCGTTATGGAACACTGAAGCACAATTTTTTGTTATGCAGTATTAAAAGTTCAAAGTCTCAAATGTTGCTATTGAGTATGGTGGAATTTTCCGTAAATTTTGTTTCGTATAGAAGTAAAGTCCGTGCACGTGCAAGCCGCGCACATTTGTTGTCGTAAGTACTCAAAATGGTTGACGAACTCTGATGCCTAGCAGATTATTTGTAGTGAGTCATCTCCAATTTTAATTCAATTTTCGTTTCACGGAACCATTACTGGAAATGTACTAATAATTTATGTAAATTTTATACGTTCATTTAAATTAGTACACGTAATTTTTGTAAATTTTATATGGTCCTTTAAATTAGTACACGTAATTTTTGTTCAGAATTTAATAGTTGGATATTGCACAAATGTTTTTATAAACACAAAGAAATTTCTATAAGATAATTTTTGAATTTACAAGGTTATACTAAAATGTATCCGTAACTAAGTACGTGACACGTTGATATTTGTCTGTCACATTATAAAATATAACTTTTTTTGACAGTACACTTAAAGTACAGATTAGTTCAAACAATAAGTATTTTTAACCTTTGATTCCATCAATTAAATTAATTAGAAATGTAGTTCTGCAATTTAAGAAAAGTCAAAGTTTCTAATCAATTAAATGTAAACCCAAAGAGGATCCTATTTAGGTATTAAATACAAATTGTAGAATAATAACGAAAACACTATATTTCCTCTAGAGAACTATAATAAATTTACGATTATAAAATTCTTACAAATAATAAGAGATATTGACATTATTAAAAGTAGATATCTAAAGAGTTTCAGTACGTATAAAATTGTACAAATGATGTATATATATTTTTTGTAAATCAATAGAAAGTGCAATAAGTTGTTTTAAAGCTTTCTTTCATTGAAGTCAACAATAATTTTTCTATAAAAGCAAACAACCATATTTATAAAATTCTTGTAGTGAAGAAGGATAGATTATTGGTATTGTGTTTAAAAAAATTTTTGAGGTATAATCTTGACTAGTTAAATTTTTTGGACTTTATTTTTTTGTGATAAAGTGACTAGGCTCTAATGTAGCCCTAGTTCACAAAAGTTTAGAAGTGATTAAATTTTCAGATAGTATGAGATCGTCGTTCCAATTCCAGTTTACAGAGTCATAAGTAAGTATTATATTTCTATGTTTTGCTTGTTAAGGATATTTTTGTTTCGAAGATTTCCGTATCTTATCTTCGGATTGTTTTTCTTTATAGCTATTATTAAGATACGGTGGCGTCCATTAAAAATTCTTTTATTATCGTATACCATCCTACGACCCTAGCTCATAGCTGTGCCCTAAGTTGAAGAAGCTTAGCTGATTGCAAGATCTCTTTAGAGTGACCTTTTATACTCAGAGCCATTTTCCATCCTCTTTACCCTGGGCTTAAACCTTAGACAGGAACTCCTCATAATTTATTGAGGCTCTGCCGCCTATAAGGTAGAGTAAATCCACTATATACATATATATATTGCCGTGGAACTCTCTGGTAAAAGCCTCGCCAGAGAAAAAAAAACATTCGAAATTTTTATTTATTTTCCAAAATCGAAAATAAATTTCACACAATAGAGAAATTTAATAAAATTAATCTCTTACCCAGATTCCTCTCTTGATCACCTTAATTCTTCTTCCGTTCCCAGGCTAGCTCAGTTGGGCTTCCTCTTGGATACCTAGATTCACTATTATACTCTGTATCATTTACGCACACTCTCAATAAAACCACAAAATACAACCATCATACAATATTTATTTACCACTATTTACAAATAAAATTCAAGATTATTCACATTTCAGAGATCAAGTAACACCTCAATAAATCCTTTTTTTGTATTGTCCTGGATTTTAATTTAAAATATCAAACACATTGAATTACTAGGAGTAAATGGGCCCTGAATAATACCTTATTTTCTTTCTTTATTTATAATTTATTTTAAATTTGTATACTCTGGAGTATGGTGAGCTCATGATAACCCAGTTAATTATGAATAATGTATGCTTTTGTACTTCGCATATTCTTACAACAAACAAAAAAAACAAACCCATGTACTCGTCACAATAAAAATTTTAAGTTCCTGATAGAACGTTAATAAGCTTTAGATACACCTTTAGATTTCTATTTAAATACCCTAATAAAGTTAGTCATACGTATTATTTTCAATACGCAAAATAATGCACAATACCTTCAAAATTTACTCTCACACGTCACCCAATTTTCATAGTTTCATAGTTTATAACAACAACAATTTTAAAGCGTTACCTGGAATTTCTAGAAGACCTCCACTTCGTCGACGATGCGGTAAAGTTGTTTCGCTCTGCTCTGCTGTCCGCCTCTAGCTATTTGTAGAAGAACCCCTTTCAGGTTGTGCTGTTTAGTCTGTCTTCACGGTGTATCCAATTCCAAATCCAAATTAATTACACATCTTTCATACTTGCGTACTTTCGTTTAATTTACTTTAAATTTACGTTACTTCACGTCACTTCCCGAGCTTGTTAAAGATAAATGTTGCACCTCAAATTAGAATTTAGACTCGACACTTATTCGCGTATCAAATTATGAGACCAACGCTGTACTATTTAATTTAAAATAATTTTATATACTTACAAGCTCGTTCGTAGTCTGAAGCGATCAAAGTACTCAGAGAACGAAGTTAAAAGAGAGCGAGCCGTACTAATTCGTCAAGTATTTATATGCTTCGACTGTAACCTCTCGGCCACTCTTACCGTGAAAAATCTAATTTAAGATAACAGTTCCTCAAATTTTGTTTCAACCGTTTTCAAAATCTCCGAAATTTAGCGCGTCGTTACGATATTTTCCAATAAACCCGACTTCAAATATCCCCGTGTTTGCCTGTTGTACAACTAACGATATCGACCAATAGTATATCCATTTACGTCTTCAAAATCCTGCCTATATTAACGCTGTCCCTTTCTTGTGCATATTATATGTTTCCTTCTAACCTTGTTTGAGTGGTAGAGAATCGATATTACTGTCCGCGTTCTATTTACCCATGTGGACTGAATACGTGCTTTTTGAAATACACTGTTATTATGCCTGTCTCAGTCCGAAGCATTTCATTGACCGTCTATCCTTTCTGCACTTTAAGGAAACTTTTAGTTAACATTTACGCGAACCCTTCAACCGTTTACCCGATATTCTTTGAAACTTGTTTGTTATCTATAAAAATAAGGGGAACCTGACATTTAGAAAACATGCAGGTGTTTAATTAACCGACGTTTTAACACAACATTTCTAGGTGCTTCTTTTCATGGTATTTCAACCCAACCGATATATTTGTTTGTTACAACGAAAGTTATTCGCCATGGATTTATTGATTTTTCATGCCTTTATGCGTATTAGACGTAATTAAACTCCATTAAATTAATAAATAAATTGCATTGGCTTCTAAAATTTATTTTCTTTACGAACCTAACTAAATTTTATTCATTAATTGTAAATTTTTGTTAATACTTGTTACATTAAACTGAACTAAATGAAATAAATTTCGCACGTAAATTCTGGTTGTTTCCTCTATACAAGGTGTTTGAAATTACTTTGTTTATACGTCGATTTAGCCCTTTAAAACCACTACAATATATTTATATATATATATATATATATATATATATATTGTAGTGGTTTTAAAAAGTTAAATTTAACTATAAACAAAGCAATTTTAAACACACTGTATAGAGGAAACAACCAGAATTTACGTGCGAAATTTATTCCAGTTAGTTCATTTTTAAGTAACAAGTATTAACAAAATTTTACTAATAATGATTAAAATTTAGTAGGTTAGCAAAGAAAATAAATTGTAGAAGCCAATGCAATTAATTTATTAATTTAATTGCGTTTAATTGAACGGTTATTTACGTATAATATGCATAAAAGCATGAAAAATCAATAATACCAAGGTGAAACGCGTTGCTAACACATAAACAGCCGCTGGATATAAAATACCATGAAAAGATGCTCCTAGAAATGTTGTGTTAAAACGTCGGTTAATTAAACACCTGCATGTTTTCTAAATGTCAGGTTCTCCTTATTTTTATAAGATAACAAACAAGTTTCAAAGAATATCGGGTAAACGGTTGGAGGGTTTGCGTAAATGTTAACTAAAAGTTTTCTTAAAGTGCAGAAAGGATAGACGGTCAATGAAATGCTTCGGACTGAGACAGGCATAATAACAGTGCATTTCAAAAAGCACGTATTCAGTCCACATGGGGGTAAATAGAACGCGGACAGTAATATCGATTCTCTACCACTCAAACAAGGTTAGAAGAAAACATATAATATGCATAAGAAAGGAACAGCGTTAATATAGGCGGGGATTTTAAGACGTCAATGGATATATTATTGGTCGATATCGTTAGTTTTAAAACAGACAAACACGGGAATATTTGAAGTCGGGTTTATTGGAGAATATCGTAACGACGCGCTAAATTTCGGAGATTTCGAAAACGGTTGAACCAAAATTTTAAGAACGAATTAGTGTAATTAAATGTTTCGCGTTAGGAGAGGTTACAGTCAAAGCATTTAAATACTCGAAGCGATTTAACGTCGCTCTCTCTCTTAACTTCGTTCTCTTGGTACTTTGATCGCTTCAGACTACAAACGAGCTTGTAAGTATATAAAATTATTTTAAATTAAATAGTACAGTGATGGCCTCATAATTGATACGCGAATAAGTGTCGAGTCTAAATTCTAATTTGACGTGCAACATTTATTTTATACAAGCTCGGGAAGTAACGTAAAATTAAATTAAATTAGACGAAAGTACGCAAGTATGAAAGAAGTGTAATTAATTTGGATTTGGAATTGGATACGCCGTGAAGGCAGAGTAAACAGCACAACCTGAAAGGGGTTCTTCTACAAATAGCTCGAAGCGGCCAGCAGAGCAGAGCGAAACAACTTTACCGCATCATCAACGAAGTGGAGGTCTTCAAGAAATTCCAGGTAACACTTTAAAATTGTTGTTGTTATAAACTATGAAACTATGAAAATTGTGTGACGTGTGAGAGTAAATTTTGAAGGTATTGTGCATTATTTTGCGTATTGAAAATAATACGTATAGCTAACTTTATTAAGGTATTTAAATAGAAATCTAAAGGTGTATATAAAGCTTATTAACGTTCCATTAGGAATTTGAAATTTTTATTGTGATGAATACATAGGTTTGTTTTTTTTGTTTGTTGTAAGAGTATGCGAAGTACAAAAGCATACATTATTCATAATTAACTAGGTTATCATGAGCTCACCGTACTCCAGAGTTTTTACCGGGGTTCCACGACAATTTATGACGGCCCAACGTTGGGGCTCAAATGTTTTTACTCTGGCAAGATGATTAAAGGTACCACGGCAATATATATCAATATAGAAAAAATATTGTAACAATCTTATGTTTAAATTAAGTTCCTTTTCTGAATATTTATGTGATTTTCTGTTGGAAATTGTGTGATTGGCTATCAACGGTTGCATAACCGTCGTAGACAAACGAGAATTGACCCTTTTGACCCGAGTAGAAAATGAGATAGCAGTAAAACAACACTTATACCTTGAAATATTGAGCAGTGCTGAAGGCTTTATACCTTTTCCTCACTTTGTAGTGTAACCGACCTAAAGGCTGACCCAAACGCCCTCTATAAACGGCACACCAGGCTCCATAATCTAACATCTAGTGGCAGTGGCTCGACGACTCCTACGTTGTGTTGTTATCATGTGACCCAAATTCTCACTGGGGAGATTGGCGTTACGGCGGCAACGTTTGAAATAAAACTACATTTGCCTAACTTTACTTTTAATCAAAAGAATAACCAATAAATAAGTCATTCGCGTGAAAGAATAGAAAAATGACATTTAAAGCAAACAATGCCGTACTCCACCTGGGCGCTTGGGGAAAGAGCACGGCAGAGAAAACCCCAAACTGCCCTCACACTACTTACAACTGCATTTGGCACATCTTGACAAGAACGGGTAACGTACAAGCACCCAAATCACCAACACTGAAATTGACGGGACTTCAACTGTTGTCCAGACATACCACACATGACAACTGAAGAAACGTTAGTGTAGACCAGCTAGTCTTTTCTGGTAGGTACCGCGATCGGCTAGGCCAATACTACCCAGCTAAAGTTGAAGAGGAGGACACCAGAAAGATAATCTGCACCTTGACTACCAGTGTTCCTCCCCGCACGAACATAAAATGTTAGTAATATTCAACAAGGCTCGAACACTCGCGCGTACATACATACATTAACAGTTTCCAGTCCGTGTTATAAAATATTTCACAAAGGCTAGCCAACTTCCTATTATTCGCAAAAGGGGATACTTCAAGTACATTGACAAGACGACATGAATTACTGAAATAAACTTATGGTATGATTGCGGATGGTTAAAAAGACGCTTATTATTGAAGAGACTATCTCCAACATAGTTGTAAATGCAAACACGCAGGCACGAGATTGTCGATCATACCAGAGGTTCAATTTAATTACATCACAACAATTATCACAAACGTTAAATACTAGATAATAGGATAAACAAAAACAACAAACCCAGATGTGAGCAGTGCAGTTGTAAACGTGGTTAATATGCGGAATAAAACAATTACACATAAATAAAATGTCAAACTCATCACAAATATCAAAGATAACATAGAAATATAATACGTTCAGGTTCCAGCTGGCCCAAAAATTTGATTTAATATGATGTCAGTACTTTTCATTGTTTGTCGTAAAATTACATAATGGTACCTCTGCTATTGATTCTGCAATAAGTGCAACGCAATTGTAGTTCCAGCTCTGCATTAAATCAAAAATCAACATTATTTCAAATAAATAAATATTAGTTTTACTCTGATTTAGATATTAAATAAACAACTTAAATAAATAAATATTAGTTTTCGGTTGTTAAACCAAACCACACTCATTTATACATACAATAAAATCGTAAATTCACCTATTAAACATCACAAGTACAACAACCAACAAGGCAGCATTGTATACATCAACCTCAAAAAGCAACAGGTAATCATAAAAATATTTCCTTTAATGGTTAAATAACTAACGGTTTTACAATAAGTACCAACATCACATTCAAAACAAGGCTGTAATTACAAGATGTAATCAGATTACCTTAAAGAGCAACTACATTTTCAACATAAAACATTACCTTTAATAAAAAACCGCCAAGTGAATCTTTCAACCTGCCATCCAGGCATCTAAAAACAAAGTTTTTTAACCGTGTCGACTCGATCGATCGTTCTTACACATGCGCTCCTTATAACATAAATTCTGACATAAAGGAATGTGTTCAGAAACCTGCAAGTGGTTACTGAGCTATTCTAACAAATACCTTCAAATATCGAAATGTACACTATAATATTTGCAATAATTATCAACCAATGAAATTCGACTCAGAAACATTACGGATCACTACACTTGGCACCTACTAAACAAATTTAAAACAAAACATATATCTTGCCTACTGCCTAACATCAAGTGCATCAAACACCCTATCAGCTTACGATATGAATTTGATGTAAATCTATTTTTATCTGTACAATTACTGATCTTTAATTTAGATTCAAGTGGTATTGTCAATGACTTACATTCCTCAATTTTTTTAAAATTCATTTAATGTATCTGCACTGTATAATTCTTAAAATCACTTCTTTTTAACTATAACCTATTTCTAGTCCTAAGAATTCTTTTAGTTTTCCTTTATCTTTTATTTCAAATTCTGTCGTTAATTTTTTTTCCTTATTAATTGACTCCATATTAAGACCCAATAACATATTATCTACATAAATCAGTAGATAAACTAACACATCAGTATTTTCATTATTTAAATATAAACAATAGTCATTTCTCAGATCACTTGAATCCTAATTCTAATATATAAGAATTAATTTTATCATTAAAAGTCTTTTAAAGCCATACAGAGACTTATTAAGTTTAAAAACCGTTTCCGATTCACATGGTTCAGCATCTGGTACATAAATATATACATTTTCATTTGAAGATACTGTTTTTATGTTGAGCCGTTGAAAGTGATATTTATTTTGATGAATTTATTGCAGACATATATTGTATAAAATTGGCTCTTTTGCAATTTTAATTTCTTGTGTGTGTTTATAATTGTAAATCAAGGAATAGTAGAGTAAATAGTTTTAGTGCTGCAATTATTTGTCATTCTACTACGAAATCGAAACATTTTAACTTAGAAGTTAAATTCTAAATAATTTGTATACAGAAATATAAATAAAAACTATTTAGCTTATGCAATACTTATTAATGTTAAAACACAAATTACCTCTCTAATCTGGGTTGCAGTGTTGTATCGTGCATTGCGTATAAATAAGGATGTTATGCCTATTGCATAGAGTTAGTGCTTTTAATTTTTGTTAAATTATAAAAACACGTGTTAGTACGTTTAGCATGGTTCAATCATTAATATATTGTTATAACCTCAAACCTATAAGTGATCGAAATTAAATCTTTCAAAGAATTAAATGTGTAATGGTTTTAATTATTGAAATACACTAAACATTTTTTAAGATCCATTATTACAAAAATGAACGTCGCAAATTGCATGATATACGTGAATAAAGCTTTCTTATTACCAGTTTTACAAACAACTCTTCACAGAAGTTATGCTAAAGCTGCTGGTAAATTATTTTTTATTAAACTATTTAATATATAATTGACACAATTAACTGGTTATAAATAATTAATAACCGTTATTCTTTGTGGTTGTTTCTTATTTAATCCTACTAATTCTTTTATTTAAGTCGAGATCCCAATTATATACCTATACTTAAAAATCATTTATGCATTATTCTGGTGTAGTACAAATGTGATTACATATACAATTATTGTACATACCAAATGGTTTTGAATTATTTTACTTACAATTAATAATCCAGTATCATTGATATTTTGTTAATTGTGCTATTAATCTGTGAGGTACAGTTTAAAGTATGTATACTTAATATGCGTGCAATTAAAACTAAACATGGGTCGAATATTCCGCCTGTAATCCATTCACAATGGTAATTATTAGCAAAAATCTTAGCAATTGATCCGATAGTATTTCTTGTGGTATTCTATGGGAAGCTTGCCCATCACTTTGTAGAAAATAGTTCAAAAGCCTTTTCTTTCGAGTTTCCAGACATAATATAAATACATGTTTTCAGACCTTACAGAATTTCTTAAAATTTCATTTTCGGACACTGCATATATTTAACCCAGGAGAAGGTGCATTAAATTTAGAACGTAAGCAGGCACACGTGGTGGAAAAGACCACAACATAAAAATAGCATCAGCATCATGAGATGGTAACTATTGATAATCTTTATTTTTTAATGTGTTTTATTTTATTATTATTTTTTATTGTTTACAAACATGTATAGCAATAAGGAAACAAATTCAAAATGCCTTAATTATGTGTAATGAAATTTTTATGCATCGGAATAAAATTTACAATAAGTATTATGCACACAAAGAGTGATCAAAATAATTACTAAATTATCCAGTGACAACAATTCTATAAATAAATGGGACAAATAGTAATGTAATAATTTTGTCTTTTACTTATTCATCACTTTTTTCATTGTCATCGTGGTTGCCGTTGATGCAACTAACACACGTTGTAACCTTTATAATTATTTACCTTACTAAAAAGATTAATGAGGTTAAAATTTTCTTGCTAAAATATAAATGGACTGCACTCTTATCTCATGGACTGCAGTGGGTTCTTTGAATTGTTATTCCTACTAGTAAAACCATACACTTGATTTAATCCAAGTTCAATAAACAGTAACACATTGCCACTATTTTACTTAGTAAAAAGTTTATTATTAATAATTCTTTAACCAATGATATGTACAACCAAATTTATACAAAAATAACTGTTTTTTTTGCAATATTTACAGACTTGAAATGGTGCCACTTGAACAATAAAAATAAAATAAAAAAATTGCCGCAATGCAAACTGCATAAACAAATTGTTAAATATTTTAGTATTGAATGAAGTCGTCAAGTTAAATCGAGCTCGCTTTAATTGTGTCAGACTTGTACAAAGTTGAAGTCCCTAGATTAGTAATTAATTCAAGCAAAAAATTTAGGTTAATGAAATTTCATGTGCTGCTTTAAATGAATGTTACAGTACAGTTTTAACTACTCAGAGAATTAAAATTTTGCTATTATAAAAGGAAAAAAATTGGTAATACGTGTTTGGTATGTAGCTAGTTGTTGTCACTTGATAGATAAGTTGATAGTGGTGTTATCTAGTGGCCCTCAACCAGAACTTCCTATTATTGATCGACCAAGGACAACACGTGTGAAAATGACAGCTTCAAAACACAATTGGACAGCGTGCAAGATTAATGGCTTTCCATATTCTACGATTACATCACCAAAATGCATTTTTGTGGATTCCATGCAAAATAACTTATTAAACTGTAGATTGGTTATACTGACAATTGTTAAAAATACTCTTCAGAAATTATGGCTGCATTGCAGGGTGCGTTCAGAGTGGCAACGAATAATGTTTGAGTGGTTTCAAACTCAGTGGTTAGAATTCACCATGTGTGAACTCTATTAAAAAAATACATATTTCTGATACCAGAGTGAATAAGCCAGGATCAAAATTATTTCCACGTGCTCTCGGAAATAATTGATTATTGCTTGCTTCTCGCAATAATTTAATGGTCACGCGAACCCCTAACTAAATGCCACTTTCGTGAATCCGTAACTAAATGCTGAAGTGAAAAACCCTCATTAGATGTAACAATTTCAAATTAGTAAAAGCGAAGTACACTTACCCACTTTCGGCTTTGCACATTATTACAGAGTGCATAGACTAAGTTATGAGCACTTAGATACCTTATGCTTTTCAGGCTAAGCTCAAGTTCACAATTCCAAGACCCATTTTTGTGCAGTGCTTAAATCAAAAACAGAAGACGAAATTCGCGTATCTAACGAAGTAGGGATACCTCCTAAGCACAGATGGTTTCTAAAATGTTGTTTTCGACCAAACACATTCCTACGAGGTCTGTATGTATGGTTATCTATCTATCACAATAAGTAGAATACATTGCCTGACCTACAAAATTGGTAACAGAAAAATTTAAACTGTTACAATGTAAAAGTTGTATGTTCTCTGCATATGAATTTGGAACATTGATTGCAAGTTGTCTTTGTCTTCCTATTTTTTTTTCTATCCCAGTAGGTACATCTTCCTTCTGAGTTATTGGAGGTTTCTGCAATAAATTTAGGCTTTATTCCAAGATATTCTGGGAGTTTTCGTTTTGCTCCACTGCGCACGCTTCGTACTCCAACATGAGATTCCATGTTCTCTGCAAAGTTCAATAGCAAAAGTTTTTAGAAATGATCTACTTTTTAATTCAGTTTTGTCTCGTAGAATCATGTAGCTGTTGATTCCTGCAATATTTAGCATCAAATAGAATAAAGAGGCCAACGATTGCTTTTCATAGACACTGAATATTCACCTTTCAACTCATCCACAACATCGACATCACCTTTAGTAAGGTTATAAAACGTTAACACGTTAGGTTTTTGCTTCTCCAGAGAATTTTCCAATGCTATCGTCGTCATGCATGGTTGAAAGCAGTAGTATCACTTTTTTTTTTTTTTTTGGAACATGAAAGGAGGGCGTCTTCTTGATACCCAAAAATACTGCCGCATACTGGTTTTTATAGGCGGCTCCGTGGCGTAGTGGTATGTGTGTGACTACTACGCCCTAGGTCCCGGGTTCGTATCCCGACACGGTCCGCTTGAAAAATGTTAGGCGAGCATTTTTCGCAAAAATACACCCTCGTTCGGATGAGAGGTAAAATGGAGGTCCCGTGTGTGAGTGTTGTCACGCACCTTGCTTGGAACAGCAAGGATTCGGCAAAAATTCAAAATTTTCCAGGTAAAAAAACTCGCTTCCTGGCCAATGTAGTACCTTCGGGTGGAGCATTGGAAAATCACATGTAATGCATACTGGTTTACTTTTTGTTTCAACGAACAATGGTGGGATTTCTCTTTTGTTATTTCGCATTGTCCCAACGAGGGTCCGTTTATGCCTAGTAAGTAAACTTTGCCCAAGCGGTATAAACATGTACCAATTATCGGTCGTCACATTACGGCCGTTTCCCGATATTGGTTGCACTAGACGTTCAACAACACTTTGACCACTGTTTTTCAGGCGAAAGGGACCGTCCGGCTGAGTTCCCACATAGATTTCTATATTCAGTGTGTAATGGGTCCGAGCGCCAGCCATTGAAAAAATTTTAATTCCATATTTTGTGGGTTTATTAGCAATTTATTGTCTAAATGAACAGCGACCACGGAACGCGTCTAACATTTCGTCTATGGTAACGTATTCACTGACACTGTAGTAATTTTTGCAACGCACAATGAACCCATCAAACAATTCCCTTACAGGTGACAATTTGTTCAATTTCATAAGTTCATTCCTAGAATTTATGTCGTCAAAACAAACCATGCGTAATAAAAAGCAATAGCCGTTTTATGTTCATTGTCATTGTGAAAAAATCTACCCCAGTACAATCTTTGGAATAGAGCTCTTCTAAATTAGTGTGTGACGCTTTCAAAACGCCTGTGAGATGTAGAAGTCCTATAACTGCCTTTAGTTCCACCCTACTAGTTGGTAAAACGTCTCGTTCGCGTTCAATGTTTGATCCGTATTTTCTAATCCATATATTCGTATATCCGACTATAGTATCCAAACTTTCATCCAGAAAACACAGTAACCAGGATTCAATTGCTGATGATACATTCTTAGCCTCACGTTTTGGTCCTGGCAAATGTGATACTATATTTTTTGTTCTTATTCTCCCGCGACCAACAGTGGTCCCTTTGTGCATATTCCATCTTGTGTTTCCATCTCTTGATAAGTAGAAAAAGCTATTATTCAATGGGGCAAATACCTCAGAACACTCATCTGCCGATTCTTCGGTATCAGTGTTGTGATCACTGACGTCAACGTGGTCCTCATCACCTTCGGAATCATCCTCATTTAGAATGTCATGTTCATCACTATCATTTTCAAAAAAAAATTTCCTAACTCTATCCTGTCCTTGACGAAAAATAGTGTTCCGTTCTTCTTTTTCAACACTAGCTAACATTCGACATGTCCTATTATGTTCTTCAGTATCCATTTTAGTGCGAAAATTTTGTAATTGGAGTGGGTGCACATGGTGGAAAACACCGCAAAGACGAGGGACGTTCACTGCAACACACACTACAGGGCACTGTCAACAGATAACTACGGGAGAACAGTTGCAAATCTCCCTCCACTAACTTAGTGACGATTAGGAGGTGGAGCGACAGTTTAATACATGATTCATTTGTCTGTAAAAGCAAAATGATTCCCGTTGCGGTCTTTTCCCCGCAAGGTCCCGGGTTTGAATCCCGACACGGTCCGCTTGAAAAATGTAGGTCCCGTGTGTGAGCGTTGTCATGCACGTTGAAGATCCCTACCTTGCTTGGAACAGCAAGGGTTCGGTAAAATTCCAAATTTTCCAGGTAAGAAAAACTCGCTTCCTGGCTAATGTAGTACCTTCGGGTGGAGCATTGGAAAATCACATGTAGGGTCTTTTCCCCGCCATACTCCTTCTCCCGGGTTAAAGATGAAAGCATGAAGAAATTTGAAATATCATTCTTAGTATTTTTATAAAAATTACATCGACATGGCATTCCACCAAATTCTTCATACAGTATAAATTGAGATTGGTAAATCGATGGCGTAACTACCTTGGGCATGTTTCACAACTGGTATCCTTTTTTTTCCTTTTTGTTTCTCATCACTGATATCTCTAGGCAACATGTTTTTCAGCAATAAAGGAGATGTTTTATTTAAAATGTATAACATATATTATTCGTGTATTAGAAAATAATCTAAAGCTATTAATTATTTCTTAAATAGATACACAAGAATTGAATTTTCATCAAACTTATGTTGAACTCTTTTACCTATAGTTATATCAGGGTCAGTTTTCAACTGCGATAGGCATATCATCAGCAAATGAGTTTATAAATACTTCATTTCCCACAATCTTGCTAATGTTTGTGTGTATATGTTAAATAAGTGGATTGTATTAATGAAGTTACCCAAAACAATATTTATTAATATTTAATATATCAGAAAAATGACAGTAATTATAGTTTCAACAGTACTACGCACTACTCGTGACAGCATCAGGATGGACAACGAAGAGTGTCTATTACTACACCACCACCACCATACCTAATTAATCACAACTAAATTTATATAAACAGCGGTAGCTTATATTGGAATGCTGGTATCACATCACATTATTCTAACATGCCCCATGATGCGAGACAGTATATAAAAAAACAAACTTATTCTAAGTTCAGATAATCTCGAAATTTATAAAATTGTACTCTACCTAGAGGTTTCGTGAAAATATCAGCAATATTATCTGTACTAGCAACTTTTACAATGTTCAGTGCATTTTTTGTAACATAATCGTGAACAAAATGTAAAGCGTTATTTATATGTTTCGAGTTTTTGGTAAAATTATCATAAATAGCTGAAGCTATTGCGCCACTATTATCTTCATACATGCTGCCAGGTAACGTTTCATCATTCTTAAAACCTAAGTCTTCAAGCACTCCTAACAAATACAAAACTTCTTGTGTAGCTTCTGCTATGGCATAGTATTTGGTATGGGTAGATGCTCTTGAAACCACTTTTTGTTTAAGTTTTCTACGCAACTGAATTTCCAAAAATTCTAACAACGAATCCTGTTGGGGATTTGCTATCAGTAAATCTGAAACCCAATCTGAATCTACGTAACATTCTATTATACTACAAGTATTATTATGATATACTAGTTTGCTGTGCTTTCCCGGGTTTCTTACTATTGCACAATTGTTTAATATAATATATAATTATGCTGCAAATTACGCGCCATTTTGTATCAAATGCCAACCATGTTTAAAAGTGATGCAATGGTGAAATTTTATGCACACTGTAAATAAAAGCAATGCACTCACTTAAATCGCACCTTACAGCCAAATCCCAGGGCCATCACATTGTGTATTTTTTAACATCTCAGGATCCATGTTTGTTTGTGGGTCACATCACACCATTGCTGAGTCAGATTGACAATCCGTTCTAAACCACTTTTCCCCCCGTAGAGGAATGAACGAATACCAGGTAGAGGTACCACAGAAGGGGGAAAATAAAGGAACCTACATCCTAAAAAGAGAAAAGACACACACAACACAGGTAGATGTTCTTGGCTTCAGGTCTTGTAGCTTAATGGCGTCCTTTCCCACACTATGCACCTGCGCATTCTTATGTGCAAACGCAACTGTCCGGAATGACGGAAATTGACAAGTTCATTTAAAAATATCCACGGGAATTTATTTACAAATTATACTTAATCTAAATGATACATAGCCAATTTTTGGCATGTAACAAGTTTCAAATATCTGCTCTGGTACAAATAGATTAGCACCCTTAACGCATATTTAAAATGCATTTTGTTACAACCATTTTGGAATCTACTCAAATAATTTACAGCATATGCTACATCTGGACGTGTACCTGATGCAATATATAATAAAGCCCCAATTAGGTTTCTATACCCTAAGTTTGAATCATTTTCACCTATGCTTAATTTTAAATTTTGTTTCATCGGTGTATGGTATGGGTTTGTGTTGACAACGTTATATTTTTGTGCTAGCCACTCTATATATTTTGTTTCTTTTAGGGACATATATTTTTGCTTACTATCATATGAAATATCTATTCCTAAATAATTACTAATTTGGCCAAAATCTTTCATTTTAAATTTTGAGTTCAATTCTGTCTTAGATTCTACATCTGGACGTGTACCTGATGCAATATATAATAAAGCCCCAATTAGGTTTCTATACCCTAAGTTTGAATCATTTTCACCTATGCTTAATTTTAAATTTTGTTTCATCGGTGTATGGTATGGGTTTGTGTTGACAACGTTATATTTTTGTGCTAGCCACTCTATATATTTTGTTTCTTTTAGGGACATATATTTTTGCTTACTATCATATGAAATATCTATTCCTAAATAATTACTAATTTGGCCAAAATCTTTCATTTTAAATTTTGAGTTCAATTCTGTCTTAGATTCTTGAACCTTGCTAATGTCATTCCCACAAATTAATAAATCGTTAACAAACAGTATTAAGTATAGTTTCTGATTGTGACATATATACAAACATGAAACATGTTGTGAACGTTCAAATCCTAATGTAATTATAAATTCATTAAAGCATTCATACCAATTTTTCGGGCTTTCAGTTAAGCCATACAGAGATTTCTTTAATTTATATACCTGATTTTCATTTGTTTCAAATCCCTTAGGTTGTTCTACATACACATCAGACCTTACGTCGCTGTTTAAAAATGCTGTTTGTACATCCATTTGCTCAATCACATAGCCTATCTGACACATACATGCTAATAAAGTTTTTAAAGTACTCATCCTCACTACGGGGGAATAGACGTCGTCTAGTGTACTCTCCTGTTGATATCCCCTCACAACCAATCTCGCTTTATATACTTCATTTTCTTTTATTTTATACAACCACTTAAGTTGCAAGACTTGCTTATTTTCTGGTGCATCTTCTAGCTCCCCCATGTATTCGCTTTATTCAAACAATCAAATTCATTTTTCATCGCATTCAACCATTTTCTTGTTGCTGTTTATCGCTTGTTCATAATTTTCGGGAACATCCATATTACAATGTGCTGCGCATAAAACATAATCTTTGTACTTTTCAGACATTCGTCTTTGTCTTTCTGTTTTAATTGTCTCATTCATTTCCTCTTTTGTACCATTGTCAGATACTTCTTCATTCACAATTCTTTCTTCCCTTTCCACTTTAACTGTATCATCATCTACACTTATGCATGGCATATCTGGTTCAATTATTTTAACATTTCGTACTTCTACAACCCTATTTGAAACTAGCACTCTGAATCCCATATCAGTGTACCCTACTAATATTCCTTTCAGACGTTTATCATCCTGTCGTGCGTTTTTCTTCCGGTACTTTCACATATACATGACTTTCATACATATACAGATTTTTTGCATTGGGTTTGATTCCAAAGAAAATTTCATATGGCATTTTGCATTCCTTTGTTGTGGAGGTTATAACCCTATTACTTAAATATGTAGATGCCATAACAAATTCTGGCCAATATTCATTACCTAGACCTGAATCTTTTCGTATACAATGGGCTTTATTCATTAATGTTCGGTTAAAACGTTCTGCAGTACCATTTAATTAATGCTCATAAGCTGGGTTTGGCCTAATTTTGAACCCATTTTCGTTTGCAAATTCATAGAACTTTTTATTTAGGTGCTCTTTACCGTTATCACACATAACCTCACATATTTTATTGTCGGTTAAATTTGTAACATGATTATGATATGACTTAAAGCATGAAAACACTTCAGATTTGTGCTTGATGCAGTACACTCTAGTAATGTGGCTATAACCATCAATAAAGGTTACAAAATAATTTTCTTCACCTCAACCAGTTACATCAAAAAGCCCTTTCACATCTGTATGTATTATTTGACAAATGTACCTCGCTGGGTTACGATTATTTTCAAAGCTTTTACTAGCCATTTTGCACTCTAAACAATATTCACAACTAATTTGTAGCTGTTCTAAATTTTGTAGTAATCCTTCTTATAATTGGTCCCTACACATAATGTTTAAATCCTTAAAATTAACATGTCCTAAAATAAGATGCCATTTTTCTTTTTTATCACCAATTGGTTTACTCAACATAACAAATTCATAAAAATATCTATCTAGTAATTACATGATCGGTACAATCTAATAAAAAATTGATATTTTCTTGCGATGTAGCTTTATTGACGTTAACTTAAGCTAGACTTACTTCGGTGTGAAACGTACTTACATTTGGTTGCTCCTCTTTGTTGGTACATACCTCTGAATTTCCAACAAACCTGTTTTGTCCATTATTCCATTGGAAGTTTGTGCCTCGCCTATTATTTCTATACCCATTTGAATGGGAAACAACTCTGCTTGCTCCTCGAGCATGCCCATAATTTGTCTGTCTGTTATTTGAATAGCAGTATCTTTGCACGTGCCCTAGTTTCCCACATTTGTACCACCTGGCTTCGTGTCTAGGATTTTCCCTCTTATTGCTGTCACTTTTGTTGAATGTAGATTTAAATACATGTGAGTCCTTTTTAATTTCGTACGTATCACTTCCTGAGTTTTTGTTTCCTACATTCCGCTGTAAGTGTTAACTTTTCTCTTACATAATCGACTGTGCTCTGCTGTTCCGGTAGCAAGTCAACTGTTTCAGTTATGTACTGGAGTGATTCAGGCAACACCATTAATAATAACTTAACTTTTGTTTGCTGTCTCTACACCTCCTACATTTATGTAGTCTTTAATTAACCGTTCAAACATACAAAAGAATTCTTCTAAATCCTTTGTCTCATCATGCACTAACTGACTAAGGTGTTTTTCAATCATAATTTGACGGCTTTGTGATTTCTTTTGGTACAAATTATCAAGCTTAGTGATCATTTCTTTAGCGGTTTTACATTCCAAAATTAGGTCAACGTCCACTGCATTTGCAAAATAATTTTTGGCATGTACTTCCTTCGCTTTCCTATCTGTTGCTGTTATATCTTCCGGTCGAACGGCATTTTCCAAGAATTCATTACACTTTTTAAGCTCAAATAACAACATAAAACGATATCTCCATTTATCGTAACTTTTGCTTTCTGGACTAAATTTCGGTATTTGCAGGCAACTGCCTTCCATTTGCACATCCACCATTTTTTTCATATAACAGCTTCCTTATCACACCCGTACTAAAACTTTTCAATCTTTTTTAGACTTATTTACTTTCTCCCCGTCTTCAAACCAAAACCACCTGCTTTGCTACCATGTTAAATAAGTGGATCGTATTAATGAAGTTACCCAAAACAATATTTATTAATATTTAATACACCAGAAAAATTACAGTAATTATAATTTCAACCGTACTATGCACTATTCGTGACAGCATCAGGATGGACAACGAAGACGGTGTCTATTACTACGCTGCCACCACCATATGTAATTAATCACAACTAAATTTATATAAACAGCGGTAGCTTATATTGGAATGCTGGTATCGTATCACATTATTCGAACAGTATAAAAAAATAACAATAGTACCTTGGGAAAGTTCAGACACTGATCGTTACACAGCTTTTTATCTATGATATTGTTGGGTACCTTCAAGTTCAAAGTCATGATTAATAATACGTGTTCCACTTTTGGACTATGACTTATTAAATACCAACGAGTTCCAAATTTTATTTATTTTTGTAAGGAGACATCATGTCGACACAGTGTGTCACTACTTCAAACATGTGTAGTAAAATAGTGATTGCAGGGAAAGTTGCATCTGGACGAGCAGACTTGCATGCCCTATCGTGCTAGAAGATGTGGGACTACACATTTAGAAGTTTTGATCTGCATCATGTCCTAACGAATCCTCATGAAAGCGGGTGAAACGTTGACTTCATTAATATTTAATTCAGCATGTTCCAAACTTGTAACGTGTATTATTAATCTTTCTTTTTCCAGACCCCGTATTTGATTCTTCATTTTGTTGACTTTTTATTGTCTCTTTTTCCATATTCAGCTCTGCCGTCTTAGTATCTTTTTTTTTTAAATATAATGTTTTTACATTGTTTTGAAAAAATATCAGCTGCCAATTTTTCGTTGATAGTTTTGCATTTTCTAGATAAAACTTGTTCAGAATAGACACAATTTTAAAAAAAATAGCACATAAAGTCTCTTTGAATATTTCTTGTTTTAAATGGCATTGCTTCGAAATGGATTTTTAAACTTAGAATATTTGTTCTAAATGCACCTACCATGAAAAGTAATTTTTTAATATGTTTATCGCTGTTTATATGGTACTTCGGATTACGTTTTGTTTTATGCATCTTCTGTCTTACGACACTTTCAAATAAGATGTAACAAAAAAATATTTTAAAATCGAAGGGTTCACAAATTAGAAATGAAATTTCTGCATTAACAACTGCGATTATGTCACTTAATTTTGATTTTGGGTGGGATTCAGCTGATATTGAGAAAATAATTATTCAAGCTCTAAATAATTCGTATTATTTTTTAACTAATTCGGAAGGGTATCAACAGCCTTGTCTGTTCTGGATACGACACATAGAGCGTTTTTTTAAACAATCATTGACTATTGCCAGGAAAGCCGACGTTCTAACGAGTGTTCAGTTCCTAGACACTTGATTAAATTCTCACTAAAAATTTTGATGTAGATGCTCATTTTGTTTATGTTTCATACTTAATATCATTAATTGATGTTTGTAACTGATTCCATGTACTTTTTTGGTTTTAAAAAACATATGTACATATTTAACTTTTGTCAAAGATTGCAAATTGTTTGTGCACAAAAATCTTCCTAAATAATATTAATAGCTGAATCAATTCAGTGTAAAATTCACTCCACACAAAACAATTAATTTTCAAAATTTATCAATATGTTTACGAGTACCACAATAAAATATTAAAGTTCTTTAAATATAAACTAAAGCAAATATTTGACCTTTGTTGTGTTTTGCAATCGGCCGCTGTCCTTGAAACCTTGATCAGCAAAATGAAGCGTTTTGTACAGCACCAGTGTCTTGTTCTTGTCATCAATGGCTTCCTCCCAGATGTATAAAATATTTGTAAAACCAAAATTATTATGTGGAACCAAAAATAGTATCAAACAAAAATTTAAATATGTAGAATAGAAAAAAACAAATTTATTACTTGAGATCAGAATTATTATGTGAAACCAGAATTATTTGCAGTAAAATCAAAAGCGCTATAAAATTTATATAAATAAGAGTTAAAATAAATTCTTACTCGTACGTTTAATTAAACAGCTTTGCGTATAACGGCGAAATTTCTAAATTCATTTGTTAACATATAGCTTTTATTTAAGTTTCACTAATTTTAATTATTTTTATGCAAGCTGGCATCCTGGGGGCTTATTTTCACTTATATGTCACAGTGCAAAATCCCTTTATAATGTACGGTCCACCTATTTATATCATTTTTTAATCGTGGAATCTGTGGTTCATTTGTTGCATTGAACTTTCCCAGAATGTGAAATATTTAAAATTACCATACAAATAAGGAAATGTAATAATAATAAAGCTTTTAAAGATTAAAGTTGCCTATGATTTTTAATCGTTTTCACCTTTATTAGCCTCATATCAGAATAACCAAAATTATTACGTGGAACCAAAAATAGTATCAAACGAAAATTAAATACGTAGAATGGAAAAAACCAAAATTATTACTTGAGATTAGAATTATTATCTGAAACCAGAATTATTTGCAGTAAAATCAAAAGCTCTATAAAATTTGTATAAATAAGAAGTAAAATAAATTGTTACTCTTACGTTTAATTAAACAGCTTTGCGTATAACGATGAATTTTCTAACTTTATTTGTTAACATGTAACTTTTATTTAAGTTTCACTAATTTTAATTATTTCTATGCAAGCTGGTGTCAATTATATGTCACGGTACAAAATCCCCTTTAGGATGTATGGTCCAACTATTTATATCATTGTGTACAAAATTATACATAAACCTAACTTTCAATTACGTTTGTCAATCATATCTGACATTTAGTTTTGTAAATTTTCCAATTATAGTCATCGGTCTTGGTGGAATAATGGGTAAACACATAGTCCTGGAAAGACTAAGATACAAGTTCAAATCCTGTACAAGACCTTATATTTTCCTTCTTTCAATTACTAGCTCGATTTGAAATGATCATTTGGTCTTTGCATAAAAGTCTAAGTTATTATTTCATCTTATTAATTGTAATACGTTAGTATTTATCAACTTATCTTGTGCAAAAAACTACCTAAAATATTTATATATTTAATACTTAGCTTATGGCCGTAATTTTGAGCGTTGCTTCCTGTCTATAACTGACATAAGTCAAAAACTTGACAATGTCAGATATGATTGACAAAAATGCTAAACGTAATTGAAAGTTAGGCTTATGTATAGTTGTGTACACGATTAAGATTTGTAAATTTTCTAATTATGGTCATCGGTCTCGCATAGTCCCGGAAAGTCTAAGATACAAGTTCAAATCCTGTCCAAGACCTTATAATTTTCCTTCTTTCAATTATTAGCTCGATTTGAAATGATCATTTGGTCTTTCTATAAAAGTCTAAGTTATTATTTCATCTTGTTATTTGGAATATGTTAGTATTTATCAACTTACCTTGCGTAAAAATATAAATATAAATGTAAATATTATTATGGGTAAAGGTCTACTGAATTATATATAATATGTGAACCTCAGGGTTAGGAAAATTTTAATGAGAAATTGTAAATACCAGCTCTACATATTTGTTGGAAATTGTGAATTATATTCATTTTTCACTAATCATTCGTGTACAGTAAATATTTATTGGATAAAAATTAATTGATTGACCTATGATATAATTTTAGCCCCTACTGTATTGGGTGGTGCTTTAAAGAAGAAACTAGGTAAAGGAGGACCTATGATTGAGAAAAAGGCACTGCCCGTAGAAACTGATCCTACACGACTTGCGAATTATTGTTGTGGAGTTAATATTTATAAAACAGGAGAAGATGTAAAACTATTACCAGACAGTGAATATCCAGAATGGTTGTGGAATATACGAACAGGTCCACCACCTTTGATAGAAGAACTCGATCCTAATTCAAAACAATATTGGAGGAGGATACGAAAAAGGGCAATGGTAGAAGAACGAAAAATAAGAAAATTAAAGAAGTTTTAAATATAGATGTTAATAGTTGATTTATATAAATATTAAAGGAGCTTTATATATTCTAAGCATTTATTTTTTATTTAAACATAAGGTAGTTTATACTTGTTGGTTTTTGGCTTGTATTCTGAACATGAGTAAAATGTAACCTCACATCTACAAAGCAGATACAGACTAAAGCTGAATACAGACTGAAAGCAACACGATGCAATATTTTTTCTCGAAACAAAACTGTTTTGTTAGTTTATTGGTCGATCACGTCTTTGCCTTGTTAGTAGACGGTTGGCCGCATATTGGCTGCGACACGACGCGACATTGTCTCGAAACAGAAAAATCTTATTGCAAGGTGTCTGTAGATGCCTTTTTCAATTTTGCCTCGAGGCAAAACCCTTGCAACATAGTCAACCCCGCATGCAACGACTGCATATCAAGTGTTTGTTACTTTCTTGTCAAATATTTGTATAGGTTTGTTATTATTATTGTTCGTGTAGTTTTTTAATAAGTATATTTTATTACTACGGATGTGGAGGAATAAAATGAATATTTCAGATTTTCAGAACTGATACGTCATATTCATGAAACATTTTTGGTTTGTGACTGCTAATTTTGGACGTTTAGGCTTAGGTCCCGTATAAAGAATCTATGAGGTTCAAAATCTAAGTCATCGTATTTCCAGAGATTAGGTCATATAATTCAGATACCTTTAGGATGGGTTTTAAGAACGGAATGAAAAATTTTTCCCATCAAAAGTTCTACCAAAAATTGAATTTAAGCATTAGAACTTTTAGAAAATATATGTTATACGTCCTAAAACCTTTTTGGTTGTGGAGTGCAGAGTTGATCCAGGGTAAAAATTTAAATAGAAATAAAATCTTGACTTTTAGATATTAAGAAATCGTGTCACAGCTTGGAGCATTTACTGGGGTGGGTTTTAAGGTTCTGACCGATAAAGTGCATGTGTAATAAATAATTTGACCGGAAATGACATTAAAATTTTCGAATTTTTAGAATTGATACCACTAGCATTGAAACTTTTTGGAATTAGTTTTCCAATTTTTGGGGATGGTATAGGGTTGGTCCCAAGTAAAAATTTCACTTAAAGAAAAACCCCCAAAACGAATAAAGTGTAGCATATTTGCATGTGTGTATAAAAAAAAATAAAAATAAACTTAGTAATAGTTTTATTGATATTCAGTATTCCGTCGTTATTTAATACTCATTGGTTAAAAGTTGAAAAAAAATCATTTTTTTAGATAGTATGGTCACTCATTTGCTCAAAGCTATTAACTCTTCAGTGACTTGCTCACAACAATTACAATTTGCTTCAACATTGGTTTTATCACAAGGTATCGCAAATCATCGCCCACTGGATGTGATACAACTCGAGACAAAATGTTGCATTCAGTGTGCACCCAATCTAAGCATTTTAGATCCTAATTGCATGTGATGCTCATGTACGAAAGTGTTAATATCAATAATAGTTATAAATAAAATGTTATATGCAAATAAATAGCTTCAAATTATCTGCCATTGCATTCTAATACGTCATTTCTCTGAAATGTTTAGTCCAGTTTGAAGTTAGCATACATAAAACGCATGAACATTAAAAGCAACTTCAGGGCAGAAAAAAATGGTGGTGAATTTTACTTTGGTTTGTAAAAAACGTAAAACAATGGTTTGATCCAATCACTGAAACAAGTAGTCTAGTCTAAAGTTAGCATACTTAAAATGTATGAACGTTAAAGCATTTTCAGCACAGGAAAAATGGTGGCCATGCACTTTATTTTTGTTTGTATGAAAGGAAAAAGAATCGTTTTGGATCAAAACAAGACTATTGCTGGATGACTTATTACCATGGATTTTATTTTTTATTGTCAGGATTGTAAAAAAATTATTTGGAATCGAAAACAGGACTTATTGGATGACCTATTAACCTGATACCTTTATTTCACAAATAACGGCCTTGTTAGGGTATGAGGTGCAGCATTGTCATGTCTAACATTGATTTTTCGCTTCACATAAAATTATTGTTTCCTGTTTTCCATGTTCTATACGATTCTCTAAAACAACTAATGGCTACAAAACAAGCTTATACTTTTTCAGGTCTTGCAATCAAACAACTTTTATTAGTGTTGAGTCACTTTGAAACGCTGTTTCCCGTTCTTAAGAATATACCAATGATTCATCATCTGCAATGATGTCAAATTTGTGATTACATGTTGTATGTTTATAACTACAATTTATTCTAAGAACTTTAGCAATAGTAATTTTGTGGCTTGTTTAACAATAGAAGGTACGACGTATTGATATCAAGGAGCAGGTAGCTAGAAAATGAATTATAATTACAAAAGTGTTGTAATTGTACGTAATAATGTAAATATAACGCATATTATAATGGATGTTTATTGATTAACACTATTTTGTGCCTTTTACAATGTAATGATGTAGTATAGTGACCTACCGACAGCTAACATACACGTGAAGTAAAGTGTGTACCCTAATCATAGAATACAGATAGCTTCCTAACATAGATATAATTGTATAGAAGTTCAATGCACATTTATAACAGTTGTTCTCCCCATTCTTAGGAAATTCAACTCTTAATTTATAAATCCAACCTACTAGGCGGTTTAATAGTTCTTTTTGATCGCCTAAGACCATCTGGAGAAGTAACATGTAAATTGATAGCAGGATGAGACAAATTTGATGCAGGCTCAGCAGGTTGTTCTAATGGTAAACCCTGATTTTCTGGTTGCATTAAGTTATCTGAATGATTCTGCAAAGAATCATTCAAATGAGTATCAGCCAGAGAAGAAGAATACGGATAGAATTAGAAATAGGGCTCTATGTTTTCAACTTTCCCCAGAGGGGACACAAAAATTATCAGAGAAAACACAAATCTATAACCTAGGGTGAAACTAAAACTTGGAGAAAATTTTTAAACAACAGATAATGGCCAGATATGCAAAATTAAAAATATTAGAGTAAGAAGAAAAATATTGGAAAATATCAGAAGGGATAATATAACGCAAGGGAGTCAACTTTAATTGAGGAAATCGGATACATTGGGCGCCCTCTTTGTTACATGTAAAATGAACGGACCAGAAAGAAAAAACAAAATCAGTAACAGAATGTTTGCCTGAATTACAATAACAGAGAATGGAAAGAAACAAAATGAAAACCACGCTAACACAGTCGGAGATTGGTGGAGAGGGCGAAAGATCAAAACGAAAGAACTTAGAACCCAATTCGTCCTGAAAAAGATTATTAATATACAACACACACATGCAGACAGAACACTAGTCTGACCAATACAATAAAATAAAACTCGACTAATAATAGAAAAATATACTGAATAATTAAGGGGATTATACCAATATGTCTACACATATTTATACCCCATAACAAATACCAATAAAAAAATATAAGCATGACAAAAATCTTACCTAATCTACTATGTTGACTATGACAAGTTCGTCTCAATAGAATTTACTAAACCTAAAATAAATATTAAAAATAATGCATTTAGGTGCAATCAAAAAACCAGCAGCAATAACTAATCGTATACCACAGCTGATGGATAACTATCAAATCTATATACAATTTGGAAACCAATTCACTCATACATGACTTTTAATTACTCCCTTGATGTTTGTTGTGGTTTGCTTTATATTTTTCTTAATCTTCTTTGGGAATTAAACCACTCATAGTTGTTAAAATCGTCTTTATTGACATTTCGATCCAATTCAATCAATTATCCATCAATATAAAACAATATCATACAAAACCTACAGTAATATCCTTACTCTGACAATAGCGGCATTAAATAAGCAACAATCATCTGCTCATCTTAATATTTATATAATACAAGCAAATCCACATATAGTGAATAAAGCAATCATTACCTGTTGACTATGATGAAATTCCTTCATGTAGGCTGTTATGGGTTTTTGGTAATTGCCATGTACTTATCTCATCATAACTTAACCTGCGTACAAAGGCAACCAGACGAAATGTGTCACAAACACAATATGATATTTCTGTGTTAAGACCAAGTAAGCATTGGTTCAAAGAATCTTAGAATGTGAGTTTAAAATTTGGGCAGTTCCATAAAAAGAACGTTAGTTTTTGCCATAAAGATTTTTGTAACTGTGCGGTTGGGTTTATAATATATATCACAATAGAACTCATGCAAACTAACATTCAAAATATAGTGAACCAGTTTAACAAATCTATTCTAAAATTGTTTCCTAACACTACTCACGGAAAACCCATTATAGAATAGAAATAACTTTGAGCATATTGCTAGCACTCAGAAATAACACAACGGTTTTGTATAATTACAATTAAACTAGGTCATTTAACTACAATAAATATTGAATACTAACGTTTCATAGCCAACTTGTATCACAGCAATTTTCCAAACATGAAAACAAATATTTATTAAAACGGGTGCACAGAAAATTTTTAAAGCACGGAATGGAACCTAACATACTGAAAATAGAATTTTAATTTGCCGTCAAATCTTTTTCGTATATTATATACAACTTGCATCATTAGTTTATTACATATAACACAATATAAAACAACTAAGATAGATATATTGATGACGGCCAGTCATCCTTAAATGTGATAAAGTTTAGGGTAAATGCAAACCCAAATGAAGCAGAATCCGAAAATGAAGATGGTGTTATATTTAATGTGAAAAATCAAAACTGGGGTACAAAGCTAGTTAATAAGAGAACACTACCAATATCAAATGTTGAGAAACATCCAGGCCCATCAAATCTATCATCAAAAATGTTTTGTGATGCAGTATATTCATCAAATTGTATGCTTACCATGTTTGAAAGTGAAAAGTACAAACTATTTTTTGCAAAATATAGACCTTTCTATATGCCAAGCAGAAAACGATTATCAACTCCATACCTCAATATATTCTACGAAGAAATTAAAAACAATATAAAAAATATAAGACAGCAATATCCATTATGAGTGATGGTGTGTCAAGTATGAGAAATGAAGGCATTATAAACTACATGGTGCACACTAGTAAGAGTGATTTCTTTTGATTTTCTTAACCGAAAAACAGGGGTATTTATTGCTTCCCAAATAAGTTGAATTACTGAAGACATCAGAGTAAAATTGGGGCACTTGTAACGGATAATCTCCTAACATGAAAGTAACTTAGGCTGAACTTGAAGAAAAATATCCACTTTTATAAATCTCTGGGTGTGCAGGTCACACTTTAAACTTATTAATAAAAAACTTGGAATCCATAACAACTTTTCGTAATCACATATACATCTGTACAGATATTGATATTGTAACATTTTTCAAATTAGCACTTGCAAGATGCTGTACTTACGGAAAAACAGGGACAAGGAACAAACTCCAAATTGCCAGTAGATACAAGATAAGGCAGTACGGTTGCTTGCATGGGAAGTATTCAAGAAAATAAGCAAGCTCTAAGAGATTAATCCCAATGCAAAAATTGTAGCTACTTCAAGAATAAAAAACAGAATTTTATCGGACGAGGTGCATTGGGGTAATAACTCAAATTATAGATCTTCTTTGTCCAGTAGTATGATTAATCACATTTATGGAAAATGTAAATGCATGATCAGACCTCAAGCATAAACTATATATAAATCTGTGGTTATTTTTTTTATAAGTTGTGTATACTTTTAGGTTACATTATATTCCTGGATGGTAAGTATTCTAGATAGCCTAGATAATTATCTAAGCTACATAAAATAGGACTCTCAAAAAGATCCAACAAGAGATGAGCGTCATCTGTTTATAAAAGTGATCTTTGGAGACTTCCGGTCTAACTCTAAACTCTAACTTCAACGGTGTGATTGATGAGACTAGCAAGAGGGTCGGCACAAATACAGATATATCAGGTGTCATTATATAACTAAATAAAAATTACTAACGAAACTACGCCGCTAAGGAAGGCTTGGGAATTAATTGGCATTACGACAGCAGTAATGCTCGACCGTAACAAAATTTCTAGAAACAATACCTGAAATAAAACATAACACATATACGTATTTGTAAGACAGCACTGTGTCTCAATGTAAAAATTGAACAAAAATATAGTTATACCTGAAAGTTTTGATGGTGTTCCAGCACTTCGATGATACTCTACTTCAAGAGCAAGGGCAGTGTTCCTTACTTGTAATAATTTATTAACAAGTAGCTTAAAACTAATTCTCAAAAGGGTTTCATTCTATATGCTTTTTTATGCATGTCAGTCAATCTCAAATAAAACCCCTATATAACTAAATGCATCTATTTAACAAAAAATTTCACTCATTATAAAATTTAATTATTTACAAAAAGCAGCTAGTGGTTTGTAATGCTCAATTAATTAGTCTTTTCAAATAGTACATGTGTATCATCCATTAAAGTTATGTGATTAATTTAATAATTTTGTGGACTCATTTCAGATCTGTCAAATGCTTTACAAATATCTCTTTATATATCAACCCAAATATTGATCCGTTAACGATTCAGATATTACATAAATGTACTTAAATTATTTTAATAGTTTTAAAAGGTTTTTATTAAACACGAATTATAGATAATTCGTTGAACAACAAAAAAAAAGATATATGACTTCATTAGTTGATTTAACGAACATTAATAACACTGTCATTTGGCAAAAATTATCTAAATTTAATTTTGAATCATCATCAACTTCAACTTTGCAGCTCACTAAGTTGATACCTTTTTATTACCGTAAAACTACAAGTTTATGTTAAACTTGAAGGTATCGGTTTTTATTAACCGTCCTTAGATGTAATTACCAAATAATAAGTTTACAAGAAATAAAGCTTGCACATATAAACTCACTACATAGCAAATTAATTATGAGGAATTCCACAAACAACTTTACAAAGACCTAACAATTTGTTCTTGGTTTGAATTTAAGTAAAGACATCGCTATCCTTATCAGGCATCCTGATTATAACTAAATAAAGTAGAGTTATTGTTTCAGGGACACACATGTAAATACATTACAAAGTAAACGTCAGACATATTTTCGAACAAGTAGTTCATTATGTAAAAACACATATGCTAAGTTAATTGAACTCACAAATATCAAGTTACAGATAATTCAATCATATCATTCAATACAAAGTAAAAATATTGTCAGAGGTTTTCACGGCCGGAGTCATTATAAATATTTATTGTTCCGGGTTGGGACCGTGTCATTCTATAAATTAAGGTCGACGTTTCGCCCACTTTTGTAAGGGGCTTCATCAGGACAAGAAAATAAAATAAAAATAATAAAGATAATATTAAATAGACAAGTTAAATGTAAAGAGAAGAGCTACTCCTGAACTAGCAAACTCACTATCCCATTCAAGGTAAAAAGGTATCTTGTGTCTTCGCCACAAGACACCTTTTGGCTTTGAATGGGCTAGTGAGTCTGCTAGTTCAGGAGTGAGTCTTCGCCACAAGACACCTTTTGGCTTTGAATGGGCTAGTGAGTCTGCTAGTTCAGGAGTAACTCTTCTCTTTACATTTAACTTGTCTATTTATTATTATCATTCTTATCTTTCTTATTTTTATTTTATTACTTATTTTATTTTCTTGTCCTGATGAAGCCCCTTACAAAAGTGGGTGAAACGTCGACCTTAATTTATAGAATGACACGGTCCCAACCGGGAACCATAAATATTTATAAAGTAAAAATATTTTCAATGTATTTATTCAGATTAATGAGAAAATGAAATAGTCATGGGCAGGTGATTTTTGCATGATGATGCACGAAAAACATTGAATTAATTATTTGCATGCTATAAGCATAAGCAAAAATTAATTACGTAAAGAATTAATTATCCCTTTGCCATGTAACCTTACTACGTATAAAATATCGTTTCAAGATAGTGTGATAGTGCTGTCGTTTGCAAACCTACATAAGGAATATTTAAAAAGGTAGATATTTCGCTTCCCCTCCATCAGAGTAGAGTGGCATGGAAATTCCTAATTACTACAGTTCATTTACATTTCCAATGCTCCACCTGTAGGTACTACATTGGCCAGGAGGCGAGTTTTTTGTTGCCTGGAAATTTAGAATTTTGCCGAACCCTTGCCGTTCCAGGCAAGGTAGGGATCTTTAACGTGCATGACAACACTCACACACGGGACCTCCATTTAACCTCTCATCCGAACGAGGGCGTAATTTTTGTGAAAAATGCTCACCTACCATTTTTCAAGCAGTCGGCCGTGTCGGGATCCTAATTACTACACCAGTAAAATTTGAGGTTGCTTAAAAACAATCAAATTAAACATAGTTTAAAGAAATTGGTCTAAATATAGAAATAAAGTAATGGGACCTGATGTATTCAAAATAAAGTCTTTGTTAATGCGGCGGTTACCTTCGATAACCACATATGGTGAGATAAGTGGACATGTATACGAAGACAAATGAGAATAGCGGAAACCTTCAAGTACTTACCTGAGTTATTAGATTTAGCAGTGTTCGAAGAACTAGTAGTGAACAGCAATTTTTGCAGGAGGTTGTATCTGTCTAACAAAATTTCATTGGTTAATACTTAGGAAGCTTAATGGTACCCAACTGTTATGCTAGATATAAAAATTAAATGGATAAGGAAAATTAATCTAAAACTGACAAAATTCATGTTGATGTACCCTGTATATTTTGATTTCAATTATAGTAGTGTACAGCAAGCAAGACATTGCAGTAAAATTGGTAGTTTTATTCAAATCATAATCTTAAAAACCATTAAAATAAGTTTTATTTCTGTTATATACATATTTGAAATCAACTTAGGACTGTAATTATTTTAAACCACCAAAGTGTAAAAAAAATATTTATACTTATAAACTTTCATAGCAGAATCATACCATTTTCTTAAAAAAAGTTTTATAATCAATAAGCAAATAACTGTGAATCCATTCATATGCATTTCAAATATAGAGCTTTTTTTATAAAATTTCATTTATATAAAGTAAAGAGTCAATGTTACGTATAAAGAAAACTACAGAGATACTTTAATTCATGTTAACGCCTAGATGACACTGACTAAGGGAAATTTACGGATATTAGATTGCAGATATATTAATCATTCCATACAATTCATTACAATGTATTCATTTAATAGCGCATCAGAAGGAAACAAATGTTAACCTAAGTAAATCACATGGCAACATAAGTATTTTTTCCGGGTTTCATTTCATAAACTTAACAAGAAGACTATGACAAAGACCCTGGACTGAACATGAGATAGAGTGGGGAAAATACAGTAGTTAAACATCTGACGAAGAATGCATACTTAATTATTTGCGAACTGGTAATAAGCCAACATGAGGATGTAGTTATATGAAAACGTAATAAACCAGACGGAACCATAGGAATTGGGGTTTAATATAATGTTGAGTTAAAGATGAAGTTAGAAATGTAGAGCTCCAAAAAGAATTTGATTGCATTCCTGCAGGAAAATAGGCGACGATCGATCGACATGTAAAGTTAAATTCACCGACTTACGCAGGATAGTTTCACACACGCTCTGATATAGTGACCTGCTGACCATTTAGAAAACGGGGTTAGGACTTTTTGAGTTCATCTCTCCATTAAATTGGAATTTTATGGTGTTAGTGCAGGGAGTTTTCTGTTTTTGGATAATCTAAGACATGATTGCAAGAAAAGCAGTGCGATTGGATAACCTGAAATTATACAGTGAGTAGAACAAGTTTTTGTATTTAGAATTATTAATTATGCATTTGAGGACTGAAAAGGTCTATTGTTTGTATTTATGTAATAAGGAATTAAAGTGAAAGTAATTGTTTTGTTGGATTAAAAATAACGATTGAAGTGGTGTATGCATATTTGTGGTAGAATTTAGTATCAGTTAAAATATAAAGAATTAGAGTTTGGAATGGACAATGAAATGAAATTTCCGGGTTTCATTTCATAAACTTAACAAGAAGACTATGACAAAGACCCTGGACTGAACATGAGATAGAGTGGAGAAAATACAGTAGTTAAACATCTGACGAAGAATGCATACTTAATTATTTGCGAACTGGTAATAAGCCAACATGAGGATGTAGTTATATGAAAATGTAATAAACCAGACGGAACCATAGGAATTGGGGTTTAATATAATGTTGAGTTAAAGATGAAGTTAGAAATGTAGAGCTCCAAAAAAGAATTTGATTGCATTCCTGCAGGAAAATAGGCGACGATCGACGTGTAAAGTTAAATTCACCGACTTACGCAGGATAGTTTCACACACGCTCTGATATAATGACCTGCTGACCATTTAGAAAACGGGGTTAGGACTTTTTGAGTTCATCTCTCCATTAAATTGGAATTTTATGGTGTTAGTGCAGGGAGTTTTCTGTTTTTGGATAATCTAAGACATGATTGCAAGAAAAACAGTGCGATTGGATAACCTGAAATTATACAGTGAGTAGAACAAGTTTTTGTATTTAGAATTATTAATTATGCATTTGAGGACTAAAAAGGTCTATTGTTTGTATTTATGTAATAAGGAATTAAAGTGAAAGTAATTGTTTTGTTGGATTAAAAATAACGATTGAAGTGGTGTATGCATATTTGTGGTAGAATTTAGTATCAGTTAAAATATAAAGAATTAGTTTTTGGAATGGACAATGAAATGATATAACAAAAAAGCGGGGATTTAACTATTTGCTATGTTGGTTATGAATAACATTTCCAGATATTGGGATTTATAAATGTCAAGTAATGTCATCCTGAAAACAGGAAGTATGTGGAGTGATAGTTTTATTAATGGATTAGATTTAAGGTCTTTTAAGGACTTTTTTTCTTTTAGCAATATCTGGCCAGATTGAAGTTATGAAATTGTATGTTTTAAGGAAGGCATATTATGTAATTTTACTTGAAATTATTTTGTTGGTACAGCTTAAGTTTAGGATAAATTTTTATTTGAATTTATTTAAAAACTAGGTACACAGATAATTGTAAAAGATATTCAGCTACCCCAATGATGAAATCTTATTGAAAGGGAGTTTTGTTTTGAGAAATTTTTTTAATTATGGCTGAATTAATGTGTTTTTAAGGTATTGTCTAAAAATGTAGTATACAGGGTGTACAATTTAAGATGCAGTATATGGGGATTTTGGAAACTATACGAGATAGATCTTGCTTAAATGGGACGAAAGTTGTACAATAATAAGGACGTCTCAGATCGTTTTTCAAATTTCAAAAATATTTCATAGGTTACTAGATGTAGGCGAAAAACACAAAATTGACAATTTCTTTATTTGCTCATTGCTACAGTGTTAATTGAAATAAAATGTTGATAATTTGGATATTACGGTAGTTCACCTTTGCGCTTTACACTGTGTACATAGTTTTTATCTAAGACATCTTGATTTTGCATGACAATGTTCAACTTTTTATTTTCTAATAGCCGCCATATTAGACTTTTAAATTTTTGAAATACCGACAAAAATTCCTTTCCAAAAAGGTATAACATCCGTATGTTTAATTGATTCAAAAATATTAAAAATCATGAAATTATGGGTCATAGTAAGCATTAATTTCCATTATGAAAAAAAGAAACAATTGCTCTAAAACAGGCAGAATTCATTTGCAGTGGTAATGAAAACAATAGCACATGTAAATTTGAAAACAAATTTCTATTAATCAAAACTAACTTAGTTATGCACTAAGGGACTAGCTACAGCTAAGATCTAATCAATACAAAATATTATTTACGAAGTTTATAATTCTCGTTCATACTTAGATAACTAAAAATTAACAATTAAAAAATAGCAATAATCAGACACACTAAGCCCATTAATTATTTCTAGAAAATTGTTCAAAGAACCCTACATTTTGTCGAACACACAACCGACACCTTCTATAAACAGCTTCACAATATCGTCTTATTATAGTTGGAGTGATTTCATTTACAGAGTCTGACTGTTTGTCACTATTCGTCTACATGTTCGTACACTTTTGAGTACACATGACTTTTCAAATGACCCCATACCAAAAAATCAAGAGAAGTCAAGTCTGGTGATCTCACCGGCCACTTTGTTGGTCCTCGATTTCCAATCTAGTTTGTGTTATACTTACTATTTAAAAAATCTGCGATAATCTGAGCATTGTGAGATGGAACACTATCATTCTGAAAGACGATATTTGGCACAGCAGCAAGTGGAATCTCCATTAATCTGTTTGATACGTTTCCCTGCAATAACTCTAAGTATCTCGCATCATCATCATCATTAGGTCTTCAGTCCTAGAACTGGTTAGACACGTACCATCATCGTTTCCTATTCTGAACTAACCTACAGATTTCCATGAAATTTGCAGTCTGCATCTATCACTATCTGATCTAGGTCTGCATTTACCTCTTTTTTCCTATCTCTGCTTGTAATATATCCCATACTATTCCCCAAAAATACCTTAGAACGTAGTCTGCCTTTTATTTACCCTATTTTTTCCCCCAGATATCCTTGTTCCCCTACTATTTCTATTAACTATTTGTTATTAACTTTGTCTGTCCATGCTATCATCTTCATACATCTGAAACACAGCATTTCAAAAGGCTGCTACCGTTTTTCTGTCTGCTATCTCGCAGAGTTTAAATTTTCATCATAAAAAAACCATCCTATCATGTAACTTCCAATAATGCCAATCCATACGTTGAATCTCCATTTGACTTGATGTCTAACTTGACGATTTAAATGTGGATTATTATCTGACCAAAAGATTGAGTTTTTACAATTAAACACACCACAATAAGTAAATGGACTTTCATTGAACGACAGAATTTTATAGTTAAAATTCGGATTATCCTCGTGCTTTCTGATGTATCGTACCAATGGCAAAATTCCACCTTCCGAATTTGATCTTCAATGCACAGCACCCGGCATGATCGTTCATGATATGGACGATACTTGAATCGCTTTGAATTATTCTTGACGTAGAGCGAGCAACACCTGTCATTCTATTTAAGAGAGGTACGAGGATTGACAACAACTGCTGGTAAAACGCTGTTTCCATTATCTTCTTTTGTTCGTCGATTTCTTTTTGATTTGACAAAACTTCCATAATTTAAGAGGTATTCTGTAATCGCCGAAATACACAGCTGTTTGGTTGGCATCTTTCTGGGTATTTATTTAAATACATTTCAGCAGCCTTAGTATCATTTCTTCCAGAAAGAATAAAACATTCTAACAATTGATATTTATCACGGTGTGAATAGTGATCCATCTCAAACGCACATACTCTGTTCAAACTTCTGAATAAATTAACCGGTTTTTACACTGCACCACTTGAAATATTAGATAAAGGACAAACTTTGACGTTTCTAATATGTAGAGCAATTGTCATAATAAAAAAGACGACCAAAACATAATTTCGTGATTTTTAATGTTTTGAATCAATCAAACAAATTGATGTTATACCTTTCTGGAAAGGACCTTTTGTCAGTATTTAAAAAATGTAAAACTCTAATATGGCGGCTATTAGAAAATAAAAAGTTGAACATCGTCATGCAAAATCTAGAAGTCTTAGATAAAAGTTACATACACAGTGTGAAGCGCAATGATCAACTACCATAATATGCAAATTTTCAATATTTTATTTCAATTAACACTGCAGCAATGAGCAAATAAAGAAATCGAGAATTTTGTTTTTCGCCTATATCTAGTAACCTATGAAATATTTTTGAAATTTGGAAAACGATCTGAGATGACCTTATTATTGTACAACTTTCGTCCCATTTAAGCAAGATCACATCTCTTACAGTTTCTATAATCCCTATGTACTGCATATTAAACTGTATGCACTGTATACAGTGATGAAATTTAGGATACTTAAGCACGGGAGATCTATTCGGAATAACCATCTTCCATGTAGAAATTTCACAAGTAATTGCTGTGACAAACGGTTTGGGGCCCCTCAATTTTAACAGAGAAAAGGCCTTTCAGGGTGAGTGATAATGTAACAGTTTTTTGTAGTTCAGCCCTTTGGTTTATTAATTTTGTCTTTATTCTCTTTATATCAAATTTTTCTGTTCTTTTATAATTTCTTTGTAAGCATCCACTTCTACACCACTGCAGTTAGCTGACGCAATCGTATATTGTTATGGAGTATCCGCCCCTTCAGGGTGTCAAAATTTATTCACTTAACGCTTTTTAATGAAAGTGAAATATCATCTAATTTAAATATTCTTTATATAAGGTTGCAAACGATAACACTGTTAAATAGCAAATGAATAACTAATTATATGCCATTAATATTTTTGTTTAGGTTTAAGTCTTCTTTAAAACAAGGAGAACCTAACACAATCGAGATGGATGTCACTAACAATTCTGAACAAGATAGCAGTGTTAGGATATGATATGGTTCCATTACTAATGGTTTGAGGATTAAAAAACACCCTAAGATCTTCGTTATAAGTTATGCAGTTTGATAAGAATAGAATAGAACTGAACTAACTATCCCTAATGGGTTGCAATTGTTCAAAATGAACGGAATTACAGAAAAAGACTGATGATGCTTGGTGGAAGATGCCACTGCTAGTAATCAGTAAGACATTTCAACAGGTGTAACAATCTGATTGAGGAAGATATTGTAAACGTCAAACTGCAGAATAATTGCGGTAGCAAAGTAAAGTATTCATGTATTTAAATTGTATAATGATGGTTGTTACGCGTTTTGGGCCACACAAAGTTTTGCTTTAATATTAGGTGTACGGATGTTCTTTTAATCCAAAAGGAAAGCTTGATTTTCTAATCATTATTATTATATGTATAAATTAGGTTGTTACTCATAAAACTACGGATTCTAGTTCTCAAGTATTGTGGGGGAATAACCAACAATATTATCATATGTATTCCATAAAGCATTCATTTTCTCGTGTCCTACAGAATGTGTGGTTATTGCCTTAACCAATGAAAAGTTATACAGTTTGTGAGGAGGCCAAAAACGAGTTTATGAGAAAGGTTTTTTAACACTTTATTTTCAACTATCTTACGGTATCAACATGTATGTTTAGTGCATGAAATGCAGTGAAGTTTACCCCTGAATTCCTTTCCTCTTCAATTCCCTAAAGTTGTAGGTTCAACAGCCAACTTCACTGTAGCAATTTGAAAAAAAACCAACACCTGCACCTCACGAGAACATGTTTAACAATCTAGACATCAGCATAGATTTACCTTAAACTATGACTATTACTCAAAGGTAAGCCTTTATTTATTTGTAGTTATTTGCACGGTCTTTCCTTGTATTTAAATTTGTGCAATTTTGCGCCATCTGCTCAATCATGCTAGGTGCTAAATGTTTACCTTTAACAAATGTCTTTACCAAAATATGGTTTACATTGGTATAATATACGAAATTATTGTACATAGCTTATAAGGATACAATAATGAAGGACTAATTATAGCAACTACGTATGAAAGATATGCTAGATTTTGCTATTTATAGAGAGCAGAAATATGTTAGATCAAGTAGATACACTATTATTGGTTGTGAATTCTCCAGCGAAAAAGTGAATATTCTTATAGATTTATGATAACTGGAAGTTGCCATCTAGAGGTGACATTTTAATTTTTGACTTGTGCTTATATTCCTATAAATAGCTGTAGTGGTACCTTATAGTTTAGTAAAGTGTTTATCCAAAAGAGAAACGTCAAATTAATTCGGAAAATAAAACATTCTAGTAATTTTAACCCCAACTGTTAATTCCAAAGTTAGTTTTACCAATTTACATTGTTGGTATATTACTTAAATTGAAATCTGTAATTCTTTCAATTTCGAAGCTCCTTATAATGGATTTGCCCGTTGTGATATAAATAGTGTTTGTAACAAATTATTAATTAATTTCTAGAAAACAGATTTTTTTAAAATTATATATTTTTAATGGTTGTATTATTTATTATATAACAATATAAACAGCACGGGGTAAAAAAATTAATTTAATTATCAGTTAACAAACAATAATAAATTAGCTAAGTATATACATGCAAACATTTTTTTGTTATGTTAAAAACAAAACGAAATGATATTTAATTTGAAAAATATGACTGTACTCCCCAACCAAATAAAAGTATAAAAAAATAAAGCTTTAAGTGGCATTTATAAAATACATGGAATTGGTTAAATACTTCGAAAAGAATGGCTGGGCTTTGCTTAAACTACAAGCTGCGAAAAAATAAATATTTATAAATATTTGTTGCATTTGCACAAAACCTCTGTCTCGTTTACATTAAAATTCACAGCAATGGTTAAATCTACTTTTATATAAATTGCATTCATCGCAGTGGTGTAGTTGATAAAGAACTCATATTAGAAAGAGATGACGTATTCGAAACCGATAAATTTAATTTTTCTAATTCTTCATCTGCCTGACTATTTCGTAATTCTTGAATTGTATATAAGAACTTGTTCCATTCATCATGTCGTGGATTTGCAAAATTCTAAATAAAAGCAATAAAAAAAATCTTATATGAAGAGTAATCCAAACCTCAGCTACGTCGTATACCCAAATTTTTCCTTGATTATCTCCAACAGTAACATGCAAGCCAGAAGGTGTCCATGATATTTTATTAAGAGCTGGAAATCCTTCTGCTGTTATACTGGCAGCTGGAACTTCAGTGTCTTGGTTCAGATTCCATAAATCTAAACGTCCACCACAATCGACCGTTGCAAATAATGCCGGATTGGTTGGTGACCATGCCACATCCAAAACGTAATCACTGTTATCTTCAAAAGAATATATGGGTTTTGCATCCTAAAAGCAACAACCGGCATGTAAGTTTGTGCATGTGAAATTATGGAACATAAAGGTATTGCAAACAATGTTAATTAAAACGATTAACACGCTATTAATATGTATTACATCTACACCTGAATAATAGTAATTATTAATTACTTCATTCATAAACCCTCCAAGTGGCACTTATTTTTGTGTAATCTTAAAAGTATGCTAGAAAATTTAGTAATAAAAACAAATAAACATACTTGGAACACACTTCGAAAAGCCTTAAAAGTAAAAAAGTTTTACCTAAACAAAAATACTTCTTTTATGTATAAAAGTCCTTAATGTCTACAATATTAAGTGTGACATAGTACTTTTGCAAAATGAGTGACATATTAAAACAGTTAACCATCCACTTTTGCACAAATTCCTTGGAAGTCATCTCTTATTTGATACATTATTAGACACTGCTATTAACTAAGAAAGGTTAGAAATAGTTATCTTCATAAAACTTTATTGCAAATTATAGTTCTGAAGATTCATACAATAATATGTTAATTTTAAAAATGTCAGTGTCATATGCTTAGTTGACGTTAAAATTCATTTAGGTTCAGTTAAACGGTTTGTTAATTTTTTTATGTTCCATCAGTTATTATTATTATTATAAGTTTTATTGGGATACAATAAAAAAATATATAAGAAAAACAAATAGTATAAACAAATATACAAAACAAATTAATCATTAAAAACTAAAAAGAAAAAAGAAAGAAAATCCCAAGAGATAGGGTTGTGCACAAAACAGATTCTAAACCCTACCCAAAAGAAAAAAACAACTAATAGAATGTACCATACATATCGAGTATAATTATAATTATAAATCAGCATAATTACTTTGACTTAAAAACAATAATTCTTTAAGCTTAACTCTAAAAGTATAAACTGTATTACTGTTCAGAAACAGGTAGGACATTTGTTAAGGATACTTATGGTAATATATTCAAAACAACTTTTATATTTCACTGTAGTATGTTTGTTGATATTGCATCTTGTTTTACTTGCCGATTATGTATAAAAGTACATTTATATAGCAAATTAAATACGTAAGGTAGAATATTACTACTTAAGATTTTGTACGATGTGCAAAAAAATAACAGACAAAGGCAGTATTCCAACTTCAAGATATTTGCATAAATGTAGTGTGGTGTAACATGCTCACTCCTGTTTACATTGTAAGCATAGCAAAAGCAGCAGTTCTGAATAATTTGTAACTTATTTTTAAAACATGAAGTCAGGTAATAGTAGTATACTCCACGACAATAATTTATGTTACTATGTACTAAGGAATTAATCAGGTACCACATTTTGGAAAGATGTACTTAAATTGGTGTAAGGTTTTAAGTTTCACGTAACAGAATGATGACTTTGTAAGCAATGCGTTTGAAAGTTTAGGTTACAGTCCATATAAATACACAGGCTTTTCGCACACTCTGAAAACACCATATTGACCCCATCAACACAAGCACTGTTGGTTGGCACTTTAATGCATTGCACTTGTATCAACACACATTAACATAGATTTGGATCCATTAAGAATGAGATGCTGGTTGTTTAACCGAGTAGAAACTGCCAAAAGGTTTAAGTTTAGCATTTTTACAGTGTCATTTATTTTTAGTGGGTCACATATATAGCACTGAATATAAACACCATAGAAATGTACAAAGCAATCTGCAGTTAGTTTAGACACTAAATCAAAGGTAAAGAGTGCAAATAGAAGTAGTCCTAAAACACTTCCTTGAGGAATACCTGGTCTGAGAACAACTTTAGGTAATAATTGATTATTTATCTGCACAACTTGTGATCTGCCATACAGATAGCTTGAGAACCATTTTATTACATTCATAAAAAATGTAGCTTTGCAATTAATAGTTCATAATGAATAGTATCAAAGACCTTAGTGAAGTCAAGCGAAACTAATAATGATATTTGTGAATTGTCAATATCTACTGTTAGATCATTCACTATCTTCATAAGAACAGTTGAAGTACTATAGGCCGTTTTAAATCCTGACTGGGTAACGGGCAGCAAATTATTAGTATTAATATGCGACAATATATGATTGTATAGTTTTTTCAATAAGTTTGGAAAGTGTAGGTAAATACTGATAGGTCGTAATTGTGTCATCGATATGACATGTGTTTTAGCTAAATGATTACAATGACCTTTCTTCATATCAAGGGCACTTTGCCAGAACTTAACGAATAGTTTATTATGTGTAACAAAGCAGTTTTACAGAATGGATAAGCAATATGAAGTTTTTTAAATTAATATCGTCTACACCGACTGCATCAGATTTTAGGCGATGCAGTGTGATCTGTAACCCTTCTTTAGTAATTTCAGTAAACTTAAGATAGTTTAGACATTTTCATGAACATTCCCGCTAAAAAACAAACTAGATAATTGTAGACATTAGACATTGGCACTATTGTAGAAAAGAAGTTAATTATAAATTCTTTGTGTGGATATTCCAGGTTTGAAAATTTGACCACATCATTTTAGGGTTATTTTTAAATTTACATATCTGCTACTGAATATAACAACATTTTTCTTGCTTTATTGCAAATGCCAAATAATTTTTCATATCCTGAAAATATTGTTTATTGGAATCTAATTTAGTTAGCTTAAATTTCTTAAAAGCTTTATCTTTAAAAGCAATAATTTGCGTAATAGTTTCAGTAACATATGGCTTTAAGGGATCCTTAGTAATGATAGTTCTATAAGGGGCATGCATATCAAACACTACATTTAATTTTTCCAATGCTCCACCCCAAGGTACTACATTGACCAAGAAAAGTTTTTTACCTGGAAATTTTGAATTTTGCTGAACCCTTGCTGTTCCAAGCAAGGTAGGGATCTTTAATGTGCATGACAACACCCACATGGGACCTCCATTTTACCTCTCATCCGAACGAGGGCGTATTTTTGTGAAAAACGCTCGCCTAACTTTTCAAGCGGACCGTATCGGGATTCGAATCCGGGATCTTGGCTGTAGGAGTTACATGCATACCATCTATGACACGGAGCCACCCCGCATGCATATCAAACAGTATAATAAAGTCGAATTAAAAAAGTTGATTTTATCGTGTATGGAATGGAAATTGTTGATAGAATCCTAGAGTATTGTGCTTGCATCACTAGCAAATACATCTGAGTTATGACATCGAAAATCATGGAATGTAATTGATTTTGGCAGTTGTAGTATTTGATTTATGTACAAGGTAAAAGGGTATTTTTGATTATTGATGTGCAAAAATTACCACGAAAGAATAAGAATTACTTTGAGCTCATATTGAACCAGGGTTAAAATAAGAAATGTGGTAAAGCCCTATTACTTTCTCTGATCTAATTAATCGGAAGATTTTACCTGAAGCAATTATTGATATAGAAATGTACTGTTAAGGGAGTATTTTTAAATAGGATGTATATAACTTATAATTAATGTGTGAAAGATGAGTTTAATTTTGATTTTGGCATGTACATTCTTTCTGGTATGTTAATAAATGTCGGATATTTACCATCGCAGTGTTTTATTGTCGAGTAGTTAGTTTTGTATTTCAGGAATCAGCTGAGCAGCCATGTAAAACTTCATTAAGCAGAGGTAGTATTTAAAGTAGGGTAAATCACATCACCACAACGGTGGAGTTTGTACTCAGAAGCATGTAGCAATTAATGGTAACCCTAAAAGTGGGGCTTTTTGTATTTTAAGGGCAGCGGCTTGTAGCAATTAATGTCTCCCAGAACGTAGGGCTCGAGAAGAAAGATAGTAGTAATATATATACATGTAAGAATAAAACTAAATATTCAGTCTTAGATTTGAAATGTGGCTGAGTTCATTCATTAATTTAATTCATAACATAAATACGTAACATATTTGTATGAACCCTATCAGCTTTCGATCTGAATCCTTTACAGATAGGTAACAAAATATTAAAATGCTTAAGGTCAACTTAAGGACATTAATAAATTATTTGAATTAACTTTTCGTTTTGTATAAACCTGGTAACAAAGGTAATCACTTCATACGTATATCAAAATAATCTTACGTATATTTAACTCAATTAATTATTTGTTAGAACAAACAATTTAATTATTCAAGAACAATTTTTTCAAGACAACAGCAGGTTCTACATTGTATGATACTTTCTTCAAAAGGAAATTGTACAAGGATTAATAATTGAATTCATTAAATAACTAATAAGCAATTCTGTATGAAATGTTATGACATGGAAAATTTAATTTTTGTACCTAAATGTATTCACTACATTAACGAATGAGGTATTAAATCCACACCAATATATTTGTAAAATTCAGATCATAAAAAAAACTTTAGCAGCCATAGAAAAATATCGCTTACTTTATTAATTGGAATAAACTTTAAGCATCGAAACTACTTTACCGAACAGTAATGATAAAAGATCAAACTAAAATCCTTAGTGATGATGTTCAAAACCATCTCTTGGATTTCATTAAATTATCAGACGTAAGCCTGAGACTCCAAGTGTATCTCAAACGCCATTACAATCAACAGTTGCTCCAACATAACTAATCATTTTATTATCTTCCTAACTTAGCGCATCAACAAAGAAATCAATTACAGAGCTAACTAACTCATTTTAGTAAATTTAGAGGGCGATTCTCAAATTCAACACCCACCGAAAAAACTGGAACATCTTCTCAAGGTTGTAAGAGGGCACAAAATCCTCATTAATATTCGTTTCGATAAAACGCTCGTTATGGATGCAGGCATAAAAAACCTCCTAAACTGTGTTTAAAACGATACACACATGTTTATAAAAAGGAGTTTAAGTGTCTTAATATTACTCAACCCACAATAACAGCAAGTATATAGTTCTCGCAATTTCTAAACAGACTTTCGTCACAAATGACGTCACGCCATATCAACTACAAATGATATTCTTGTCTTATTCTAACAGCAGAAAAAAATTTCCTTCTCGGTTTATAAATTTTGAGACATTTGTTGACAACTAATATTACTTGTATTGGTTATGTTAGATTTTCGTTGGCGTTCCAATTTCATGTCATTAACCTCTTGCGTAGTTTTTGTCCCGCATTGTGTGTTATTCTTGCTTGCATTTAAAATTGTTCTTTTCAGAACAGGCTAGTGTTATTATTGTTTAGGTGAATATACCATGTCCGGTTCACGTTTAGGAAGTCGAGGAGAAACCGTAAAAACAAATAAATTTTCATAACTGATCGTCCTCTTACTTTAGTTTAATAAACATAACCTCTGGAAGTCTTGATTATTGGTGGCTATTATTTCGTGCCCGGTATAACATGCATATGGCTACTTAGTTAAGAATATATAACACATTAAAATCATTCAACTAAAATATTTAAAATATGCTCACTAGTACAAATTCCCACATAATAACATTTATTATTAAGTTAAACAGCTTAGACTGCAATTTGGTCAGTATAAAATCATTTTACAAGTTACTTTTTAAAAAGTAACAAACCACATTCCGTCACCAATTACTAAATATTTGCAAAATCTATATTGTACTGATAGCTTCATTGTAGTTACGAAGAATTGCTATTTTGATAGTGGCAACGATGCCAATATATGACATCACAAATATTGATGACGAAAGTTGGTTTAGAAATTGCACGAGCTATAGCTTGAAAGTTTATAATCTATCTAATGCTAATAATAGAACTTTAAAGGATGTAAAGCTATTGAATATGATAATTATAATTCAAATCAAAAATACTGTCAGAGAATGCGGTAATTGCTACAGCACAATTCATAATATTCACCCATGAACATCGGTCAATTACTACCATTGTTTGCTCATGCTAAAGGTGATAAAAGTTATATAAACTTGCTACTCCTGCAAGACACCTGGATTTGTCAATCCTGATATTGAAATTCAGACAATAAAATGATACTAATTTAGATAAAGAACTAAATATGCAGCATAATACATTTTTCATTCTTAGAAATAATGTAGCTTGACTAGTATAATCTTGTTCCTTTAATATTCTGGTAATTTTATTCAGGATTATATGCAAGTAATGTGCTTACATTTTCAGATAATTTAGCAGCATTAATTTAACTGTTTCACTCACTGACAACTGTTAAAAGATATGCAGAAAATAAATCTTACCTTTAAACTCCACAATTTCATTGTCCAATCAATCGATGATGTAATAAATAAATGTGAAAAGTCTATTCCTCCTTGTACAGCATTAACACTTATGCCAGTAATAGGACCTTGATGGCCATCATATGTATCTATGATTCCAGCTTTTACTCCATGCCGACAAGCTGAATAAGCAGCACCCTCTTCACTACCAACTACAAAATTATTTACATCGGAATGTGGAAAATCCAAGGACGTTACAGCAACAGGTTTTGATTGCATTCTATGTAATTCTAAAGTTTCTTGTGGTTGACTAAGCATATCCAACGACCACGAACACAGCCTACCATCAGTCGATATACTAATAAGATTATGTGCATTTTGCGTGCCAACTACATTTACACAGTACACTGGATGCTAAAAAATTACGAAATAAGTAGTTTAAAAATGTTATAGTTAAAATTTACTGTATGTGCACTAGCTGATAAAGGCGTCCTTTGTATTGGAGTTCTCTTCTGTACCCTATTGTCCCATAAAACAATTTGACCGGAATAAGTACCGCCTAAAATTAAGTTAGGGTGAAACCGAGCAAATGTTGCTGACATAACACCACTTTGACATTGGAAAATAAACTCAGGAGTAGTTTTTTTAAATTTGGTATTCCAAATAAGTGCTACTCCATCTGGATCATTGGGTAGTTCTTCATTATTATTATATGATGCTAATAATAATTCGGGATACTGCGGCGACCAATCTAATGAAGTAACACATCGATTTTTAGACCACCTTTCATCATAAAACCACCTATTTAAAGCTATCCTTTGATGAGATTTTTCATCCCTAGAAAATATGTCAAATAAAAATTAATATCTGATACAAAAACTATTACACATTATAACACAGCTATATATATATATATATATATATATATATATATATATATATATATATATATATATATTACTCATATTTAGACCAGGGTAGAAAATTAAATAATCACATCAAATAATTTTAATCACCGTGTATAAGGAATTTTATTAGATAATACGCTTTATTAAAACCATGAAGCATAAATAAATTCGGTCGTTTCAGTAAAAATAAGAGATTTAAATCATGTACAAGACGCTTTATATCAAAAGAAACAGTATTAAAAAGCTCTGCGTGTAATTTAATTATTCCTAGTAAAGGAACAAAAAGAAATTACGTGCAAAATTTATATTAATTAACTCTATTTCAAGTAACCGGTATTAAACAAAACGTACAGATAATAATTGAATATTTAATTAGGATTCACTAAAAATTAAAGGGTATTATTTTTAATTGAAGTTAATTGAATCGTTAGTAACAGATAATATCTATAGAAACTTGTAAAAACCCAATAAAATACCATGTAATAAAGCTCTGAGAATTAATAGTATGTTTGAACACCTGTGTAGTTTAAAAAAGCTCATTCGGCGTAAATTTTGCAGATAATTAATGGTTCAGAGAATCTTGGAGAAAACGTCGCATAATAGTTACGAGAAATGCTAAAGGTGGGTTATTTCAAGTCCACATGGACTGAAATAATCGATAATAAAGAATATCAATTTGCACCAATAAGAACAGGTTAGATAGAGACAGATAATATGCACAAGACCGAGACACATATAGTAAAAGGCGTGATTTAAGCAACGTCACGAGGGTCACAATTGGTTGAAAATAGAATGCAAATATCAGAGGTAGAAACAACGATTTCTGTATAAAGTCAATTAGTAATTTCCAGGCGCTGCGTGCCGTGTTGAAATTTCTGAGATTTAACTGGGGCGAGTACAAAATTCGTAAAACCGACGCGCGAGCTACGGAATGGGAACATAGAATGAGGAAATTCTAGAAACTGGCTGTTTTGAGGACTCGACCGACAGACAGGCTAACTTCTATATATACCCAGGTGAATATAAACAAGCTCTCTTACATCCGCGACTTGATTCAAGGTGTTAAACAGTGCATTTTAGTTTGATAGAATAATTTAAAGTTTGCTCGTATATTTTGGTGACTTAAAACAGTTTGTTATTTACGTGCTAACATGAATGTACTTGAGTGCATTTAGATACAAGGTAATAAAATTTAGTATCACTGTACCAATTAATAAAATTTACAACGACAAATGAATACACCAAAAGTAGGCAGTTTTGGCGTATATTGGTGAAAGAAGTATGAATTTCTTTGCTATTTTTCGGAGGTGTTAATGATTAAATGGTTCATACATGTGTCTGGATCCACAAAACAAGGGTCAGATATACACAGATGATTTCCGGAAAAGCCCAGAAACAACTTTAAATAAATGGTGATGGAGAAAATTTTTAAAGCGTTGAGAATCAGAAGCTGTAAATATAACCCAGTTGGAATGGAGTGATTAACAAAAGGGACGATGTACATTGTAGCTACGAGTGCAGTAAACTTCAGGTAATTTATACTATTTTGTTTGAACTTTGATATTTTTGTGTGTGTTGAATAACTTTATAATTGATTTACTTTAAATGGACATTAGTGAAATTGTACTAAAACATAAAATTTTAATTTTAACGTGAAATTCGCTTGTTTAAGTAGAAAGGGATATTTAGTATTGATGTTCTGGATTATGATGAAAATTTGGGTATGTCTTTGAGCTCAATTAGACGAACCTGGTTAATTAACGTAAAGGGTGGTAGATGCTCCTTTTACTCAGACTCAGGTCTGCATATATTGTTATATTAATTAGTAGGCATCCTACAAGGACTTTAATTCTGGATGCACATTAAATGATAATAAAATTAATCTTGAAATTCTTTTAAAACTGAAATTTATGCTGAATTTTAATTTGAAATTTTAATGTATTGTGAATATTGATGTAAATAGAGTTAACGTTGATGTTTGTGGTAGGAATGTGTTTGTCTTTTTATGAATGAGGATGAAGGTTTAACTAGAGGAGCAGCCGAGGCGATTAACAGAAGAAAGTCAATGGACCAACACAGTTAAGGTAATGAATAGCTTTTTATAGGATTCACAGCATTCTTTGGCATCCAATTCGTAGGGGCTCGATTCGAAAAGCGGAGTACCCCGGATTTTAGTGGATTCACAGCAAATTTGGCAACCCAAAAGTGAGGCTCGAGTTCCAAATAAAATTTTTGTGATTTTATTCCAGGAAACTGGCGATCTGAGAGAGAGAGTTTTTGTGTGTGTATAAATTTAGGAGTATTTTAGAGTGTGTGTGAGTGATTTGAACGTATGCAGAGAAAGGAGTGGTTAAGGAGTCAAGGAGTGGAAATTGGAAGTGACGATAGTGCATTGTGTGGGAAAAATTCGAAAATGGAAGAAGCTGGAGGCAGTAGAGATCAGTCGAGGACGGAATCAGGGGATCAAGGAAATGAGTTAATTATGAGAATGTTAGAGGAAATGCGATTAGCTAGGGAGGAGTCCCACAGAAAATTAGAACAGCTAAGCGATGAATCTAATAGAGCTAGGGAAGAATCGAATAGAGCAAGGGAGGAGTCCAACCGAAAATTAGAGCAGATAAGCGGGAAAATTGAACAAAATACTAAAGAATTTACAGAATTTAAAGATAGTCTTACCGTGAAACTGGGGGAAGTAGAAAATAGGGTTGAACAAAATGAGCGTGATATTACAGGTCTTCGACAGGAAATGGGACATTTAAGGTCCGAAGTACGCATTTTTTGTGAAGAAGAGATAAATGTAAAAATGACTGAAGTAACGGACTCATGTAGGGATCAGTTAGGCAGGGTAGAACGCGAAGTTAGTAGTATCAAATACAACATGGCAAATTTAACGGGGGATGGTTCCAGATTTTATACAGGTGGAGTATCATTGGACCAACACATGAAGTTTTATGGCGATAACAGGGTAAATCCACAAATTTTTATTAATAGTGTAAGAAATCTAGTGGGAAATTTATTTGACGAACAGACTAAACTGAATACGATAAAGGCTTTATTAAAGGACAACGCGGAAGCATGGTACAATTTAGTAGGACAGGACATTGAAACATACACGGACTTTGAAAACAAATTTTTAAAGCACTACTGGAGTGACCACAGACAAGATCAGGTACGAGACGACTTAATCACAGGGAAATTTAAGGGAGAATTTTCAGGAAGTAGAGCAATATGCTATACGCAAGTATAGCATAGCAAAGCAACTGAACCCACCACTGACGGACCGACAAATTATTAAGTATTTATCACGACACTTCGAGGTAGACATAAGACAACACGTAGCACTACAGAACATAGTGGACAGAGAAATGTTTCTAGAATACTTGCAGAGGTACGACGACGTAAGTAGTGGACGACCTCGGGATAACAGGGAAAGACAGATCAACACAGTTAGGTTTGACAATAGAAGAGACAACTACGCTAGACGGGGGAATAATTACGGATACCAGCGACAGAATTGGGAACAGAGACGACCATACGTTCGAAGTAATAGTTTAGGAAGAAGACCTGCACCGAGACCGGAACCTACCAGAATGAATAGTTCACCAGACATGAGCGGGACTGCTAATACAGACACGGAACGAGTGGAAACGCCTAGGACATACGCTGAGGTGACGGCTAGACCAGGACCAAGTAGGGAAAACAGACCTGGACAGGATTTTTAGAACGCGACAGACCACTAGATTTCAGTGTAAATATATATGAACATCCACGTGAATTTTTCAAAATTGAGGAGGAAGTAGAGCCAGAAACTAAGGAAAATTTATGTTTGCCAATTATTAATTTAGAAATTTTTGAGAATAATGTAGAAGTATTACTTGATACAGGGGCAGAGGCGAGTTTAATATCGGAGGAATTCGTCAGCAAAATTAGGGATAAGGTTTGTGATAGAATTATGCCTATAAAGCGTAGTCATTTAGTAGCTCCAAATAAAAAGAAGTTTGCTGTAGTAAATAGTGTTGTGGTGCTTAGGATAGATATAGGAGGTTTAAGCTGTGAACAGGAGTTTGTAATTGTACCTGGACTGAAGTTTCAGAGCATTTTAGGTGTTGACTGTATGATGAAGTTAGGGGTTTTGATAGATATGGAAAGGAAGGTAATAAGGATTAAGGATAGGGTAGTGCCATGGAAGGGCAGTTATGAAGTCACAGAGGATGACACGGAGTTGAATATTAATGTAGTAGAGGTAGAGGATGATGAAGTAAAACAGATCAACACAATAAGATGTCCAGAGGATAGGATAGTAGAGGTTCAAGCTTTAGTACAAAAACATGCAGAATTAGTGGGGGTAGAAGCAGCATATCGGGAGCAGGTGAAGGCAGAATTACTTTTGACGAGGTTAAGTGGCAAGTTTGTTTTTAATAAAGTAGATTTAAGGGATTCATTCCGGCGGATTCCATTACATAAGAATTCTAGAAGGTACATAGGATTTTCCGTAGAGGGAAAAATCGATAATTTTAAAGTAGTATCGTTTGGTTTGTCGGCAGAAAAGGAAACAATGATAAATAAGAAACAGACAAGTGTAGGGACTGAAGAAGAAGTAATATTTAAGAGTCAGGATAATAGGGATGATAAGTTTATTTTATGTGAGATAATAGGGATGTTAAGTATAGATATAGAAGGGGGAGAAATAGGAATGAAGAGTATTAGGATGGTGAGAAGAAAGACTTGGAGGGTCAAGAAGAGAGTTAGATTTAAATAACTTAATGAACAAAGGATAGAGATAGGCGAATTTTAATATAGATATAGAATAGAAATTAGAAATAGGTGTATATAGAGGAGTAGAAGTAGGTGTGTATAGAAAATAAAGCTAGGTATAGGATAAATATGGGAGATAATTAGAAATAGGTTTAGGATGAGAATAAAGAGTAAATGTAGGAAGAAAATAAGATAGGTTAAGTATAGATATTTCATATAAGATTAGTGGAGAGTTAGGAATAAAGTTAGGAATAGGATAGGTATATAGGATTAGGTAGGATGAAGTAAAGTATAGTGAAGATGAGTTAAAAGTTAGGAATAGGATAGGTGTATAGGATGTATATAGGATTAGATGGATAAGTAGGATGAAGTTAGGGATAATTTCAGTTTATAGAATTAGGTGAGAGTTAGGAATAGGATAGGGATATAGGGTAGGTGTAAATATTTTTTTTTGGATTGGAGACAAAGTAGGTAAGTTAGATAGATAAGGGTAGAGAGAGATAGGCAATTATTTTTGTAATTTTTTTGTCTAAATGCTTTATATTTGCATTCAAATAAGTGGGATTATTTGTATTCAAATAGGGGGAAAATACTCATATTTAGACCAGGGTAGAAAATTAAATAATCACATCAAATAATTTTAATCACCGTGTATAAGGAATTTTATTAGATAATACGCTTTATTAAAACCATGAAGCATAAATAAATTCGGTCGTTTCAGTAAAAATAAGAGATTTAAATCATGTACAAGACGCTTTATATCAAAAGAAACAGTATTAAAAAGCTCTGCGTGTAATTTAATTATTCCTAGTAAAGGAACAAAAAGAAATTACGTGCAAAATTTATATTAATTAACTCTATTTCAAGTAACCGGTATTAAACAAAACGTACAGATAATAATTGAATATTTAATTAGGATTCACTAAAAATTAAAGGGTATTATTTTTAATTGAAGTTAATTGAATCGTTAGTAACAGATAATATCTATAGAAACTTGTAAAAACCCAATAAAATACCATGTAATAAAGCTCTGAGAATTAATAGTATGTTTGAACACCTGTGTAGTTTAAAAAGCTCATTCGGCGTAAATTTTGCAGATAATTAATGGTTCAGAGAATCTTGGAGAAATCGTCGCATAATAGTTACGAGAAATGCTAAAGGTGGGTTATTTCAAGTCCACATGGACTGAAATAATCGATAATAAAGAATATCAATTTGCACCAATAAGAACAGGTTAGATAGAGACAGATAATATGCACAAGACCGAGACACATATAGTAAAAGGCGTGATTTAAGCAACGTCACGAGGGTCACAATTGGTTGAAAATAGGATGCAAATATCAGAGGTAGAAACAACGATTTCTGTATAAAAGTCAATTAGTAATTTCAGGCGCTGCGTGCCGTGTTGAAATTTCTGAGATTTAACTGGGGCGAGTACAAAATTCGTAAAACCGACGCGCGAGCTACGGAATGGGAACATAGAATGAGGAAATTCTAGAAACTGGCTGTTTTGAGGACTCGACCGACAGACAGGCTAACTTCTATATATACCCAGGTGAATATAAACAAGCTCTCTTACATCCGCGACTTGATTCAAGGTGTTAAACAGTGCATTTTAGTTTGATAGAATAATTTAAAGTTTGCTCGTATATTTTGGTGACTTAAAACAGTTTGTTATTTACGTGCTAACATGAATGTACTAGTGCATTTAGATACAAGGTAATAAAATTTAGTATCACTGTACCAATTAATAAAATTTACAACGACAAATGAATACACCAAAAGTAGGCAGTTTTGGCGTATATTGGTGAAAGAAGTATGAATTTCTTTGCTATTTTTCGGAGGTGTTAATGATTAAATGGTTCATACATGTGTCTGGATCCACAAAACAAGGGTCAGATATACACAGATGATTTCGGAAAAGCCCAGAAACAACTTTAAATAAATGGTGATGGAGAAAATTTTAAAGCGTTGAGAATCAGAAGCTGTAAATATAACCCAGTTGGAATGGAGTGATTAACAAAAGGACGATGTACATTGTAGCTACGAGTGCAGTAAACTTCAGGTAATTTATACTATTTTGTTTGAACTTTGATATTTTGTGTGTGTTGAATAACTTTATAATTGATTTACTTTAAATGGACATTAGTGAAATTGTACTAAAACATAAAATTTTAATTTTAACGTGAAATTCGCTTGTTTAAGTAGAAAGGGTATTTAGTATTGATGTTCTGGATTATGATGAAAATTTGGGTATGTCTTTGAGCTCAATTAGACAAACCTGGTTAATTAACGTAAAGGGTGGTAGATGCTCCTTTGTACTCAGACTCAGGTCTGCATATATTGTTATATTAATTAGTAGGCATCCTACAAGGACTTTAATTCTGGATGCACATTAAATGATAATAAAATTAATCTTGAAATTCTTTTTAAAACTGAAATTTATGCTGAATTTTTAATTTGAAATTTTAATGTATTGTGAATATTGATGTAAATAGAGTTAACGTTGATGTTTGTGGTAGGAATGTGTTTGTCTTTTTTTATGAATGAGGATGAAGGTTTAACTAGAGGAGCAGCCGAGGCGATTAACAGAAGAAAGTCAATGGACCAACACAGTTAAGGTAATGAATAAATAGCTTTTTGTAGGATTCACAGCATTCTTGTCTTCCAATTCGTGAGGCTCGATTTTAAAATGGATCACAGCAATATATATATATATATATATATATATATATATATAATGTTATTATGGAAGAAAAATTAGCAAAACAATTTTATACATTTCAATAATTTTACAAAAAATTTTAAGATAAGTTTAAATAATGCCATTATAGTGTGCTCTGTTTAATATTAAATTTAAATGCAATTAGTGGGAAATAAACTATGTGATAATCATATTTAATGCAACGCAGTTAATATTAAAGTAAATGATATGAATAATTGCTTAAATCAAGTTTAATAAATGTAATGAATAGTAGCATTAAATATATTCAAGTAGATAACATTATCAGTGAAGATGCTTCATTTTTGGTACCTTGTATGCCACTGTCGATAATTACTTGTACTTTCAATCACAACAAATGGGTATATAATAAACGATCAAATCTTGTAATAAATGTAACACAAACAATCAACCTTGCAGCCGTATCAACTTCAAAACAGTTTTTTAAATATTCCATATTGTACAAAACAACATTACAACATCAAAATTGTTTAAAAATCATCTGGTTACATTGCTACTGATTTCTATACATAATACGCAAGTGTTTTAAAACGTAAAGTATTCGAAAAATAACAGCCAGAGTTGGAGATTATTTGGAGATGTAAAAACCTAAACTGCATATTATATTAACCATAGAGTATGTATAAGATATGATGTACAAGAATTGGGACCTCCTTCTTATCAAAGAGGGGTTAACATTAATTTAATGCATATCCCTATGAAAAGAGATATAAACAGTTTACGAACTATAATTAACGACTAGTAGTGTTTTACAGTCTCTACTGGACTGGATTTCGTGTGGGTAGAGCTGCTTTACCACCAGTAATATTGTCCACATCTCTGGCATCATTAAACACTTTTGCACACGTGGACCTGTTTCACGAGTTAGGCAACGAGAGCAACAATGTTTTGGGTCAAATGTATTTTTACAGCAATAAGTATATCCAAACATACATAGTAATCTTTTGACATACATCGGCATTTTTTTGAACTTTACAGTGTGATGGGAGTCGCATGTTTTTACATGCATAAACCGTAGTTGGAATGTGATAATCATTTTTATAACTGCTATAATAAATAACTAATCTTGATTTTCATATTGAACACACATACACTTACGCTTGAAATAGTGTTTGTCTTATTGAAACTGTACAATTGTATGTATTGTGTATCTTCGTATACTAAAAATTCATCGTTAGCAGATGCAAAGGTCATCAGTTTGTCACTGTTTTACAAATCTCCTAGTACATACAGATTCGTAATACGAAGGGTGTGGTTCTTCCTTCTGGGAGCAGTTTATCATTGTGGTTAAAAGGTCATCCCTTCCGGCCAGGCGTAAATAAGGGTTTCTTTAACTTTTTAAGAATAAAAGTTGAAACACTAACGGTTATGGAAGGTGATGAAGTATGTATACAATAATAGAATGTTAATTCGTATAATTGTAAATACAACACCTCGCACCAGTTCCGACGCCTTTTACGAAGAATCCGCCATCAGTATGCCGTCCCACACCTCGTATCAACGATAAGGGAACCCGCACAGTACATGTCACCGGCGTTGATCGACCTGCCATGTACAGCACCGTATACCAACGTCGATCCAACAAAATTGTTACCTGCAGATCATAGGCGACAACGTATCTGTGAGTACTTACCCCTATGTTAATATCTTTTAACATAGGTTTCTTTTTAAGCCGTGTTTCTTAACAGCAACACGCATCAAAGTTCAAAGTAAATCCAGTGCGTAATTTCCTTTATTTTTGTGTACAAACATTACATGCATTTAAATCCGCACTATAAATTTTCTAACGCTAAAGGACATTTACATTTCTAGAATTAACAAAAAACAAAAAACTCTATTCTCATGCATTAATTAATAAACATTTATATATTGCATATGCATGTAGGATATTATGTAATTGTTATTTGAATTTCATGAAATTGTATATATTTCTTGCAGCCAATGTAAATAAATTATACACATTTGTTGTTGCTATGCATTAACCCTTAACTGCATTATGTTGCAGTTATGCAACATACACTTCCTATTGTATATCTGAACTCTTGTACGAGAAGTGACCAATTCATGATGTGGAGAACTGCTACAATGTATTCGACTAGAGAATACCATCTCTATTGTCACACTTTGCATCATATGGTTATGTCACACATTCTCCAAACAGCTGTTACGATTTTAATCTCACATTTCGAACCGATGTTTACAAAGTTGAATACTTTTTACTGCAATAGTATTATTTCAATTCAATAAAAATTCTACTGTGCATTAGGGTAAGTACCATAACATCTATATATAGAAACTCACAAAACATTATTATTCACCATTGTAGATAGCATTGTATGTATGTTGCAATTCTGCAACATCATGTAGTTATTACATGAACCGTGCATTGCCCATCTGCAACACTATGAATTTGTTCCATCATTAGGGCTGAATTGTACCTAAACTACCTGTTTTTTTAGAATGGATATGAGAAAACGACCTTTGACCACAGAAGAACTGCAATATCTTTGCTGAAAATATGAATGATATAAGGAGTGATGATCCCTTCTCAGATACAGATTCATTAGCTGATCCTGGGTATATACGTGATGATGATGCAAATAATGATTTTGATGTTGATATCGATGATAATGAAGCTGAAGGTGTATCTCAAGAAAATTGTCCTGTTAGAAATGAATGAAGTGAAACAGAAAAACTCCATCATAAAATGGAAAATGCAACATTTGATCCTCAATAAGGACCAGTTGAAGTTTCTAGGATTTACTCCACTTTCTGACGAACTTTTAAAGGTAGACACCTTATCAATGTTTTTCACTATTTTTTAGTAATGCATTTATTGACAACGCTGTCTCGGAATCTAACTTGTACACTGTCCAAAAAAATATAAATAAACCACTAGATTTGACCATTGAAAAACTGAATATATATATATATATATATATATATATATATATATATATATATATATATTGTAGTGGTTTTAAAAGGTTAAATTTAACTATAAACAAAGCAATTTGTAACACCCTGTATAGAAGAAACAACCCGAATTTACGTGCGAAATTTATTTCATTTAGTTCAGTTTAATGTAACAAGTATTAACAAAAATTTAAAATTAATGAATAAAATTTAGTTAGGTTCGTAAAGAAAATAAATATTAGAAGCCAATGCAATTTATTTATTAATTTAATGGAGTTTAATTACGTCTAATACGCATAAAAGCATGAAAAATCAATAAATCCAAGGCAAATAGCGTTCGTTATAACAAACAAATAAATCGGTTGGGTTGAAATACCATGAAAAGAAGCTCCTAGAAATGTTGTGCTAAAACATCGGTTAATTAAACACCTGCATGTTTCTAAATGTCAGGTTCCCCTTATTTTTATAGATAACAAACAAGTTTCAAAGAATATCGGGTAAACGGTTGAAGAGTTCGCGTAAATGTTAACTAAAAGTTTCCTTAAAGTGCAGAAAGGATAGAGGGTAAATGAAATGCTTCGGACTGAAACAGGCATAATAATAGTACATTTCAAAAAGCATGTATTCAGTCCACATGGGGTAAATAGAACGCGGACAGGAATATCGATTCTCTACCACTCAAACAAGATTAGAAGGAAACATATAATATGCATAAGTAAGGGACAGCGTTAATATAGGCGGGATTTTGAAGACATCAATGCATATACTATTGGTCGATATCATTAGTTTTAAAACAGACAAACACGGGGATATTTGAAACCCCATAAGTGGAGTTTCAAGTTGTTCATTTCATTAAATTTTTCATTAAATTTGAGGTCTACTCAGGACAAGAGAACCATGAATCGATGAGGAGGGCGAATGAGCCATATTTAGAAGCTTGTGGCAATGTAGTTGTCAGACTTTGTCATATAATTCCTAGAAATGAAAATTATAGAACCTACTTTGATAATTACTACACCATACTAAAATTACTGTTCCATCTGGTCCAGCAAGGAATCAATAGCCTCGGCGCCGTCCGTCGCAACAGAATTATGAATTGTAAGTTACCAACTGATCAATAAATGAAAAAGAGGAACGCGGGACGCCATATGAACTAGTAGGAACAAATAGAAGTAAACTACCAAATTGTACTGAATTTTCTCAAACAAAATGCAAGAAATGTGGAGTTTTTCTATGCTGTAACAAGAAGAATAATTGTTTTAAAACATATCATACCATGCAGTAATATATGCATAGTTGCAGATATGCAACATACAATTTTTTTAGTATATAAGTAAAATATGCACTTTTTTTGAATATAACAATCTAATATGAATAAATGTACTGAAATTACATCAGTTTATTTTTTTCCTCACTATACAAAAAATCATGCAATAAAGGGTTAACCAAACAAAAGGTGACCCCACAAAAACACAAAATCATGAACTGAGCACCCACACTACTAACAAATAAATATAGTTTATATTATTTATATTATTTAACGGCAAAAAAAAATGTACAAAGCGAAATCCCCCCCAATGCCGACATCCTGATATTAGAAGCCTTGCAAAACTGCTTGAAATTTTCAGAGTTACAGGTAGTGTTAAATATCCAAAACATGTAAATGCAAAACCGGTTATTGGTCATGAAATCATTCAATTTATGGTAGTGGGATCTGTGAACACTTGTAGTGGAATCGTAGCCAGGGAGAATGATTTAAGTCAGTCTAGTGTATCCAGAATTTAAAAAAAACATAAATACCACCCTTTCCATTTAGAGATGCATCAGAATCTGTATGGAACAGATTTTCAGAAACGGTTAGATTTTTGTCTATTGGAAATGAAAGAGATAAGTGAGGAAGATGATTGTTTTATAATGTGCTGTTTATGGACGAATCCACTTTCCATAATAATGAATTAGTGAACCGTCATAATTTTCAATAATATGATACAGAAAACCGCCACGTGTTCCACATAATAGATGTCAAAATCGGTGGAGTATTAATGTTTACGAAGGAATTATGAGCAATACAGTATTTGATGGTCGTTTAAATGGTCATAAATTTTTGCAATTTTTAAGACGAGATTTCTGGGAACTGTTGGAAGATGTTCCATTAAATAGTAGAGAAAAGATGTGGATTAAGTTGGATGGTGCTCCTGCACATTTTACAATTAATGTAAGAAATTATTTAAATAGAAAATTTTCCAACAAATGGATAGGAAGAGGAGGACCAGCTAGATAGTAAGATTTTATTATGTATATTTTTGAGGTTTAGGTTATACTGTATTATATGATGTAAATTGACGCTTTATGTACATCATGTTGTAACGAACGATTTCGTAAATGTGTTTTCAATGTTTGAAAATCTTCTTTTGGGACTGTATGCTTCCCTACATCATCGTAATATATTTTGTTGTTACTGTGGGATTCTTTTCTTTCTAGGTCCCCCCTCCCCCACTACGACGTTTTTGAGCTAGCCCTAACTCTGATCCTTTTGGAGTTCGATTCTACCATTCTGGCCATGTGTTTTGTTGCGGTATTCGCTGTAGGCGATTCTCTACTACTTTCTACTACTTACTGTGCTGCGTTCTTTCATGCCCGCACAAAATACCGTAACAACATGGTGAGCAGAATATTGTCTGAAGGGTTCATAAACAAACCCTTTAATTGTTTTTTAAAGCTTTGCTAGTTCTCCTGCCTTAGTGATCAAAATACCTATATTATTTTTAATAATTTGTGGTTAATAGGATTCATTACACTTAATTTGACGCACAAGACAACTCGTATTTATTATTGCACAGAATAAATGAAATCATAATACAATATGGTAGTTGTTGAAAGCTTTTCACATTCGGAGTCACAATTAACAATAATAATGTGTTTCGGATTTGGATTATGGGTCGTTAGTTTTCTTAGTTTTAAGTATAACATGGTTCAAACCTGGAATGTTATAAACTATTGTGAACATTTTGTTGTAATATAAACAGCAAACAATATGTGATCATTGTGACATCTATAAAATTTAATATTATCTCTTTCAACTTACATTCCATCTCCTGCAATTCCAGAATAATCTGTATAAATATCAACACTTTCTCCCAATGCTCTTTCAACAATTTTTCCAGCTCTATCGATAAATCGTTGAAAACCTTCTGATAAGATGATCATCTGTTTTTCTTCTTCACTTAGTTCACGCACTTAACAAAAAAAGAAAAAAAAATGTATAAGAAACAATCATAACACACAATGCAAAATATACCTTCTTTAACTTCTTGTTTGGCCTGCTCCTGTTCTACAGCAGTAACGGCTGGCTGAACATCTTTAACCTGCGGCAGGCCGTGAGGAAGTATTCCAGGAGGCAGCTTACTTCCAAATCCGCCAAGATGTGGAAGACTGCTCTCTTCATCCTCACCTTGCCCGTCGTCATATGTCAAAACTGTGGTAAATAAGCTGCCCACTATTTTTAAGAGTCTCACACATACATCAATCACACGCTCAATTATATATGTTATTATCATGGCAGGTAACTCATAATTGAAAGGTTTTATATTTGAATGTATACATATTTTAGCTTGAGCTATCTATCTACATATATATGAGAGAGACAGACATACTATAAAATTTTTACATTCAAATATTTTAAATTTACTGCAGAAAATAACAATAATAGCAGCGATAAAAGGAACAAAAATTATGATAACTATAATTTAAGACATCCACATGATGATATACAACACTAGAAACGAGTATTGTAAATTTTAAAGATAATATGTCTAGCATTTTCATTATGTAACGTTTAATCACTACTTAAAGATTGATAATTTTACTACAAAATTTGTAACAAATTCTAAAAATGATCTACACAAATTCTTTGATCTGCTTGACCACATCCCAATTTGTCAGAAGAAATTTCTTCTCATCTGATATTTAGATCTTTCAATCCCACTTACTGGATGTGCATTTAACTTAACTTGAATCCAAATAGACAAAATATTTGGTCAATGTATGAAAAACTCAGTTGTACAAATATTTCAAATATCTCTTACAAAAGTGTCAATAAACACAATCGATACTTTAGCATTAATTGATTTTTGGTTTGAAACTAACTATAAACCTTCATCTCAGCTAGAGTCATCTTGAATTTGTCTACTACTTCATTTTAAAATTGTTAGCAAGATTGAATCCAAGGCAGCTATCCCATAGCAAAGGTATTTTCTTACCAAAGTTCTATGTATACAGGGTGCCCACAATCTATCTCCGTATATGGGTAACTTTTTTATTATAGAAGATACAATGTTGGTTAAATTAGCAAAGTTGAAGAGAAATTTACGAGTAGTATGATGCTTTTTTGAAAACTCACCTAGATGCTCAACTTTTTTAGATATTTGAAAAAAAAAACTGAAATTTGCCCTTTTTTTCAAACGCTAATAACTTTTAACGGTTTAACCTATAAAGAAAATAAAAACTGCTTGTAAGGTAACTTTTACGTAGAATTCAATAGCGTATATGACAATTTTAATTGGAAATGGGTTTTCAAGCTACAAACATAACCTCACTTTTTTAAATGGAAACCATAGTTCAATATAACCCAAATGGAAAAGTTTTCTTTTCTGATTACCCTGATGTAAGGGTTGATGTACTTATTTTCAGTAGTTTCTTCATAATAAAGAAAAACGATTTATTTATTTGCGGACATCAAGGAGTCCATGGATACATATTTTAAATAAACAAAAACAACTGGCATTTGTCAGATATTATTAGTTAAAGTGTTTATTTGCTCTGGGTTGCAAATTTTGTGTAGAAGACTTTTAAATTTATTTGATTATAATAGAGAATGTATACAAACGACGAAAAAATGACATGCTCTTTTGTTACTATGCCTGTAACAGAAATTGTGATGCTGCTGGTGATATGTATTATGAAAGATATTTGGAAAGAAGGCAGCCAGATAAACGATTGTTTTCTAAATTAGAAAACAATTTAAAAGCTTTGGTGCTTTTACAAAACCCAGTACTGATAAAAGAAAATTCAAAACTGATGATGAAGAACGTGTGTTAGCCTACATAAATTTTAAGCCAACAGCGTCCACCGAGAAACTGCAATTGAGTGCGCTACTTCTACAGAAAAAGCTCGCCTAATTTTAAAACAAAACCGCTACAAACCATACAAAACCCATGTTAGCAATACACTGTATCATGGGGATTGTGAGAGAAGACAACAGTTTTGTAGGTGGTTTCTTAATGAAACAAATAATAATCCTGGTTTTAGTCACACTATTATATTTACCGACGAAGCAAAATTTACTAACAAAGGCATGTTTAACAGAAAAAATACAGTCTACTGGAGTCAGGAAAATCCCCATTTAACAGAAGAAAGGCGGGATCCACATCAATTTTCGATAAATGTGTGGTGTGCCATTTTTGGTAATAAAATACTTGGACCTTTCTTCTATAATTATAATTTAAATGGTGTACACTATTTGAATTTTCTACAAAACGAATTGCAAGAAATGCTCGATAATTTGCCACTTAATTTACTGCAAAACTTATATTATTTTCAGCATGACGGTGCACCTGCTCACAATACTCAAGCCGTTTCTGAATATCTTGATAATAGTTTTCCAAATTGGATTGGCAATGCAGGTCCTGTTCCATGGCCGGCAAGGTCACCAGAACTATCGCCACTGGATTTTTTCTTTGGGGTACTGTAAAGGATGTAGTGTATGCTAAAAATCCAATAACATTGAGCAACTCAAAGATAGTATTACAGCAGCTATTACAAGTATAAAACCACAAACGTTAAATAAGGTGCACCAAAACCTAATTAAAAGGTGCGAAATGTGTTTGCAAGCTAATGGAGGTCATTTTGAGCATATGTTAATGTAGGAGTGGGCATATTCGCATTAATTAATTTTTGTTTCCTTTGATTAAGTTATTAGTATTGTATGGATAGTTTATTTTTAAGTATTTTATTTTCTTAGTTTATAATAAATTTAGTTACAATAAACTTGTGTTTCCATTATTGATTTTACACATTTTGTTTGTTTGTAATATGTATCCATGGACTCCTTGATGTCCATAAATAAATAAATCGTTTTTCTTTATTATGAAGAAACTACTGAAAATAAGTACATCAACCCTTACATCAGGGTAATCAGAAAAGAAAAACCTTTCCATTTGGGTTATATTGAACTATGGTTTCCATTTAAAAAGTGAGGTTATGTTTGTAGCTTGAAAACCCATTTCCAATTAAAATTGTCATATACGCTATTGAATTCTACGTAAAAAGTTACCTTACAAGCAGTTTTTATTTTCTCTATAGGTTAAACCGTTAAAAAGTTATTAGCGTTTGAAAAAAAGGGCAAATTTCAGTTTTTTCAAATATCTAAAAAAGTTGAGCATCTAGGTGAGTTTTCAAAAAAGCATCATACTACTCGTAAATTTCTCTTCAACTTTGCTAATTTAACCAACATTGTATCTTCTATAATAAAAAAGTTACCCATATACGGAGATAGATTGTGGGCACCCTGTATAGTAAAGATTAAACTCAGTATTATTCACTTCCTATTTTTAAGTGAGGCTTGAGTTAATGGGCACGGACTTTACCAGTATTCCACTTGTGAGGCAAGCGACTGAACAAATTTCTATTTTTTGAAACTGTTGACCAGTGAATATCAAGCCATTTGAAATTCTTAATTTTCTTATTTGCTGTACATATTAGTGGTTGATGATATAATATGTGAAAATGCAAACATTTAATAATGATACTGACTTCCTACTGAGTCTTGGAAAGTGCTCACTTCAGGATTGATAAACAGTCAAAGAACTCAAGACATGACTTAACTTCCAAGGGTCTTGCAGTTACTTTTTGTACTGTTTCTTATTGTTTGTGAATTTCTAAACGATCAGGTTGACAACCCCTTTCTTAAAGTCTGACTAAGACAATAATCTTCCGATGGCAAGCAAAATAATCTTATTTGTTGTGGGTTTCATCCCAATGTCTGGTGCGCATCTATTATTTTTTTGAAAATTCCTCTGAATATTGTCCACCGGCAAGTCATGTAGTGATGGAGCCGTGAAATAATCTGAATAAAATTTCTGTAGGTTCCAATAATATCAGTTAAGCGTCATGATCTGCATAAATTTCTAACAAAATTAAGATAAAGTCAAGAGCATTCTGAAACATTCATTCACACTGTACATGCAGAAGAAAATCTGAAACTGTTTTTAAAACGCATTAGGTAGATCCATACAAGTCCATACATTAAGTAAGTACATTACATTAAGATAAGCTTCCAAATCTCCACATAAGTAATTGGCGATGACAACTCATAAGCAAAAATGACACCATATCATTTCAGAACTGCCTCAAATGTAAACATCTTGCTTGCAGAACGACTTCACTAGTTTCTAACGCTTCTCATACTTTAAATCAACAAACTAACATGAAAGCAAATAGTTCCAATGTACAATAGCATGCAAAAATATGTTTGAAACAATCCCAAACAAAAATTTCCCTTTAAAAGTTCCATATTCTAGCAATGTAACTTCTTTTTCATCAGAAATAATATGCATTTTATTTCTAATTTATTCAACATATTTATGAAGATGTCAAAGACACATGAGAATGGTTTTGGTATCTGCTATATTATTGTTATTTTTAAACAGTAAATGAATAAGGTAAATAAATATTGCAATAGGTTCATCAGTAAATAAAAAAACGGGAATTAGAAACAAGGTATGGTCTTCCAAGAAACAAACACTCAGCTTAGAAATAATATGCATTCATATACTGTTATACAGCTAACTTATATGTTAACATACAAAATGTGTGCAGTTTGAAAACTATATAGTGCAAGAATGTAACATACTAATGATAGGCAATGTTTAAAAATATCACATAATAATAGTCACATTTCTTTAACAATCATTGAACCAAAACAAGATGTTTAATTATAAATTATAAAATCTTAAAAACGAGAATGTCAGAGATAAACTAAATATTTTTACATAAAGTGCGCGAAGAAACTTATAACTTACACAACTACGACGAGAACAACGATATTTTCATAAATGTTAATTTTATATTCTTCATTGGAAACAATATAAAACAAATTGTCATTTCTTTTTTACTACAATGATTGAAATGCACAGAATAACATGAAACCAATTATTACAATGTAATACCAAAAATAGCAATAAAAAATTACTGTGTTCTTGGATACAACCTGTGATTAACACAAAACAGAGGAAATGGCTTTACTTGTGCAATAAAGACATTATTCCATCAAGTAAATTAATACATACTGAACGACATACTTATGATGAATGCTTTGTTTGGATGTATATAAGCCCCATGTCTTAAAATTTACACTGCATTAAATCACAGCTTGTAACCAATAGTAAAGCTTTTGTCTCTGTTCTAAATGCTTGTAACAATATTAAATGGCTGTCAGAATTATATCAGTCGATGGCTACATACTTTTGCTTCACTACAAGAAAAGAGTAAAATCTCACCTGAATAAACACCTATTAGAGCCCCAGGCATTTGTATACTTAAATACGGTTTCCATTATTCTATGAGAACATTAAATTCATATTTTTTCTTTAGAGCATATGTTGCCATTTCTTAACACTAACCCGAGGTTAATTAAGTTTTTATGTTAAAATAATATTCTGCAACAACTCTCTTATCTGTACAGTGAACTAAAATGCCTTATTCATTACAACATATCAACTCCTCATCACTAAATTACATAAATGGTCCCATAAGCATAAATCTGCATTTCTACGGTAGAAAAGGATCACTAGTGGGTATGGCACAATAGGATGATTTAATATGAAACCCGAACTTACAAATATAATATTCTGGCAAGTTTAGTTTCAAATTGAAAGATGAAAGTTGATGCTCTAGTTTTGCAGTTGTACGCTGATAACCTAATATTTAAATCCTAACACGTGTGAATTTGAAAGAATCTGTTCAAATTTTTATTGTATTCAAAGGAGCCACTTGAATAGAATAGTTGTCTGTATTGGATGTTGATTGTATGTAAAATTATATTACAGAATTTAAAACTACCAAAACTATACATTAAAACAACATCATCTTATCATTTAGATATACTTAATTGCTCTATAGTGCTCACTTTTATACTTAATATGACTTGGACCCTTTTAAAACCAATCATCTGATCCTATTTTGCTTGTAAAATAAATATGAAAACATCTAAAATATTTTGCAATATCCAATCTAAATAAGGAAGATGTAACACTAAAAAAATTGAAAATTCTTCTCTCCTTACAACTTTTTGTAACATAATAATTATTTGGCCATATCTGAGTTCATCACCTAAAAATGCAGTTTGATAATAACCTTTCTTCTATAATTACAAGTAATATGCCCATACAAGGTGCAATAAATAGGCGATGTTAGAAAGTCTACAAAAGAAATATTTCTATGCTAAAAAATACATTAATCAGCACAAATACAAAAGGTCCGCGATGCCAATAATAGAATTGGGAAACGTTTAAAATAAAATCATTCTTAATTCAAAACTAAATGTTTGTAATCATAATACAATTAAAAACAATAAGATTAAATTGGTATACTTTCTTTTTGTCATCAGCCAATTGGTTCGTTTGAAGCAACTTTCCAAGCCTCCCTATTCTTTCACAGTTTATAATTTCGCTTAAAATTTAAAACAATAGCTAATTTATCTTAGGGCGTCATTTATAGAAAGTTGTTTTCAATGCTGTACAAACATTTTTTCTTTTATGGTGCAGTTTCATAATTTTAAAAAATATTCATACGAACTTGTAGAACTTTTATTAAAAATCATAGGCAAATGATTCAAACATTTCAGCATTGGGTGCTAATTTTTTGGTATTAGCATTGTGCAAGTGAAAAATCCACGTAAAAATTATCATAAAGAAGTGAAATTGCGAATTCTATTCGATGCAGAATATTAAACTGAATTTTAAAATATTATCAAAACAAAACTAGTAAAAAAGTCGATAGCAATTTTTCAACACCAATAAATCACACATAAAAATTACATTAAACAATAGTAATGTGTAGCTATGTGATATTTTTAACATTGTCTTGAATAAGTGCCTACACCTTATGAAATACTACAACATGCAATGCATACCCAATATGAAAAAGCAGTTACCTATTCCATTCTAAGGAGTATAACTACACATTCGCTTAAGTAACTATTACTAACCAAATTAAAACTAGAGAATATGGATGCAATAAATACTAAACTAACAACGATAAACAGGATTAGTAATGTTGAAGCAAATTAAAATGCTTTATACCAAAACCAATAAATATTGCATTTATTAGACAGAGCGAGTTGGAAAAGCCACCTACCTGTGAACTCGTCCTCCCACTCTAAACCGGGATTTAGATTGTACTCGTCTTGAGGGGAAACAAACATGTATCAGTAGGGATTTTGGATATTAAAATAAATAGAATTTTATGTATTTGGCTGCACTAATAATTTGGATATGTAGTATTAGCTTGCACATACTTTAAACAATTACAATCCATGTTCTTGCATCAAATTCAGAATTATGCAAGAAAAAGTGGATTTACCTCAGCTATGTATTAGTATGACAAAGCATGATTAGTAAAGTGAAATTAACTAATCCACATTAGCAGACCCTTGTTTGAATGTTAAATTCATGACATGTTTCCTATATGCTTTTGTATTGAAAGAAGGATTATTATACATAAACGATGTTTCACATACAAGCTTCAGATATGAAATTTCTGGCCTATCATTAAGTGAGTAATCATTAAGTTAAACTCAATTCAATTACAAAAATTTCAATGAGGACCGATTTTAATAAGTAATAAATTATTATTAAGTTTACAAAAAATACATGTTATTTTAAAAACAGTTTTCAAAATAAAAATTTTGTTATAATTTTACGACCTTTATATGATGACCTACTTTGTATGTCAAAATAGATAATCACGAGAGAAGTTAATGCACATTTCGTTACTATACTTTATTTATAAAAAAAAGTGGTACCTGTTTATTTTCCCATCTTGTAAAATGAACATTTATGTTGCAATAAATTACACGTTTAAATTTTAATAAGTATTTTAACTAAACATAAAGGATCTGTTTCAGCTACAAATGTTTGTAATGTAAATCAAAACAAAAAGCGTACATTAAACAACAGATTATTTATATATTAGCAAGTTTCTCTTTACATGTATAGATCGTTGTAAAAGAGCACATTTTTACAACCAGAAAATATTCATGAAATTTGAATTAAAATTCTGCAGCAACAATATCATTACAGGATTCGCTGTGGCATTTGTAAGAAGTCACTGGGCGACAAATCACAATCGCACAAACATTAAATTTTGGTTTGACAATAATTTTGAATGTAGTAGCCGATATGAAATGTCAAACTTTATTCCGGTGCTGCTACATAATATTTAGTATTTGAACTGTGAAGCAATAAGAAAATGTCAAAACCATTGCAACGACATTACTCAATGTTTCATCTCACTTTCAAAATTTGTAAGACTTTCCAACTAACCAGATGCTGACAACGTTGATATGGGCACTTTTCATCGCAGCATTATGCATATACTTGCTAAAAGCAGTACAGGATCCACAATGAGTGTTGATTTGGAGTATCCAGAATCCTTGCATCTTCACAAAACGATCACCTATATTGTTTTGGTAAATCACCACACTCCGATTCAAACACATCAAAGTTATTTTCCATGCTTTATAACAAGAATTATACTATACATTATTGCAATTTCCAAAAATGTCTGAACAAGAGACTCAAACAGCAATTCAACACATTTCAGAATTTTACGTCTCTGTGATTAGTCTTACATCAATTTGAATACAAAACTTCAGGCTCAAATACGAAACAACTTCAAGAATTGTATCAAATTGATGACTAACTCTATCTTTGAAAAAATCATAGAGAATGTGGATGAAGATGTAGACCACAATATAGTCACTAAATAGGGAATGAGATTGGTAAAAGGTTGTGTGTAAGTAACCTAACTGCACGAGTGAATTTCATGAATTGCACTGTATTTGGTGAGAATTTGGCAACCATACAAATAAATTGCATTAAAGTGATTTATGATGATAAACTGATATACATAGGCTTTGCAGTGCTATGCTTACCGAAAAGTCATATATATGACTATCACTATGATAACGTGGTGAGGTCACTGTATGATTCTAAATTGCTTCTCCAATACACCAACACGAGCATCTTTTTTACAATAGGGAAACAGTACATTATATATTACAGGGCGTTAAAGAAGTTATAAAATAAAAATTGATTATTTCTCATTACTGTGCAAGTAGTGCGAATTCTTTTATTAAACGTAGCGGACAGTGTAACTGATATAAAAGACACATAACTGCAAACAAATCCCTTTATACATTTTTGCCAATGGTGTAAGCAGAAGTGAATCACTTCGTATATACAAGATGTATTTTAAATTGATACTTTATTTGTGATCGTTCATAGAGTGCATTAAAACTAACAACGAATCTCAAAAACGACAAAGTTATTTGTCACTAGACGTTTATCAGAAACACAATACATTCCTGTAAAGTACAATATTGCTGCAATACTGAAATATCTTTGCTTATTAATAATTATGCAAGGTCCGCAGTAATTTCTCTAACATGGTTGTTATCTCTGGGTCACGATAATGCTTATTCTAGTTGTTTATGAATTAAGCATGAGAATTCATAATTATTATCATGAAGTGTGGCAGTAATTCAAATTTAAATTTTGACAACCTCAACATGCTGCTTTTGTTGGGTAAAAAAATCTTTTATTTAGTAAATTTCAGAGAATTATGGTACATATTTGTAGTAGCAATAAATAAATAGAAAATAAAGAGGGGGATTCACTGCTACGTACATCGACATAGTCTAACACAAAAGAAAACCAAAGATAGAATGACCGGGCTCAATCGGTGAGTAGGCGGGGTCTTACCAATACAAAAAATCTAAGTGACATTTTCGAGAAACATAGAAGCATAGTATACCCAAAGACGAAAAATCAATAACTACATATAACAAAAAAAACCAAACCATAAAAAAATACTGTTTAACATGGCGAGCTGCAGTGTTTAGGTCACTACAAATTTTAATTAACCAAACAAAAAAAAAATTAAGACTCTAAAAACCCTAGCTCTAAATTATCATCGTATACCTAAATGTGCATATACAACATTGGCACTACGATATCTTAACTAACCAAACATTTACAACTAAAAAAAAAGGAAAACCCACAGTTCTAAAACATCCTCGTAAACATACAATTAAACATATAAGATGGTCACGATAAATACAATATTAGTAATAAATATCATCTCACTTGACGATAATCATTTTTAAAATACTAGGTTTAGTCATCACGTGGAGTAAATATACTATTTCCACCAATTTCCCAAGACTCACAAGAAAATAGTGCATAAACACTAACCCGAGCGTCCACGGTATAGGTTTGGGTCACACCTTCCCTAATGACAGGGCGGAGCAGAGGAGCTCGAGATCCCGCAGTGTGGGTGTCCTCCTATAACAAAAGGAGCGGCAATTCAATGGGCTGTCAGGTCCACCGGAAGAAGAAGCTACAATAATTACGAGTAAAGATTAATTTATTTACGCCAAAAAGTACATTTTTTTTAAAACCGCAAATACCACACAGTGTGTGCTCAAAAATGTTTCAGAGAACGGAAACGACAATTGCTCTTGGTCGTATGCAGAAAAGAATAATTATTAACTCGTTTGATAGCACCAATTTACCTTCATGCCGGTGTTATCAAACATACGAATGTGATTAGCAATTCGAAACAAGCTTTATCGATGAAGTAGGATTCATTATTTCAACGAGTCTTTAGGTTGAAGTAATCTAGAAAGTAATTATAAGCTATCGTAATGTGTAGCAAGTTCATGGATACCTAAAACAGGGTATTGACTGTTTAATTTATAGAATAAACTTTTCGTTTTAAAGTAAATAGATTTGAAATTGAAAATTATTAGAAAGCGTATTTATTGTAGGAAGGTCTAATATACCGGGTGTTGTTGGAGGATTTGAGCAGAATCTAAAATGAATAATCAAATACCAAAAAGGAGTAGGTTTTAACTGACCATCGTAAAGCAAATATAAGATCACATAAGATTCAAGAAAAATCAACATCCTAGTCTGCTAATAACCAATGTAGGTACAAAAAGTTTTTATAGGGGCCCATAAAAGATGTTGCATAAGAGTGCACATTTTCCAGTTATGCCATTAATCACATCTGTTAGAGATGCAGTCTTGCAGTATATGTCGAATTGGCAATCGCTCATTTTTATCGAATAGGTTGTGCTTTAGTGTTGTTTAAAGTGAAATGGCACACATGCAAACAATAAACTGATCAATGTGATATTACTTTTTGATAAATGCCGACAAAATGTGGCTGCTGCAGTGCAGTTATACATGAATCGTTTTCCGTTAAGAGTACACCCCACACTCCTGTATATTAATCTGATCTAGAGGGCAAGAGTTAATTAAGGGAACATCACGGTGGGCCTGCAGGGCATTCTAGACGACACGATAATGCGCAAAATGAAGGAAATATTTTAAATTCAACAGCAAGTACTAGGGAAGATGTACACCAGGTTAGAGTAGGTCACATGAAAGTGTGAACAACATTGCGTGAGAACAAATTTTATCCTTTTCATGTTTAGAGCATCCAAGTACTACAATTTGGAGAGTGTAATTCTGTTAAGAACAAGCAAATGATTCTAATTTTAGCAAAAACATTTGAGTCATAGACGAAACGTTGTTTACTCAAAATGTGATTAACAATCCTCAGAATAACCAAGTTTGGGCTGTTGAAAATCCACATTGCATTCGGAAATCAAAGTTTCAACACAGATTTTGGTCAATATGTGGGAAACAATTGTAAATGAGATACTTGTGAGACCTTACATTTTGCCAGAACATTTGACTGGCGAAAGCTTTTAAGAATACCTGCAAAACCAACTCCCTGGGCTGTTAGAAGATGTGCCATTAAATATTCGCCAAAGCATGTAGATTTTGCAAGACTGGTCACATCTCATTTTAGCTGGCCAATGCAAGCATTTTTAGACAACAGCGTTTCCAACAAGTAGGTAGGGCAGGATAGAGCAGATTCATGACCACCACTGTCAACAGACCTCAATCCCTGTGCTTTCTTTTTATGGAGTTTCACAAAAAGTTTAGTTTATGAAATCCCAGAAAGGATTTGGTTGAATGGATAGAGGCACCCGAAGCAAACAATCAGGGGTAAACGTGTTTCACTATTAAGTGTTGTTACTGAATCGCGAATAGGTCGTGCATAGCTTTGTGTTGATAGCAACGATGAGAACTTTAAGCAGTTTTTATAGTTGCTACATTTGCATACATTCTTTAATATGCAGGGTTGGACTTACAATTACAGCACTTCAAAAAACTCCAGTTCGCTTATTTTTGAAGTAAGTTTGCAAAGTTATTTGAAAAAATTATTTATTTTACTGAGTGCTATACTTAGTTGAAGATTAAGTATCAACTTAAGATATGCTCTATAGAGTACTTTTAGTGTTATTATAAGTTACTAACACTAGCAGCAACTAACCCCCTAAAATTTTATTATTAAATCATGTTGCCCAATTACTGAAAATAACGCGATTAAAAAGATCAAAAAAATACCATTGTCAGTGAGAATATAGTGGCTTTATAATAGTAAGCAATTGTGCATGAGATGATATGCATAAAAGTGACACATGCCAATATCATGTGTATGTGTATGTCTGGAAAAAACGACAATATATTTGTTATCCCAGCAGTACGTGTGAAAGCATAAAACACACAATTTTACATACTATTCATATTGCTACTTAAGTACAATATTATTGTTATTAAACTTTTCACATGCGCCTATTTATGTTTGTAAATTTTTGTATATGCAGTTTCTTTCTTTAAATGAAAACCTAACACATTACTTATCTTTCTGTATTACCAATACATACTGTTGTGAACTTAATTACCTTTTTAGGCTCCTGCTATTTTAGTACTAATGAATTATTACGTTGTTACTAGATGTCATTTTACTGTAAACTAGTATCATATGACTGAATAAAGCCCAAACAACGCCTATAATGTTCATAGTTTAAGATTTAACGGACTCTGTCATATGCACTTGTATTTTTAGAACAATTAGCATTTAATTCCAGATCAAGTGTACATAATCCTTAGTGTACTGTCCATATAAAACAGGAAAACTCCGACAGAAATGTTTATTTGTTTAGATATAAAATGGCACATGTTTACAAAACGCAGTCAAATCACTAAACCCATATTTTGTATTATATTTCACATATTTCTTTTGGAATTGCTATTAAAAAGAGATGTATTTTACAAATAACAGTATTTATTTCGTCTCTTTTAATAGTTTCATTTTCCATTTTCGTTATATAGAAAATTTTGTTGGCCATATAAAAAATTAAAAGAAAATAAAAGTGTGATTAATTTTCTTAATATTAAATATATAGAAACTACTTCTAATTGTTTTATCAAATATTTTGTTCATTTGTATAGTTAATAAATTACCCAGTTTGCTATGTGTTTTTCAACTCTAGTCACCAATTTATTTTACTTTGCATATTTGTTTCAACACTAATCGTTCACATCCTCCTAGTACTACCTATTGCAATGTTTAAAAGTTCTTATTTTATAGACTGCTTTTAAAAAAATGTTAATAAAATTATATAAAAAATACGAGTGCCAATCACCCTAGAAAATTATAATCTTTCAAGGATGGTTACTTCTGAAATATTGCTGTTAGGCTACGTTTTAGTATTTTGTTAAATTTTTATAAATAAAAAAAGCCGTTTAGTACACATGGATTTTAACTAAACAATTTTTATTACTGAAGAAACTTGGAACTTGAGATATAATGTAACATATTTACAAAAAACTACGTAAAAACTTAGCTTCAAATGCTGCACAATTGTGTACCATCACAAATTAATTCTAACTGCTACTAATTAATTTTGATAATTTGTTTTAAGTTTACAGATAATCTATATTTAGTATGCACGCAATCTTTATTAAAAGAAAATAACCACAATATTCCCCACAATAATTATACTTCCAAAGTCCAGACCATACAATACAATACAAACCTTTGTATACTTTTTACTGTTTAACAAAATACTATACAAAAGAATTAAATTCAAATAACTACTTTGATAGTTCTTCTATAAATCAAACTTCAGCCTAGTATTTTATATATTCACATACTCATTTATCTAAATAACTAAACAATACAAATTTTATTCGTAATCCTGAATTTGAAAGTAGAAAGTCTTTAACAAAAAAACAGTAGAACTTCTAAACATGTGTAATTAATCTACTTTGTTACCATGGAAATTATCAAATTTGGACGTATAGAACAGATAAAAATGATCATTGCATATATATATATATATATATATATATATATATATACAGTCGACTCTCGTTAATTCAAACCTGCGATAATTCGAACCTCTCTATAATTCAAAGTTATCGCGAGTTCCCTACAAAATCTCTTTATATTTCGAACTAGATCAATACATTTTTATGAACTTGGTAATTCGAACGAAAAAATCTGCTATATACTAACAAAACGACGCGTTAATTCGAACTCATCGGCGTCCAACACTCGACAATTCAAAGTTGCAACGAGTATCAACGAGCTTTTGTTCTTGTTCTGATTAGTTTGACTATTTGACACACACTTCTTTTGTTTAGTTATCATTCAGTTATGTACTGTTACTTTTTCGTTGGTACATATACAGATTAAAATTTTCTGTTAGTCATGAGCCCTAGAAAGTATAAATGTTTAACGATTGCTGAAAAGAAGAAGTTAATCGAAAAAGTAGAGAAAGGTGAGAAGAAGAGTGATATTGCAAAAGAATTTAAGATTCCTCTGAGTACTCTCTCAACCATAATAAAGCACAAGGAGAAAATTAATGCTGCTCAAACTGCTGGAGTACGGAAAAGAACTACTAAAGGTGAATTTCCTCGTCTGGAAGAAAGCCTGGTCATTTGGCTAAGACAGTGTAGAGGACAAAAGTGTCTATTAGCGGAAACTTGTTGAAAGAAAAAGCAAAAGAGTTCGCGTCTATTCTAAGCATCAAAAACTTTGCGGCAAGTGAAGGGTGGCTTACAAATTTCAAAAGAGAAATGGAGTTGTGTTTAAAAAGTTTGTGGGGAAAGTGGAAGTGTTGATAATGTAGTTTGCTTAGATTGGCACGATAAATTGAAGACCTTGATTGAAAACTATGATGCCCGAAACATTTTAATACTGATGAAACTGGCCTATTTTTCAAATGTTTACCGGACAAGACGCTTACCTTTAAAGATGAAAAATGTCATGGGGAAAACATAGTAAAGAGAGGTTGACAGTTTTACTTGCAGTAAATATGGACGGATCGGAAAAACTTAAACCCTTACTGATAGGAAAAGCAATGAAACCGCGATGTTTCAGAGGAGTGAAATCGTTTCCTACTGATTATCGTGCTAACAAAAAGCTTGGATGACGACAGAATTTTTAACAATTGGCTTTTAACAGTTAATGGGGACATGAAACGACAAAAGCGGAAAATTTTACTATTTTTAGACAATTGCACTGTCCACAACAGTCCTCCTACATTGTCCAACGTGAAACTCTACTTCTTTCCGCCAAATACAACTTCTAAATTGCAACCATTGGACCAAGGGATCATCCATAATTTTAAGACGTTCTATCGCAAAGAAATTGTTAAGCTCGTTTTAGAATCTCTCGACAAGCAGCTAACTGCAAATATCACGGTTCTGACAGCTATTTTACTGATTGACAAGGCATGGAGAGCTGTAACACCCTAACGATTCTCAACTGCTTCAAAAATCCGGTTTCTCAAAAGAAGATCAGGAAAATCTTCCAATACTTATGGATGATGAAGAACCAGCAATAGAACCATTAGTTGACATCAGCGGTGTGAGTTTTTCTGACTTTGTTCAAGTGGATGAAGATGTTGCTGTCTCAGGTTCACTAACCGATGGCGAAATTTTATCTGCGACGAATACGAATGCAAAAGTAACGATGAAAATGAGGGCGATACATCAGAACCTTTGGCAGAGGTGTCAGTTAAGGAAGCAAGATCCTCATTCGATACCTTACAAACCTTCTGTCTACAAAACGAAAGTGATGAAAAACATTTCAGGCACTTTTCTCTTAAAAAAATTATTGAGCAGTCTGAGCAGCAGCAACGTGCTTTGAAGCAAACCAGTATAACAAAGTTCTTTCGAAAGACTAATTAATTCACATTATGAATACATGTATGTACACGAATGTACCTCTAAACTTTTGTCATTGTTATAGAATAGCAGTTAATAAATAATAATTGATCAACACTTAATAATTCGAAGTTTTATTTATTTTCTCTCACAAATTTCGAACCATTTGATATTTCAAACACTCGATAATTCGTAATAATTTTAAAAGTCCCTCGAGTTTCGAATTAACGAGAGTCGACTGTATATATATATATATATAACTATCAAACATATGAAGTATATTCTCTTATTGTAAAATCCCCAAGTTTTTTCTTGGTAAAAATTCATATCGAAATATCATATTGATCTGTTTGCTTATATATTATTCATTACTCCACCTTGAATGAATATAATTTTAAAACTTCCATACCTGTTTTGGTCTTATCGTAATTAGTATTCTTTAGATTACTTGCAATTCTTACAACCAACTATTATTCATAGCATCATATGAATAGTATTAAACCTTATAAAACGATTTTGACATCCTTCTTTCTATACAAACCACAATATTAGAAACGTTAACGTTAGTAAAGAACAAAACCATAAGCTTTAATAATACAGAGAATAGTGTAAAATAATGTAGTGCATTCAACAATTTACATATACTAAAAGCTTCCCTTAAAATATTTCATTCTCACTATTATTAAGCAGCAATCAATGGTAGTAATGACAAAAAAGAGGATTTTTGTAAAAAAACAAGGACAGGTGAATTAAGGAAAAAATGCAACGGCAGAAAGCAAAATAAAATAAGCAAAATCATAACTTACCGTAATAATCAGTTGCATGAGCTGGGAAAGGAAAGGAAGAAAATTAATTACTTGCACAGCACAATTATCAAAGTTAATTTTCCTATTATAAAATAATGAAAGGAAACCTACATTTAAAAACAAATAAAACTTCAAAATTCTGATACATCATATAATGATCATAAAAATTAAGACTTTTTAATTCAAAATTGATCTAAATATAAAAGCAGATTATGAGCCATTTTCTTTAGAAAGATCTTTGTTTTTATCTTACAAAAAAATTAATTATATAAACACAATCTAAATAATAAATCATCGTGTAAATAACATGTGCAGCTATAACAATGGTTAGTAAAATATTATCTAAAACGAGTCGAATCAACATCTAATTAATGTTATAATAGAATTTTTAAGGAAAAGAAAACACATTCTGCTAAAAACTAAAACTACTACATTAAACAATAAAGCCACACAGTTTACTTCTTTTTGGGCTTCTATAGGGTATGAATGTTTCTAAAATAAATTATAAATTTAAATCCCCCTTTTAGTTATGGTGTCATGCCCAAACAAAAAATAATTTACTATTTCCTAGAGTAAAAACTTTAAGAACAATAAATAGTTATTGTACTCATTTATTAGTTTAAATACAATTGGCATTATTACAGATACCTAAGTGTGAGTGATGTATTTGAAACCGTTAGTTATTTTGAGCTAACTGGTTAGTGACCATCAAGTAAAAACAAATGACACATACCTACCACTGTTACTAGCAAGAAAAACAGGTAAGTTGGGTTATATACAGGAATGAATTAGTCAAGAACATGCCAAATTCAGATTTACCAATATGGAAATTGGATTTGAAATAGAAACTTGTCGACAAATTTGCTTAAGTTGTCTAATGTTTCTTTAAATAAATAAATACTATCATGTTTATGAAGTGATATGTACTCTAATATTTCATCGTTTTACGTAATAATATTTATAACCTGCACTACTAAAGATTTTCACATTGTTTCATATGTAACAAAAGTGTCGATATTGCATTTGATAAAAAAAAAATTTCTAAAAATTGAAATCATACTAAAATAAAACAATATACATTCTATAATGTGTAGGCAGTTTCCCCATAATACAAAAAAAAGCTCTTTTTAGACACTTTGCACTCAAGGTTAGATAGTTTTCTGGACATTTGTAACCCTACGAATTTAAAATACACAGACAAATAAAGGTACAATAGTGCTACCGACTGGCCCAAAAACAACAAGATCTACTTGTAAAAGGCATCAATCAACACGAAAAATATAAAAGCAGGTCATAAAAGCCAAAACAATGAAATATACAAGTATAGTTAAACAGAAAACCATGATTTCGTTTCTATGACAATGGAATTTATTTGTGCATATTGTTTGTATAAGCAGTACTGACGCGTCTGTGAAAAATATTTGCAGCTTACTTTTCCCAAGTGTTGTGACTGAATTAAAAATGACTCCTATAGATAATCTGTATGTCGTCATTCAGTTTTTGGCCGTTGAAGAATGTTAACCAATGAACATTTATAAGAGAATGATAACTGTGTCTGGTGACTATAGTTATTCTCATACGACAGTAATTGAATGATGCAATAAATTTCGACAGGGGAGAGAATCCACTAAAGATTTGGCCCGCACCAGACCTGCACGTAATGCAGCATTAGATGAAAATGTGAGACAGCTGGAAGCTGCATTGCAAGCGAATAGATTCATCAAACTTAGAGAACTTTCCGAAATGTTGAACATCAGTGTGGAAACTGTTCATGTGTTTAACTCATTAAAACAATCATTAAATGAAATGGAAGTTCAATGTGGACGCTGAGGTAGAGTTAGCTGTTATAGAATGACTCCGCAAACAACCTCAAGAATTTTACCCACAAGGAATCTATAAACTAGTCCACCGGTGAAACTCAGCCTTATGTTAATAGAGACTTCATTTAAATTTGTTGAATAAACACTTCTTTAGAGCCTCTAAGCGTGTTTCAATTGAACTATCCTCGTAGTTAGACAAAATTAAAAGATTACATCATATAACACATATTGTAAGTGGAAACAACTTCGCAAGTTATAGACTACAGTGACTACAAGAAATTTTCATATTGATTTGTGGTCAAGTTAATACACTTTTCATTGTCTTAAAATCCATATCTAATTAACAAAATGCATTTGTTCCAAGATGTACTTATAAATCTTTAGAGTACCTCATCGATTGAATAGCATCCTTACCGTCCAAATCTCTGGCTTTTGTACCTGCATTAATTAATGCTTATCAGATATCAAATCAGTGTTGAATGAAATACCTCAGAGGTCAGTTCTTGACCCAATTTCTTTTACCTTCAAATTCTCATTTTACATACATAATGCTGATATATACACACTACGTATGATTTACCAATGCACCACCTGAGAATACTACATTGGCCACGAAGGTAGTTTCTTTCTACCAGGAAAATTTGAATTTTGCCAAACCCTTGCTGTTCCAAGCAAGGGATTTTTAATGTGCATGACAACACGCACACACAGGGCGGCCTGTATTTTACCTTTGATCCGTACGAGGATGAAAAATGCTCCCCCAACATTTTTCAAACGGGCCATGTCGACTCAAACCCGGGACCTTGGGCTTACTAGTCACATACAAACCAACTAAGCCACAGAACCACTGCTAATTTATACACAACAGTTCAAAGTAGTAGACACTTTGATCAAATAAGATTGGAGTCGCAAATGATACCCATCATTGCATATTTCTAAATGTACACTTGAAAAAAGCACAGTTTTAATTATGGTTGCATGTACCATATGTCATTACGTAAATATTTTTAAACAGAATAAATCTTCTATTTAGCAACTCCTACATAGAGCTCTATTAAGTTACTATCCTAAAACCTATTGCGTCTCTAATAGATTTCATATTTTTAGTGAACTAATGTTACACAGCTTTATTTTTCTTTTATTTCACTCACGTTTATTCGTACCTTAGTTTAGTATTCTATTTGTAAATTTTTTGATAATAAATTTATATGTCGTGATTTGCACTCCCAAAATATGTGTCTTTGAATTTGGAGCTGATAATTTGACAGGAATTAGATATGATTAAAGCCCGTGGTTAAAACAATTGGTTTTTAGAGAGGAATTTAAATATAGTACCAATTACTTGATGGAATTTTAGGTGCAACGAATGAAACAAAATAATTCTAATTTATTACTCGATGTGTCCAAGTCAATTATTCATTAGTGGCGGGCTGGTGTTCATGGGAAAAATAGTTTTAGTTTTATTGACTATAATTATTGATTTTACTATTTTAATATAAAACAAAGGCTGTTGTTTTTATAGTTAATGCTATTGATGCCAGTTAGTTTGTTAAAAAAAATTAATAACTTCAACTGCTCTTTTGCCAGTAAGTCAGATAGGGTATAAGTTTATATTGACATTTGTACTCAGTACAAAATAGTTTAATTTCTTTCTTTCATAATAAAGCACTCCTATAGATGAGTTAATTTCTGCGACAAACGATAAAATTTTTTATAAATTTCCTTTAGAGTACCTATTTTAATAATTATAAGAAATTGTTTTAATTTACAATTATTTTCAGCGATGATAATGTATAAAAAGCTCAAAACTGCTATTTTATAAGACATATGATTTATAGCCGTTCACAGTTTCTAATCATTTTGCTAACTTACGACAACTGTAAATGTTAATTTTTCTAAGCGTGTGCCTTAAAACAATAGTACTATGGGGGTTGCATTTTATATTGCTGAATTTGAGATCAAAAATAATTATTTATTAACAAAAGTGGTTCTATTGTTATTCAAAATATTGTTCATTAAGATCAATACATTTTTACATGTTTGAACCTATTTTCGATGCCTACCACTCCAACTGAGGCACCTCCAGAACGTGCATTTCAAATGCACTAACTGCTTCTTCATGTGTCAAAAACCGTCCTCGTAATTTATTCTTGATAAGCAGGAATAAAAAGCAATGATTGAAAAACAAAACGATACGGCAGATGACTCTTCAAATCAATGTTTTGAGTGTTCAAAAAATCATTTGATTGAGACGACTTGTAAAGACTAATATTGTCGTAATAGAGAATAAACCATCGTAAGAAGTTGGTTTTCTTATTTCTTCAAAAAACTACTGACAAACAAATGGTTGTGTGCCATTTCAGAACTGATCATTTCTCTAAAGAAACAGTTAGCGACATGTTCAGTATTTCTGAAAAAACAGGCAACTATTTGCTTCAAAGTGCTTCATGCACAAGCAACCTTTATTGAATTTGGCTCATTTTGAAAGACCTATACAGTCGAGTGTTGCTTACTTTTGGGTTCATACGCATAGATTCATTATTCGTCACCTATCGCGATGTCGTGCACGTGTTTGGAAGCACCGCGATCATATTTTTTGATCATTTCTTTTGGTCAATCAACACAAGGCTGTTTTGAACTTGTCAAATTATGTGAGATCAAACGGCCAAATGTTCACTGAATGTATGCTAGTCAAATCAATGCCCAAGAATACCTCAATCTCACACTAAGTCACACGATGATCTTACAGTATTAGTTCATGTAGATCAACAACGTTTTCATGAACAACAACCGATTTTGGACAACCCTTGCCTATAGGCAAGATTAATATTGGTTGGTAAACCGTCAATAAACAATATTACTTGATAGTGGTTCATTGCCAAAGGTTGAATTAAGTTCATCAATGCGGAAAAAAATAATCGCTTGAAAGTGTTCACAATTTAGTTTCACTTTTAACTGAGAAATTTTTCAAGTTATTGTAAACAGCACAAATGACATTCGTATATCAATATCTCCGAGCACGTATACCATTAAAAATGTCAAACTTTACAACAAAAGCATCAGTTGCCAAATAGCAGAACTAGTTTAGGTAATCTCAGAATATGAAGGACGATCTTTGTACACATAAAAACATTGCTTGTGTATCCAGATCAGTTTAATTTTTCTAAAACAATTAGTTTTTAAACTATTCTCTTTACTTTAAAATTGCAGACTCGATCTCAGGATCCAACACTGTATTTAAATAAAAAGGTACTGAAGTATTTTAAGAATTACACTCATTATGATTTAACCTATTGTTCATCTTTCAATATTTCTTAATATTACATGCCAAGCAAAAGGCTATACATCAGCTGAATTTTATCAGCATCATATTGGATAATTTAAGTATATTGGGTTTATTGGAACATGTTAATAGTTAGCATCTGCTAAAGCACATTCTAACAGTCAACAGCTGAAGCAATTCCATATTTATACACAATGTGCGTGCTAATTGGAAACAAGAAAAATTTAGCAGAAGTATTTAATAGAGAAACTGATACAATATAAACAGTCTTCCCCTTATTCAACATTTAAATGGTTTGCAATAGCATAGCATCTAAAGAGAATGTATATTTTCACAGAACATAAATTTGCGTGCATAAAATATATACAATTATGTGCATAATACCTTTACGTGGCCTCCACCAATCCTCCATGTAGCCTTTAAGTGGGGAAGAAGATGAAGAAGAAGATCCTTGTTAGCATTACATATAATTTTAAATGATTCTAACTACAATCCTATAATGGGAGTTGTTTAAAATAAAAAACATGAATATGTGCATTTCTAGGTATTTATTACTTATTCCATAATGAGAATATTAACAACTGCAAGAAAAATTTATGTAAAAGATTTGGAAAACCTTCAATATAAAATTTAACTTCTGAAAATTTTATCTTGAAATACAATAAGCAATATTAATCCAAAGTTATATTATTTTATTAAAAATAAAATTCGAAGAAATCTTTTCTAATATATAAAATAAATGTTCAAAACTAATATTCTATCTCATGGAGAATAAACCCAAAATTATTTACTAAAAATTCCAATGTCAATGCTTAATTGAAATCTTATTACCTATTAATAATTACCTCATCACAACTTGCATTTTGTATGTATCTTGGTCAATGACAAACACTTTAATTACGTGACTAATGGTAGTTATCACTTACACTTCTAATAAAAACATGTAATAGTGCTTGTTAGTTTGGTTATGCTGTATACTTGTAAGTGTATATTATATATATATTATATATATATATATATATATATATATATATATATATACATAGTGAAACACGACTAAGGGGACGGTCTTTTATGACAAAACGGAACAAGTTAGAAAAAAAATTACAATGCCATGTTGTGTGAATCAATAGCTGCTACAGCTTAAAAATATGTTTTAATATACAGGGTGTCCCAAGAATGTGTAGCACATCAAAGTTATGTTTTTTTATGGAACACCCTTTATGTAGTTGCAATTTTGAGTTCTACGCGACAAATAAAGTGAAGTTTCATTAAGGTTCCCTATTTCGACAAATGTCATATTTTTAAAAAATGTGTGTAGTTTCCAAATAAAATAATATTAAAAAAAATCGTTGTACCCTGAAATAGTTGGATAATTGTTCAATGAGTTATAGTATTTAGTACTCTTGAATACTGTACAAAGTGCTCAAAATGTTATGTTCTTTCATGAGTACATTTAGATGCCATTAATATTGTTATTTTAAATTGGAACACTGTATTTTATTTTTTAGGTATACTGCCTTTTTAATTCTCCAACAAACTACTATAGCGTTCCTATACCTAAATGTTAAACTTTTCATGTTATTTGCAATTTTTACAAATTTACAGTAGCTTCTCGTAATTCAGTATTTAATCAAGTAGTCGTCGATTTTTTTTGGACATGGTTTCTTCGTAACAAGTATCCCTGCCAAATAAACATAAAAGTACGAAATTTATTGTTACTGTTATGCCTATTAATTTTGAAAGTAAAATCAATTATAAAACAATTTAATAAACCAACATACCCGAAAATCGTATATTTTACACAAATAAATTCACGAATTGCATAATGGAGTTTCAGAACAGAAAGAATAGGTAAATTATGAATAAGATTTATTTTAAATATGTAAAATTTACAAAAGTAAGTGCTCAATATGATGACCATTTTTCTCAATGCAACACCTTATTCGATCCTCAAAAGATCTAACATTCCGTAGCATATTTGGTGTAATCAAAGTAAATGCTTGCATTATTCGCAACTTCATATCATTGGCGCTTGTGGGAGGACTACTATAGACAATATTCTTGACATATCTCCATTTAAAAAAGTTCAGGGGGTTATATCTGGGGATCTAGGAGGCCACTCAGAGAAACTACCCCGTCCTATCCATTTATTTGGGAAGTTTCTATCCAGATAATTTCTCACTCTACCAGTATGAGCAGGTGCGCCGTCTAACTGCAGCCACATGCTTTGTCGGATGTCAAATGGAACATCATGCAAGAGTGGCCAAAAGTCATGTTTTAAAAATCTTAAAAACTTTCTCCCATTCAAATGTCCATCAAAGAAGGAAGATCCAATAACAAAATCGCTAACGCCCCCCCCCCCAACTCACGACGATTTTGATGGTCAATGGTACAAAACAAGTGTTTATTTTCTGTGTCATAATAATGAAAATTATGTCTATTCACTAAACCGGTATTATAAAATGAAGCTTCATCAGAAAATAGAACATTTTTAAAAAAAGTCACTATCTTCGCCAACGCGATCCAATGCCCATAAGCAAAATTCTATACGCCTATCAAAATCACGCCCATATAAATGTTGGTGCATTTGTATGTGAAATGGGGATATTTATGCATCCTAAGGATTCTCAATACGCTGCCGAGACATACCTGTTCCATTAACAGTTAACCTGGTACTTGTATTTGAATGTTCAATTACAGACTGCAATACTTCAAAAATTTATTGTCCTCATTGCTGGTTATTGGTTTAGTTTTAGCTACATTTGTGTAAGTAACACTATCTGTATCCCGAAACCTGCCCAGCAAGCGTTCTAATACTTCCTTTCTGGGATGTTCCCTATCAGGATATTTTCTGACATAAACTCTTGATGCTAGGAGACAGTTTTCCAAACATTCTCCAATTACTAGAATCATATCAATTCTTTCTTGAAGTGAATATTGTTTCATCTTAGCAGGTGCAAATATTTAGTATATCTAACTACATGAAACTTAAATAACAGATTTGTTTCATCAAGTGACAGCAGCATCCTAGATTTAATGAGATTATTTATACGATATTAAACGGCTTGTCATAAAGCCATCACTGCTACCTTGATTAAATACTGATTTTAGAGAAAACTACTGTAAATTTGTAAAAAATTGTAAATAACATGCAAAGTAGTACACCAAATCTTTGTTATTAAAATTTTTACTTTAAGCAATGCTTTGTGAATATTTACCATACCACGTGCATGCACTCTATGTAACAGTGTATCATGCACGTGTCTGGAAATCCTGTATCCATTTAGTTTTGACTGCCAAGTCTGCTATTACTAAGGTACGCTCGGGAGGTGACGAGGTTATTTAATTATCCTTAATTATGTCCACTTTCTCATCATCTACGGCTATTGAAGCTAAACGTGTTTAGTTTACACACATAACAATGTTATATTTTCTGTGACCGGAAAAAAATTTGACATTTAATGTTTCTTGACAGGTAACAAAATGCCACTTTTTATGAATTTACTTTTTCTTCGGGCAAAAAATGAGTACTTTTTCCCAGGTATGTGGAAATAAGTAAGAACACGAAGATATTTAATTTAAAACCGGGTCCACACTTGTAACATTTGGGTGTAACATAACATCGTATTATAACTTCGTCGTGTTCAAAACAACTGATATAAACAACTTAAGTATGCAATTTTTGAAACCACTTGCAGAATTAAATTGACATACTTTAAAGGTTTCCTTAGCAACGCACGTCTAACTGTCCCTAAAGTACAACAACCTACTTGTTTGAAACTTCAAAATTTGACATCGATGGATTTTTTGAGTTTAATATATTGTAATATTTTTTCCAATATTAAATCATCGTTTTGCCTTTAACAGAAAAAAATAGTGTATTATACACGGGTAAAAATATAAGATTTTAACTCTCGGTGTTTTGTCTCCCTCCGCTTCGTGTCGAGAGACAAACACACCTCGAGCTAAAATTTAATACTTTTTCCCTTGTATAATAAATAGCTATTTTTGTCATCAGCTGAGTAGCAGGTTTCATACAACACTTCGATTAGAAGTACAAAATTTACAATTTTACTTTATCAATATTTTTGTATCACTTACCGTTATATACACAAACTTACCATTAAAATATTGAAAGTATCCAATGTTGAACAATAGTAATTTTTATATTGCTTAATATTGTAATGCACACATCCAATGTTCGTTTTATACAACTCACATTTTATAAAATGTCAATGGACTTTATACATGTAAATAAATATCATTTAGAGCCTGATTAAAAATAAAAATGATTTTAATATTTAAATATAAGTCATATGAATTGTACTCACACTTTCTCCAAGAAGATGAGTATCCCAAAATATCTGGCAGCATTAAAAAATTAATACTTATAAATTACAATATTTCGAATATGAAATAAATGTCTAAAGTTATTACAAAATATGGTAATTGAATGTATTCCCACATTTAACATATACTACAAAAATGTACCTTTACAGTTACGCAGTAATTTACTTTTCATTGTTTAGTAAATAGTTAATAGTCAGGTTTATCAATTGAAATAACTAAAGGCTTTGAAAAAGAATACTTCAAAGCATATAGTCCAAAGCAGCAGCATCATGTATAGCACCTACTAATTTTTATAGAAAATAACATTTCATACTATCTTCCTGTGGCTCACAGAATTTCAAACCGCATAAACAGTTTATAATAAATTAGGTGGAAAATCAAATATGGAACCCATTTTAAGTGTCACATATTGATGGACATCGCTGTAACCTATAATGAATCCTTCAGATGTTACTATATTCCTTAGATTACTTTTGTTTGATACAATTAAGTAAAAATACTTAAGTCATCCCACAAATGGCATTGATGATGATATAGAATCATGAAAACCAGAATTTGGTTTGACTATACGTATACCCAATTCTCAGATGCAGCATCTATATTCTCACATTGTTTCGTATAAAGCCACTTATAAAGATTAACAACCATTTCATTTTTGTTTTTACTCAGGCTTGTTTTTATAAAAACTAGGATTTATCTGTAAATAATTCTACATTCTGATTAATTAGAAACATGTTGTTTAGTTTTAGAAAGCATATAAGAAAGCACTACAACAAATAACATAACAAAGTGCAGCCAAAACACAGCAACTGAAACACCACAAAATAAATAAAATCTAATATTTAATACCCAATGTTACTGTTATTATTTGGAAACAAAAAAAGTTATTAAAATAGTAATCTTGAATAAATTTGCATTCATAACGAATTTCAGTATTTTACAGTTTGTTTGTATGACGATGACTCTGGCCAAACATTGAAATAATTCATAGGTTTTCTAAAAATAAAAACAATCTGATCTTTTATTTAAATCAGATTTTTTTATTAAAATCAACTATAAATGAGTGTTTTTATACAATTTTTATTTGAACTATTTTTTAATGAAATGATAAAAATGCACATTTATTGAAAGTGAGATCTATCTACAATATATAATATATTCCAATCATACATATTAGGCAACTTTTGTGTGTTGCTATTATATTATCAGTAACCTATTTTATTATTACTAAAAGTGAATATAAGTAATAATATAATAGCAACACTTTTTGTTACTATTGCATCAAATTCGGGTGATATCTGAACTTGGAAGTGGCCAGAAATTCACAACACAGTTTTGAAGTTGCAATAGTTTGTTCGTTGAAGTTGCACTAGTTTGTTGATCGCAGTTGCAGTTGAAAATTCAGGTTCGGTGTTCAGTTACTTTATATTATTTACTTATTTAGTAATACTTAGTAATAAGTGTGAAATTTGCCAAAGTAAAAAAAAAATGTTTGATAAAAAAAAGAATCTATTTAGTAATATTTTAGAAAGGTTTTGAAAAATAAAAAGAAAACAGGAAGTAGAATAAAAAATATAGCATAGAAATTCAAGGGATTGAGTATATCACGAAAACTACAACTGTATGCAAAAAAAAATCTGTGACAGCCAGAGTTATTGAAAATAGCGGATAAACGATACTGATACTTCCATCGCAAAATAATTGCAGTTCATCATAACTGAATTTATCAGATGAATATACACCTTATAAAAGCACATCAAATAACTCACCGTCACCAAACCTAACAGAAGAAGACATCCTCCCATCATCATCATTAGTTCGAATCAAAAACATTTAATTGACAAACAAATCACAAAGGCATGTTATGTCAGTAATAGCAATTTTAAATGTATCGAGCATCAACAAGCACTAAGGTTAGCTAAAGAAATACTGTGTCCTGGATATTCGCTTCTCTTTGAGTTTGCCTTACCAACCACCTAAAATGAATTTTAAAAGAAGAGAAAAACAAGAGTCTCTTTATCTGATATATCTAGTGGTCTATATATAGATAGTTAATCAAAATTCATAACATGTCGGTAATAATAAAAAACATTTGAATTTATTTGAAAGTAATGTTACCTCTGAAAATCACAGATATATATCTCATTATTTAACTAATATTTCAGTTGACTTGGTAAAAAGTGTAAAACTATACATAAATATAGCATCGATATTTATTACCGACAATGGCAAAACTGAGAAAAATAAAAGAAATAGTAGATGTACACTTGATTACTTATGGATGTTCTCTATATCTTTTAAATTTACTTTCAAAAGATTTTGAAGTGCCAGTTACAAACATCGCAAAGCACTTTATTTAGCCAACAAATAAGTGCAACATATAAAGCTGAAAAAAATTAACTTTACCTGATGTATATAGGAATAGTAAAGTGCATAGAAAAATATTTTCAAATATGGCAAACCAATAGCAATTTGATAAAAATGTTGTTTTAAAAGGATCAAATATGCAGTTAGAGAGGATTTTTAAAAATATTTAAATCTATTACTGTTACTCTTGAACAGCTCACAAAAATAAACATGACACTAGGAAAATATGCGAACTAAAAGGCATCATCTACATATGTAGCAAATAAAAAAAACCGATCGGGTTGAATCTACATTGTGCGACACGTTAATTTTCCTGCTTTCCATTGGCAGGAAAAATTAATAATGGAAACGATGGTTAAAAACCACAAGATTTGTAATGGGCAGTAATGTACTTTCTTTGTGTAATACATAATTAATGAATGAATACCTACGATGTGTTATTCATAACCACTAATTTACACAGACATTTGTTTACTTTTTACCCTGACTGTACTGTAAAACTAGCAGAACCATTGTAACATGCCTTTGCAGGTCTAATGTTTGCTTCTGTTGACACGACTACAATGAAAAAACACATTTCTTCATGTTTGGAAAAACTTGAAACTGTATCTGATGAAACGAAATCACTATAAACCAAATGAGTTTTTTAACAAAAGATATAGTCAAACCATATCACATTTAGCTTCTTTACTCAATCCAACAAAAATGAATGATTGTACTATATAATAATAAGAAAGGGCAATTTTATAGGGAGCAGGTAATATTTATGCAAATAGTGATTCATTGCCAATTTTAATAAAACTTAAAAGTAAGTCTATACTAAAAAAGAGAGGCTCGGTTAGATGTGAAAATTTTCGAACAATAAGTTTGACAGCACACGTGTAAAAAATATGCATCTCCCTCCTTCCTATGCTGTAACAAAGTCCGTCTTTGTTTGTGATATCGATCCAGGTCTGCCTTAACATTTATTTGTATTTGTAGAAAATATTGATTTTCCTTCCTATCCATAACAAGCTCGTGTTTTCAAATGCTATCTTATGCTAAACGGTATTGAGATGTTTCTACTTTACTAAAAGATGCCCTTAAATTATCGATCCTACACTAAAGAAGTTGAAACAACTTTATAACCATTGTACATTATTTATATTATAATTAAAGCTGTGTTTTCATCCAGTACACTTACTAATCGGCCCTTCTTGATAAATGTATAATAATTATCGTTCTAAATATTATGATATTTCCTTACAAATAAAAATGCAAAGCTGAAACTATACTGAAACTAACTCTAAAATTCCTACATTAAATTGAATAATCAATATCTTAAATTTTTATAACACCTAATTAACTTTTGAATAAGTGGTATCTACATACGCCAGCTTGACCTATAACCGATCAATCTATTTCTAACATTCAAATTACATAGTCATATATATGTATGTGTGTGTGCATGCGTGCGTGTGTGGGTGTGTGCATGCGTGTGTGGGTGCATGTGTGCATGGGCGCGCGTGCACTAAGAATTGTCTGAATGCTTTCTAATATATATAAAATAAATGTAACGGCTAATTTAAAAACATGTATTACATTTTTCTGAAAAATGCAATAAATTGAAATTAATGCAAAATAAATATATGTGATTTGATCAATAGTTTTACTGCCTTTTAAGGCATTTTCTTTTTAAATTTTTTATATCCTATCAAAGTAAAACATTAATTAATTGGTGTAGTCTGGTCATGTGTCACTTGCATTGTTTAACTTATCCACATTTCCTTTTATTATAAGTAATTAGAGAAAAATCTGCTTAACCATTGTAATTAGGTGAGGTTAAGTTTAAGTAGTGTTAGCTAATCTTCATCTCATATTTGATATATAATTGTGTTTTAAATCATAAGGTACTATAATAATAATGCAGAGAATCTAGTAGTTGCATTAGAGAAAAAAATTAATTTTAAACCACACAAATATAATAATTAAAACAGTGAAATGACATACACATTTAAATTCATTAATACTTTGATATATTCATGTGTTAACTTTTGTATACATATCAACCAAACTTACAAAGTAAGTTAGGTTAATATAATCGCTACGTTGTCGTCGCCGCCGTCGTCCATTGCCTTATTCCCATAATGATACAATAAATGATATATATGTATCTTGTTTAGTTTTTTACGCTGATTACAAATATGCTATACACTTTTCGATATCTCATTTAGTTTTCGAGATGATCGAATTTATTTGAGAAATGTTAACAGTACAAACTAATATAAACTTTAATAGATGTTTTAATTTAAAATATATAATTTCTATTTATAAAATTTCCGTAAGTTTGTTTGTAAGGTGTACATGCGTCTTAGATTTTTTTTATTATAATTTCCTAACAACTAGCAAAAAAAGCAAGATTACAGAAAGCACAAAGTGTATATATGAGACAAGAAATTTCACATACAAACCACTAAACATTTTGTTTAATTTTGTATAAGTCATCTTTATCTATGCTTATTTCGTTCAAAATGTTCAAATTATGCTAGTATTAATATAAGAGTGAATTGCTATAATATTCCAAATCAAGATACGTACATGTTTAGATGCTATATCTCTTATTCTGCTTCTAATTTAATGACATCTCAGAAATGTCATGTTGAATGAAACTAAAGTTCATGTTTTTGGAAATAATGAATAATGGTTATAATTAAAATATCAATTGTTTTTGAAGGCATACGATAATAGCTTTATCGTACTCTTCCCAAATGTGTAACTTTATTCACAATAAATCTTTTTGATTCGATCTAAAAAGATGCAGCCCAAATTTAAAATTTCTTGAAACAATCCTATACTTAACCACAAAAATAAAAATAGTAGATTACATACCGAGGTGGAAGGTGCTTCATTACCGAGGTGAAGTTAGATGACCAATCATCCCTGTTAAATAACAAAAAATGCAAAAATTAAAGATTATTATGTCAATGAACAAATGTCACAGCAGCGTCTGGCATTTGTTTGTGTCAGAATTAGATACTAAAAAGAGGTAGGAAAAGTAATTTGCGGTCGGAAAGTGACTACTTTCCGACCTGAAATATCATTACACTTCAATCATTAGATGGCATTTGAAATGTCATACTTTCAAACTCTTGACATGTATAGTAATCTGATTATTGTTTAATGATTGTAAATAAACTATTTATTACCTTTATTTTAAATAAAATAAAAGCATTAAAAGTGGTTCGGCAGAGACAATTAAATTTATACAAGTAATATTTAGTGAAAAACAAGAAAGTACAACTTTCTGTGATTATTGCAATACATTAAAATTCGAGTACACTCTAAAATTGAATTGAACGTCAATATTACAACATGCAATGTAGTTCAAAAATTAATTTAAGGAATACATTTTAAACGTCCATTTTAAAGAATCGCCAACGGCGTTATTTTCTTATAAATGCTAGTCTTTTTTGCTACATTTTCGAAGGAGATAATGAAAAATATGACAACTGACTATTTCTTCTCATATTTTACTATCATTATTACTTTCAAAATGTATATCAACTTAGTACCCAGTAACATATGGCATATAAATATAAAATTTCAAATATCTTTATAGATGCTAAATATCTACACTAACTAATCTATAATAGTACAGTAATTTCCAAATCTCACACCCAACTGTCTTCAAAAACACAACACAATATTTTCAAGCTATTAAAGAGTTGTTGATATAATATACACAGAACAAGCTTCTTTAAATGTATTTCAGGTGCCCAACTCACTCTAATCATAGTGTGAGTAGTAAGTGACAATTATCAAATAACAAATTGACAGTAGAATGCTTGCTTTAATAGCCACCTTAGGCTTGAAGAAAAAGCAGACAAACCTTTAAAAAATTACTATAATTTCTAACAAACTGTTACCTTCTGTTTAGATATTACACTACAAAAAGCTTTTAATTTAGGGTAGTGACTATAAACTCTGCTAAACTAAAAGTTGATTATACTGATCGTACAACAAAAAAATCCTCAAAAAATCAAATATCTAAGATGGGAAATACTAGCACACTGCCCTTAAATTAAATTTTCCAATTTAAAACCAATACCCCTTAAACCTTCTCCTCTCCAGAGATTTAAAATTATTTCATATTCTAATTTCATAATATATGTAAAACTCAATCTGACTAAAAAAGATCCTTGTACGTTGCTAAAAGTGGATATTATTTGTATGATGAATAATGCTTAAAATTTTGAAAAAAACACCCTGTAGTTTTTGCTCAGAAATTATTACCAGACCTTTTAAACAGGTCATTTTTAAAATGTACAAACTGGCTCTAAAGCAGAACTTTTAAATTGGAATGTGTAACTATATAATTCTTCGATCTAGGTTATTAAGCGAAAGGCAAAAAATTATGCAATATCTTATAGAATTTAACATATTCTTACACAAGTAGAAAATAAATGTTTAGTCAGTACAGAATAATTTGGACAATATATCATTTGTAAAATAGAATCTAGGTTTATAAACTAATAAGACACAAAAGCATCAGTATGTCACACATCTTCTATTATTAGTAGAACAGTTTTTGGTTAAAAAGAGGTTTTTGTGTTCTAGCTAGATAATGTAGAATAGTTGTTGCAAATTTTTGAAATATTATTATTATTTAATCGCATTCCAATATAGTACATATAATAATGTAATAGATCAATTACAAAATAAGCTACTTCATGATATCAGAAGAATTGCAGAAGTAACTCAAATTAACAAGATTAAAATACTAATATGAAGATACATAATAATGTTGAATGTATATTATTGTAGACAATGAGGTAATTTATAGTAACAAATTGTTACGTACAGTTTTTGGCTCTCAGAATATATAGCAGATAATTCACAGATAATTTCGTGAAGTACTCTGCTACAAATTTCATTTTGGTAAATTAACGAAAAACTTCCATTATACTAACAAAAATGTTGGTTGCCGACTAACTCAGTGGGACGGGGAGTGTAAGTGTTTGAGTGTTTGACGAGGGTTCCAGAAGATTCTGGGTATGAAATATGGTCTTGATTGGAAAATACCTTGGATGCCAACTAATTTAGCAGGATTTCTATGGAAGAGCCCTAAAGTGAATAACAAGGGGGGTGCCAAAAATTATGGGTTAGAAATATACCTGAAATTCATTAAAACCAAGATTATTTGAAACCTAAAGCACAGCGAAACCTAAAAACACGCGGATCTATTTAAGACTGCTAACTGCAAAGAAGATTCCTAAAACTAAAATTCTAAATCATGCTTCTATAGAATCACAAAACAATTTATTACAGCAAAAACTGTACCTATACCATTTACAAAAATGGAAACCCCAATTTTATACAACATTTTTAACTTTATAGCACAAATGTTTTCATTACAAATACACAGTATAACCATTTACAATAATGGAAACGCCAAATTTTATACAACATTTTTAACTCTATAACATGCGCTTACATTACAAATACACAGTATAATCTTAAACACGTATTAAAAAGTAAATATGGTAAATCTTAACAAAAAAAACTTAACCTACACACAGACGTACTTAAATTCAATCCATGCATTTAATTACAAGTTTATGTACTAACCTCACTCCAGTGTAATTCCAGCAGTTATAAGTTTAACTTTTATTTCCCATAATCGGGTGACTGACTATTGATTCGATAACGCAGATATGGGCTCTGACACAAGGATTGAATTGCTGGGAACCAATGTGCCCCTAAAAATGAACTAACCCACTTAGCAGGGAATTATCTGAACATACCTAGGCTACTCTGCCTTGTTCAATAACCTCCAGTCAAGGTAATAGATCTACCAAAGTAACATGTTGATGACTTGGATGTTACAAACGGAGTCCCTGATGAAAAATTAATCTACTCTTTTTAAAACCATTCAAGGCATTCTCGGTTCAGACAAATAAATCAAAAATGGATATGTCTCGTGCCATCTTTTCCTACGTAACTTGTATATGTAGCAAAAACTTCTATGGTTTGAAACATAACTATTAAAACACAGATGCCCATTTAATAACATCTACTTACAGAATAATAATAATTCCTTCTCACACTATCTACATACATAATCAACTGCAGCACATAAAAATGTGTGTTCAGCACACCTATCATAATCTATTTCTGACTAAATATGCCTTCTGCCGCCTAGTTACTTCATAAGTACCAACCTAAATGTCTTAAAAGTGGCGGAAATCTAAAATTCAAAATTTCAAAGTACTACATATACACATTTTAATTTACGCATCATTGACCTAAAATCAGAAATTGGGGTTTACATTGATTTGGGTCAGCACAAAACCGTATGACCTGTTTTTGTTCTCCGACCATGAGATCATCTTTGCGCCACATTATTTCTTTATAGACAAATCAAAAAGTTAGTCGTAAACTGTTTGATGTTCTTATATACATAGACAACAAATATAAAAATATATACTTTGTTACCTACAGTTTTGGCCCCAGAAAATCTAGCCAGTAATCCGCAAAACCTCTGTGAAGTACTTCACTAAAAATCTTATTTCTGTAAAATACCGAAAACCTCGACTGTACTAACAAAAATGGCTACTGACTAATCAGTGGGACGGGTGGTGTGTGCGAAGAGGGTTCCAGAATGCTATCGAGGATGAAATGTTTTGATCAAAAAATTTCTTGGATGCCATCTAATCTCGCAGTTTCTAGGGAAAGCACTAAAAAAAATAACAAGAGAGCACCCAAACTTGAGATCAGGAGAGTGATTCTGGATTAAAATGTACCTGAAAAATAATTAAGGACAATATTGCTTAAACATAAAACAAACACGAACCCTAAAAACAAGTAGACCTACTTAAAGCTGCTGGCTGAAACCGAATGTTAAATGAACTGAATATTCAATCACACTTGTAGATAATTGCAAAATAATTTATTACGGCAAAAGTGTAACTATACCGTCGCATTAATGGAAAAAAGAAAACCAAATATAAACATGTCTTTACACTATCATACATGACTTGTTTCTAACTATATCACACACTTACGTTATACAAAAACATAATACAATCTTAAGCAAGTATTAAAAATCAAATATATCGCAAACTTACTCGACTAAAATTTTTAACATAACACACAGACGTACTATATGTACGTTTCATCAGTTCATGCAATAAATTTCAAATGTTTATTTAATTACAAACTCTTTCTCTGGTACAGTTTGAGATGGATTCATAAAAACCTGGCGAGTGATTGACCGTCGTTGAGGTGGATACCATAAGATGCCTGCAAAGACTTCAGCCTCCTCAATATGTTTATCTCCAACACATAGTTGTCGATCTGGAACTGATGTGCTCTTAAAATTGAAAATAAGGCACTTGGTAGGGCATTATCCAAACATGATTAGACTACTTCCAGTCTTGTTCAATAACTTTGTAGTCAAAGACAATTGACCTACTAAAGTGATATGTTGATTGTTTGGATGTTAGGTACGAAGTGCTCTAAAAAGTGGATTTACCCTTCCTAAAATAATTCGAGACATCCTCAGCAAACTTTAGACCAATGAATTAAGACTGCAAAATAATAATACCTCGCGTTTTCTCTCCCTAATCTCCAAATATACTTAACGTACTGATAGCAGAACTAAAATCAAAAGCTGGGACTATTTATTTATTTAAGTCGGCACAATTCTACCTGAATACGTCATGCCCAGCCCATGAGATCACCAACGCACCAAAATAATACATTATTAATGAAAACAAATGAATCATAAACTGTACTAACTTTAGAACAAAATTAGATTGATTACATCATCTCTAACCTTTAACACGAACATAATGAATTTGACACCTTAGAATATGAACCATATATGATACAATATAATTTTACCTTACATCAAAATTATAGTAACATAAAAATTATATTTCTTAAAGGAAATTGTCTAATTCTATTGGTGGGATTTTCTAATGCAGAAACTATTAAAATAAAATATGATTATAAGTGAGCCGTTTATTTTGAAAGTGGCATAAGCCCATTTATACATAAATTGAGATATGTAAGGGTTTTGTTTCAATGCAATAAAAATATACGTACAGGATATTAATAAGTCATATTGCTTAAATGTATATAAAGGTGTTAAATTTATAGTTCCTATTAAAATAATGGCAATTATTAAGTGAATCATCTGCATTTTCTTAACAAGAATGGAATTAGGACACTTTCAAAATTAATAACCAGATTCGTTATAAAATTTGAAGGAGCACAAGTCCATTCAACATAATTTAAGATGTTTCAAATTGAAAAAATAATACTCAATTTATTTTACATATCTTTACAACACTTCATAATTTATGCAATTCAAGACATTTTCTAACTACATAATGCACAAAATTACAAACATAAACTACAGCGTACAAACATAATTTTTAATTTGTTTAACTGCATTAATTAAACATACTGATTATTCAACTACTGCAATTGTCAAAAACTGGGGTTAACTTGTTAAATACTAATTAATTAAAATTACCATCATCACTGCCTTCGGACACTATCAATAATTAATATCTTAATTTGAGTATAATATACTTAGGCCACTTTCAAAGTAAACGGCTCACTTATGGAACTAACTCTGAAAACTTATGTGTCCAGAATTATTGTACATATTCGGAATATAAGTAAGCTCAAGTGTTTTATTGATAAATAACTTGGAGATTGGGGTTTCTCCATAACATGATGCCATACATTAGATACGATTGAACTTCGAAAAGAAATATCTTTTAAAATATTATCGTATAGTATCATTCTAAGGGATCTAATTAGGTAACGAAAGGAACTGGGCTTGTTTGATACTGTTAAGCAATGAACTTCCCAAGTAAATAATTGATCAATCGTGGCTCTTAGAAATTTGCAACTTTCTAGTTGCACATTGAGGTGAAGCCATATTGCCTCCCCTAAAATCCTTTTAGCATAGAATAAAATAAACTGCATTTTCTCTTAATTCAGATGTAGTTAATTTGAGCAGAACTATTCAAAGAGTGATCGAGGAAACAGTTTTGCATCCTGTAGTACATCTTCAATTAACTTGTTTCCTACTAAAACGGTTCAAATCATGAGCATATATTGTTACAGTTACATTATTTATAAATTTTGCATGATCATTAATACAAATAATGAATAAAGTTGGACCTAAGACTGACTCTTGTGGTACACCATCTTAATCTTTTTGTATGTAGAATAATATTTACTACCTTTACTTGTGTTCACCAGCTGTGCAAATGCTGAGAAAGGTAGGATTTAAATAAGTCAGTCACTCCACCTCTTATTCCATAACCACTAAGATTATTTATAAGTATGTCGAGTTCAACACAGATGTCACTCTTGTTCTCCAGTAGACTTAGCATTTCATTATAGAAATAAGCCAAGGCAGTCATTGTCGATTTAGTTTTCACAAAAGTATGTTGACACTGAGAGATAGTGGTAAATTTTTTCATAAACGTCGAGTGTTATACGTTGCATATTCTGTAATTTTTCAGAAAACACAGTTCGATAGTTGGCCATGTCCTGGAGATTTCTTTTTTTTTTAGAACTGGTCTAACAACAGTTATCTTTAACACAGATGGGAATATGTCATCATTAAAGATTAATTTACTAAATAAGTAATAAGTTCTACTAACACAACACCTTTCATAGATTTTACTAGGGAGACAGGAAAGTCATTCCTTATACAGTAAGGTTAATAAAATAGAAGGCAACTACTTTGTCAACAAGAATGATGTCCATACTTTGTGAAACTACTATACGCGGTGGCATTAGTTTTGTCACTAAATTAAGGAGAGGATAGAGATTGATCGACTAAACAAAAATCTATGAAGCATATTACTCTTGGGTAAAAGTTTTAGGACTGCTGTTAGGTTACATGTTTATAAGAAATAAGTCACCTATACTAGTGTTATTCTGAATAACATCACGCACATGAATTGATTTCACAAGTGTTCAAAATGACCACCGTTTTCACAGAATGCATTAAATTGCACAAAATATCTCTATTTACATAAAACCTAGTAAAATTACAATTAAGTCACAGCACTACGTTTAAGTGTATTGCCAACAAGGTAATGGAATTACATTCTGTTCGAAACCAATAACATAAGCAAGCAGTAGAAACAGGGATGCAAAATTATCTAACACGTTCAGAGAAAAAGTACAATCAACTTAAAGTGAATTATTGTGTTCTGCATAAAACTAAATTGCAAAACTCCAGGCTACAGGGTCAGAAACCTAATACAGTCGACCAAATTAGCATAATTAAGTTTTATTTTTGTTGTGATTATCATCAAAGGTTCCGTGTGCTTAAAAAAAATTTAAAAATGACTTTAGTAGCAGCTAAAGTGCATCAAGTTATTTCGTTTTACATCTGACTGATGTACACCGTATTTCAGTAAATTATGTTTGCAGAATATCACAACTTGGTTGGTCGACTCTAAAGGATGATGTAACTGTGTATTTGAATCGTGACCTAACTAACATGCAGTAGCCCTACAATGGTTTGGTTACTTTTTTTGTGTGTCCATTTGTTAGCTTAAGTATACGTTTTAGACCACAGGTTGATTACTAATTTTTGTTCGTCTTATTAATCTTTAAAACTCTTTAAACAAATAACATGAAACCAATGCCACCCTGTAGAATGATCAACTCTTAGTTTGCCCAAAAGAATGTTTTTAGAGATCAATAGGTTTTGTTTAAAAAAGCATCACTGTGCGAATTAAAAATAGTTTCTCGATTATCCACCAATACTCTATCAATAGTTACAATAAATATATTATTTTCTATTATAGAGTCTTTCTTGTCTGATAATATATACAATAGGCCGTTAAATCGCACCATGAGCTCACCAATAGCAGCCCGGAAAAGATTGCAATGGTTGGGCACACCATGTATCATTCGGTATTCTGTTACTATGAAAACTTTGTTTATATGGAAGCACCATTGATTAATGGTAATCGGTAATAAACTTTTAGAATTCAGGATGCTTTTTCTATCACAACTGCAGCACGTGTAATAAAATGGACAATCATATATACTAAGATATTTAAAAAATTGTGATAGTTTAAACTGCATAAAATAAATTATCATGATAAATGAAAAGGTGGATTAGAGTGTGTAATTTGAAAATGTGTTATTTATAAAAATAATTATGACAAACATTTGTTGTTTACTTATAATATACAAATAAAAAAGATAAATTTGCTGTAAATAGTGAAACATGTAATATTTTTGTAAATACTAAATACTTGTTAATTATATGTGTATTCTGTAAAATTATTGGAATGGAAAGAAGATATTGAGTATAAAATAAAGCTTATTATTTGACTTATTATATATGTAAAGGATCAGTATGATACTGTGAAAAACAATCGCTCTGGTAATTACAGTTCAAAAAGTAAGAAACATATACAAAATTACATATCAAAGTTCTATTTATGAAAACACATGTTGCATATACAGCTGGAGAATTAAAACACGTAAATCGAGTGAAATTATATAAGGAAAAGGCAAATGCGGATTTCCATATGGGATATTAAATACCACTATATATTTCTAAACATTCAAACATTTTGAGCAGAAGAAGAAACAAATTCCATCAATCTAACAAAATCTAGCAAAGTGTTAACATAAATGCTACAGTATTTCTAACTCCGGTGACAGTGTGATATCTTAAAATGATGAAATAAAAATAATAGCAACCTCATGCTTGCAATTTCTATGTCTATCAAAACAATTTATTCAGAAAATATAATAAACTAGTGTATTAAAACAAGTAGTTAAGTTTAAAGTGTTTTATAAACAAGGCATAGAGACTGATAACACAAACAAAAATTGTTAATAAACCTGTAGTCTAAAACGCATGATTAAACCACAAATGGACACACAAAAAACTATCATAAATGTTTTAAAACCGCTGCTATGTTAGGCAGGTCACGAATAAAATATACAATAACGTCTTCCTTTAGGGTCGACCAACCAAGTTGTAACCTGCAAACTTAAATAAAATAGAGTGCATTTAGCTGCCAAGCGAAATAACCCAATGCACTTTAGCTGCTACAAAAGTAAGTTTTAGATCATTAAAACCATGGAATTCCCGGAGAAATTATATCACTCGGGCGACTAATGCATCTAGGTGGATATGGAAAAATCTCGAAAATGTGACGTATAGAGATAATTTAATATAAAAACCGAAACTCGATTAGAACGATTCATTCAGTCCTAAACCGAGCAATATGTAACTTTGATTAAAGATGTGAACACATAAATTCAAGCAATTTACGATATGCAATATACTTTGCATAAATATGAAACTTATAAATTTCAGTAGTTTCAAACACAGAAGTTATCAAATGCAATTATTTGAATAAGCATCATTTGTTTTGTAAAAATACTATGAAGATTGAGCATTCTTTGGTACAAGAGCTGCTCTAAAGTTGGTTAATTAAAAATAGTAGATGTACTTTGAAAATTAATATTCTAAATGGAGATTTAAAAGAATATGGATTGTCTTGTACACTGAGATTTTAACATCAATGTAAAATGAAATCAGGAGGTATTTAATATTATTAATTTGGAAAAGAAATTTTAATAAGCGCCATTTTTCGCAGCATCTTGAACTTTAATAAATTATCTGTGACAGTAATTGGCCAATCACATCCACAAACATGGTAATAAAGGATCAGCAAATTACCCACCTACTAATTAAAAAGGATTGTGTACCAGTTAACAAAGATTAGGTAAGAATTATAATTATATTCTGTATGAACTGGAGCTGTAAATTGTTTTAGAAACTGTTTTGTATGAAAGAAAAATGTTTTTGAATTATAGATGTTTTGCTGTTTTATTTCATTTTGTAAATTCCATAACTTCCACTGAGATAGCCAGGCAAAGAAAAAAAGAAAGTATGATAAGAACTTCAAATTTCCAGTTACTGTACCGTTGTCAAAGTTTAACTCCCACTCCAAAAAGATGGTGTCACAGTATTCTTTTAGTGGTGCTCCAATGTGCAGTCATTGGCACAGTACTCTGTTAGTGGCGCTTAATGCGGTGCTTTATCACAGCAATTTAGCAACATGACAACTCATCGGTATCACAACAATAAAAATATATATACAAGCTGAGTCACGGGGAACACCACGCAGTTTTATAGCAAAACAGTGTATTTGTTCAAAGTTTTTTCACAGTAGATCTATGTAAGTCCAAAAGGGCTACATTTTAAAATTATTTTGATATATACAGGGTGCTCCAAGAAAAAGTTACATATCAAAGTTATATTTTTTCCTATGGAACATCCTATTTTTTGTTGCATTTTCGAATTGCACGTGGAAAATAAAGTAGACTTCTTTAAAGGCTTATTATACTTAAATACAGAGCGTTTTGATTTATTTAGCTTTTTGTAAAATTCTAAGGGTTTCGTAAAAATTAAATAATTCTAAAATCAATTCACCCAGACAAATTTGTTTTTAACACTTAATATTAGACCATACCCTTCACTGATCAAGTAACTTATTAAAAGCAGATTCAATACAGGGTGTTCAGAAAATGCAGTTTCAATATTGACAGATTCAAAGTATAATGTTATTTTAAATGGAGCATCCTGTATTTTATCACTTAGTCTTATAGTAATTTTGATTGCCTTTCAAATGGTATTAGGGTTACCTATACCTATCTCTTCGAACTTTGACGTAATTTGCATATTTTTTTAATTTAACATGTGTTTTGATACTACTCAATATTATTTTTAATGGAAAATGATTAAATGATATCTATTATGATTTTGAGGAATAGGTCTTCAGTTAATGATCATTTATAAACGAAAATTAAATCGGTGTTATAAAATGATGTAAATATCATTAATGAATAAACATTTTATTGTTAGAAGCGGTCGAAACACAAAGAAAACCCTGCAAAATTCCGGGAATAACTAACAAAAATTATTTATGATTTTGCATGCACTGTTGGAGAGAAGTGATACGTCACAATAATAGTATATGTGAGACAAGGACAAAAGCTCGCGTCACGGATAACTGGAACCAGATAATTATAGCCATAAAACTCGACGATTTTAGATGCTAATTGGGTTTTCCAAGATATCTTACATCACAATGTTCCACATTTTTCTAGTAAACTTCTGGAAACATAAATTTGTATATAAAGAAGCGTTTATCAAATAAAGATTCATTCATTCAATTTCACTGATTAGAGCACAAAATGTTATTTTAATTAAAAAGCGCAAGCTGTTGCTATGTGAAGATAATAATTGAAATATGCAATAAACATATTGTAGTTTAATAATTGCAAAGTTGCAATGAATAAAGAAGGCATGTTTTAAACAAAACTTACAACAAAAAATAAAAATTATGAATTACAAGAGGGAAAATTCTTTAAGACAACGCTATTTCAAAATTTCTATTAAACAATTGAAAGAAAGAGTTAAGCATATTGTACATTGGTAACTACTGTTTTAAATGAAGATTTTTTAAATATGGAAAAACTTGTGAGTTGATTTATGTCGATGTAAAATAAGATTTTTTTACAAGGAACATTTTTGTGAATTCTGCAAGTACCACTTTTAGATTTATTTTTAACTGATTTATATGAAATGTAATGTATAATAATAAGGATTAATCATATAATATTTTTTATGTAAAATGGTTTTACGGAGAGAATTTGTGATCAGAGTTCGAAACCACTCTGACCTTTTAATAGATTATCATTCAAGGATTTTTTCTGGCCAAAACAAATCTTACAAGCGTGGAAATAATTATAACCAGGTAAACCATTCTCAAAAGAATGTTTAATTCTGTAAATTTAAAATAGAGTAAAGAACATATTTTTTTTATATCCTTAGAAATTATTTTTGTTTGAAAGAAACAATGTTGTAAAAGTTTTAAATGCTTTTGTGTGAGAGAAAATATTTAATACTGTTTAATGCTTTCCGTTGAGCTAGCCAAGCAAAGTTAAAAAGGAAGGTAGTTAAACAAGTTTAAATTTTACAAATTGCTGTAACGGTATCACAGCACTCTTAGTGGCTCCCAACGCGAGACCATTGTCACGACACTATATATCTATTTATATATATATATATATATATTGCTGTGATAAGGGGTTGTTTAGGGGTGTATTGAGTAGTAAGGGTCGTGTAGTAACCATAAATTGCAATAGGAATCAGAAAACTGCATTTATTTAGCAGAAAATTAAGTAATTCGTATATTATGTAAATAGCAAGCATTTAACACCCTGTATATAGACCGTAATTAGCTTTAAGCAATGCAAGTAAGCATATCTTACAACAATAGAACGCGTATTTAGCAGAAAAATAAGTAATTCATACATTATGTAAATAGCAAGCGTTTAACAATCTGTGTATAGACCATTATTAATTTCAACTAATGCCAGTAAGAATATCTTTTGACAATAGAACGCGTATTCAGAAGAGAAATAATCGTACATGTAATTAAACACGCGTTGATAAATGTTTTAATTAGTTATAAAACAAATACGCAGTAGAGTTGATAAAACCTAACAAAGCTTTATGCAATTACGTTGAAACAATAAACATTTTGATAAGAAAACGCAGTTTCAAAGATGCATAAAAATACATAAACGAAAACAGAATTAAAGTTACATAATTTATTTTGTTCAATTATCCAAAAGGCGATATCTATACAAAACAACAGACTTAAAGTTGAACGTCTGGCAAAGATAACAAGGTATCAATAGCAAATAAACATTACACAAAAAACTGAATAAATTACATCAGAAAATGCAGGGAATGTTGAAGACAGGGCCTGGTTGGTTGAGATATCTGCAAAACTGCTTGAAAACCCAGCCCACATGTAAGTGGGAAGAGCCTATATAACACAGAGCAGTGATAACACAACTCAGTTTTACAACTCATGCACGAGACAAAGCTTCGTCACTGTTAACCAGAAAGTCACGCGTAATTTAAATAGAATATCCAGTTTATGTTACAGTGAATAAATAAAGCAGAATATCAAGTGTATGTTACAGTGATAAAAGTGCAACGATTACGAAGAGTTTTTTGCCGTTTCTTTATAGAAAATGTGAGTAGAATTTAGGTAATTGATTTAAACTAAATATTTATAATAATAGGGCTTCAAATTTGGGTCAATATAACATTTCAAATTTGTGGTACTTTTCTGAAAATTTCAAATTTGTGCTGTATTTCTGAATAATTCAAGTTGCGTCGATAATAATATTTCAAGTATGTGTCAACAAGAATAATTCAAATCTGGGTCAATATAATATTTCAAATCAGCGTCGACAATTATATTTTGGTACAATTCTGGTACAATTTTGATTTGCGTCGAAAGCATTTATGGGAAGAGATTCAAGCCAGATAAAATAAAGAAGCACAAAGTAATTTTTGGAAAACAAGGAGTAACTGTACTCAAACACTGATTCAACTAAGCAGAGCATTGGTAGACGAATGAGGACAACAAAGGGGTATTGATCCATAACCTAAACAACGTATCATAGGTCAGATCTATTTAATTTTAAGATATTTTTCTATTTAAATTTCAATACGAATTTATTCAATTTATATAAAACTTGTAATGAAGTCAACAACAAACATTGCATATGTTAAACTTACGTAATATATTATAAAGAGGTCTAGGTTCTAGTTCCAGGTTTCTTTGGTAAAAAGGTATTTTTTGGTGACTTTAGATTGAATTCAAAGCATATAAATTTTGGGATAAATGATACATATGATATTGATTGATTGAGGGTGTATTTAAATATTTTTCAAAAATTGTAAATAATACTTCTTTTCATTATATGAAATTAATTGAGACTTCGTTTTATCAATTCAAACGAATAAATAATCATAAAGGGGAAAAGGCGAAAAATTGACCATCGTAACGTTGTGCACTCTGTGTAGATTGAAAAGGGCTAACCGTGGCATAATAATAAAATGAATAAAATTTAAAGTGAGAACACAGAGCGGTGGCATTAAGTAAAAACGTCATAACACCGAGTACGGCATTATCATATCTATATATATATATATATATATATATATATATATATATATATATTGATATATAATACAAATATGCACATATAAAAATTAATTATTTACTACACCAGAAGATCAGGCAGTTATTTCATCACAAACTAATAGAATTATTTATATTTTTAATTTTTTTAATAACTTCATAGTTAGATATGTTTATATACATTTTCGAATGTTTTCAACAAACTTTGAAAATTCGTTATTAATATCTGTCTGTTGACTTCTATTTTTTTTAATATTAATATTTCGACTTCAGAATCTTAAGAGATCTGGAAAAGTGATGTTTGGTGGAACAGAATAGTTGCCAAATGAATTTGAAAGCTTGTTAATCTCGGTTGGTTTCCATTTCATGAAAAAGTATAGTAACGTTCAAAAAGAAACTAAAGAAATTGATGTTTCAAAAATGTACAGAGATGCGTGCATATGCATCATAGCATATGGCGAGATTTGCATGGGAAGTTCATGTAAATTTTCTTTATATAGTACATTCGCTTTAAATTTAGGACCGTAACTAGTTTTTCCTTGATGTTAATACTTGTTTATTAATATAGGTGTAAACCAGCAAGATTCGACGGCTTCCGAATATTTATTTACATCCAGTTTTTGGTGTAACCCTTTCAAAACTAATAGGTTCATCATTTTGTTTTCGACCTTACTTAAGGTCGGTTTGACGCAGCGCTAACTTCTTTTCTATTCTGTGCTAATCTAAAAAGCTCTACATACCCTTCACAACCTAAATTTCTAATAATTTGACTAATATAGTTTGGTCTAGGTCTTCCTATATCCTTCTATCTTTTTCCTATCCACCTGGCTCTATATAGATATTAGCAACCTGATGTTTGTTAAAGAACTCTAACATGATTACATAATTACCATTTATAAGGAAATGAAATATAACCTGGTTATCCGCTTCAAAAGGAAAAGTGTTAAATTATATGTTATGGTAAGGCTTAAGCAACGAACGCTACCAACATGCCAGACCGCTAACTAATTGTAAGTTATGTCATGGTGACATTTAGTTACCTGATTTTTATTTTTTTTTGTTTTGTTTTCGAACTTACTTAAAGTCGGTTTGACGCAGCTCTAAATTCTTTTCTATTCTGAGCTAGTCTAAAAAGGTCTGCATACCCTTCACAACCTAAATCTCTAATAATTTGACTAATATAGCTTTGTCTAGGCCTTCCTACTCTACTTTTATTTGGTAGTCTATAATCTAAGACTTTACTAAATAGTCCCTCATGTCTTAACTGGTGCCCTATCATTCTATCTCCCCTGACCTTCAATTGTTTCCACATACAGGATTCCTCACCTATCCTTCTATAAACTTCCTCGTTTGTTACTCTATCTGTCCAACTAATCTTTAACATTCTCCTATAACACCAAGTTTCAAAAGCTTCTATCTTTTTCTTATCTACTTCTTTAATTGTCCAAGTCTCACTACCGTATAGTAGAACGCTCCATACGATCGACTTTAAGAAACTTTTTCTATTATCTAAACTAATACTATTAGCTATTAGTAAGTTTTTCTTTTAAAAACATTTTTCTAGCTTGAGCTATTCTAGCTACTATATCCCTTCTGCTACGTCCATCCTTTGTAATTATACTACCTAAATAGCAAAATTCATCTACCTCCTCTAACTCGGTATTACCTATTTTTAATTTTGGTTTAGAACTAGGCTGTAACTCACTTGTCATTATCTTTGTCTTTACTGAGTTAATTCTCATACTATAGTTACTCTGTAGTATCTCATCTAAAATATTTAAAAACTCTCCTAACTCTTTTCTAGACTCTGCTATAATGGCTATATCATCTGCAAAACGTAACATGTCTACTTTCTGTCCCTGTACACTAATACCTATCTCTTTTCTCTCTAGCTAAGTTTAAAGCTTCCTCAATATAAACATTAAAATGAAGGAGACAGTATACAACCCTGTCTAACACCATTTCTAATCTTAGCTTCCTTTTCTATTTCATCCAATCTAATTACTACGCTTTGGTTTTATATAGACTGTAAATAATTTTTCTATCCCTATGAGAGATTCCTATTTTTGCAAAACCCTGAACATAACAATCCAATTAACCTTATCAAATGCTTTTCTAAATCTACAAACGCAAAATGAGTCTTTTTATTTTTTTGTAACCTTTTTTCGATAATTACCCTAATCATTAGTATCGGTTCTCTAGTCCCTCTGTCTTTACGAAAACCATATTGGTCTTCGCCTAAATAATTCTCAGTCAAAGCTTCTACTCTATTTTTAATTATTGTTGTTAGTATTTTGGAAGCATGAGAAGTTAAACTAACCGTTCTAAAATTCTCACACCTATCAGCTCCTGACTTTTTTGGGATTGGGATAATAATATTTTTTCGAAATCTATTGGAACCTCACCTGTGTCATATATTACTTTTATTAGTTCATATAATCTATCTAAAGTTTTCTGACTAGCATATTTTATTAATTCTTGGAATATCGTCTATCCCTGGCGCTTTATTTAGTTTAAGATTCCGAACAGCTCTATCAAATTCCTCTCTTAATATTGATAACCCTATTTCTACATCCTCTTCTTGGTCGTTCTCTAACTCATCTATATCGTCTCCTTATATAAATCTTCTAAATATCTTTTCCATCTATCTGCTACCTCAACTTTATTTATTAGAAGCTCATTATTCTCGTCTCTAATACCATTATATTTTTCCTATCTTCCCAAAAACTTTTAACTGCCCTGTAAGCCCTGTCTGTCTTACCTACTCTCAAATCATCTTGTATTCCCTTACAATTCTCCTCCATCCATTTATTTCTAGCTTTTCTACACTCATGTACTATCTTATTTCTAACTGTATTATATTTTTGCTTACTTTCACTATTCACTTCTCTGAAAGGTTTAAGCTTTCTTCTATTCTCTATTAAATCTAATATCTCCTTTGTTACCCAGGGTTTTCTCGCTTCTATTTTTTTCTTACCTATAGTCTGTGTTAAAGAAAAATAATTGTTCCTCAACCATAACGAAATTCATAATATAAAAATCATCATTATTGATGTTATATACACTAATTTATTTAAACTTTGTTTGTTGGTACAATCTCAGTTACATGATGATATATAATTTTTCCTGTTGTAAAGATTCCTCCACAAGATATTTTAAAAGCGTTACTAGTTTTAAAAGATTGCAGTAAATTACCAAGTGTTAATGATATTATATTTGTAAGCCATAATACTGTTTGATACCTACATAAACATTGCAATCAAATGCATGCATGTATTTTCAACAAGTTTTAATACAAGACCCACACTGATGTATGACATACAGGCAAAACTAATAACAATTTTGACTGGCAGTCTTTCTAAATTTCCACAAAAATTCATTCTTCTGTATAAGTAATTCATTTGCAAACCTCTCAAAAACAATAATTGTATGACAATCTTTGTGATATTGTCAGAACTTCCACTCTCAGACTCATAACTAATTGCAATAATACATGTATATTACACGGTCCAAATCCAGAACACTATTATTCAGCATAATTTTTTGTATTTTCAAAAACCCAGATTTTTATCTGTTTATTCCTTTAGAGTTCCTAACCTCAAAAGTATATGAAACAACAAAATGCAAAATAAATTATCATACGCTACTTCGGAGATCTTAATAAAAAATTCTCACCTGGACACCTTTAAACAGTATGGAATAAAAACAGTTTGTTAGAACAATCAGTAGGTTACAAAGAATGTCTTAGAGCCCACAGAATGTGGGTCTAACAAGTCAGTCCTTGTTTAAAATTTAAGTAGTTTTTATTTTTGAGTGACTAATTTCTATTTATTACTCTTCGAACCTGTGAGATTTGGAAACTACCTACTGTATGTAAGTTTCCTTCCCATTAAACAAAATTAAACTAAATTTCCCTTCAAAATAAAACCACACACATTTCTTTAAAAAAATTAAAGTTATCTAAAACGCTACAATAGAAACTTACCGTCACGTTCATGACTTGTGGTAGTAGTTTGTGTTTGTTTCGTATAATTCACAGTTTCTTTAGGTGGAATATTCGTCGATTGAACAGCAACTACACTTAATTGTGGAGTTCTTCTTTTTGTAACACATATACTACAAAATCACTCTATAATAATACCAAAATTTTAGAAATTTAATACTTATTAGGAAGACTATTCAGTTGTAGTGAACTATCAGGCGTGTGATTCAAACTATGATCAGGAGTTAGAGAATTAACACTAGATATACTCGATAATACATCTGAAACTGGGGCAACACCTAGTGAACTAAGCATTTCATCAATTTCTTTGCGATCCCCAGCACCACCCAACATTCGACTGGCTGCTTCTTCAACATCTTTCAGTTCTTTTTCTCTCCTTCGCCTGTCTTTTTCTTCTCTTAAGGCTTGTAGTTTAGCTTTCTTACGTTCTAGTTCAGCTTTTCGATCAGACATGGTGATCATTTAGAGTTCAAAGTCTTCGAAAAATCAATATCACAATAATGAATCTAAAATCAATACATAGAAATTCCAGAATTAAGACTAGCTTAATTAAAAATTAATATGGTACATTTATCGCTCTTGAGAAAATTGTTTTCGCTTTTATTATTTTGAAACAGGTGTTAAAGATTAAATTCGTAGCTGACAAATATATTTCGATTCTATCGTACCTGTGTATCAGCCTAATTAACGTTATCGTATATTAAGTATTATATTGCCGCTTTAGAGCTAGAAGCGCTCCACTTTGAGATGTATCACACGCCACTATCAAAACAACTTTTCTTCCTGAACATTGTTCATTTGGCTCATTTTTTGGTTGATGCCTTGATGACGTAATTAACCCGCATAGGTTATTCCGACTCTGATACAGATACCGTTTCTACAAATGTCAGTTGCCCACAATTGTGTCATCTACTAGTAGGTTTGAGGAACTAAATAATGATTAATAAAGCAGGTTTACAACATTCATTAAATTTAAATCCAAAAGTTAGGAGACCCAACAGATCAACTATTCGTACACCATAATACAGAATATTTGGAAACACTAATTTGATTATACACTATGTAATATTTGCTATATGCTATTGGAATATAACTAATTCTAAAGGTGTCTGAATTTCTTATTTAATTAAAAATTATTTGTAATTTAAGTTTCGTTAAAATCATTTCTACATTATAGTAAAACCGCTTTGACAAAAGAAGACTTATAAATTGGGTAATAGGTGCCATTTGTCAAACAATTTTTATGTTATTTCTATATGCTCTCATATTTTAAGCAGAATAAACTAAATTGAAAAATTATAGTGGTCAAAATTTAAAACTATATTACCGCTTTAATCGCTCATCCTTCTGCATTGTCTGTAGAATTAACTGTAGAAATGTCATGGAATCGATCTCGTTTGCTAGCGCTACAAATTACATATGAATAGATCCAAATCACTATAGTTTAAACCAAAAATGAAATATATATATTGGTCGTGATTTGGGCTAAAATTTTGCCAGAACCATTGTATGATGCTAAAAATCACTGAAAACTGTGAAGGTTTTAGGCATTGCTGTTGAACATGTTTTCTTGTTTGATGGTTTTTATCGCAACTTTTTTTTTGGTTATTTTTCAAGTCTAATCTATGTAATTGTTATTATTCTGTTTTAGTGTGTATTGCCATTATTGTTTGCATGAGAGGTCTTTGTTTATTCTTTTTATTAATAGTTCTTTTCTAAATTAATGGGACGCACTCTATTGTATTTTATTTTAGTGCACAGGGTGATTCACACATCATAGAAAGATTTTAACTTATTCTTAAAAAAGGGACGATTTATGCATACATTTTTTTTAAATAACGACTTAAAATTTAAACGGGTGTTTTAAAAATGTCTGTTCGTGTACGTGTAAAGTAAAGAGGTGACACACCACAGAAAATGTTTTTGCGAAGAACCGAGTTTATTTTTTCTGACACTTTAACCAATGAATTTGCGAATTGCGCATAAAATTCTCAACTTTGTGGAAATACTTACTTTAACTGATGTTTGAAAAGGGAGTAGAGTAATTATTTATGCAAAAAATATACTTTTTAAGAAATTAAACACTTTAAATAAATGTGGGTACTTACATATTTAAATTAAGGTAGAGTAGAATTTATTTAAGAAAAGCCTGCACGTCATCATGCGCGCACGGCTAAAACGGTGTCAGATTAGTCTATTGTTCGTTCAGAATTTCAGTAGCGTAGATAATTTGCTGTTAAATGTGAATTGACATTTGTGTCTTTGACATTCTATATTTATTTTTTACATTTTTATAGTTTTATTTCTGTTTTTTGTGTTTTATGCTTTGCTTATTTGTGTATTTGCCATGTTAATTTAAATCACCAAAAAATAAAACTAGATTTTAGAATATTTACTCTATGGGAACCCTAAAAATTATTAAATCCGCTTCGCCGCTGACTATCAAGGTTTGCGCATATGTCAAATGACGTACATGTTCTTCTTAAATAAGTTCTACTATACAAGCAGTTTTAACGAAGAAATAGTTGCAATTCTATTATAAGTATAATCAGGTAGAGTAGAATTTATTTAAGAAAAGCCTGCACGTCATCATGCGCACACGGCTAAAACGGTGTCAGATTAGTCTATTGTTCGTTCGGCATTTCAGTGGCGTAAATAATTTGTTGTTAAATGTCAATTGACGTTTGTGTCTTTGACATTCTATATTTATTTTTTACGCTTTCATAGTTTGATTTCTGTTTCTTTGTGTTTTATGCTTTGCTTATTTGTGTATTTGTCATGTTAATTTAAATCACCAACAAAATAAAACTTGATTTTAGAATATTTACTCTATGAAAACCCTAAAAATTATTAAATCTGCTTCGCCGCTGACTATCAAGGTTTGCGCATATGTCAAATGACGTACATGTTCTTCTTAAATAAGTTCTACTAAACAAGCAGTTTTAACGAAGAAATAGTTGAAATTCTATTATAAGTATACTCAGGTAGAGTAGAATTTATTTAAGAAAAGCCTGCACGTCATCATGCGCACACGGCTAAAACGGTGTCAGATTAGTCTATTGTTCGTTCGGCATTTCAGTGGCGTAGATAATTTGTTGTTAAATGTCAATTGACGTTTGTGTCTTTGACATTCTATATTTATTTTTTACGCTTTCATAGTTTTATTTCTGTTTGTTTGTGTTTTATGCTTTGCTTATTTGTGTATTTGCCATGTTAATTTAAATCACCAACAAAATAAAACTTGATTTTAGAATATTTACTCTATGGGAACCCTAAAAATTATTAAATCCGCTTCTCCACTGACTATCAAGGTTTGCGCATATGTCAAATGACGTACATGCTCTTCTTAAATAAATTCTACTATAGTACTCACTAATTTTGACAGCTTACTAAAGGCGTCTCCATTTGATTGAAGACACAATCGTGCTCTTCTACACCAGTTTTATAGAATAGTTTAATAAACATTAACATCATAGTTGCGTATTAGTCCCACAGCATCCACAAACCGCAGACGTATGTACCCCCACATTATCAACATTCGCATTAACATCGTACACTATATTTTTAAGGCACTCCACAAAACAAACAAACTATACCCTTACCTTATTAATAATATTAATTTTAAATAACCACAAAATAATAGCTGATACAGTATTACATATAATAACAATTACAAATAAGTATCAAGAATTTTCAACACGCGTCTCGGAACACAATTATTTTTGGCTGTTTCAAGGTCAACTTTGACGTTTCAGTTTAAACTCATATTTAAATTATTCGTTAAAACTGAACTATCTATAATAGTATCTTTTAATTTGAACAGTAACGGAATGTAACTGCAAAAACGCCTCTTCCACTTATATTTTATAGATTTGTACATAAAATAAAACGTATACTTTTCGCATAAATATTATAATTATTAAACATCGCCGCACCGCGCCATATAGGTTTTAAATTTCATTTTTATTTGTTTTAACTTTGCATAGAGTTATTAGAATTATATAATAAGTTTTATTAATAAGAATTATGGAAGAGAAAATTATTTGTGAGGAGTGCAAAGGTTAACATTTATAGGTCAAACATGACCCTAAAACAGCGAAAAATAATTGTGTCCCCAGATACGTGTAATTTTCAAGCACTACACTTATGCGCGCATAGTACTGTAAACGTTGCGGTTTAAGAGACACAAAATCAGGCTAATAACACGTGTTATTATAAGCAATGCCAGTGGTACAAACGCTGTAATAATACATGAGATAAATGTTGCTTTCTATTTGCCCAAAAACTAAGATAATCTAACCTAAGTTAAAATAATCTTAGTTGAAAACACGTTCTTTTTACTACTAAGGAACTTATATAAAGTTAGATTTTTTGCATTTCCCCTTACCCCAGATAAGGTGCCTATAGATCTACCTTAGATACTAACTTCCCTCCCTAAGTTTATATTGAGATTATATTTTTCGTGCTGTGTATGATATAAATTTTTATTGCACATTTATAAAAGCAACTATAACATAAAAGTTAATACCAAGTTGATTCTTAACAAGAATCAGTTGATTTTAATATTATTTTTAAACCCTTTATAGGTTAGTTAGCTAAAATGCTAAGTTGTACCTTCTAATAATCAAATGCAAATGAAATTAGATAAGGTTTGATTTTCACCTAACTTAATTTTAAGCCATTTTAACTAAGATGTAAATAGAAAGCAACAATAGAGCTACCAAACAAACGTAAGACTTGGGGGTGTATTTTTGGTGTCACTGCCTGCTAAGAAGTATACTTAAAGTAGAAAGCTTTTAATTATCAAATCGAAATATTTGTGAGGTTAGGTCATTAATATTCAACATTAATGGCATTATTGTATTTTTTAATCTTTAATAATTTTAGAAAACTTAATTAACAATGACATGACATAACACACACCATGGAATTTTAAATTTGCTTAAAAATGCTTTGTTCCCGCAGTGTACTTTGAAACAAATCGCTTTATGATTGGTTCCATATATTGTAGTTGGAAATTAGTGCACATATTTTCCGGGTCCAATGTTTGCTTGGTGTCACTGTACTTCCTTTTTATTTATTTGGCAGTTGCATGTATTGTTCTACGGAAAGCAAGAAACCACTAGTTTTGCATTCAGCCGTTGACGATCCAACGGAAACGTGTCAACGGACAGCAGGAAGTAGAAATAATTTTAGGAATGTTAGAAAAGCAGTAAACATACGCCCGAATTATGTTGGACTGTATTTATGCAAGTATCACGGGATCCATTCTTATCATAGAAAACTAATGTAAAAATTCTTGTAACGTCCTTGGTGGTGACGCTATAGTTGTTGCAAGAATACTATTTAAAACTTATTTTTATGTACATATTTACCGTTTAAGTTTTTAGCGTTAATTTTTTCAACATTGTGTAATAAAAAATTTGAACCCCATATTTCAAAAGCTTTCGCTCCTAATATTAAGTGTTTCCATGAGATGCGTAACAATTATAAATGCATATTTTTACAGCATATATAAATTTGCTATAGTTCGAGCCATTTAAAATCTGATATACGTCATAGATGTGATTAATAGGCATACCAACATAAACAAATATTTTTGACCTTTTCTATCTTCAACAAATTTCACGCGTTAAGTTGGTCAAAAATTCAATGTTGCCGACTACTTTAACAAATTTGTGTTCAATTAAAAGAAGGAAATTCATGCCTTTCGTACTAAAGGTGAGAGGGGTGAATCGATCGCTATTCGGGTATCATTTACATTCTCATCCGTGTCAGTGGACGCATCGTTAAGGGACCCGCGATCCATGATCTAGGTCCGGAGGTCGTTGCTCAGCTAGGTCTGCTTTTTTATTTATATTGCATTATTTTTAATTTTTCATCTTCTACTATACGTAGGAGGAGCAAAACGAACTTTTTTATAGCCGATGCGGTCTGGAATATCTAAATGGTCACTTTCATTTGATAAAATGTATATTGCATGTACGATTATATTATATAACCGCTAATCGTGCTTGTAGTCACAACATTTTAATATTTTAGTAGAGGAGACGTTCACCGCAGTCCCATACATAAAGTCACAAAATAGATATTTAAAGGAAATCAGATAATACCAAGCTTTTATCTACATAAAAAGTAAATGTGAATATGGATAGTTTTTATTTATCATTTTCTAACCTACCAAAAATAGGTAGAATGCTTAAATTCTGAATTTTATAACCCTCCCCAAACTGAAGTGGTTTCCATATTTCCATAATTTTGATATAATATTTAAATTATTCCATGGTTAAAATAGAAACTGTTTCAAACAAAGTTTATAATTACATAACCGAGGCATCATTCTTAATTTTAAGCACCCAACAGCCGAGATTGATATTTTTGACGTCATGAACAGGACTGCGGTAAACGTCTCCTTTTTCGTAGCGGCAATAGTGCTTCTGCATGACATCATAAATATTGATGCCGCACATCGGATTTGAAATGGATGAATTTCACTAAGAAATCGACCGCAGCGCCCACGGCAAAATGGGTAACTATCAGTGCAAACAAATGGAATTGACATTTAGAGGGTTTTCAAAACCTCATGGGCTGTTGCGCAGAACTCAGCTGTCGATTTTTAATACATCTGTCATTTATTTGTTGTTCATTATTATTGTTTTTGATTATTATTTATGAGATTTCAATCTTGATTCAACTTTAACCAGTTTTTTCAAAACTACTACAACTCAGTCTAGTTTTTTATTTGTAGCTATAATGAAGGTTTCAATCGAATTAGAAGAATAATATTTGGTTTTACAAATTATTTTGTTATTTCAGAGCTTCTAATTTTACAATGAGTAACCGCAAGAAAACAGTTCACAGTCAAGTAAGAGATATTATTTATAGTGTGTGTTATGAGAGAAGAAAAGAATGAAATGCCTGTCATTTCTCTAAATAATTTTCAAGAACGAGTAGCAACAGCAACTGGAGTTGGACTAAACACAATCGAGCGAATTATTTCAGAAGCGAAGAACAAACCGGAAGGTGGCAAATTTGTATGCCGAAGGAAGAAAATTAATAAGAGAAGTCCTAAATCTAAAGTGGGTCAATTTGAGGGTTGTCATAGTAATTTTATGATTTTTTGAATTAAATTTCTATGAAATATGCACTCTTAAAAATAATAAGAAGACAGTATTTTGGCTGCCAAGAGTTTTAAAAAATTTAGCCTGTCTATTTTTATCCACACACGCACGGAAACGTGACACACAAAAAGAACAATAAACAATACATCAAAAAGTTACAGATTCCTCATACAAACATTGTAGTTTTATAATTTATATTATGTTGATAAATTACTGGTTATGCAATCCACATAGCATAGCAGATGATTTAATTCAGAATACGCATCCGGAAATTTAATGTTTTTAGATTTTACTTATATTGTATGGTTCTTTCTTTTTATATGATACCTCTCGCTTCCTTCATTGCGCATCTCACAACCACTGAGATTTTGAAAGACCTATATTTAGAGGATTAACTTAAAAGAATAAGGGGATAAATCTCGAATATAATTTTAAAATGAAGTGTGCACATGTAAACGTAATAGTGATTCAAGATATAGACATAAAGAATATATGAAATATGTGGAGTTCATTTTATTTTCAAGGCCTCATGAAAACATTAGTAAATGTAAAAAATAAGTGCATGCTTGTGGTAGAAGTGGATTTACCTTTAACACATTTGTGGGTGGCAAAGGAGCGACTAAAGAATACCCTGAACCAATTCCGCAACACAAAGTAAGTTTTTTTACAGTTTATACTTAGGTAGTTATTTGTTTACAATGTGTTGTTTTTAGGAAACAGGGGGCATCATTCAAAAACGAAAACTACCATTTAAGGAAAGGCAGGATCCACGAAAATCTCTAAAAAAGCAGGAAGCTTTAGTAGCAATTGAGGTTACAAAGGTTTCAGCAATCGTGGACACGGCTGATGTATATGCAGCGGATAATCAAGAAGCTTCTACATCGAATATAAACAAAACCGATCTTAAAGTAAATAAATGTGTGCAAATTGTTAGTGCTCAATGTGCACGCAAACTGTTTAAAAATATAGAAGATACTAGATCAATTGAGCAGAGTCATAAACATATAGAGTTTAAAATGTCTTACGAGATTTTATCAACCTCTCCAGAAAAATTTATGTTTTTGTGGCCTTCTTTAGAAATATTCAACACTTTGTATACATTCCTGGGTCCAGATAAAATTCAATCTTTAAAAATGCAACTGATTGGAACAAAAAGTAAAAGAACAAGCAGTGCCACATTGTCTGATAAAGATAAACTTTTATTAACATATGTGCGTCTCGGAAGAGGTTTTACTTTAAAAGAGTTGGGGTACTTTTTTTAGAATATCTGCTGCAACAGCCTCTCGTATTATTTATTGTTTTATTCAGTTTATGTATCTTGAATTTAAATGGTAATAAATATTTAAAAATGAATTATACTCTACTAGTTATATGTATTTGCACTACAAATATACTATTTGATTGAATAGAATATATTTTATATTGAATTCTTCTTTTATAACCTATAACTATAGGTTAGATAATAATTAACAGACATTCGTTTATACGGATAGTTACAAATTTTTCCACGGCGCTAGCGGTGTACGTCATAATGCAATTTGTCCATTGCTTGAACTATAGGCGATTTTCGCGACATACTTGAATTGTTCAAGTGTCACCGCGAAAACGTATTGTAGTTTCCTAACCTCACTTTGAATAATTACGTGGTAAAGGTCAAGTGTTTAACATACCCAACCATAACCTGGTACAGAACAAGGTATGTTTGTTTATCTGATAGAATGATGCCATTCAATTTCCCCTCCAGTAAATTTTATCGCCAAATTCAAGTTTAACAGATACACACATAATTAAGTATGTTAGTTTATGTCGCGAAAAATCGCCTTATATCTATTCATAACAAAAATTTTCTTAGCTTTATGTTAATATGTGTGCTTGATGTGACTTACACATTATATGATTCATTATTAACTACATTTGTATAGAAGTTTGACTATTACAGTAACTGTGGTAGGAATTTACAGTTTTTTACTACAATCTTCTACAGATATTTTAAGTAATATCCCCACGCCTATACCTCTGGAGTGCGTTCATACAGAATACCTATGGGAAAGCGTACACCCGGGGTAAGGTGTATCTGGAGTGTATACGATTCGATTGATTGATGAACGGTTTGGGATTAACCGGCGAGTTTATGTGCTATTGTTTATATTCTTATAACCTTACTTTTGAATCTAGGAAAATTTTAGTGCAGGGTAAAACTTAGTAGATCGTTTAGTTGTTTATTTACTCGTAGCAGTTTGTGGCTTTTTAAAAAGTAGTATTTATAAATATTTAAATGATACAGACGAAACCCTAGTACTTGCACTCTTTTTGGTAATTTTGGTTCAAATATTACAATTTTTACGAAGATGTCAATACAGAATGCGATTGTGATGATGAGCTTGAAACTGTTTTAATGGTGACGCGATCGATACAAAGCAGTAGAAGTATGAATGCTCCGCCTCGTATTCACGATTATATTGAAAATGTGGTGTGGAACTACACCGGTGGTCAATTTCAACAGAATTTTCGCTTATCAGTAGATGCATATGAACAATTAAGCAGATGTATTGGTCCCCAGACTAATAAGACATGGAGAAATTGGAAGAAACACATCAGTGGAAAAACAGATATTGGCTGTAATTTGGTTGCTTGCTACTTCTGATTCATATCGGTAGAATTTATATTTTTGCAACAGTATGGACAACTCTAAATGAATTTATTTTAGACCTGTTGGAGAGATTTGATTTACCAAAATCCTCGCTTTGCCATGATGTTTTGTAAGGGTTGTGAATACTTTGAACAATATAGCGCCACAACTTATAGTATGACCCAGAGATGGTTTGTTAAATGTAGTCAAACAAGGATTTGAGAGAATGGGTGGCATATTAAATATAATTGGGGCAGTGGATGGTACATTCATTACAATTAAAGCTCCTGAAGAGAATCCAGAATCATATATAACTAGGAAATGCAAATATGCAATGACTTTACAAGCTGTTAGCAATGATAAGATGAAATTCATAGACTGCTTTATAGGACATCCTGATTCGATCAGTGACACCAGAATATTTAAAAATTCAGATATATACTTTTCAGTAGCACAAAATCCAGCTAGCTTTTTTCCAAACGGTAATAATTGTAAGATTTATTAGTTTATTATTTGACTTTATCGTATAGAAGAATTCATCATTGGGGATAAAGCATATCCACTTCTTACATGGTCTATTCCATCGTTTATTGATCGTGGTAATCTAACTGCAACCCAACAGCTCTTTAATAGAAAATTGTGTGCAACTAGGCAAACCATAGAACATGCTTTTGCACTACTTCTTGGACGCTTTAAATATTTAGACATGAATAACATTAAGTTTATTCCAAAAACTGTCTTGGCTTGCTGTGTATTACATAATATTTGTTTGGACTCCAAAGACATTTTAATTGAAGAATATATCCAAGGGGGGAATAATGTGGTTCACAATGACGAAGTAGATGCCTTACTTTATGAGCAGCACCTCGAAGGAACTTTTAAACGAATACAAATTTGTAGATTGTTATAAAGTAATAGTTATACATTTTATAACTTTAAATAATAGATCATTCTTGTATGTACCTAATAAATATATATATGTATTATTGTGCTATTCATACAATTAGTTTATATGATTTAAATGCGATCAACTATACGCATATTTATGAGTTCTATATATTCTGATTTTATAAAATGAATAAAGCAACTACAAATTTATTGTTAATAACATGTCCGTATGGTTGATACAGAATTAACAAGTGCTTAGAATACTAATATGTAATTGAACTTAAGTTTACTTTATAATCTAAGATATTATTGCAAAAATGTACGGTACAGTATTCAGTTAACAAAATTGACGTTACTTTCTATTTGCCAGAAGATTAATAATACTGTCCAATTTTTGAGCAAACATTGTTAAAGCTTCCTGCCGAGCCTGTAAACCTTCTTGGTAGCATCTCTCTGCATTCTCTTCTTTATTTTCAGTCTGCATTTCTTTGTGTTTGGACCAACCTCGTTTTCATGTTCAAGCACATCATCACTGACATCTTGGTTTTCTTTATCTGAAATTTAATACACAATTAGTATGCACTACCAACAAACACAATTATTTGAATACCATTTCGGTTTATTAAGTTTGATGCTAAAGCAATCAGGTTAACATTGTGAAATTTTCCTAAGAATTCGTCCATTATTTCAAAATATTTGAAGTGAATTGTTTTCGCTCCGCTTGCTCGAGTACTCATGTTGTCCTTTTTTTAGTATATTTTGATTTTAGGTATTTATATTTGTCTTTACACTGTGTAGCAGTAAAATTAATCCGGGTATTGGCCATTTCATTGGGAATTTTCTGCCAAACGTTATCATTCCTAATTGTGGTAGATTAAAACTGCATTTGATGGCTTTTTACATTTGCTATCAGGGCGATAATGTCTCTATTTGTCCAAGCTCTTGTCGACTGAGAAGGGGTAGAATTACTACCACCTGAGGTAAGAATATGTTTTTAATATCTTCTGTTAAGGAAGCGATAATAATTTGGTCATCTAATTACAATAAGAAATGTGGTTAATACAATTGCATTTCAATACAAGTGAGTACTAGTAACCCCATTTTCTCTATAAGTATATTTGGTTATTAATTACCGCTGTACCGTCAATTTCCACAACCTTGTAATTTACTGGATCCAAAGTTAAAACATCGTCGCTATCATCAAGTTCCATTTTCTAATAATTATAGATTAGTAAAATCACTTGGCAAACATGTTGTCTTACGAGCGTCTCGCAGCAGTAATTCCGTGGCTGCAATGATAGGTTAGGTTACTGTTAGAAAAAAATATTATTAAAATCACAAATCACTTAACACGCATATCAGAACAGTTGTTGCTAAAACTATTGCAGACTGTTCTAATATGCGTGTTAAGTGTTTTGTGTTTTTTAATAATATCATCTATTTCTAACAGTAACCTAAGGCGTCATTGCAGCCACGGCATTACTGCCGTGAAACGCTTTCGTATGTCTTAACCGAAAAATTGTCAAATAAACGTAAACAGTGCATTGCGCATGTCGGGCGAAATTTATACGAGCTATAGACCGGGGTAAATAGGGCGCGCTCGGAGTGCGCCTTCCTAGCAATTTATGAACGTCTTAGAATACATAATTAGAGCGTAAAATGTTATTTATGAACGCTTTAACAGCACTCCGGTATAACACCCGCCCGAGTGGACGATATATATGAACGTGCCCCAGACTGGGTTAAATATGGCGCGCTAGGAGTGCGCCTTCCCAGCAATTTATGCATGTTTTAGAATACATAACTAGAACGTAAAATGGTTATGAACGCTTCAACAGCGCCCCGGTATAACACTCACCCGAGTGGGTGTTATTTATGAACGCGCCCTTGAAGTCACAGAATATTTGGTGTTATTTCGAAAGACTATTCATTAAATTTATTAAAAAAAAACCGATTCAAATTTACAACTTTTATAGAAAAGTTCTTCCCATAACCACGAGATGGTGAAACATCTCTTATTTGGGTGTTACTATACGAGCGCCTCACGGCAGTAATGCCGTGGCTGCAATGATAGGTTAGGTTACTGTTAGAAATAGATATTATTATTAAAAAACACAAATTAGATATTATTATTAAACAAGTTGAAAATGCAAGGCATTGTCGCAACGAACTTCCAAATGTAGACTTACTTTAAAACAATTTAAAGAAATTAAAATTATTATGTTGTAATAATTATAAGTATTCAGATAAAATACAAAAATTTATAAACAACAAAAGAGACATTTTAATATATTTTATTTTATTGAATAAATATTTTAAAAGCTATATATTAGTTCTCATCAATAAGATACGATTTTTTTTTTTTTAAATGAATCTAATTATTTTCGGCAATCAAAATTTAAGTTTAAACAATGTCTATAATATTGGAATAATTGGCATGAAATGCCATAAATTGTTCAAATATGTGTCGCATATTGATTTTAAACTTATTAAAAATTTTAATTATTCCTGTAGATTTTCCCGCGGGCTCGGCGTCCCCGTGGCCCGATTTTAACTGACATCAAATCGATTGATGTATCACACATTGATGTCCGACCATTAGAAAGGCCTCGGACGGACAGACGGACAGACAGACGGACGACAAATCGATTTCATAAACGAACGAAGTTCGTTGAAAACACAAATCACTTACCACGCATATATAGTTGAAATCAAATGAAGTCAAGCATGACTCGTCGTTGCGCATATGAATAAAACACAGTCACAATATTGTTATGCTGCTCTATTACCTGGCTCTCCCCCAACTAAAAAAGATAGCTAGAAAAATATTCGTCGGCTGTATAATTCAATGCAACCACTCTAAACGTATGTCCATAAAGTATTTCCGTTTGTAATTAATTGTCAAACATTTTTAAGGTTAGGTTACAATTTGTGCTTTGTTATTTAACTTGCGATTTTCTACTTTTCTTTTAAAGATAATTTTGATATACAACAAACTCGTTTACAGAAAACTTGTTTGCTTTCAAAAGTTAAAAAAGGATACAATCATTACATCATTACCACCAACGTGACAATTTAAATCGGCCAAGTGTGTTGGCTACCACAAGGAAAGGAATACGTTAGGGCTTTCAGTAAACTGAAAGTGTTTTCGCTATTCCAATTATATTGATATTGTAAATCGGCAAGTCCTAGAACCCCTAAATTATTAGCTCTGTACGTACTCAAAAACAAAATTTCTTCAACCAGGCAAACTACATAATGGAATTTTATTTGAGATATTTTGAACACACACGCTCGCTGTTTTAATATTGCAATAAATTTAACAGTTTGATTCTTGCATACTCTTCAATAAACCTTTGCATTGCTTTGTTTATAATCTAAATATAATTGTTCACCGAACAAAATATCCAATTGGGTAATTAAATAGAAACCTAACATAACCGTCATAACCTATAACTTGTTCATGGACCGACTGAAATGTAGAGATGAGTCGCTCTTTCAATAATATTTTTTAATCCAGGTATCACGAGTCACTTTAAAGCGCGTTCGTTTAATGTATTTAACGTGTTTTTTAGTCGTTGCTATTTTTTCCACCTCTAATAAAGTTTAACCGACGACTGTATAAAGTTAAGAAATACGTTGTACTACCATTAGTTCTTACAGTTTTGAATAATGAGTCATGTTTGACTTTATTTGATTTCAACTATAAGAACAGTCTGCAATAGTTTTAGCAACAACTACATAATTCTATAATACTGTGATGAATAGTATGTAGTTCATAATTTTGACGCTAGGATCACATGAGGGTCAATTTTCTATTGCGTCTTATAGAGTATTAGTATTGCAATCGTATTTTTATAGAATTGTGATGTCTAATTACACTAAGATCATCGTATTTGGTACTTTATGGTTGTGATAGTCAATAGTATGTAGAACTCGTTGCGTATAACTTATCCATAGATATAAAATATAAAGTGTTGTTTTGTCGCTGGGTGCAAATCCGGATATAAAACATTTAAACACATAGAAAGAAGTATTTATTCTGCTTCCAAGGTATTTTTGGTATGTTAGTGGTACTAACTAGTTTATTTTTCAAATTCTCACAAATTAAGACTTCCCACATTTAAATAATTTTAAAAAGTCTATTAAAATTTTCTAATTTTTATAGTATAATTATACTTAACTACATAAATTAACAACTTTAAATTGAACTACTGAAGACTAGCGTTACCAGAAATAAATAGTACATTATTTCTCCAGATGAACGACATCCCCTGTTATTGTTTTATAGTTGTTTGTATTTGTATCATAAAATGCTTTAAAAGTGCTTTAATAAATATTAATGTGTGGTTACATATTACCCAGCATGTTTTTTTGATTCTTTAATAATTTGAAATTCATATAGGAATATGGTAGTATTAAATTGGTAATTGTTAAGAATTTGTGTATGTTTCAACTTCTAATGACTAGAATTTTGAAGAAAAATCGGAATTTATGATTATATATACCAAAAATGACGAATTAGCCATAAGACTGCATGTAAAAATCGCCTTCGTGTAACCCTAGCGGCAAATAGTGAACTAGGAATACAGTGAGAAAATGTGCACAGGCTCTGGACGTGATTACTTTTTTAAGTATAGGTTACTATACTGTGGTAGAGACGAGCGTTTTGAGCCACAGTTGATCTTGGCTGCCGTCAAGGTCATAGCTTCTTTGTTGTCATTAAGTTGTCATTTGCCTTGGACGCAAAAAAATTTTTCCTAATCATCCAACCTAGTCTTTACGTTCGAACGAGTCCTGCGATAAGCTTTTTGATGTTAGGTTACTGTTAGAAATAGATATTATTATTAAAAAACATAAATCACTTAACACAAATATCAGAACAGTCTTGTTTTTTTTTTGTTGCTAAAACTATTGCAGACTGTTTTGATATGCGTGTTAAGTAATTTGTGTTTTTTAATAATAATATATATTTCTAACAGTAACCTAACCGAGGACTCGTTCGAACGTAAACACTCGGGAGGATGGTTAAGAAAAAAATTACTGCTGCGATAGGTTTATGTATGAGAGGTTATATTCACAAATGTTATGTGTGTTGGTGGTTTTAATTTAATAATTCTAATTCTGTAAATGAACATTATAGAAAAAAATTAACTACTTATTGCATTAGTAGTGTATCTCACAGAAAGGAGAATAAATCAATAAATCGAATTTTGGAAACTGCTTGTGAGGATAATAATCTCAGCAAAATAGTGCATCTCGAATACTGACACCAAATGGGCAATAATATCACTATAGCAAATTGGAAAACTGCAAGTATGTAAACGATGTCACTGTGGACATTATTGCGAGGACTGTTGTGAAAATGGCTGAAAACATTTGTTGTTTTACAAGAACATGGAACGAAAATAAGGCAGAATTGTCAGAAGTTTGATTCTGCACGCACACATATAAGGATTATACCAAACATGCTTACAATCCTGTCGTTTAATGCTATTTTGTGAATTTCAATGTGTATTTGTTTTTAAGATGGTTCAAGAGAATAGTACATTTTGTTGTCATGTTACATATACTGTAGGTAGTGTTTGTCTAAATAAATACTTATTATACTTTGCATTATTTCACAGTTAGATCTATCATATGCAATAGTGGACTGGGGTCACTCCCCATGTGCAAAGCATTTTTATTACAGAGAAAAGTTGTACAAATAATATCCAATTTGGGAATAGGAAAAATTGTAAAGAGATTTTTCAAAACGTAAGATAATTTACTTTGACATTATATGTATATTTAATTGTTTGATTTATTTAGACAAAAGCTTTGATAATTATATAAATAATCGGAACTACAAAATAATACATAAACAAAAACTACATACAAGGCACTACACTAGACTAAGTAGAATCAAATATTCAATCAACTGCTATGCGGTAAAATTACTCAATTTATTTATATTTGTAGGGTTAACAACATTAATTATAAATTACACAATAAATTATGTACAGACAACTATTATCGATTGGATAATTCTTGGGGGTATATAAACAAACATTTATTAGTAACTGAAGGTTAATAAGTCATTTATACATAATATATTTGGTAAAGTCCTCACAAGTGTAATTTCAATTGCTGCTAGTGCCATCAAGGTTTTGATGTTTAATCTTCACCGTGTAAACAAGTTTCACAATTGTCAACTAAAAACTATGATGACAGCGGCAGCCAAAATCAGATGTGCCGCGAGACGCTCGTGTGGCAAAGGGGTCCATAGACTGCATGTAAAAATCGCCCTCATGTAACCCTAGCGGCAAACCGTGAACTAGGAGTACAGTGAGAGAATGTGCACAGGTTTCTGGCCGTGTTGATTGTCTTAAGAAGAGGGGTCCAAAGATGTTACGAAATTTGCATCTAATGTCTATATATGGATATCGCTTCTACCCAGTATATGCTTTATGAAAGTTTTTCCCTGATCAAGACTATTCATCATAATTGCGAACGAAACGTTTAAAGATTCAGAGAATTTCATTGGTTTAGAAATTTTGTTCTAAATAATAGATTTATTTATTGTAGGTAGATCAAAAGTAAATGTAGTTTGTAGTCATATTGCATTATCGGAAGTGATAAAGTAATCGTCACCTTATCAATAAATAAACAGAAGTTCTTTTAAATACTTGATGCAAATTAAATACAAGCGACAATTAGTGAAGTAAGCAGCGAAAGTGGATGTTATGTGGCAACGAATTGGTGTTTCGGGTGCAATGTCTTATACTAATTTATTACAAAATCGTCTAATCAGCATTTTAGCTACAAATTCTTCAATTTCCAGAGGTATAGAAACTTTTACTTTAAAATATTGTTATATATTTAAGTACATCAATCAGGGTTGTTGCATGTAGCATAACATAACCTTTTTTCACGAGATGTGGTGAACTAATACTCAACGTTACTTTAGACAGCTTGTCGGATTCTGATTTATATCAAACTAAATGTCAAATACCAATTGTATAAGTGTTGAAGTATATAAACGCGATGCTTGCTGCAGCGGCACAGAATTTTTTTTTGGTTCTATTTGTTTTATTTTAAGCTGCATTAAAAATATTCCAGCGAAAATTGTATTCTTGCTAACTAAACGACCAAAGTTCAAAATTGAAATTTTCAATTTTACTAATTTTTTAATTGCTTGTTGCTTTAACTGTTACTTGTTCAAATAATGTAAAGCTTAAAGAATTGAAAGTAATGTAATGTAAATGCAAAATCACATTAATTACAGTCAATCCAGTTGGAGTTACGATTGTACTACAGAGGATTGATTACATTTCCAACTATTTATCAATATTTCTGATATCATCTACGTATAAAAGTGTAGAGCAAGGCCCTCCTTTTTTCTAGTTCATAGCAGGCATCGAATAATTAAAGTAAGTGAAATAGACTTCTATATAAATTAGAGCCACGTGTAGAAGTTATATGCCACTTAATTATATGTCAGCGGTTTCCTACTTTAATTGAATGCAAAAATTCTTTTAAAATGTTACACATAATTTTGAAACCCTTACACAGTGTATGTTACACAATAGTTCATCTATAAAACAAAAATCTGCAACTACAAACAAAAATCAAATATAATTAAAAAAGAAAAATACGGAAAATTACAGCAGATCATTGTTTAATGTGAATCCCAAATCGTTGATAACTGAATATTTAGTTTTAATTGCTGTGTAAAGAAAAAATCCACTCACATAAATATGTGGCATAAAAAGGTAACAAAAATTGAACTGTCTTCTTTGATAAAATCAGATATTCCATTTGTATGTCATGATCACACCAAAAGTTGTGTAGTGGAATTTGTTTAAATTTGTATTACTATTTAATGTCCAATGTTAAATCAATAAAATTTTCATGCCCCAAATGTGAAAACTCATTTGGTTTTGTGTTAACATAAGGATTGTAAACCCAATAATTATTATCGTTCCGTATTTTTGGGAAATATTGCTTGAATGTCTCATTCATCATCATAATCATTAGGTCTTCAGTCCTAGAACTGGTTGGATGCATACCCTCATTGTTTCCTAATCTGAACCAACCTACACATTTCCCTGAAAGTCTGATCTCGGTCTACCTCTACCTCTCTTTTCCTACCTCTGCTTGTAATATATCCCATACTATTCCCCAGAAATGCCTTAGAACGTATCTTGTCCTTCTATTTATCCTATTTTTTCGTTTTCCACAAATATCTTTATTCCTCTACTATTTCTACAACCTATTTGTTATTAACTTTGTCCATGCTAGCTTCCTCATACATCTGAAGCACAACATATCAGTAGACTTCTATCTCTTTCTGGCTGCTTTTCCTACTGCCCCTATATCATAGATGTACTGTACTGCTGTGCTCCACACTATGCTTTGAACAGTTTTCTTCTTGTATCTATGTTCGTTGTCTTTGAATATAGCTGCTGTTCTTTTTTGTTTGATGCAGTTGGGTCACCTTGTATTGTTTTACAGTTATATATCCTATTTCCTCGGCATGTGAAGGGGGGTAAGTAGCCTTGGGCTGCCAAGTTCCTCCAGCACTTGAATCTTTGTCGAATTAATAGTTTTTCCAATTTATCCTTTCGCACAATCAACATTAGTTGAAAATATTTCACAACCAACACCTGTAGTTGTTTATAATAATCATCAGATTTAAGAGCACTTATTTTTTCGTCATTGGGTTTTACGTCTTGAAACTGGTTGACTTGTGCCTCAGCTTATTTATGCTCTAAGCTAGCCTACACAGTTCCCTGCACTTCTCACAACAGCCTATATACATTACATTTGATTTTCCAATGCTCCACCCGAAGGTACTACATTGGCCAGGAAGCGAGTTTTTTTTTTTACCTGGAAAATTTGGAATTTTGCCGAACCCTTGCTGTTCCAAGCAAGGTAGGGATCTTTAACGTGCGTGACAACACTCACACAGGGACCTCCATTTACCTCTCATCCGAACGAGGGTGTATTTTGTGAAAATGCTCGCCTAACATTTTCAAGCGGACCGTGTCGGGATTCGAACCCGGGACCTTGGGCGTAGTAGTCACACACATACCACTACGCCACGGAGCCGCCTACAGCCTATATACAGCTCGATTCCCTTCTATTGTTCTCTAATTATATGCCTTATTTCACCAAGATTCAGTGGTATGTGAAGGGGGGGGGGGATCCGTGGCGTAGTGGTATGTGTGTGAATACTACGCCAAAGTCCCGGGTTCAAATCCCAACATGGTCCGCTTGAAAAATGTTAAGCGAGCATTTTTCACAAAAATACACCCTCGTTCGGATGAGAGGTAAAATGGAGGTCCCATGTGTGAGTGTTGTTACGCACGTTAAAGATCTCTACCTTGCTTGGAACAGCAAGGGTTCGGCAAAATTCCAAATTTTCCAGGTAAAAAAAAACTCGCTTCCTGGCCAATGTAGTACCTTCGGGTGGAGCATTGGAAAATCACATTTACGGTATGTGAAAGGGGTTAAGCAGCCTGTGGCTGCCAAGCATCCCCCAACACTTAGACATTTGCTGTATTAATAGTTTTCCAGTAAATCCTTTCGCACAATTAACAGTAGTTGAGAGTATTGCAAAACCAATATCTGTAGTTGTTTATAATAATCACCATGTTTAAGTACAGTTATTATTTTTGTCATTAGTTTTTCCATCTTGCGACTGGTTGATCTCTATTCTGAGCTAGCCTACACATTTCCCTGAAATTCTCACAGCCTACATCTTTCACTATCTGTATGCAGTAGTCTAACCTAGGACTACTTCTACTTCTCTTTTTCCTATCTCAATTGCATGGTAATTTTGATAACTCTACAGATGTTAAAAACAATGTTATGGCCTTATCTGAAATAAAGGCAAACGTTATCAAGGAAATGCACATGCCATTGAACTCTATAAATGATGATAAAGGCAAATCACTTTAAGAAAAACCTACCGTCGTCCTCCACACAAGGTTTGGGAAAGTTAATTACATGTAATTAAGAATTGCGATATTCAGGTTTTAGTGGAGTGGAATTTTGTATAATCAACCAATCAGAAATTACCATGCGTCTGCCGAGACTTGCATTGTAGAACACACCTCAAGCAACAAGAGTTGTTTTCTGTTATTTTGCAATTTACATCAGCTGTTTTTATCCTTTGTATATTATTTCATTTCCTACTATAAAATAGTTCTTTTTAGAACTAAATTATTCGTTTTGTGCAGGAGTTTTTATAATACTGCATCCGAGGCAGAAACTGATTATGAAGAATTCAAAGCTTGTTATTTCTCTGCTGTGTCAGATGTAGAGAACTTAATAAGAAAATTAACTGGTGGCTCGCGCGTCGGGTCACCTAAAGGCTCAGGTCGGGAGATGGAGTTCTAGGACCAATAAACCAATTCACCTTCAAAAGGGTCGTCTGAGTTCAATCTGCCAAAAATTAACATTCCAATCTTTGAAGGGAATACTCTAGAGAATTGGGCCGAATTGAAAAGTATTTTCTTATAGTTTGATCAAACACAATTCAAGTCTAAACAACATTCAAAAGCGCCATTATTTGAAAGCTGTCTTAAAGGATCTGCAGGGGAGGTTATCAAGTCTTTTCTCTGGTGAAAATTTTCATATCGCATTTCAAACATTAATTTCGAGATATGATCAACCCAAGTTGTTGATGGTTTTATCACAGCATTTGGTGCTGAATGACCTCATGTGACCCCGGTATTTTGTTGATGCCATTTTGGGTTGTGACGGCTTTTGTTGAGTCGATGTTCATGTCGAGATCTAAGCCTTAATGCAAAACTAAAAATACGTCTGAAAGTGAGGTCAAAAGAGTACTCAAAGTTAATTCAAGGAAAAATACTAGAGATCAAAAGTGGATAATTCTGGCTAATAAATAAAGCGGATACAACAAGGGATGCAGACCACAGACACTATGAGGGAACTGCAGTGACCATTCCAGGTTAGCGATTTTTAAACATTTTATTATTTAAAGACTGTTTCAAATTTAATATTTGTTATACATTATGTATTTGTAAGAGTCATCAAAAAGGTCATTTGAAAATATGAAAAGCATCTTAGAGCGTTGGAAGATACTTGAGAGTAATTAAAAGATATTTTTGCTGGCTTTCAGGAAAGCATAAATTTGGTAAATGTAAATATCCTATACAGGGGAAAATTTTTGAGGTTACACAACATTGTACATATTATCAATTAAAATATTGTGCGATTTTGAACTGCTTTATTTGAATAAGATTTATTAGGAAGTAGAGTATTCAGTGAGCTAGTCGTGGTAAACAAACAAATAAAATATAACATACAAACTTAGGGCTTAAGGAAAGTAAAGTAAATATCATATCAAATAAAAATTTATATCAAATAAAGATATCACAGCAATAAAAATGACACACCCATCGTAGGGGCTTAATAAGGCATTTCATATCAATGAAAATAACGCCCAATCGTAAGGGCATTTCATAGCAATAAAAAGGACACGCACCAATCGTGGGGCATAATAAGGGCAATTCCTAGCAATCGCCCAATCGTGGAGCATTCAATGTCGTCAGCACATCTTAAGTCTAAAGAGAATATTTTATAACTACCAGATACTAAAATATAGTCCATAAAATCTTGCTTTCTAATTAGTATTCCACAAATGTAAATCACACTATGTACAAATTTTAAAAATGAGAATGTATAATTATTAATAATTCTTACCTCGAAATTAAATGTAGCTGGTCAGTTATGATCAATAAATGTCTTTATAAATACGTTTCCTAAGTGAGAGAAACTAATGGTAATAATGTAGTTTGACCTAGCGCACTTGATGATAACTAGCTGTACCCTTAACCTGAAGTAACCTTGTTTATGCCTAGTGGTTTGTTGTCCCGGTATAGATTGAAATTATGAATGAATTTAAATTATCTGTAAACCCCAGTATAGTTTAAGTGAGATAAACTAACGTAACATTCAATTCTTCTTTATGTACAAAATATTTCTAGCTTATTGTTGGTTTTATTTTATATTTTACCATTAAGGAAGATAGGAAAACTCTTGCATCTTCTTCCCAACGAGTACAGAGCATCGAATCCGTTAGAAATTAGTATCGAATCTGCCAACTTGCTTAAACTTAGGGATGGACATGTGGTATCCGTGTTTTACTGACTATTAACTGTAGTAAAGTTAACGCCATTTACTAGTTTCTAAAATGGGTTTAGTAAAAGTTATGCAAATATGTGAAATTAAATACAGAAATCTGGCAAAGTGTTTGCATTATCATGGTTTCCATTAAACTTATGGGCGGTGATGGCAAGCCATCGCTTTTGGTGTAGAGGTCTAAATGAAAAAAAAGGCAAAGCTGTGCTTTGCGATCACGTATATACTTACATCCCTTTTCCATTTGGTTTTAATTGTAGTAACGAGACAGTTTTCATCTCTTGTTTATGGTAGAGCATGCGAATTTTTTTACCTATTTAACGTAAAATTCGTAACAGGTAAGTACAATTTATTCAACTCTGCAGTTGACATCGTCTGTATTGCCTACACTAGAGAAGTGTTCCAAACATGCGGGAAGGATACAGAATATTGAAATAAGGTCTAAAATTGTATAAACAATACTATTATCTATATATAGCTCAGTAAGAACAACACGAGTTAGTTATACTGCAGCCTTGAACTTTCGATATGGTTTATATCTGCAGATAACGTAGTGGTAAACTGATATAAATTAGTAAATCAGGAATTAATCACTTTATACATTAAGACGTATGTAAATTAAACTAGTTGTGAATGGAAATTGTAAATAGCAACTTGGTTAAAGGTAACGTTGTAGATATACTTTTGTATCTGAAGAAAGGAGTTAATTAAACCTTAAGTGTGAATTTTCTAACATTTGTGTTTAGATTACAACCACTAAATTATTTTGAGCCTCAGCTTATTATCCATATCGTTTTAACCTATTCACATTTATTTTATATCATAGTCTTAAACTTTGTTGAAGGTTTCAAAGTTATTTCCTAAAGAATTTTTTCTCTATCAGAATTAATACATGTACCAAAATATAAATGTATTTTGCTTGAAATTTATGTGTTAGAATACCTCATTTTTCTGAAACTACAGAACTACCAAATTGTATACAATTTTACTATCCATTAAATTATATTTATAGTTGCTAGAGTTGTATCACTATTATTTGTTTTAGGCACTTGGAAAAATATTACCTCTGCTGTACTATTAAGAAGCTTTTCTTCTATGTCGCACATTAAAGAGATTGATTATCAAGGTGTAAAAGCATTAGAGGATGATAAAAATGTTCTTCTTATTGATGTTAGAGAACAATCAGAATTATTAGAGACAGGGGTAATACCTGGTAGCATCAACATTCCCTGTAAGTATACCAGCACGCGAAATATTAAAAAAAAAAATAAATGCACTACTACTTTAGAATTTATATATGCCAATATTTACAAGCTAATTTATAGAGCTAAACTTTATTAAATTTTGTATCACTTTCAAGTAATCAGTAGAATTTTTGTATAAAATATTGGAAAGAAAATTATTCACGAAGAGTTCAAATTCTAAAAAGAACCAAGACAATGAATAAGGCAACATCTTAACTTTCGAACAGAGTCTACAGCAATACATAAACAACTAAATGTCTACTTATTTCGCGATATTCAGTGTACAATATTTATTTGCAATAATGTATATATGCAGTTTCTCTATAGATTTATTTCCATGCAAATTTGAACACTTCTAATAATCACATACACAACTTACTAAGTTTTGATATTCTGCTGCCGCTCGTTTTTATGTTGTTGGTCAATAACATTGTATATTTGTGGATGTTTTACTTCTTTCCAGAATGCCCTACGTTTAATGCGGCATGGCAGGGATCAGAACTTGAATAAAAAGTGTACGGCCTCTCACCATGGAAAATTCAATGCATATTGCATTTTTTCATTTACACTCTCCTTAATCTGTTTTATTCCAGAACAGTTGTAGATATTGACAGCAAGCTTTGGAATCACTCCAATATCGGCAATCGTTGCAATTTCTGCAATAGCCATAGTGATGATGTAATCTTAACTGTCATATTGTGAAAGAAGCATTATCAGATTACCAACAGCAAACCTCATATGAACTCTTGTCTCAAAATAATACCTTTAAGCAAATATGTGGTCTAATGCCCTTTAATCATAAATGGAGTGCGCCTGAAATTTGAAAAAGATCCTCAGAGGCGCATGTTTTATAATATGAGGCAAAGAAAATTGATAACTGAAAAACGACAGTTCTGAAATAATGGCAGAATATTTACTCTGATTTTTTTTCTGACATATATTCCAGATGGACTTTGGGGAAACCTTAAGAAAGCAATGGGCTACAACTAAATAGCATCGTATAGGCCATAAATTTACAAAATGGCACTATTCATATTTTTTAACTATTCAACAGATATTGCAATACAAAGGTTCATCAACCCGTTACAAGTTACAGGTTACAACATGAATAGATTATGAGGTGTTTAAAGTGGAAAGTCAATATGGGTTTGTGAAAAGTGTATCTACCATAGACGCGTTGAAATACCTAGTTATGGGTATAAATAAAGGGCATGATGCTATGGACACTTCAGCAGCATTTGCAGGCAGCTAACATCTGACCATAATTGGCAAGTGAAAGTACAGAGAATATTTTTGTTTAAAATTATGTGTGGTTAAGAGATTTTTATCACGTTTAATTTCAATCGGACCACCAAGTTCTTAATAATCATTTTGTCAAAGTTATACTTAGAGAATAACAATTGCCAAATTTTGAAGAAAAATGAGAACAGAAAGGGAAGTATTTGATGCCTCATGCAAAGATCTGTATGGAATTCATTAAATAAGAGTTTGTTAATTGAACTTGCTCTTGAAAAAGATCAAGTAGATGTGTTTTGTAAAAGCACGGACGACTTGAAGAAGTGTATCATGGTAAAAATGAAATCTGTTGGATAGCTCTCGTCAAATTTCTAAACATTATAATAACAATTTTGATCATGACAGATATACTTCCTATTGCTCTAGTTTTACAATAAACATAAATCACATTTCGTATTTATGGTTGTATTATATTTAATTTAGGTTTAGTTGGAGAGTAAGTGACTAACGTATTTTGATAGGGACGAAGTTTCATGGAAGAACGCTCTATATGGAATATGAACAATTTATAATTTTGTTTTATTTTAGTTTGAAGCACAAATAATTACTGTCAAACGTATCAGTTCCTTTCAGAAAATCCTCTAATACTTGTAAGCAGAACACGAGATTGTTTACTCAGTAGTCTTGCGATAGGTGGTATAACGACCTTAAATGGCCAGCATTTTTTAGACATTGCATTTTGTAATCGCATAATGATAGGAAGATTGCTGTATTTTTGCATTTATTATAAAAGATATTTGATGCAGTGTTTTGACAATTATTAGGAAACGCCAATGCAAAAGTGTGCCTTATGAACAGGTATTCTTTCATGGCCAAAGTTGGAAGAGACTGGCTGAGTGGATAACAGAGAATCATTAGAAGGGCTTGATAATAAGTAGAAATAACATTCGTTTATTTGCTTTAAAGTGTGATAAAATAATTTAGCAGATAGTGAAAATTTTAAAGCCACATTAAAATGGCACAATCATTTTATAAATAGAAAAAATTTGGCACTGCAATAAAAACAAAGATTTTGCAATAGTTTGCTGCAAATTTGGAGGAGAAGATTTTAATTTCCAAAAATTTATTATGGACAAAAGAAAGAGGCATAATTATCAAGTTTCACATATATGAAATATGGATGAAACTGTTGACTTAAGAGAAAATAAATCGATTTTTATCAAATCAACTAGGCACATATGGTACGGAAATTCCACCTATAATAATTTTTAAAAGTAAGACTACCAAAATTAAAATTTCTTTAGGACTGCTTTGTTCATATAGATGAAAAAGGCTGGATAGATGAAGCAGGTGCAAATTTATGGATTAAGAATACTTGGAACAAACGTCTAGGAACTCTTAGAAAGCAAAAAAGTCTTTTAGTTTGAGATATGTTCAGATCCTATATAACGGATAAAATAAAGAAAGAGCTGATAGATTTTAATACTGACATGACAGTAATACCAGAAAGCAAATTTGAGAAGATTTTGAAACAAGTGAATGTTGAATGGACAAAAATCATTTACCAAAAGGTAGGTGAATCCATCATGTTTCACTCGAAACAATGTGTTAATGGGTGGTTCAATCCTGGGAAGAAATAAATTCAGATATAGTAATCAAGTCCTTTAAAAACTGTTCTATCTCAAACAATCTGAATGGTACCAAAGATAATCCTCTAGAATGCCATAGAAAAAGATACTGTTGATACAATGATGTGCCAGAACATTTTGAAGAAAAAGATTATGATGAACTTTTTTCATGTCGTCTGATGAGAAATTGTAAATACATATTTTGATTAATAATTGTAAATAAAGTAGTGTGCAATAAATATACATATTCCATAAATACATTCTTATTAATGTGTTATCTTGCTTTAAATTTTGTTTCTGTTTAATATACATTGGTTCCTGGTATATAAGCCACTCCTTCACCTTTTCATTAAAAAACTTGGTCTGAAAAGTGTGGTTTATATGCCATAATATATGGTGTGTGTGAAGCAAGTACATAAACTAGAGAACTTGAAAATTGAAATGGATAGGTTAGCATTAGACATAGTAAGGATTAGCAAAGCTCGGTGGCCAGAGGCAGGGAATTTTTGGAGCAGAGACTTTTAGGGTAATTCATACAGGATCAGAAGAAGGAAATTCGGATGTGGGTATAGTTTTGTGAAAAAAGATAGAACACTGTGTAGAAAACTACTTACAAAAGAATGAAAGCCTACTTATGGTTAGATTTGAGTTTAAACCAGTAAATATAGTAATAATACAGGTGCATATGCCGACCTCTAGCTACAGTGAGGAAGAGGTAGAAGCTCTCTACAAAGATACCGAAGACATACTAAGTTGCATAAAAGGACATGTAAATTTAATAAATAGGTCGGTCGAATTCTGCGACAAAAACAATTTTACCATCACAAACACATTATTTCAACATCATGCCAGAAGACGATACACGTGAAAGATGCCAGGAGATATAGGAAGATATCAAATAGATTACATTTTTGTTAGACAACGGTGTAGGAATCAAGTAAAAGATTTTAGAAGCTACCCAGAAGCAGATATAGACACTGATCACAATGTCGTAATTATGTAGGCCGCACTTAAATTTAAAATTTTTTTAAAAAGTAACGAAAAAATGCACTTTCATTTTGATAACTAAAAGATAAAGATGTCTAGGAAAGATTTGAGAACAAGTCAAATCAATTACTGAAAGACATTTAGAAAATTTATGATACAAAGGAAGTAGAAACAGAATGGAATAACATTAAAACCAGCTTAAACATGGCGGCCAGAAATATTCCAGGATATACACAGAAAGAAAATAAGAAACCATGGATAACAAAGGATATCCTGAATTTAGTAGAAGAAAGACGGAAATACAAATACAGACCAGATGAAGTAGGGAAACAGAGATACAAAGCCATAAAATGGGAAATTATTCGCAAATGCAGGAAGGCTAAAAATAATGGACTGATGAAAAGTGCAAAGAGGTACAAACTAGGATGGAAATAGGAAAAACAGATGAAGCATTCAAACTATTAGAATGAATTTTAGCAATATAAACCCTGTAGCAAAAAATATAAGGGACACGGAAAGAGATCATTATAGAAAACGTAGAGAAAGTGGTTAGAGGGCAAGAAAATATAAGGAATTTATATGCAGGACGGGAACTAGTAGCACTAGAACAGGAATCAGACATTAAAAAGAATGGCTTGGGATATCCTATACCTAGAGATGAGTTTGAATTAACATTAAAGGGTTTGAAAAATGGTAAGGCACCGGGGATAGATGAGGTGCAAGTAGAAACTCTAGAAGCCGCTGAACAAGCAGTAATAGAACGTTTCTTCCAGCTTGTAAGCTATATGTATAAGACAGGCGAGATACCCAAAGATATCAAACGTAACATGATAGTCACTATACCAGAAAAGAGGCGCAGATAGATGTGAAAATTTTCGAATAATAAGTTTGACGGAACACGTATCAAAAATATTAACTAGAATTGTAGAAAGACGAATGAAAAAATGAGTTAAAGAAATACTAGATCAATTTGAGCTTAGACGAAACAAGGAAACACGGCAGCCTATTTTAGCTCTGAGAGAGAATGGAGAACACAATAGAAAAGCATGTATATAGGGTTTCTGGATCTGGAAAAAGCATTACGAAATGTAGAATGGAAAAAAAATGTTCGAAATACTAAAAAATATTGGAATGTGTTTTAGTGATAGACTGATAGTTCATAGCTTATACAAAGAGCAAACAGCAGTAAAAGAATTAGAGCAGGAACTATCATGGACAGACAAAGTTAAGAACAAAGTGGTTCTAGAAATAGTAGGGGAAGAAAGAAATATGTGGAAATCAGTAAAAAAACAGGAGAGACAGGATGATAGGCCACATACTAAGGCATGACGGAATAGTGCGGAATGTATTGGAAGCTAGAAGATACGAAAAAGAGAGGTAGAGGTAGACCTAGGTTAGAATATTGCACACAGATAGTCAAAGAATTTCAGGGAAATGTTTAGACTAGCTCAGAATAGAAATCAATGGAGGTACATGTCCAACCAGCTCCAAGACGGAAACAACAATATTTGTACTTGAACCTGATGATTATTATAAGCAACTACAATATCCTCAACTAATGTTGATTGTTGATTCATTAGAAAACTATTAATTTGATGAATGGTTAAGTGATGGGGTATCTTGGTAGCAACGGTTTGCTTAACCACCTTCACATATTGAATATTGGTGAAATAGGGTAAATTTTAGAAAACAATAGAAGGGATGCCCAGCTGTATCTAACAAGAAAGAGCAGTGGCTATATTGAAAGACAGCAAACATAGAAACACGGAAAGAATTGTTGAAAGCATATGTGTGGAGCACAGTGCGGTGTGGTTATGAAATAGTAACGGACAGTAGGAGAAGCAGGCAGGAAAAGGGTAAACGCCTTTTGAAATGTGGGTCTTCAGATGTATGATGATGATGATGATGGCATGAACAGACAAAGTTAATAAAAAAAGAGGTTTTAGAAATAGTAGGTGAAGAAAGATCTGTGGTAAACAAAAACTAGGAGAGACTGAAGTACAGGACGTGTTCCAAGGCAATTGAGGAATATTGCAGGATATATTACAAGCAGAAATACGAAAAAAAGAGAGGTATAGGTAGACCAGCATCATCGGACTATTGCACGCAGATAGTGAAAGATGTGGGCTGTGGGAAGTTCAGGAAAACTCCCTTCACATACCATTGAATATTGGTGAAATAGGGTATGTATTTAGAAAACAATAGTAGGGAACTGAGCTGTATTTAGGAGGAATTTCAGGGAAATGTGTAGGTTAGTTCAGAATAGGAAACGAAGGTACACGTCTAAACAGTTCCAGGACTGAAGACCTAATGATGATGATGGTGATGATATATATATATATATATATATATATATATATATATATATATATATATGACGAAAATTAACAGTTGCTTTTATTTTCAGTAAACGATATCGAAAATGTGTTGAAAAACTGCGAACCAAATGAGTTTCATAGCAAATATAATCGTCTCAAACCTGATACACATTTGCCATTGGTATTTACTTGCACATTGGGAAAAAGAAGTTTTAAAGCAGCAGAGATTGCCTTTAAATTGGGTTTTAAAGAGTATGAATCTATCATTATAAGTTTGTACAAAAGCTCATGGAATGGTGCGCATTTATTACACTTCGAACATGAAAATGTATTTTAACACAACAAGAACCTCCATTTTGCGCATCCAAGTTCATGAGATTTTGTATGGACTATATGTGTGTCAATTGTACTGATTACGTTTTTTTAGTGTAACCAATTACAATGGAGGATGGCTTGATTGGGAAAAAAACAAAAACATGGATGGATAAGATAGTTCAGAAAATTAAAAGAACTAAAATAAATGCAGTTGTTGATATTACTTCGTTTAATAATATTTTAAAAATTAAATCTAAGTTTTTGCTTTAATAGTTCTACTATTAAATTATCTATCTAAAATATCTAAAAAATAATAGATCAATTTTTAATAAACACTAAAACAAATTTAAAATAAGTGCAAAATTGTAAGCCAATGTAGGGATTTTAGGTCACTTTTAGATATGTTAAAACTATTTTACAAGTTGTGTACAGTAGCTATTATAGTTTTTGCCATGAACTTAGTCAAAACATCTTAACACATCAAATTTCACTTTTTTAACAAGTAATCCCTTATTAATTAATTAGTACAAAGGAAAGGTTTTAAAGGTGTACTATTTAAAGTTGTAATCTAAGGTGTTAGAACTTATACCACATTATATTATTCAAAATTTATAATTACCTATTTTACTCTGTGCAGTCTTGTACAACAATTACAAGGTCAGAGAAACAAGTTTATAGCCCTTACCTGGAATTATTATTTATGACTGATTAAAACCTTTCAAAGTTGAGCTTACAGATTCTCAGGTTCACAAGGTTTGTCGTTTGTGGCTGTACAAATGGTTCATAAGACAGATTTTTGATCGATTTTCAAATACCAGACTTAAGGCAACTTAAGTAAAAGTTTTAGGACTGCTGATTTGTTACATTTTTTTAAGAAATAACTTACCTGTGCTAGTGTTATCCTGAAACACTTCAAGCACAAGTGTTCCAAATGACAACCGCATTTACACAATTCACTGAACTACACAAAATATCTTTGATTACCTTAAACCTAGCATACTCCATCCGTCGAATCAAGGCTATGACGTCAAAAATAGTAATTCAGGCAGCCAAAATCTAAATACCAATTATATGAAAAGATATAGTACGTTGAAATTACATTTTAGAGCATTCTGGTTTTTACGATTGATATTGCAATGCACTGTTGCCAAGCCTGGTCTGATCATCTCATACACTTTCATTAACTGCAGTAATATTTTTATTTGACCAACCACTGTGCAGATATATTGGTGTTGCCTTATTACTAAAAACAGAACCAGTATTTTAATAGCTTTAGCTAAATTCAGAACTGTTAACTTTGTAAGGGCATTTCAAGTCCTCCTAATATTGTACTAACTTTTTTTAATGTAACTATAATTGATAGCTCATTCTTATAATGTATTTCTTTAGAAACTAATCGCTGTTGCACCGTGAAATGCATGTTTACTTGGAATGCTTTGCTACATAACAACTTTGGACGTGTTTGGTACATGATCGGAGTCTCTAAAAGCGTTCATATACACCGTAGCAATAATTAGTAGTGTATTTAAATGAAAAACGGTTTTTTTTTCTAATTTGTTGAACTCTGTTGTTTTCTTACAGAACAAGGAAGTTTGGTACGTTAGGGCGCTAATATTTCTAGTTTAGGAAATGGTTTGTATGTGTGTATTTGTGTATAGGAACAATCTGTGAATGTTTATATCTAAGTACTGAACACATTTTCAACATTTGGCAACATAGTCGACAGTTAACATATGACGTCATAGCCTTGATTTGCCGGATCAAGTATATAATTCCAGTTAAGTCACAACACTACGTTTAAGTGTATTACCAAAGTAAGTAATGGAACTGCATCATTCATTGAAAAAGTACAATCAAGTTAAAGCTGCTGGATTGGTAGAACATCAAAACTATGGGGTCAGAAACCTAATACACTCGACCAACTCAGCATAATGAAATTTTATTCTTTGTTGTGATTATCATCAGAATTTCTGTATACTTTAAAATTTTTTTAAACTGATTTTAGTAGCAGCTAAAGTGCATTGGGTTATTTCGTTTTACAGCTTAAAGACACTGTATTTCACTAATTTATGTTTGCATACTGTCACAACTTTGTTGGTCGACTCTAAAGAATAATGTTTTGCATATTTGATTCGTGATGTAGCTAAAATTGCAGGGGTTCTAAAACAATTTGGACACTTTTTTGTGTGTACGTTTGTAGCTTAACTATTCGTTTTAGACCACAGGTTGTTCAACAGATTTTGTTTGTTTCAGCGGTCTCTAAGCCCCCTTTAAATTAATGATATAAAACTATTGTCACCCTGTATATAAACTATTAACGATGAGATAAATACGTCTTTGTAGTTTAAGGATGTAATTACTTATTTTTATGACTAAAATTCTATATACAGAGTTACTGGAAATTCGAGGTATTCCTGTTAAGATATTATAGAGGAGGTATTTAGCAATTAATTTAACCATGTAATGCCTTATGCAAAAGTGAACAGTTTCTGGGATATTTACAAATTTATAATTTTTTGAAAAACTTTAAAAATTCGTAAGAAAATCCTAATAATAAACAAACCTTCTAGATTCATTAAACGCTCAGGACATTGTACTAAACCATTATCAACACTTAAATTGAAATCACCTGTACATATATTAAAATGGGAGGCACAAACATTTCAAATCTTGATCATTTTTATTCGTACTCAAATTGGTGTCCTTTCAAAAAATCATTGATACATTTAAAGTGCAGCTTGCACAATTGCTTAGCTTTCGATTAAGCTATTCACATCTGGAATCGGTTTATAAGTTACAGAGAAATCGAGATTACAAAGGGATCAAGAACAAATCGTCAAAAGATAAAACATTTAATTGAATAACTAATTTGAGACTAAAATTAAAAAAGAAGCTGGCATTTAATAATTACAGTTCATGTTCAATGTGGGTCCCTCTATTTCAAACACAGCGCCACATTCTCGTCCTTGTTTCGGTTTTAACGACTCTCCTTTTTAAATTTCGCCTGATTTCTTCTGTGGCACTTACAATTTTTTGTCATAGCTCTTCTGACGATGGCACAGGTGCATTATCAAGATAAACAAGGGTCTTCATATGACCTCAGACGTAGAAGTCCATTGGGGCTAGATCAGGACTTCTTGCTGGCCACGGGATGGTTCCTCCTCTACCAATCCATCGATTGGGACAATTATGATCTAACCATTGTCTTGCGGACATACTGAAGTGTGCAGGACAACCGTCATGCTGGCATCCTATAGTACACCTTGTTTCTAAGGGAACATCTTCACGCGGGCCAAATAATTCGTTTTCTAAAACAAACTCGTACATTTCCGCATTTAAAGTCCGCGGTAACAAATATAGACCAATTAAATTATCACCAATGATGCCCATCCACACATAAACAAAACGTCGTTGCAATCCTTTCGGTCTTTTTTTATTGGGATTTCTTTTTTACTCCAATAATGTTCATTATGATAATTTGTAATACTGTCTTGATCAATTCTCGACTTATCCGCCCACAAAATTTTTGTAAAAAAGGAAGGGTTTTCTAAATCCGCATTCAACATAAACTTGCAGAAATCTAATCTAGCCTTCTGGCAAGATCTCCTTCTTCAATGGTTTGTACCGGAGTATAATGATAGGGGTGAAGACCCATGCTATGCACTTTATGCCACACTTTCCATTGTGATATGCATAGACGTGTAGCCACAGTGTTAGTTGAGAAGGTTCTTCAAACTGTTGAAGAATTTCTACTTCATATCTCACAGCATACATCCACGGTCTGCCCGCATTGCGTCGTTGTGGTTGAGTTTTACCACTTTTTCTAATTCGCTGATACACCCTATCGAACATGCACTCATTAGGTCGGCGGCGATCAGGAAACTGTTGAAGAATTTCTTTTTCATCTCTCGCAGCATACACCCGCGGTCTGTCCGCATTGCGTCATTGTGGTTGAGTATTACCACTTTTTCTAATTCGCCGATACACTCTATCGAACATGCACACATCAGGTCGGCGGCGATCAGGAAACCGACGCAGATATTCACGACGAGTATTTGCAGCGTTACCATTACAGTATCGGCAACAAAACATTATGTCAGCATATTCAATTGTTGGGGAAGACGGCAATGTTGGTTGGGTTTTGCGGCCATAACATTAATCCTAGTTACCTATTGTGTAGGTAAAACAATCAGCAATTGATCAGAGAGTCCAGTTCACTTACTAGCCAAGTCACAAAAGTAGAAAGAACAGTCTGATAAACAAGGTAGAAGGCATTTGAAGAATACAAACTAAATCCTTTTTTTTTAAATTTATTTTATTGGATAATAATCGCATGCCCAGACAAAGAATACATACTATAAATACAAATACAGAATTCAAAAAGAATAAAGACATAAACAAAAGCAAATTGAACCACATTTTTCTCTAGGTTGACATCCAAAAGGAAGTAACTCATTGAAAATGGTTTCCAGTTACACTCTTGAAATATATTGGAACTATATGGAAGCCTAGATGAATAATTCTGCCTTCTGGGTGGCTATCAAGGTATGTTTAATGAAAGACTTAAATTTTATCACGCTACTAGATTGGAAAGATGCAATATGTTTGTTGTACACCTCTGCTGCACGGTAAGCAAAGCGGCCTTTGAATTTGCATGACTTATGCCTTGGTATAGTAAGTCTATCTTCACTCCTTATGCAGCGGAAGTGAACAGTAGATTGTTTATGTAACATTGAAAATAAATAGCTTGGCGTTTGATGTTTTATGATGTTGTATACAAACGTAGTAAATAGAAATTCTGCTCTATAGTTAAATTTTAGTATGTTTCGTTCTATATAATATGGCGTGACATGTTCATATTTGACAATATTGAATGCAAATCTTAAGCACATGTTTTGAACTAATTGCAATCTGTTTTTTAGGTGCCCGGTCAGAAATTTGTAGTATACTGTGGAGCAGTAGTCCAATCAACTCAGAATGACTGTCCACAAGCTTCCATTTGATCTCAGGACGGAGACCAAACTTAAACTGAAATGACTTCATCCTGAAATAAGAAGTACTACTAATTTTGTTTATATGTTTCTCAAACGAGAAATGAGAACACCTAGATTTTTGGTCGAATCAATTAATCTAATGGTGGTGTTATTTATATGAAAGTCAGTGGTAGTATTAGCTTCAGATCTCTTACAATTAGATGCCGTACCGATGCACATTGCAGTGCTTTTATTTGGATTTAAAAGTAGGCCGTTGATTGCTGACCATTTGTGCACTAAATTAAGATTGTGATTCATTTTGTGAATGATGTCGTTTGTTAAATTAAGAGGACCAGATATGTATAGTTGTGTATCATCTGCATACATGGATATTAGTCTGGGGATAAACATGAGGACAAATCCGACGTAAAGATTGTAAATAATAAAGGACCTAAGATGCTGCTCTGAGGTACACCAGAGGTTAATGCTATAAACTCAGAGTCACACTTGTTCATTCTGACCATCTGCATTCTACCCGTAAGATAGTTGAGAAACCACCGAACTGTAATCATGTTGCATCTATAATATGTTAATTTAGCTAAAAGAAGATCATGGTTAATAACTTCAAAAGCCTTGCTGAAGTTCAGTAAACAGAGTAATGTTACTTCAGAGTTATCTATATTGGTAGCTATGTCGGTAGTGATCTTGGATAGACAGGTAGCTGTACTATGCTTAGCTCTGAATCTTTGATTGCGAACCAGTTAGAATCATGTTACTTTCAACATGCTTAAGAATTTGGAAATACACAACTCTTTCGAGAACCTTAGACAATGTTGATAGTATATTGATAGGCCAGAGATCGCTAAAAGCTTTTGCCACAGGCACTTTAGCCAGTGGAACTATGATTGATTTCTTCCATAGCTTTCTTCCACAGCTGTTATACAGGATGGTAATACGATTCCTAACATTTGCAGATTTATATTATCAACACCAAATGAGTTTGATTTCATTGCATTGATCATCTTGAGAATTTCGTTGCTAGCAACTGGAACAAAGGAAAAATTAGGAATTCCTGGAAATCTAGCATTTTTGTATTTGGCAATTGTATTTACTGTCACCGGAGGGAACCTAATTGATTTAATGAAGTGTATGTTTAACTTGATGGGATCGTGTAGCTCGGTCGCATTTATGTTTCTGGATTTAGTGTGTATATTGTTGCTTTCAAACACTTTCCATAGCCTTTTACTATTATTACTATGCAGATTAAATTGGTGTTCAAAATATGCTGCTTTCTCGTGTTTAATAGCAAGAGTTACACAGTTTCGGAGGTCTTTATAATAATGAAAGTGCTCAACAGACCTACTTTTAAGAAATCTTTTATATGCTTTATTCCTAATGTTAATCATAAGTCTGTAGTGTAGAGTAAATATTTTTTCTTAATAGACACTGACGACAAGGGAGCATGAATATTGAATAGGTCAATAATATTTCTATTTAGAAATTCTATTTTGTTGTCGATGCACATAATATCTTCTATAATTTGCCAGCGTATGTTAGAAGCATACTCTAAAAATTATTTCAGTACAAAATGTTTATAATTGTGAGTTGTGATAATTTTGGTTCCAAAATGGGCATCGGAAAGTCAAAGACAGCTGTTATCATTCTGTGATCAGTAATGTCCCCGAAATCTATAGTTTCACAGTTATGTAATGAAATACTATTTGAACTATACATAATGTCGATAGTACTTTGTGAGGTTTCAGTTACCCTGGTGGGCTCATTTACATGTTGAATGAGCTTATAGATATCAAAGACTGCTTGGTACCTGAGTTGCTAGACTTCATAAAATCGACATTTATATCCTCCACTAAAATTATCCCATCTGAATCTAGGATTTGACATTTGACATCAACGAACTTTTTGTTTAATTTCAAAGCCGTCTTAATTTAGTTATTTAAGTTCAAGTTTATCTGTAGAGGATTTGTTCATGATCCCTTCGTAATCTCGATTTCTCTGTAACTTATTGACCGATTCCAGATATGAACACCTCAATCGAAAGCTAAGGAATTGTGCAAGTTTTTACAGTAATCTGCACTCTAAATGTATCAATCATTTTTTTGGAGACGCCAATTTAAGTAAAAGAAATGAATAAAAATCATCAAGGTTTGAAATGTTTGTGTCTCCCATTTTAATGTATGCACAGGTGATTTCAATTTAAGTGTTGATAATGGTTTAGTACGATGTCCTGAGCGTTTAATGAATCTAAACGGTTTGTTTATTATTAGGATTTTCTTATGAATTTTTAAAGTTGCGTTCCCTATTTTTTCAAAAAATTAGAAATTTTTTAATATCCCAGAAACTGTTTACTTTAGCATAAGGCATTACATGGTTAAATTGATTGCTAAATACCTCCTCTATAACATCTTAACAGGGATACCTCGAATTTACAGTATGTAACTAAAATATTAATAATTTGAACCTGATCATCTTGTTATAGCGTTCACAAGATCAACCCAGACTTAGTTTTAAATAGAAATGCTTAATTCGATGGAACGAATATTCTTCATTGTACTTTTATATTGTTTAGACGTATGTATAAACCTTAATGAAAAGTTTTTAAAAGCTCGTAAGTGTAATTTGCAAATTTAATTGCCACAGTCGGTAGGATACCTGAGGTTGTACGTATTGTACTTAAAAGTTATTGTTTCCATAATTAATCAGGAATTGCAACAAATCAGTAAACTGATTATTGAATCGAGGAAAACGTTTGGTTCAGAAGCGTATAAATCCAAGAACAAAATTGTCCAGTACAACTCGACGATATAACTGGTAATTGAAAAATTTTTTTTAATAAACTTGAAGCTTGGGGCAAAGAACAAAATCATTCAAATTATATAAGCAAGACAGGGCTTTGACATTAATAGGTTTAAGGATAGAATTAAGATATTGCAAAAAATTAACAAGCTTTGTCGCTTCAATTTTTAGACACTCCAGCACAGTTTAAAACATCTTGCAATGGTTTTCTAGCAGTGTGTAATAGTACATCATACACTCAGTTTGTGGTCTCAAAAAAATGTATAGACACTTTTTGTAATGAAGAATAAAGCATAACGGCTCAAGGCATTCTTTAAAATCTTCAATTTACAATAAGGGGATCAATGGCTTTCTCAAAAACAAATTTCTTCTTGATGATTCAGCCTATCCATGCTTGAGTTGGCTAATTTCGAGATAATGAAAGTCCAGATATATTTAATTATTGTCAATCTTCATGTCGAATCATGATTGAAAGTGCATTTAGCTTTTGTTGAATTAGATGTTTTTCATGAGCATAACATATTATACATTTTATATGTTCAATAGCATATTGTGTAACATATGCACAAGTGAGGAGTTTGCAACACAAGCTGCAAGTGAATGTTGCAATCCGAACGAGTATATAAACTGATTTCACACACGTGTTGCATACTATAATTTTTCTACAACTTTAAATAAAAATGAACTTAAATAACCACACACTTTCGGATATTTACCAATATTTATACTTTTAACATGGAATAACTGCCTCACGTTATAGATGATTTAAATTTTTTTACAATTCTGCTAAATACGACAGTACTACATTTTCTGAAAATGAATTTATTTTGTTTTTTTGCCATGATTTTTTTTGCCTAGATTTCAAAAGATTTGCCGGGCAACAAAAATTCATTTGCAATGGTGACTGCTGCTGTTATTTCTGGAGAAGTGCTACACATTTCTGCATTGGAGTCCATAATTGTTCAGTAACTACTACAAACTATTGTTTGATAGCTGCAGTGACATTTCAAAATATTTCCAAAACAAAGCAAGCACAGCAACTATTTATTTTTGACCCGTGTGTAAAAGTTCATGGGCTCTTATGGAAAGTGTGCTTGAAGTAAATTCCGTAAGAATTACATTATATTTCATGCACCGGTGTGTGAAAACTTTATACATGGGAGTAGAAAAAATATTGTTTTGAATAAATTAAAAAATATTAAAGGGTTCTGAATGACACTTGGTGTTGACAGTTTGTTTGAGATGATTCTAGATTTTTAAGTAAAACGATGTTTTTCTGTTTTATCTGAAGTTTGGCTTATATTTTAACATGGTAGCTGAGGTACGAGGTTTGAGGCACAATAAATATAAATGATTAGCAAAATGCTAAACAAAGAGGGTACTTGTATACTGCCAGTGTTTGATGGTAAAGACGGAAAATGGAAAGTTCAAGCTACACTCACAAATTAAATGGGATTGCAGAAAGGTATAATAGAATGGTCATGGATAGTGCAAAATGCTTGTTGACCTATGCAGACTTGAATAAAAAGAATTGATCAGAAAGTGTAAAACTGCAGCGCACCTTGGGAACAGAATACTAAATTCACAATATTTTCACAAAAACACCGTACGAAACCTTTATGGGTATAAAACCAGACGTTTCTAACTTAAGGCTGTAGGATAGTGCAGTTTTTGTTAGGATTTCTGATATGAATCGAAACTCAAAACTAGAGCCAACATTTGAAAAAGGTATATTGGTTGATTATTGTGATATGGGGTATCGTATTTTAGTAAATGATACAATCATTGAAAACAGGCATGTTAGGTTCATTAAACAAGGTGGAAACTATATACAAAACTCAGTTGATGAATGAGCCTGATAAAAGCGTTGAGTTAGAAGTAAAAAACAAACAAAACGATAAAATAAATGATCACAAAGCGATATATTAGAAGACCAGCCTCCATGCAAACACACATTAACTGATAGATCAAAAACAGAAATAAGAAAGCCTACTCGGTACAGTAATTATGTAATAGATGCACACGGTTCAAACATAATTTTCCCTGATTCATATGATGAACCAATTCAATCTAACAAAAAGTTTCATTGGCAAAAGGTAATGAAGGAAGACTGTTTGGAGAAAAATAAAACTTGGCAATTTATACCTTCTGTTTCATTAGAAAACGAAAGTATACAGGTAAAGTGGGTATATAGAGCTAAATCAGATAACACTTTTAAAGCATAGCAGTAGTCTTAGATATTAACAGTCAAAAGCAGTCCATGAGAATGTATATTTGCCAGTACCTAAAATGCCTACTATTAAATTGTTATTACCAGTAGCCTGTAGTTGAATTTGGTGAGTAAAGCAAATTGAGTGCAGACCATTCTTAAACGAAAAAATAAATTCAGAGATATTTATATGTAAACTGGAAGGTATTCAGCATAAAAAGATGTCTATAAGCTAAACAAGGCACTTTATGAATTAAGAGAGAGCCCAACGTAGTACAACTGTTTTCACGAATACATGATATCTCAAGTTTGAAATTAAAAAAAAATGACAACCATTTTTATATAATTACAGATTGGGAAAAATCTGTAGATCTTGTAGGGCTTTTAAGATAACTGACTGCTATAGTCTTTGCAATTTCTAAATAGACCTCGTCATCCGTGACGTCACACAAGTACTAACTATTTATGTAGATGTTTGTCAACCTAATACCGTACAATATTAATGTTATAGTTTTGGTTTGAATAATAGCAATTTACGACGTTGCCAATAATTTTAAAGCCAAATATTAAATTTTGGCGTTTAAATTTTAGGTTATATTCCATTCCTTGTTTTGTTGGTGTCAACGACCTCTTAAATTTTTCCGTTTTTATATATTGATATTTGGCTGGTTTTTGCCTCAAACAGTGCTATTCACAACTCATATTAGTATTAAACTGAACTCTAATAACCAAAGACGATGAACGAGATTCATTTAGACCCAGAACTAAGCTACTTGTTGCTAGTTTGATCACCTTTATAGGCTGCGTGAAAATCGCTAGTATTTGTTTTCCAGTTACATTTATAGTGCAACATGTAATTATTTTCGATTTATCACGTTTCTGTTGATACTTGATGGTTGAATTTGAAACATGTGGAGTTTTTAAAGTTAGTGCACGATCCTAAATACAGTCTTGGATTTAAATGGCTGAAAGATAATCCAAGAATAGGTTTAATGAAACTGTTAAATATTATGAATAAATAGAATTCGATTCCGGAACATATATGAAAATAAAGAAGAGAATCTGTAGCATTTTTGTGTTTTAGACAAAACATGGCTTTTTCAGAATGGTGCCGTATCTAGCAAAGCGTGCAATAAGAACAATTAGAGCACACAAATTGATCGAAAAAGGTTGGTGTCATCTACTTATCCTTAATACAGTATAATGTAATTAGTCTTTTAGGTACATTATATGCACGAAATGTAAATGAATTACTAAATGTGGCTGAAATTGATTTTCTCGTCTTTCACAAAAAACCCTGTTACTACAGAGAAGTGAATGAGCAAAATTTGAAAATTAATTATTAAAGAATTTGGAAAAATTATTTGCAATAATTTTAGACATGTCGTATTATTATACTTGTTAAATAAAACATCTAACAGTTTCTAGAAAAAAAGTAACATTGTAGAGCGACACTAAATAAGCAATTTCTTATGGAACTAATGATTTTAAGCAAAGCTTATTTAACTTGTGACGATGTAAGTCTTAATTATGTGCTTTATAACATATCAGTATTAATTAAAAATTTTAGGTATAAACCGCCAAAGATTTTTAAAGCGGATTTGCTGGCGAACAATATGGACATAAGGTGTTAAGATTGCCTCCGTATCACTGCATATTCAATGCAATTGAAAATTTTTACGATGTACGATGTACTTTTATTAATTACAACTATCTTAAACTTTATGTATAATAAACAAGTACAACCATATATATTTTATTGTTCAATTACAAGCTTTTAATACTCGTTAAACTCTTGAGCGACTTGTTTTTAAAATATGGGTTGCAAATTCATCTTCAGGATATTGGATTTTGGCATCCTAACAGCTTCTACAGCGTTCAATTTTAATGGATGTAAGAAACACACTGGTGATGAACTGGCCAATACTACACTAGCTTAAATTTTGGAGGTGCTAAATACAAGTAAGGTCAAAGTCTTTATATTACACCAATCTACAAAAAATGGTAAATTGTATATTGAATTATTTGTTTCAAACTACTCAATTACCTGCAACAATTATATGGCCTCGAAGAGTAATAAAGTAAATGCCTATTTTTGGAAGATTTTGCCCTTCATGCTTTTGTATATTTAACAAACTACTGTTTATATCTTTAAGAATTCTATCGAAATGATTAGTCGTTGAACCTTTTGGTTATAAAGTTTTCATTTTTAGCTTACGACACCGACTGGAGATAACTTGCAATTTTGGATTTTTACTGGGAACAGTAATAATCCTGTAACAGTTATTCTTTTCTTGAATAATGGCATATTTCAACAACATAATTCAAAGTTGGTTCATTTAAAGTCTTTATCCATATGTATTGTTTTAGTTGTTGGAAATGCTTTCAAAACATGCCGTATTCAATCTAGTTGCATACTAATAAACAAGTAAAATGATCACAAATTTTAGGGTGATTTGAAAGTGTTAAATCCTTCGTTTGCATTGTACATAACATAACTTTAGTCTTTGTAGATGGTTTCAAGGAAATCTAAAAGATTATTTTAAAGTGACATATCTTAATTATTCAAAGTGTATGAGAATTTTACTTACAAATGGAATTGTAATTTCTGTTTCTTTTCTTTTTTGATTTGTGTAATCAAAACGTTTAAATTATAATTCCAATGACATAACCTCTTGAATAACTGTGGTTATTATTGCGCCTCTGGTATAATATACTAATGGCCATAAAATTATGAGCATTAGAAATACGCAACTATATTTAAAACATGCTCAGTGGTAAAAATATAGAAGTAAATAAAATATATTGTTAATTAATGACTTTAACCTGTAATATTGTCGATAAAAATTTATCCTAAAAAGTACTTTTTTAAAAACTAACAAATCACATTCATCATCTGCTATTAAACATTTTCAATCTCTGTATTCTACCGATGGCGCTAATATAGTCATGTGGCAATAGGATATTGGTAGCGGCATCGTCGCTACAATTTGACGTCACAAACGGTAATGACGCAGGTCTATTTAGAAATTGCAAAGACTATAGAGTTTCCATTGGTCTGGAGTGACGTTCACTCTACTTTAATTGTTTTTGTACCATTTTTGCATTGCTTACTGCTTTTGCAATTCCTGTTACAGCACTCGTAAGGACACCTAAGACTCTTAGTTCGGCAAACATAGGAATTAATTGTAAAAACCTTTTTTTGCTGGACACGTATAATTCGTGGAATTTTAATCCTTTTTCTACCCTCAGAACCTTTGACGATTCTTTTTCCAATATGAATACCAACTTCCAGTAACTTCTTTAAATTGTCAGATCTCACCCAATCAATTGCTGCTCATATTTTCTTTAAGAATGCGTCTTTAAAATTAATCACAGCATACTCAGCATACACTTTGACAAATTGTAAACATTACTGGATTGACATTTGAAAACTGAGAGCAAGGTTCCTACAAGAAACCATCTTAGAGTAAATATCCTACTAGCCCCGGCCATTTTCTTGGCGAACCTGCGCACTTAATAGGGTTTAGGATTCTACTAGAGTGTCGCTTCTTAGTGTATACCCTATTCACGATAAATATGGGATGACGTCGTAAACAGTAATAAGTGTTAGTAATTGTATAATGTGGACGTAAATATGAACGCAGCTTTAATGATACTACGATTTAGTATATTATAGTTGGCAGTTTTGTGCGGTGTTGTAACATTTTCTGCTTCTGTATCCTTAGACGCAAAATTTGTTTACAGTGAAATTTTAAGACTGTCTTTATTACTTGAAAAATCTTACTTCTGCATCTTGAGTTGCATTGCTATACCACAATTCACTACCATATAGAAAGAATGTATTTTAAAAATAACCTTAGAATTTAAAATATGCCAACTCTTAATAATTATCTAATAATAAACAAAAACTATACAGGTCTAACTATTAAATAGGCATAGAATAAATCAACCATGACAACACAGCATTTATTTGTATTGTGACGTCATTCCATATTTATCGTGAATAAGGTGTAGTAGTTAAATTCTTTGGTATTATTATATATCGAGGTAGTAAGCAGTAGGTAACAAAAAAATGTGAGTAATGTCAAGTTATTTCTGAATAAAAAATGTATTAAGTTATAGGTTATTCCGTTTATAGTGTATATAATTTACCGCTTAATTTATGTTCCGTTTTATATTGTACATAATTTACCGATAAATTTATTTTCCCTTGAAATTTGTTGATTATTTGCGTCCGCCCGGTATATTAATTGTTATTGTGTACTGTGTATTACTTCAAGCATCTTGCCTCTACAAAGTGCCGTGATTGATAAACTCTGCTCTTCGCATGTGCGAGAACATTCTTATCACCTTGGAAAACACACGAAGCTTGGTAGTATCGTTTTTTTGTTGTAGAAGGCCGCATTACTACATGTTCTACGTTTCACCATTAGAAGAGTCGACTTTTGTTTCCCGTAAAAGACGGACGCATTCTACAGTTTGTTTTTATCGTTATCCGTTTGCACGGCCGCATGAATATAAATGTGCTTCGCTACGCTCGCATACACAAGGTAAGTGTTTGAAGTAATTTGTTGTTTGTTTATTATAATTTATTTTCGTATATATGTCCACTTTTCTCTACTATCAGTAGCTATCGAAATTACCGCAAAAAATTTACATAGATAAAAAGGAAATAAATACATACTGAGAAGCAGTTCTGAAGTTGGGTACATAGATCAAAACGAATCAAAAGAGGATTCATTCGAGCGGGATGATTACTTTCGTCATATACGCGTTTAGATAGAGCTCAAATTCGATCGTGTCAGTTTTCAACTATGCCGAGATCAACGCAGTAACTTATACATTCATATAAATTTCATACCGTGTATTGTCGTTTCGCATACCAATTTAACACTTATTGAATACTAATTTTTTCTGTTAACATACAGATGTTCAGGGAAATGGGGATGCTTAACTTATGGAGAAAGTATTGCCACATGGACACAATCAATGCATTCCAATTATTTCTAGCACAGGTGCGATGTTCTGCAAAAAATCTAAAATATAACTACAGTGCTTCAAATACTGATATGTAACCTAAGGAGTTTAATTTTCCAAAGTATCTGGGAAAGAAACCCAATCATTAAAAACGTGAGGACTGCATAATGCATCTGTAACTTTTTTAAGAAAGGACTAACGGACTATTAGTTTGCAAATAAAAATCTGCTAACCCCAACGTTAATCTTATAGTTGCCACATGGAAAAAAGTGTTATGCTATTAGTATGTATAAAAATTTCGTAAGGCAATAATATATAATCCATTGGACAAATTTGTGTAACTTTGAATGTATTTCTAAGTCGGTAGACCTCGATGGATTAAGCATATAAGGAGTCAATCTGTCAATTAAAAATCGCAAAAACTCTCTATTCGGCCGAAATAGTATTTGAAACTGACTTTCTTTTAAATTAAACAGACCGTTAGGATACTCCTGTATATTAACAAAGTGATGATTCTTCGCTGCCTCCAAATTTTTTATTAAGAAAATATTCAGTAGTTCGTCCATTTTGTGCAAAAAAAAACACAACATAATACATCTTATAATTTCCAAACAATAAATCGAACTTCAAATAACTAAACATCAGTTTTAGAACCATTGCAATGTTAATCTTCATATAATATAGTGTTTACGGCGGCATCTTTTCACTTATAAAACTCCCGTGAAACTTATAATCATAAAAATTTGCTATAATGTTAACTTAAATTTGATTTTTACTGCTATTTTATAAAATAATGACAACCAATCAAAAAATTCAACATAAATTTTTCCAAGATAAAGTATAAGTAATAATTGTCAATCGTCATAGTTGTTGATATTATTATGCGATATAACCTCATTTTTTACAGCTTTGAATTTTTAACTGTCAAACGTAACGACAACGTAGCCAAACTAGCAGAAACATTTTTCCTCAACATTTAGTCTATATTTTATACGCTATAAATTTACTGTAACAATAATTGAAACATTTGTAAAGACTCACTAATATTATTAGCCATTTTACGTATGCGTACATGGCGATGATCCAAGAATAACGACTGAGACAAAAAATTATAAGTGATAAATTGCGTAGCGAATGCTCAAAAATCGAGCCTCCACTAATTTTTATTCGATATAATAGCAGATAAGGTAATAGTTAACTGCCAGATTGATGGTAACTATCAATAAATAATTTTAAAAGAATTCTTCCCCGTATTATGATTACAATGACAATGTAAGTCGAATATGCAAGTTTAATTAAATATTCTTAAATGTATTTAGTATTGTTAAGCTGTTACATTCCAAATTTGGCAATATACTTTGTTATAATGTGTAAATAAATTCCCGCGATTATTTTTAAATAAACTTGTCAATTTCCGTCGTTCCCGAGTCGCGTCTGCGCGGAGTGAATTGCGCAAGTGCGCGCGGTGTGATACGACGTCATTAAGCTACGAGACTTAAAGCCAATAACATCTACCGGTGTTGCGTGTCTGTCTTTTCTCTTTTTAAGGTGTAGGTTCCCTCCTACCGTATCTTCGTGTGCCTCTACCTGTATCCTTGTCGTCCTACCTACGAACGAGCATAGAGGAAGGACGGATAAAATCTGACTCAGCAAATGGCGTGATGTGACCCACAACGAGATGGCCCTGGGATTTGGCGATACATTGCTTTTATTTATATTGTAAATGTAAATTCGATCATTGTATCACTTTTAAACGTGATTTGTATTTAATACAAATGCCGCGTAATTATGTTATATTAAACGATTGCGCAAAAATATGAAACGCGGGAAATCGTAACAAGACACCTTTCTGTCCGTCCATTACGTTGGCTTTTTAAACTGCTTGGTAATAGGTTCTAAATTTGTTGGCTAGGATCCGAATAGTTCCAAAAAAGATTACTTCTATTTTTAACGATAATATAAAATCTTCAGATTGTCAAATGAGTTTCACATATTTTCATTTTATATTTTTCCACAATTGCTTAATCTACACATTTCTGTTGAAGTTACATAACTTTCCGGTACGATAACGGTAAAAGTTGATTTAAATAGACATTGTACAAATGCACATAGTTGATTTCAATCTTCTCCCAAACTGACGAATAAATAACATAGGTCATATGTATGCACATAGTAATTTTGTTTCCTAATCTGATGTTGAAAGGTTTCCCAAATTGGCGTGAATATCGACATGAATTTTTGTCAACGGTCATTGCTTTGTACTCATGGGTGTGCGGCATGTCAGATACCTACTGGAAGTTGCTGGATACCACAAATGTGTTGCAAATTAATCACACCAATTGCAGGCAAATGAATATTCTTTAATATACGAGCGCAGATGTATTTGTTGCGAAATAATCCCACAAAAATGCATATGAATGGACGTTCGTTACACGTACAAATAGCAGTTTAAACGATACACGCACTATGAGAATTCTCTCGCTACCTTGTTTGTTCATAGATTTTTGTCTTGTCGTATTAATGTAACATCTTTCAAAAGTTTTTTATTTTAATAATATTAGATAGTTAGTTTACTCGTAGTTTATTTTAAATGTATTTGTAAGTAATAATCCATAGTTAAAACCGTAGCCCAGCATTTAACCCTATAATTAAAAGAGAAAAGTCCAATACACATACGCATATTAAAATATAACACGTACTAGCAATCCGAACAAGTAGAGAAACGAAAACTAATTTTACATTGAGGCGTGGCAGTTGATGCGGGTAAATATAGTGTGTTGTCAGCAGATAGGTTTCTTGCAGCTGGAGCATATAATTTTTGTCTTACGATTCTTTCATCAGGTACAATGGCTGCATCTAACTTAAGGAATTTCTTCAATTTCGTTATTTCTTCAATGTCAAATATTGACTTCAGCCTTGCTTTCATCGGTTGAAATGTTCTCTTTTATGAAACCTTTTGCTAATTCTCATATTATATTTTAGGGAGTTTACTGTCTGTGTTGCTATTAAAAATTATGTAGCTGTTTATGACACCAATATCATTAAGGACATTTTTGTTAGACACTTGACATAGAGTAGGTTTTTTCAGTTCGTCATTTGTATCAACGCGCTTTTAGTATGATTGCAGTACGTTGCCATGTCTGATTTATGAGCTTTAAAAATAAGAACTGCAGTAACCTCTAAAGGGAGGAAGCATTTTATCAACTATTACATAAGGGCCTATGCTGTAAGTACTTTTGCAAATGTCACAAATTCTTCCAAGATTTCCCTTCTGTATATAAATTTATCATTTTTTCTTTCGGCTCTTTCAGTATTAAAAATATCATCAAATCGCAACATTCGAACTAAGAAACGAAATCTGTTGACTCCGATCACTAGTTTAGACATTTCAACCTTGGTTCCATCTATTCTCCATAGATCCAAAACATTTCAGTGGTTTGACCGATTCACACTACCCAAATATAATAAACCAAGAAAAGCCACTAGTTCAATAGTATTAGTATTTTTGCATCTCGTTCTCTAGTGTGATTTAGACAAACTTGCCTTATATTCCACAACTTACAGCATACTGTCAGGAAAAAATAATTCCCAACTGTATAGAATATCTGAAACGTGCCATGCGTTTCTCTCTGCTTCCGGTAGTTTCATGACTAGCTTTTTCTTCTACTGCAGCTTATACATGTTTACTCCAAATGTTGAATGATCATGTCCAACAAAACGCACGTTAGGTGCTAAATCATTTACCTATGAATCACGTTCCTCACAAATATGCTTTTTTAATTATGTGGTTACGCTGTCGTTTACTTGATTGATATCTGAATCACAATCTCCTGTAATTCTTCGTTAGCAACCACTTAGTTATATAATAACATTTAACATTTAGTTTGTTATGAATAGGAGCACATCATAGTTAATATAGTACCTCCTTTATCAACAGTTAATGTGAAACTTATGAAAAGCGACACTAACCTGTTGCAAAATCATACAGAGAAATTACCAAATTATTAAAAAGTGTAATTAATATAGGTATCCGAAACCATAAAAATAGGCACTTCTGAAGTTTAACGTTAAGTGTTAAGAAATAAACATACACTATACCAGAAATTTCCAGAAAATACACAATTCAAAAAATACTTTAGTAGCATTTAGCACAGCCTATTTTAGAAAGGCACTAAAGATCTGCATAATTTTGTAATAAAATTATAAAAAAAATGTTTCTGATCGGTTTAACGCCGGTGATGCTTGTAATAAAAAATTAGTATACACTCGTACAGGTTTTCATAAATGTATTTTTTCTGATACAACATAATTACACTTAAAGCATACAACTGAACGTTGATTACCTTGGGATCGCACATATGCCATTACAGTGTTTTTCTCCAATGTGAAATAATCGTATATTGAAAACAAATGTACGTTCATTACTATGGAACGGTATAACTATTTGTAAAATCTGTTTACTGTGATTATACAAATGGACGTTTCTTATTATGTGACAGCAAATGATTTATTAGAGTAGTTTTTTTTGTTGCGGAATAGCCACACAAATTGCATGCGAACGGACGTTCGTTAGTATGCGACCGCAAATGTACTTTTAAATCGCTTTTTCGTGACGTGCTGTAATCACACAAATTACACACGAATGGGCGTTCCTTAGTATGCGACAGCAAATGGATTTTTAGAGTAGTTTTTCGTAATGTGGCATAATCACACAAACTGCATGATATTGGCCGTTCGTTACTATGCGACCGAATATGGACTGGTAAATAACTTTTATGTGCTGTGGTATAATCGCACAAATTGCACATAAATGGACGTTCGTTAGTATGCGAAAGTATATGTACTTGTAAATGAACCTTTTGTGTAGTAGTGTAATCGCACAAATTGCATGCGAATGGACGTTCGTTAGTATGCGACCGCAAATGTCTTTGTAAACCACTATTTTCTGAAGCAGTATAATTACACAAGTTGCATGCGAATGGACGTTCGTTAGTATGCGACCGCAAATGTCTTTTAGGGTACTATTTCGTGATGCGGTATAATTACACAAATTGCATGCAAATGGACGTTCGGTAGTATGCAACAGCAAATGTGCTTGTAATGTATCTTTCCGTGATGCGGCATATTGACACAAATTGCAAGCGAACGGACGTTCAGTAGTATGCGACCACAAGTGAACTTGTAAATCACTTTTTCCTGATGCGGTGTATTCACACAAATTGCATGCGAACGGACGTTCGTCAGTATGCGACCAGAAATGTGCTTGCAATGTGTCTTTTCGTAATGCGGTATATTCACACAAATTGCATGCGAATGGACGTTCGTTAGTATGCGTCCGCATATGTACTTGTAAATGATTTTTTTGTTTTGTGCTATAGTTGCACAAATTGCATGCGAATGGACGTTCGTTAGTGTGCGACCGCAAATGTCTTTTTAGAGTACTATTTTCTGATGCGGTATAATCACACAAATTGCACGCAAATGGACGTTCGTTAGTATGCGTCCGCAAATGTCTTTGTAAATTACTATTTAGTGATGCGGTATAATTACACAAATTGCAAGCGAATGGACGTTCGTTAGTGTGCGACCACATATGTACTTGTAAATGACTTTTTTGTTTTGTGGTATAGTCGCACAAATTGCATGCGAATGGACGTACGTTAGTATGCGACCGCAAGTGTATTTGTAAATGATTTTTTTTTGTTGTGGTATAATTACACAAATTGCATAGGAATGCACGTTTGTTAGTATGCAACTGCATATGTATTTGTAAGTCGCTTTTTCTAACGCGCTATAACAACACAAATGGCATGGGAATGGACCTTTGCTAGTATGGGACTGCATTATGTGCCGTATTCATAAACAATTTTCAAAGTTAGCTTTTACTAAGTATAACTTATTAATGGAAATGTCCTTTGTTTCAATTTATATATCAGAATAATTCTTCATGTTTTTTCATAAAATACAGTGCCCGAGATTTTCATTTAGGATTTTGCACAAAAGAATGTAGTTGGATTTTGCGTGTGTGAAAATGATTAAAAGCTCATGATAGTTATGTTTATAGGTTATATATTGCTCTGTCCGTTTATATGTATCCATTTTCATACTAAAGATGTCATATAAATACGATATCAGGTTAGTTTGTGTCCTATTAATAACAAACGGTTTTGAATTACATCGTCTATTTAACCTGCAAAATCCGTAAGTCAATAATTCGTTAAAATGTAGGTTTTGATGCCTTAGGTTTGCAAACTATTTCTTACATAGATAAAAGAAACCACCGTTATCCCAAATAAATAAAGCTGTGCAAAATTTACAGTTTCGTTTACCACGTACCTAAGTCTTAACCTATTTCAAACGTTACGCAAAACGTTGTCTTTTGTGGTTGTATCATACAAGACTGGATTGTCCCATAATGTGACTATTATTGTGTTAGAAAACACTGTTTTAATTTCGTTTATGCAAACAAAGCGGCAGGTGACTTTGCAGTGTATTTTATAAAATTTATAGGCATTAAGTTGTTACCCATAACGTTAGTGGCCACTAAGAAAAGAACGAAATTAGTAACGGAATGTTCATCCGAATTACGAGTAACAAAGGGGAAGAAAATGAAGAAAACGCCATTAAACACGGTCAGAGATTGGGCGTCTAAAGAACGAAACTACAGTAGGTACATAGAAACTAATTTGTCTTTTTCTTTGAACATCTGTACCTGAAAAAATAATTAAACACAAAACACGAGTAAAATATAAATCTAATAAATCATTTCAAATATTTCCGCATAATTTAGGATAACAAAACTAAGTGGAATTTTTACTATTTTAATTAATAACAATTGGTACTAGTACTGCAAATAATAGATAGTTGATCATATTTACTCAGCGGCATACATGTACATATAATAAGCAAACAGCTGTCGGTCATCATAATATACTATTCCTTCACGCAGGCTGTGAAGGGTATGGGTAATTGCAATGGGTACCCATCTCATCATAACTTGATCTGCATGCAAAACAACTTACAGACAGAATTTATTGCAACGACAAAGCGAAACTTTTTGTGCCACAGCCAAACAACCATAAGTTCAAGGAAATTAGGAGTGTAAAATCCGAAGATTATTAGTTACAAACCAGGCTGAAAATATATAGATTGCTATTAAAGGAACCTTATCCTCCAATACCTATCACTTACGTAAATAGAGAAAGCACTTTTTACATCATAAGGATTATTGCATCTGCCCAATTGGATTTATATTATTTAGCGTAGAAGGATCACTGCAAAATAGCGCTAGAAGTATAGTGAGCTCACTCCACCAATGTATTTATAAATTTGTTTTCTGAAGAATAAGCACGAAGATTCCATGTAGAATAGAAATAAGTTTAAACATAATTCTATCTTTCAGAGATAGCACAGCCGCTTTACCCAATTAGAATTAAACTTGCAATATTCGGAAAATTTTTAATTATTAAAGAACACATGCCTAGATAAAAAACCAGAAAGAACATAAACATGTGGACTTTTAAATTAAATAAAGGACGAGTAATGTCGGTTGCTTTACTGGGCTGACTTGAACTGATAGAAGTAAATAAAGGGCGAGCACAGTTGGCTATCTAACTGAGCTGGTTTGATATAATAATAGTGTAGCAAACCCGTATATTCAAATAAGAAATTGAAATACTTTTTAAATTAAGGAGGCATTAAATAAACAAATACCAAATGGGACGTAACAAAATTTCTAAGTTATTTTCTCAAATTCATATTTTCATTAAACCATGGAATATTGCGTTTGTCTTAAAATAGTAGATAAGCTGGGGGTCTATTCTCGAGTTGGTTCGATATATATCATCGGTGATATTTATCACCCAAAAGTATCGCATGCGAAACAGTTCTATGACGACTTGCTATTCTCGACAAGATGTGATATGATATTTTAAATATCGAATGAAATGAGGCATGTCGTAAATAGAATAATAATAAAAGCCAATAGCCAACCGGAACGAAATCACGTGGTTCAGGAAGCTGCTAGATCGAATTCTGTCGGGTAAGATCGAAGTTTGGATGAACGTAATGTTTACTTGCATTAATTACGCCCAACTAAAAGAGCTACTTATAGAGGGCAATTATGCAGCCGTAAATTTTCCTTTAATTTTACAAAAAAAAGCTTGCGAAGAATGGGAAGAAATAGCAACGGAACTGAATGAAATTCATGGAATTCAACTTTTTATTAAGCGAAACATGCCCACAAACATTTTTTTTCTTAAATCAAAAAATAGTATACACTTATAGAATTGTCTTTTAGTCACTTTGGCAGCTGTTTCAGCTTCTTCAAACACCTCCAAAACAGTTTGCTATAATTGTTATTAATTATAATTATTTGTCAAACACCCACGAAATAGATTAAAACCAGTGGCAATTTTTTGGTTATGTGCATAGAGAAAAGTTTATGTCAGTCAATTTTAATATAGTAATCATGCGCAATGCGTGCGTTTTCATGCGATAAAATATATCACCTAGTAGTACCCCGCTCTTTGCAGTTCGTGCGATAAATATCTTTTGCGAAATTTGAAGAATACCAACTTTGACGTTTCGTGCAAAAAATCGTAAAATATCGCATGCGATAAATATCACCGTCTTTCGAGAATACACCCCCTGGTCAGGTGCTTGTAAAAGAAAATACTTTTATTATTATGAAGTGCATGATTGCTTTTTGTAGCTTGTCTAAATTTCAAATTATTTGATTGTTAAGAACATGATACACAATACCTAATTTATTATTAAACAAATATAACCGTCTATATAGCCGAGCGTTTTAATAGTAGGTAATATTTAGTTTAAAACAAAAACGCGTAAATATGTACAATTATATTTGTTTAAATATAAATTGAACTCTAAGTGAGATTTTGAGTTTTCTTTTAGAAAGAAGGCCAGTTTTAAGAACGAGCGTCCCACATTATATCAGATCTTGTCTGCTATTAAGGTCATCAAAGTTTCCAGCCGTCAATTGACGCATCAGTTGCCATATTTGGGGTTAGGTTTGATTGCAGTTCCAAAAAAAAATAATAAAAAGTTCTAAAGCTTTAATTATTTTACTAATACATTGATTAGTAGCTTTGTTTAAGCAAAACTGATCAGAATTACTGAGAAATAATGATAGTAGCATAACATATCGTGAGAGATAAATATGAATAAAAATGAAACTGTATGAGATATAAGAATACGAAAATATAAAAATACAGAAAACACAACAGTTCGAAAATAAAAACGCGAAAATACGAAATTATGAAATTAGATAGATAGAAAACAAACGAATACAAAATATTGAAATACGAAAATTCTAAGACTCATATCACCGAAATACAAAAACTCAAGAAAGAAAAATATCAAAATACAAAAATTTGATAATTCCAAACGTAGAAACATCATAATACGAAAATTAAAAACATATACAAAAATAACAAGTTTAAAAGAAGGGTCGGGAACATTTTGAGATTTGGAGCGTAAAATGTCAGAAGCATGAAGCAAGTAGGTTAGGTAAGCCAGATAATCTGAAAATTGAAAGGGACAGATTAGCATTAGAGAAAGTGGTGATTAACGAAGTTTGGTGACCAGGAGCGGAGGATTCTTGGAGCGAAGTCTTTAGGGGATTTATATAGGATCAGAGGAACGGAATTCGGGCGTAGAAATAGTTATGCGGAAAAGGATAGGACACTGTGTAGAAAACTACTTGCAAAAGAACAAAAGAGTACTCATGGTTAGATTTGAATCTAAACCAGTAAATACGGTAATAATACAAGTATACATGTCAACCTCCGGTAGGTGAGGGGTAGGGAAGGAGCTGTAGCAGGTCTATTTGGCTTTGGCACAAAAATCGAAAGAGGAAATAGGCTGGTAGAATTATGCACAAAAATAATCTAACCATCAGAAACACATTATTTAAACACCATACTAGAGACGACACATGTTGAAGATGCTAGGAGATATAGGTAGATATTAAATAGATTGCATTCTTGTTAGACAACGGTTTAGGAATCAATTAAAAGACTGATGAAGCTACCCAGAAGCAGATATAGACACTAATCACGATAGAGTAATTATGAAAGCCGCACTTAGTTTTAAAAACTAATTGCTGAAAGAAGTCGGTTAAACTTCCGATAATAAGGCAGTAGAATCAGAATGGAATAACATTAAATCCAGTTTAGACATGGAACCATACATATTCTAGGGTATAAACAGAAAGAAAATAAGAAACCATGGGTAACAAAAGATATTCTGAATTTAATAGAAGAAATACGAAAATATAAAAACAGACCAAACGAAGCAGGTAAACACAGATACAAAGCCATAAAACGGGAAATTATTCGTAAATGCAGGAAAGTTAAAGAATAACGAACAACAGATTGATGAAAAGTGCAAAGAGGTACAAACTAAGTTAAAAACAGGAAAGACAGATGAAGCATACAAACTAATTAGAACGAATTTTATAGATAATAACAGTGTAGCAAAAATATAAGAAGCGCGAGAGGAAACATCATTGTAAAAACTGTAAAGAATGTGGTTAGATCGCAAGAATATATAGGGAATTTATATGCAATACCGGAACTAGAACAAGAATCGGACAATAAAAAGGGCACCGGGTATAGATAAGGTGCAAGAATAAACTGTAAAAGCCGCTGAACAAACAGTAACAGAACACCTCTTCTAACTTGTAAGTTACATCAAAACTAGAAAAATACATAATGCAACAATATCGAAATTCAATAATATAGAAACACAAAAATTCGAAAACCCAAAAAAAAGAAAATACAAAAATGCGAAAATACGTAAATACCAATAAATAAAAGATAAAGATGGGACAATTCAAAGATACGAAAAATCGAAAATACGAAAATATCTATACACGAAAATATAAAAATTCAAAATTTAAAAATACGAAAAAATAAAATACGAAGTTTAAAAATATGACAATATAAAGGAAAGGAAGCTTTACAATTTGAATATCAAAAAATACGAAAACACAAAAATACGAAAATACAAAAAAGGAAGATGCAAAAACAGAAATTAAAAAATACGACAACATCAAAACTCAAAGAATTAGAAATTCAAAATTAAAAAATTTGAAAATTCGGAAATCGAAAATTTGTGAAAATACAAAACTGCGTACTTTTGAAAATAAAAAAAAACAAAATATAAAATTCAATAATACGAAATCAGAACAGAAAATTGAGAAATACAAATACATCAAAGTAATAAATTACAACAATAGGAAAATTCAAGAATACCAGAAAACAAAATAGAAAACTAAAAAATACGGCAATAAAAGATACGAAAATTATGAAAGTCGATAATCAAAGTACGGCAATACAAAAATACGAAAAATACAAAAATATGAGGTTACTTGATTACAAATGTTCTAATATTTGAAAATGCCTAAATACGAAAATTTGAACATGCTAGATTTCAAAAAATACATTATGTAAAAATAATAAAACACAATAATTAAAAATCCTATAAATTTAATAAGCAAATGAAATTTAAAAATGTAAATGAACAAGATTTAAATAATACAAATATATGAAGATACCAAAATACAAAAACAATAAGATACCAAAATACCAAAGAAAATTTAAAAAATAAAAATACAAAGTTGTAAAACAAGAAAATACACAAATATGAAAATACGGAAAAACCCAATGCTTATTCAAAAACAGAAATACAAAAGTACAAAAATACGCAGTTCCAAAAATACAAAAGCCGTAAAATATTAAAAAATGGAAAATATTAAAAATACGAAAACTCAAGATACAGAAAAAGAGATCTGTATAATAAGGAATCAAAAATATCACGGTATATTAATACAAATACTGGAAAATTCAAAAACATAAAAATAAAATACAAAAATGACAAAACATTTTAAATATAAAAATTCAAAATAAATCAGAACCAAAAATATAAAAATTTAAAAAAGAATCCAAGATAAGAAAATACTAAACTATAAAATTAAAATAATATAGAAATATATAAATACAAAAAATGTGAAAATTTGAAACTACAAAAATGCGAAAATGCCGAAATACAAAATTTCAAGAACACAAAAGTTTTCATTATTCAAAGACAAATTTTAAGTAGATTAGGTTTAAAATTGTTGTAAAATAATTTTAAAAAAACAAAATAAATTGGGGACAAAACGTTTAAAAAATAAACATTAACAACGAAAATATTAAATTATTCTTAAGCGTGTATTTATTTAATACTGATATTTCATTCATTATATGTTTCGTTCTTATTTCAATTTGTTAGTTTTAAGTCTCGTTACGACAATCTTTAATTCAGCCAATTTAAATCTTGTCTCTACTAAAATTACAAATAATCGTAAAACGACTTGAAATGGTTCAGCCCCAATTGCTCATTTTACTAAAAGAAAAGAAAATACTATAGTAAGATATCACAAAATTGTCAAATTATAAAAAATATGAACTCTGAAAAATACAAAAATATCTAAAAACAAAAAGGTAACAACAAATTTGTTTTAATAGCTTGCTAACAATATTCTATTTTACACCTCAAAACCCAGTTTTTAATGCTTAGGCAATAAATATGAAGATAATGAAAATCGATCGAATTACTGCGTTTGTAGATCTTCAAATAAAATATTGATGTTTTAAAATCTTAGTGACCTGCGCATATACCCCAAATATTACTAAAAATAGAAAGACCAAACCGAAAATATAGTTGTGAAATGATGGGAATGCCTATAACAGCGAAGAACAATTTAAAAATAGCATATGAAAATTTTCTTTACATTTTTCATACTGAAATAGACTTTTATAACTTTTACAAACTTCTTTTTTTACAACTGTTACTAAGTTTCTGACCTGTTGCTGCTCTGCTTACTCGAACCCCTTGGTTTCCATAAATTGCTTCTTGCTTCTTTGTTTTATTTGCATTGAATCTCGCAACTCAAAATTGTACCAAAATCGTCGACGCTGATTTGAAATATTATATTAATCCATTTAAAGTATCCCCACATTTGAATTATCATGAATTATAATATATATACACTCATTTGAAATATTACACTATCAATTAGAATTATTTTCATGCATTTAAATTATTATATCGTATACTCGAATTATCCATCCATTCAGAATTATACCACAATTGGAATTATTATCACTCCATTAGGATTATCCATACACTCGGAATTATTCTCCACCAATTAGGATTTGAATTATTAGGATCACATTCGAAATTATTATCACGCAATCAGGACTAGGAGCCCTATTATTATTATTAGTTTAAATAAATTACCCCAAATTCTACTCACGTTAAACGGTAACAGAAATTTTCATATTTGTAGCACTTACTTGTCACTATCTATTTTATAAAACATTTAAAATTACGCGTGAATTTTTGATTCAGAGTGGCGCAGCTTTGCCCTGCTTAATTAGAACTGAACTGTCTTATCATTCCTCGCTTGTTAAATATAGGCTGATCCCACTTGCATGTGGGTTGGGTTTTCAACAAGTCTGTCGCTATCTTAACCAATAAGGTCTTTGTATTTGATGCATCTTGAAGTGATTTTCTGATGTAATATATTTGGTTTTCCGGGACATGGTTATTTGCTTATAGATACCTCGTTATCAGACGATACGTTGTTTTGTGTAAATATCGCGTTTTCCATATAATACAAAAATACATGATGTAACTTCAATTTTGATTTTCGTGTATGTTTATTTATTTACACATCTTTAATTATATTTATTATCATTTTCTCCTGAACAAGCGTACTTCTACTGAAAGATATTTTCACTTGGCATTGTTTAAAATTAATAAAGCTCTATATACCGAGTGTTAAATACTTGTTATTTACCTAATGTATGAATTATCTATTTCTATGCTAAATATGCGTCCTATTGTTGTAAGATGTGTTTATTTGCGTCGCTTAAAATTAATTATGCTCCATATACAGGGTGTTAAATGCTTACTATTTACATAATATCCAAATTACTTAATTTTCTGTTAAATAATAAATGCAGTTTTCTGCTTCCTATTGCAATTTATGGTTATTGCACGACCATTGCTATACAATACACCCCTAAACAACCCCTCATCACAGCAATATATATATATATATATATATATATTTGTAATTTGTGGAGTAATTGTGGCAAGTGGTAAGCAAAAGCGCGAAAACTTTATCGCAAACAAAAGCAAGCTCCTAAAACCTACGGATGCTGTCCGAGAGAAATATGTTGTACGTGCATTTAAGGAAGCTTACAAGCAGCTGATTGATCCTGCAGAGGCCGCGGTTTCTCAGCTGCAAGAAATTAATAAGAAAATCTCGGAATCCACCCAAAAGTTATTATCACAGAAAAATAATTGAACTTCTGATGAAAATCCTTAAACAGTCAGATATAAAAGACGAAAAGGGAAGTGTGGACTCTGATAAAAAAAACTTAAAAAAGCGGAAATGATGAGGATGGAGAAGTTTGGACTCCGATTGAAACACCTTAAAAGTCAAATATTGAAAACGAAGACGACAAAGAAGAAGAAGCGGGGTTCGAGACGGACTATGTGCACCGCAAATATGCTAAAATGTTGGGAAAAAACGAGATTGATATATAAACCACTCTTCGTATGGCGTTAAATACAATAGCGGAACAAATTGATGGTTCTTTGGAAAAACTGGGCTAGATGTCAATCCTGTACTAGCGATATAACCATGAATGGCAACACCTATAAGAGAACTCCAAGTCTGTATAATTTGCTAACATTCAAACACCTCAACTATAAGTATGGAGATTTTACGCCTAAAGTGGATTTAAAAAAACTATTTGGATATGGCACAGAATGCGTCGGTTTTCAGATAAAAATTTAATGCTACAGGATACATTAACGAAGAGGAATTTCCGAACGATAGCAAAAAATTTTATAAATGTGTGCGCGAATACCTTCTTGCATCCAATGATGGTGGCTCCGGCTCAAAACTAAGATGAGGATAAAACAACGAAAACAGTCTAAGTACATAAAGACACCCAGCACAAACACAAAAACGAAGAGAAAAGGAGGCGGTATCACGAATTGTAGGTTTAAAAGTTTGCCCTCTTGTTCCGTCAAGTACGTGTAATAGAACAATGCCGGAAGTGGTTGTGAGACTTAGACTACTTGTTGGTTCCCAGCAAGCGGGCAACATGAACGAAGAGAACTTGTGCGAGATGGTATCCATAACTGCAGAATTAAAAGAGGAAAGTGTCATAAAATAAACCATTCCAAGGAAAAATATTCAGTCCCATAATGCCCATCGATCGTTACGAACGTTATCGGTACGGGAGTGCGGCAACCAGCCTGCAAAGTCCGCACGGGCGAGGACTTTTGTTAATATCCGATGGGGAAGCCTACGATGTGCAGCAAACGAGAATGTGCAATCTTGCAGATCTTAAAGATGATGCCGATGCTGTTAACCAAAGAAGCCCGTTTGTCTTCATACCAAAGCAGGACATTTTCAGCTTTTGCAAATGAAGACTGGTGGACATTATAGAACCTCAAAACGCAACAATTGCGTAAATAAAGAGTTTGTTACGCAACACGTAAACCATGCAATCAACGGCTGTTTAAGATCTGGCGCAGAAGAAAGTGCAAAAATAAAGTGTACGTTGACGAACAATTTAAGCATTTAGCTACCGATTCTGAAAATATAAAATTTTACGTAACGTACGTTAACGATCAAATTAGCAATTTATCGAGTGAATGCTCAAAGATAAAGTCTGGTGATGAGAAGGTTAGACCACAAATGAGATGGGGTGTGGAGGGTTATATAACGCGTACATCCTAGGATCTTCTAGATTTACGAGGGAGTCGAGCTGTTATACAGAATCAACTCGATATCATATCCGACAACTTTTAAACAAAAGTGAGCAACGTAATGGCACACAACAAAAAAGAACATGTCCAATTAATTTCAAATATTTACGTTGCCACAGCCGAGAATCACCGAAAGAATACTATAATCCAAAGGTTCGGGTTTTACCTATCGTAAATCTAGTCAAAATACCGTCCAACTAGTTAGGGGTATAACCACCGCTTTTCAATCATTATCCAACAAACATGAGTAAGGAAACGATCATCAAGGAATTATTCAGGCCAGCTCGCAAAAACTTCGAGAGACGGCATGTCGTACTTGAACTTGTTAAGAGAGACCTGATCTAAGTAGACGTGATCGAGTTTCAACCGTATGCCCGAGTTAATAGAGGTTATATATACGTCCTTATCGGACTAGTCTGTTGGTCTTAGTACGAGGTTGCTATTCCCGTAAGAAATAAAACCGGAAGCGTTAGCAATTAGTTGCTTTCGCGTTTTTATAGAGAATAAATTCATCAAGGAGAGACGCAACGATTTCGGTTCGCGATAGCGTTTGAGGCTTTTATTAGCTTCGTGCTGTTGCTGAGCTGGGGTCGAGGCGCTGCACTTTTTAGTGCATTAAAAAGGAATCGCTCCGCTGTTGAACACGCTTCGACTGTCTAGCCTAAGACACCTTTGGCTGTGAACGCGCTGGTGAGCCTGCCAGTGCGTAGATAGTTGATCCGGTTCAACGTAGCGGAACCCGTCCTTTTGTAACGCGTGGGTGCAGTATTTTACGGGCGCCCCCGCTTTGCAGGAGGACATCCTCATCGCCGCCGCAATCCAATCCGCGGGCGTTTTGTTGAGCTGCTCCGCTTAAGACACCTCGAGCGCTGAACGGGCTAGTGAGCCTGCTAGTCCGGGAGCAAACTCAACGGATCGCACGTGGCTGGAAGGGAAGCTCCGGTACATTGCGCGGGCGTAGTACTTGCACTGCTACCCGCGCATTTTAGCGGAACTATGGACGGAGAGGACTACGAGATGGCACCGGGCGCCGAAGCGAAGGACCCCCGCAAGCGCGCCATTGAGGACGCTTCGGAGGAGGCCTGTGACGACGGCTTCACGGTGCCGAAGAAGAAGACGACGACCAAGCAGCCCAAGAAGACCAGCGCAGCCGACCTTCCGACAACCAATCGGTACGAACCGATTGCTGCTACGCCAGAAGAAGAAGCACCAGCAGAACGTATGGAGTCCGATGCGAACGGTTCGAACCCTGCGTCGGCTCGTAGCCGCCGCGTCCCCCCTATCGTCCTTCGCAAGAAGGACAAGTGGGTAGCGATTGCAGCAGAGCTCAGCCGTCGCAGACTGCAATTCACCAGAGCACGCAACACCCAGGACGGAATCAGCATCTCTCCGGCGACCCCAACAGACTACCGTGGGATCACGGCTTTTCTGTCCGAGCGAGGCGAAGAGTTCCATACTTATCGCCTCCAAGACGACAAGCCGCTCAGGGTGGTTTTGAGGGGCATCCCGGAGGGTATCGACGCCATGGACGTTCGAACGGAACTCGTCGCGAGCAAGCTTCCAGTACTCGCATGTGCACGCATGCACAAGGAGCGACCGAGACGAGCGTTGCCCCTGGTCATGGTCACCTTGACCAAGTCCATGGAGGCGAAGCAAATCTTCCAGCTCCAGCATGTGCTGCACCTTAGAGTACAGGTAGAGATACCGCACCGACGGTCCGAAGTAGGACAGTGCCATCGGTGCCAGCGATTCGGGCACACGCAGTCGAACTGCAAGGCCACGCGTCAAGTGCTCCGGCGGCCACCTTAGCGGCACCTGCCCCAAAAGCAGGGAAGTTCCTGTGGTGTGCGTCAACCGCGGTGGCGCGCATCCAGCGAGCTATAGGGGATGCTCCGCATTCCCGAAGCAAAGGGTGGCCAAAAGGCAAAACGAGACCGCACCAAAGGCACCGGTCAGTGTCCGCCCTGCGATGCCGACGCCGAGGGCCGCTGCTGTGGGAGCCCACTCTTACGCCAGCGTCGCCAGCGGCTCGGCTAAGGCCGTCTCTACCCCGACAGCCAAGAGCCCTGCTCTTGCGCAAGTTGAGGAGACGCCTGCCCAGGCAGCCAAACCCACCCCCAGCGGTGGAGCGGCAGCCAGAGAGACACCGTCCAGCGGAGGCGTGTAATGGGGTTTCATCATCGGACTCCTCGCTGGAATCGATTTCCAGAAGCTAACTGCGATCGCCAGAAAGCTGCTGCCTATAGTCGCCGAAGCCAAAAACTTCGGCGACTTAGTCATGGGTTTAATTGCCTGCGGCAAGGATATCAGCGAACTCTTCCATCTTGATGGATAGACGTCGCGGATATCCAGGAACCCTGCAGATAGCATTCTGGAATGCGCGAGGGCTGATGGGAAAGCGATTTGAGTTGCTGGAGTTTGCGTTGCCACACGACCTAGACGTTGTCCTGGTGAACGAAACGTTCCTCAGCGCACGAGACGAGCCTAGGCTTCCCAACTACAGGCTGTTCCGGAACGATCGAGATGGCGTCGGAGGAGGCACAGCGGCGTACGTCAAGGCAAGTCTGGAGCACTACGTGGTGGACCTGCCAGACCTAGAACGACTTGAAGCGACTGGAGTATGCGTAGTATTAGAGGGTTTCGGCCCTCTACGCCTGATCTCGGTTTATAACCGGCCAGGTGGCGAAGCGCTTAGCACGCAGGACCTGGACGCGTTGTTGGATGCGAGAGAACCTGTGCTTTTAGCAGGGGACCTTAACTCCAAACATCCGTCCTGGAACAGTCGGGTAGCAAATCGCAATGGACGCATACTTCGACAGTTTGCTGACGGACGTGAGGTCGAGGTCTTAGGACCAGCAGAACCCACTCACTACGGCAATAGAGGCAGGCCTGATGTACTAGACGTCGCGATCCTCCACCAAGTGACGCTGAACAAGGAGATCCGGGCCGTCAGCGACCTCAGTTCTGACCACAACCCGGTGCTGCTTCATCTCGGAGGGAAGCGAGCCCCGGCCATTAACGAAACCCTTAGGGTTTCGTGGCCGGCATTTGCCGCCCATCTAGTGAGGTCGGTCGAAGGGATGTTTAACGACATACTGACGGCTGACGCGCTGGAGGCGCAAGTGGACCGCCTCGTGGAGTGCATACAGACCTTGGTCAGTAGAGCCACTTCCATGAGACCGGTAGCGGATAAGAGGGACATCCTCCCTCTGCACATCCGTGACCTCATCCGGGAGAAGAACCGCGCCAGCCGTCAGTGGCAAAGAACCTGGGATCCTGCGGAACGACTCCGGTACAATCGATTGGTCGCCAAAATGCGACTAGCAATTTGGCGGCACCGGAACGAGGCCTGGGCAGCCAGACTGGAGAACCTCCGAGCCGACGACAACTCTCTGTGGAGGATGTCAAAAGTACTGAGGAACAAGAAGTCCCCGATGCCTCCAATCCATGGCGAAACAGGCTTAGCCTTTTCAGTCTCTGAAAAGGCAGAAGTCTTCGCAGACAGCATGGAACGTCAGTTCGAGCCGAACTATGCGCACGCAGACCTTCGGCATATCGAACGCGTCCATCGTGAAGTCCGGCGGAGGCTAAGGGACGACGATCCTCAGGAACTTGACCCTACCACGGTTGAAGAAGTCAAGGACCTTATCAAGGCCTTAAGGGTCAGAAAGGCTCCTGGACCGGACGGTATCTCCAACCGGGCTCTGAAAGCGCTGCCGGAAAACGCCCTCCGGGCGTTGACCGGAATCATCAATGCCATGTTGAGACTCCGCCACTTTCCATCCACATGGAAGACGGCGGACGTCGTAGTGCTCCGGAAGGCAGGCAAATCTGCGACATTCCCACAGAACTACCGGCCCATTAGCTTGCTGTCGGTGGTTGGGAAAATAGCGGAAGCCGTCTTTCTAAGGAGACTCCAGGCGGCGATGCAGGAGCATGACGTCATGCAGGACGAACAGTTTGGGTTCCGCAAGGGGCATTCCACCGTTCACCAGATACCGTGAGTGGTGGAGCACATCGCGGAAGGCTTTAATGGCGACAGTCAACCGGCGCAGTGTTCCTGGACGTGTCTAAAACTTTCGATAAGGTTTGGCACAACGGCCTACTCTACAAGATGCTGGAGAGGGTTTACCACGCGCTCTCGTCCAACTGACAAGATCCTATCTTCGTGATAGATGGTTTTGCATCAGGCTGGACGGGGTGCGGTCGACGAGGCGGAGAATCAGGGCTGGGGTATCCCAAGGCTCTCTCCTCTCGCCGGCACTCTTTAGCATCTTCGTGAGCGACCTACCGAAAACGGCAGACACCAGGATAGCACTCTACGCCGACGACACAGCCATTCTGGCCAGGTCCCGTGCTCCGCACCTCATTATGCAGAGACTGCAAACGGCGATGGACGCTCTCGAGGAGTGGCTAAGACTCCGGCGAGTCGAGGTCAATCCAGAAAAGAGCACGGCAGTTTTCTTCTCGAAGCGACGGCACCGACCTGGAGACGATGTCAGAGCGTTCGATGAACCGATACCTTGGCGTCCAGACGTCAAGTATCTAGGGGTGTTCCTTGATTCTCGGCTAACCTGGAAAGCTCACATCGAGTATGCGGCAAACAAGGCCAAGGGTGTTATAGCTCAGCTATACCCCTTGACCAATCGCCGAAGTAGGCTGAACGCTTCAAATAAGCTTAGGCTCTACCAGGCGATAACCAGACCGACGTTTGCATACGCATCAGCGGTGTGGGGCAACGCAGCGGAAACGCACATGTGGAAACTCCAGGTTATCCAGAACAAGGCCCTAAGGGGAGTCTTCGGATCTCCCTGGTTCGTCAGAAACGCTCAGCTTCACATAGAGGCAAATCTGCAGACCGTCAAGGAATGGCTCCGGTCGAACGCAGAGAGGTTTTACGGATCTCTAGAAGATCACGAAAACCAGCTCATACGCGCTCTGGGCGCGTATGAAGAAGCCTTATGGCGACGACATAGGCACCCTAGTGCGATGCTCCGGCAATGAAAATTGTTGCGATTCCATCAGACGTCCGAAAGGAATAAACTGAGCGTAACGCCATGTTTTTTCTAATCGCGACGGCGGTGAAGGACCTAGAGGCGGCTCCGTGGCGTAGTGGTATGTGTGTGACTACTACGCCCTAGGTCCCGGGTTCGAATCCCGACACGGTCCGCTTGAAAAATGTTAGGCGAGCATTTTTCGCAAAAATACACCCTCGTTCGGATGAGAGGTAAAATGGAGGTCCCGTGTGTGAGTGTTGTCACGCACGTTAAAGATCCCTACCTTGCTTGGAACAGCAAGGATTCGGCAAAATTCAAAATTTTCCAGGTAAAAAAAAAACTCGCTTCCTGGCCAATGTAGTACCTTCGGGTGGAGCATTGGAAAATCACATGTAATAATGGTGAAGGACCTAGTCCAGGTACGCTAGTCACGGGATCCCTATAAACGTCCTTTGACAAGGTATCTCGAGTCCGACACCAAAGTGGATTTTTAGTGGGTATGTCCTTGCTCCGGCAAGGAAGAGTCCCACACAGCGGATATAAAATCTTTTACCACTATAAAAAAAAAAAAAAAGTACAGGGTTAGTCTATATCTATATGTCGAATATAAATTATATTGTGTAAAGTTAATTAGTTACGCTTTTGAAAGTTCAAGAGTAAATATAAATTGTGTTTAGTGAACGTGTATATTGAAACCGCCAACTTGTAGAATACATAAATAGACAAAAGTGTAATAAATAAATGATAGTTGTGTTTAGTGTTGTTGAGAAGCCTTATGGTTAAGAATTTTGTTTAAGAAGATATTAGTGCTTGTAAAGAACATTAATGTTATAGTGCTTCATTGTTAATTGGACTGAAAACATCTATAAATAAGGCATATACTGTTAATTAGACTTGTGAACAGTGAGTAATAAAGATTCTTGTTATTACTTGTTTTAAATTGGTGAAAAGCGTTAATAGTAACCCATTACAATATTGCTTGTAGAAATGGACTTGGAACATTCTGCATCAATATGCAGACGATCATGGGTGGAGAATTTTACGACGATTTTAAAAAGAATATGCAGCAATGCGGCATATATCACTATCCTTTCTACTCCCTAAGAAAGTTTCTATGGTCAAAAGACTGATAAAAACGATAACAAGCAAACTGTACAAAAGAATGCGTATACGCGGCTCGTATAAGTGGCACAATATTCTACTAGAGGTAATGGACGACTACAAAAACAGTGTACACCGAAAAATTAAAATGACACCCCAACGAAGCGAAGAAGCATCCCGAAATAATAGGGATTTTTAAAAAGAAAACAGACGCTGAAACTTATCATAAAAGGAAGACGTTTAGTGTTGATACAATTGTACCAATTTCTAAACACAAAGCTGTTTTCGATAAGGCCTACCTGCGCCAATAGACGGCAGAGCTGTTTAAAATAATAGAAGTTCAACCTTCGCGACCTGTAACGTACCTACTAGAGGACCTGCAAAAAAGCCCATACTAGGTGTGTTCTACTGATTTGAAATTCAACTCACGAGGGCTCCGGAGTTTAAAGTTTAATTCGAGGAGAGCGAATTCTTTTGTAAAGTGCTGGCCACTCTCAATCCACAAAATAGTCGGATAGATCACGAAATATTTTCCTTGCCACTGGAAAGCTATCATCTAAGCTCCGAGTTTCAGAAACAAAACAGTTATTTGCTTCCATACGTGGGCAGTTTTAGTTGGATGCGTGACACCGACGAGGGACTTAGCATGTCGGATTTGACGATATATTTACAAGGCAGCTTACCACCCAGCGAATGCTTATATACGAAGGGATTCGAAAAGCAACAGATATTACCCCGAGGCATTTACCGAACAGAACATGCTGATTATTTCCTACAATTAAACTATTCACAATGTAATCAACAAAAATTGCATCAGAAACCAATGAATTACGAAAATTCTAACTACTTTCCTCATCTGTAACTGCATACAATATATCTCGGTGTATATTTTTCTGCAATTGACTATCTGCAATTAAAACAAAATGCTAAATATCAAACTCGCGATGCTCTAAGATGCAACATAAAATGGCAATATAATATTACAAATATATTTACAGGTAACGTATTACGTATAAAACAAAAAGCAGCATCAAGGTTAATTTCATTTCAACGGCGTTTACAATAGAACCACGTAAATTTAACATGAAATCTACTCTAGCCGTTGGAGTACATACATCATCTACATGCGACCGAGTACACTCATACTGAGTACTTGTACATTAGGACGATCCTAAATGAATTCGCTGCAAGTTAATAGAGCTAACTTTGAGAATTATTTACGAATACGGCATATGATGCAGTCCCAAATTAACGAAGGTCCATTCGCTTGTAATTTGTGTAGTTATAGCGCGTTACAAAAAAATGATTTAGAAATACATATACAGTTTCATGCTAACAAACGTACATTTGCATGCAGTTTGTGTAATTACACCACAACACAAAAATGTCATTTACCAGTACACTTGCGCTCGCATACTAACGAGCGTCCGTTCGCTTGCAACTTGTGTGGTTATACCACATCACAAAAAGGTACCTTAAAAGTACATTTGTGGTCGCATACTAACGAACGTCCGTTCGCATGCAATTTGTGTAATTATGTTGCAATACAAAATAGTCATTTAGAAAGACATTTATGCACGCATACTAACGAACGTCCATTCGCATGCAATTTGTGCGTTTATACCACAGCACAAAAAGGTCATTTACAAATACATATGCGGTTGCATACTAACGAACGTCCATTTGCATGCAATTTGTGTAATTATACCGCATCACAAAATAGCAATTTGCAAAGACATTTGCGGACACATACCTACGAACGTCCATTCTCATGCAACTTGTGCGAGTATACCACAACACAAAAAGGTCATTTACAAGTACATGTGCGGTCGCATACAAACGAACGTCCATTCGCATGTTATATTTGCAATTATACCACAACACGAAAAAGTTATTTACCTCTACACATGCGGTCGCATGATAACAAACGTCCATTCGCGTGCAGTTTGTGTGATTATGCCGCAACACAAAAAACTACTCTAAAAATCCATTTGCTGTCGCATACTAATGAACGTCCATTCGTATGCGATTTGTGTAATTATAGCACAACACGAAAAAGTGATTTACAAGTACATTTGCGGTCGCATACCAACAAACATCCATTCGCATGCAATTTGTGTAATTATACCTCAGTAGGAAAAAGTAATTTAAAAGTGCATATGCGATCGCATACTAACGAACGTCCATTCGTATGTAATTTGTGCAATTATACCACAACACAAAAGAGTTATTTACCTCTACACATGCGGTCGCATACTAACGAACGTCCATTTGCTTGCAGTTTGTGTGATTATGCCGCAACACGAATAAGTACTCTAAAAATCCATTTGATGTCGCATACTAAGGAATGTCCATTCGCATGCAATTTGTGTAATTATACCACATCACAAAATAGCAATTTACAAAGACATTTGCGGACACATACCTACGAACGTCTATTCGCATGCAACTTGTGCCAGTATACCACAACATAAAAAAATCATTTACAAGTACATATGCGGTCACATACAAACGAACGTTCATTCGGGTGTAATATGTGCGATTATACCACAACACAAAAAAGTTATTTACCTCTACATATGAAGTCGCATGCTAATTAATGTCCAATCGCATGCAGTTAAAGATGCGGCTAATTCTAGCCATTATGGATAACACGTTACCAAATGTTCCACAAAAAAAGTTAAAGTACATAGACATTTATGTTGCCGTTCGAAACGAAAATTATCCTAATTTACTTAACTTGGTTCATAAAGTTGAACCACCTTCAACTTAACGAGGTTCTTAATTTTCTGTGTTCTTAATTCCGCTAATCGCTGGTATCTAGAAACGGCATGGCTATATAGATTGTGCAACTTGTTTAAATTAAACTGGTAATTACCACCTAAAAAAAAAGAATTTATCATTTACATAACCTCAATTGTTTATTATGTGAATGTTATAATTCATTTAGGAAATTTAAACACAGAGTACATGATTTAAATTTGTAATACGGTATATAATTCTAGTTTCCAGCATTTATTATAGACGATGGTACATAGCTACTCCCATTCTTAAGAAAAGATCAGACTTTAAGGACACCACCAAAAAGCAAAATTCCTGGATTAAAATTTCGAAATTAATAAATAAAAATGAAGAATATTGTAATTAATACAACTATTTGGTCATAAACAAAAATATTTTTAGGTTTATAGATTATATAAGATAAAAATAACGTGGTTATTATAGTCAAAACCATTTAAGCTGACCTATAACTCACCGCGGTACATTATTAGAAATGATAATAAAAACTGCATTGTCTTTGTTAGTATAGGTAACTATTCTGCCCTAAAACAGGATGGATAGAAAAAAAATACGTCTTTTAATGATTGATATGGCAGCATCAAATAGTATGTTTATTATAACTACTATTTATGTATTATTATAACCTATAAATAATTTTAGTTTCCTGTCACTTTTTGTTGTCTTTTCACGTAGTTCTTGCTTTTTTGTTGTATTTACGTTTTTACATTTATCTCTAATCGCAAATTTAAAAGTTTTTTTCAAAACTAAAAGGATTTCTTACACATTATAAAAGGTAAATACAGCCATTCTATAACAATACTATATACTACCTCTTTGCTTTTTAGTTGTTCAAAATGCTTGGAAACAAACATCTCAAGCCCCAAACACACCAGGTGATTTTGACGTCATGGATTATTTTGAAAGAAAGCGTGATAATGAAGGTGTTTTAGTTTCGTTTGGAAGTGTTATGTAGGTACAAAAATAAATACATTTAATCCTCCAAATCAATTAATTATTTATTCAGCGAACCTCTGAAGCATGTGGTGTTAGCCTTAGTACTTTAATTAGGATTAAGAGAGGAAGCTCACAAGCTGTAAAGGAAAATTTTCCAATTCATTCGACGTGCAGGAAACGTAACCGAACAAAAAGCAAATCTTGCGATGTTGAAGATTTTGTAAAAGATGCAGTTAAACGTAAAATTTATGAGATGCACTCGAAAAGTAATATGAGAATTAATTGTAATTAGTAAACCTTTTTTATATTTTTAGGACTTCATGTAACTGCATAAACACTCCAAAAAGAGCTTATTACTGCTGGCATATATAATTTCAAATTAACTAGCTTAAGAAGACTTTTACCTACCATAGGATATTTTTATAAAGCAGATGATAGAAGGCGAGGATTGTTCGAGAAACAACATATAGCTGCTGCACGAATAAAATTCTTAAGAGACTACCATTCCAATAAGGAAACGCAAGTATATGAACCTGTTTTTCTTGACGAGACTTGGATTTTTAGTAGGGGATCTACCAAAAAGAATTGGCATGATAATTCTCACAAAAGCATCAAGAAGAAGCCATTTGGAACAGGAATACGGTTAGTTGTTAATTTGTTGCTGTCACTGTGTTTTGTATGCTTATCAAATGTTGTTTTAGATTTATTGTGATACATGCTAAAAATAAAAATGGTTTTATACATGATGCATCTCTTTTATTTTCTTCAAAATCACAATATGCAGATTATCATGTTATACGTACGGTAGTTAAAATTTAAAGTTCGATATTTACTACACCGGGAACGTGATGTAAGAGACACTATCACAGTTGGCAACACCAAATCTTATACGGATTTCGGCGCGGTTCAACTACTGATGATGTCACCAATACAAAAGGTATATTGCGCAATAATTAGCAATATAAAAATTAAACAATTAAAGATAAACGAGAGTCATGTTAACAACAAATTATTCCGTTATAACATAAAGTAAGCAAGGGAGTACTTACATAAGGGATCCTGTATCCGGCGGAATTAGAGATCATCCGTCGACGCCATCATATGCGTAAGGAACAGCTCGGCTGGGATCCGGTATCCGGCGGAATTAGAGATCATCCGTCGACGCCATCAAATGCGTAAGGAACAGCTACAGCTCGGCTCGGCTAGCTGCGGTAGACATGGAGGACATCCACAGGCATGAAGTTCGAAAGTCCTTAGGTGGCGGTAGATTTATACCTATGTAGGGTTTTGACAGGAAGAAGGTAAAGGTAGACAAACAAAGAGATAATTAGAGAAGGAACTACATAGGTAAACCCTAAGATAGATACGTTACCAGACAATCACGCGCACATAACTTCACGATCAAAGGCAAAATGGCCACGATTCAGCGCGTCACCACAACTCCTTGTCTAGTATTGGTATACCCCTATAGGGATATGCACACTACGCAAACTCACTACTATTACGTGCCGGAAGCACCGTCTAGTTCATTTAAAATGTTCCCGCGTCTCGCGTATTTGAAAATTTGGCGGGAAACTTCCGTACATTAAAAACTAAACTACTAACAATGTTAAAGTGCAAATTGCACGTAACAATCGCGACCAAGCCACAAAAGAAAAAAACTTAAAAAAAGAAAAAGTCTGTTAGCACAGTAACAGCTTAAAATCTAAGTCTTAACTACCCTACATAAACCCTAACTTAAAACCTACAAAATGTTTATATAAGGCGCCACCTGGTTTTTCGACCGATAACACGTCTACCGAAGTACCAGGAACGGAATAGGTAGCCCGATAGTCTGTGACTACACTAATTACCGACAGCACAAATTTGTCGGGGAGCATGAAACACTACTTAAACTAACACGGGTGCGACAAGTCGCCTAAACTATCTAAACCTATCTAACTAAAGCTAACATAAAGTTCTTATATGCAAACACACATGAGTGTTGCATTGAAACTATTCTTCCTTTGGCAAGAAGTGCCCAAATTTAAAAATGTTCCTGGAGTGCGTCACTTGCACTCTAGCAAATTTTGTTACTGGTACTTTGGTTTCCTAATGATGCACATTTAAACTTGTCCATGACATAGTTGTGAATCAACAAATTTACCAAAAGTACCACCTACTAAATCCTTATATGCTAACCTGACCAATTACATTTCTAAATCGGGTTAGCTTTTTCACTTAAATTTCAGAGAAAAAAAATAATTCCCACGTCTGGTCATATATACCACACGTTAGGACGATAAAAAGATAAGGTAAGATCTCAAATTGATGTTAAAGATAATAGATAAGGTAAAGATATTAAGCTTAAGTTGTTATCCTCAAAGGTAATGAATAAGATAACGGTATTAAGCTTTAGTTATTTTTTGAGATACTCGACAAGATAACACGATATTAAGTTAAAGTGATTATAAGAGATAGCAGGTAAAGTGACATGAATTTAAATAAAAGTTATTACTAAAGATAACCGATAAGATAACGCGAAATAACTCGAAGTCATTCCTAACGGTAGTCGGTAAGATAACGATAAATTAACCCAAAATTATTACTAACGGTAATCGGTAAGATAACGATACTAAACTAAGTTATTACCAAAGGTAATCAATAAGATAACGATATTAAACCTAAAGGTATTATCGAAGATAATAAAGAAGACAAAGATATTGGCCTAGTTATTACCCAAGACAATGATAACAACAAAAGAATGGCTCCAGTAGAGCCGTTGAAATGGGATTGACCCGTGCCCTCTAAAAAGAGAAACCTGTGAAGCAGGTCCGTTCACACGAACAGCACGGGGGACCGGCAAAGACCTTTGGGTGCATTCCTGCACCCAGCGTTGATCGATATCGGTGAACTATCACCCGATATCCACTCGGTATATCGACATATAGATATATACACATTCACTCACACATTCACACACTCATACATACCTTCACTGCCAGTGCCCATGCGCTGACAGCGGCACCGCATGACCCCACGAAAGATTCGCAGAGACATGGTCCAGGTGTCTGTGGAAACCTCCCGCACAACCACACGGTGACTAACAGAAATGAAAAGGCAGTAGAGATAGGAAAGGTAAAAAAGAAGGAGGTTGGTTTTTTGGAGTGCATAAGAGGCACCTCCAGGTAGAAGAAAGTAGAGGAAGGGCTCGCATTGAGCAAAAGCAACAGAGGGAAAGGTGGATAGCAAAGCGCTACTCAACCAGCCAGTGTGGTCAGTAGCTCGGAATGAGGGAACATCATTCTTATGTGGCAGACGGGTGTTCCGGGACAAGAACAGGTCCACCGAGAGAAGAATAAGGCATAGCGGAGATAGCGGGTTAAGAAAAAGTATAGTTTTTGGACAAGCGTCCAAGAGAAGGTAGAGAGTTGTCCCTATAAAACACAGCGTAGTCTGAAGGACCACCTGCGATATTAATCCGACAAGATAAGATATATCATATATTGACATTCACTAGGCTCCTAAGAGAACTAGTGCGATCATTTTCCTAACGAGTACATTGACTACGATAAGAAAATCAGACAAAAGTTGACACAACAACTTACAAGTATCATTACAGATACAAACACACAAAAACAAACTGTTTTAAGGTAGTTTTTCAAAACGGTAGCACCCTAAACACACAAAAATGCCCAATTATAAGCAGTTAAATACAGATACACTGTCCCCATATGCTAAAACAACCGAGAATTTAATAAGATAACAATAAGAAGCAATAGCATCTCACCACGAAGTTCAATAAAAAACAATGAAAAAAATGTTTATAAGTTATGTAGATTTAGTAGAAAAAGAAAGAAATAATGCTGTAGTATAATGATGTAGTATAATGTGGGCGACTGCAATAATTCAGAAGAAAAACACATGGAATAGGCAATCCTAGTTCTTGCAACTGCGAATATGAACTATTTCTTTCAATTGCATAGATCGCGCGTGTCCTATGTGAGCCCAAAGAAGAAAGCATTCACTCAACATCAGCTAAAACCAATCATAAAAATTCAATGAGTCATTACAACCAAAGTTACGACAATTACCACACAAAATTAAATGACGTAAGATAAACACTAAAAACCAATTAATATGTAGTAGGAAAAGTTCAAGGGTTGATTAAATGAAACGACAGAGTTATATTTGGGGGTGTAGAGAATGAAGTGATATATAACTAACGGTATAGTCAAGGGAAAGTCAACCAAAAGAAAAAGATAGCTAATTTAAGGGAAGTAAAGTTAAACGTGTAAGAAATTGTATATTGTATGAGAGAAGGAATAAGTAATTAAAGATACTAATTGATGGTGAAAATAGAAAAATATTAGGTAAATCGTGAGGAGAATGGAACGTGAAAAACTTAAGTAGCATTTGGGTCGGCAGAGAATGGCTTGAGGTCTTTAATGTGCCACCTGCCTTGGCGTTTTCCTTCAGCATCCTGAAGTTCGTAGATAAGGGGACTAATAACACGAGTGACCTTACAAAGAATGAATTTAGGGGCTAATTTTGAAGAGAATTTCTTAGATGCATCCGATAAGACATAGTTCTTTTTCCAAACTTGTTCGCCCAAGGCGAAGGAAATATTTCGTTTACGTAGATTATAGTGGTCCTTACTCTTTTCGTAAGCTTTTAACAAATTTTTTCTAACGTCGTTAAAGATAGAAGGTAATGACTGTTGGTCCTTGTCCCAACGTACTTTATCGTCAAATTCGATTACGTTAGTATCGTCAGGCACTAAACCATAGTAACTCCCATCGATTGGGGTATATCTTCCAAAAACAAGAAAAGACGGAGTGAATTGGGTTGCTTCGTGTTTAGATGTACGCAAAGCTTGAGCAATTTCAAAGATATGTTCATCCCATGTAGTATGGTCTGAATTAATATAGGAAGAGATAGCGGTAATTAACACTCGATTTACTCTCTCGGTAGGGTTTACTTGGGGGTGATATTTTGCATTAAACCAAATTTTTTGTACTTTATAACTTTTAACGAAATTCTGAAAATCTTTAGAGATAAATTGTGCACCATTGTCACAAAGGATAATCTGAGGGACACCAAAGATAAGAAAGACATTCTGTTCTAGGAATTTAATTATTGCTGCGGAGGTAGCTTTACGTAAGGGTTGCACCATAACAAATTTAGAAAACCAATCGGTAACCACTAAAAGATATTGATTACCTCTTTTCGATCGGGGGAGAGGTCCTAATAAGTCAAGCGATATTAATTGAAAGGGATAAGATACACGTTTAAAGTTACCCATTAAACCAGAGCGAGCATCTTGCGAACTCTTATGGGAACCACAAATTTTGCAGCTCTTAATGTAGCGACAAACAGATTGCTTAAGTGTGGGCCAGTAATATAATTCAGATATTTTAGCGAGAGTTTTTGTAACACCAAGGTGTGCAGCAATGGGATCATCGTGACATAATTTGAGCACCTCACTGCGGTTTGCAGTGGGCACGACCAGTTTCCATTCAGGTATATTCGATAATTTATGTGGGGACGAAGATACAAATTTATATAGTCTATTATTAGTTACACGAAAGGTAGGAAATTTGTCGGGGGTATCGGAAACTTTTTTAATCATATTGAGGTACCAGGTATCCAGAATTAAATTTGGAAGGTTTAGAGAAACAACATCTCGAGATAAGGCATCAGGTACGATATTTAATTTGCCAGGCCTATGCCTAACGTCAAAAGTAAATTGGGATATACGCAAGTTCCATCTTGCCAAACGACCTGCGGGTTGTTTCAAGTTATTAAGCCACGTGAGAGCTGCACAGTCAGTGATTACGGTAAAGTGTGTACCTTCGACATATCCTCTAAATTTCTCGATGCCAAAGATAACGCCCAATAATTCCCGTTCGGTAGCAGAGTATTTTTGTTCGGCAGAAGTTAGGGCACGGCTCGCATAGGCGATTGGATGTTCTAAACCATTGCTTACCTGGAATAACATTGCACCTAACCCAGTAAGTGAGGCATCGGTTTGTATATAAAACTTATCATCGAAATTTGGAGAGATTAAGATAGGTGCTGAAGTGATTAATGTTTTAATTTGTTCGAAAGCCTGTTGGGATTCTAAATTCCACTCGATAGTTTGGGATTTCTTTTTATTTTTAATTAAAGCGGTAATGGGTGCAGATATTGTTGAAAGATTGGGTAGAAAAATGCGATAATAGCTAATCATTCCAATTAAACGTTTGATTTCGGTAACAGTTTTAGGTGTTTTAAATTTAGTAATAGCATCAACTTTAGCAGGATCGGCTCGTAAGCCAGTCCCATCGATAATAAAACCAAGAAATGTGAGGGATGAACGACAAAATTAAGACTTTTCCCAGTTTATCTTAAAACCTGCTGCGTTTAAACGTTCTGCAACTTCATCTAATGTGGCGATATGTTCATCGAAAGAACTTGAGATAACTAAGATATCATCCAAAAATACAAAGGCACGTTCTTGATGTAAGATAGGACCTAACGTTTGATCCATAGTACGTTGTAAAGTTTGTGGAGCGTTACAGAGACCAAATGGCAAAAAATTATATTCGAAAAGACCTCGGCCTGGGACACAAAAAGCAGTTTTTTGACGAGAAGATAAGTCGAGAGGTATCTGATAAAAAGCTTGTCTAAGGTCGATAGATGAGATAAATTTTGCGTTTCGAAGGCGGCTTAAAATCGAGTCAGTTCTAGGTAGAGGGTAAGCGTCTGGAACAGTCACAGAATTCAACTTTCTGCCATCAAAACAAACACGCCATTCGTCATTCTTTTTCCGAACTAGTAATACAGGAGAGGTCCACGGTGAATTTGAAGGAGAGATAACACCAGATTCTAACATTTTGTCTATTTCAGCATGTAAATGCTTTTGTAAGGCAGGCGATAAGGGATATTGACGTTGCTTAAAAGGAAGGGCATCACCTGTAGAGATAACGTGTATCGCCGTTGTAACGCAACCCAGTTCGGAGGTATTAAGTTTGCGAAATTTGTCGATTGTAGCGTTAAGGGTTACATTTTGGGAATCAGTAAGAGAGATTTTGTTAGATATTCCTGTAGATGCACAGGAGTTCGTTTTAATGGAGGTTTGCCATGAAAAATCCTGAAAGTAAAGTGACAAATTAAAAAGTTTACAGAAATCAACGCCCAGTAGAAAAGGATATGCTAATGCAGGGACAATCAAAAATAAAACGTCACGTTCAAGAGATTCTACTCGAATTTTTAACTTAAGGGAACCGGTTACATGTATTTGATTATCGTCAGCTAAATTTATGAAAGTTTTCTCGGGAATAATTTGAATTTTGATATTTTGTTGAGATAATTGATGTAAACCTTCGTTGTTTATAAGAGAACATGAAGAACCTGTATCCAATAAAGCAATTACATTTAAGGAACCATATAAGATAGATAAGTGTGGACGGTTATCGAAGGGTTTCTTAACGAGTTGTGAAACGGCAGCAGTCTTTTTATGATAAAAGGAATTGACGGTTTGTAACCACTTAGACCACTCGGCTGGGGTAGTATAGCATAATTCCTCTAATGAAGGTAAGGTATTTTGTACATTAATAGTAGCGGTATTATTATTAGATAAATTTAATGACGGTACAACGTTAGAAGTGGTTTTATAATATGAATTTATTGGCGTCTGTGTCCGTTGGATGATTGGTGTTGAGGGCGATTTTGGTTTCTTAAGATATTCACACCCTGATTTGAAATATCTCGACGGGAGTTTCCCGATACGTTAGGATTACAGTTGGTGCAGTTAGATTTGTAAATATTTGCGCGACCACAACCATAACAAAAAATATTTCTAGGGTATGTGCAGACAGTATAGCTATGTCCACTTCGCTTGCAGTTCCAACAGGTAAGTGAGTTATTAGTTACGGTAGGAGGAACGTTAAGTGTAGATACTTTACGGGAAGCTCGAACTTGGCAAGCTAAATTAGGTTCTAGAAGACCAGATAGTTTCTCGGGCGGTGGCCGATATTTGTCAATTCTTGACCTCACTTCTTGAAGAGAACGACATAGGTCTTTAAAGTGAGCTAGCGAAGATATGGGCTGTAATGCCAAACGTTCTGAGAAATAGGGGTTTAAATTTCTAAGTAATTGATCGATAATTTCGGATTCGGAAGGTTTTTTGTCGAGTCTGCTATATAAAGCTTCTAATGAGGTAATAAAAGACACAACATTTTCGTCAGGACCTTGGGTTCGGTTACGTATTTCGTTCCAAAGGTCGTTAATGTAGCCATAAGGTAGGAAATCTCGTTTTAAACAGGCAACTAATTCCTCCCAGGTAGAAATTTGGTGTCGTATGTTTCTATACCATATTAACGCTGAGTTTGAGAACAAGTCACCAGCTGAGACAAATAGGTCCTGGTTTGTACACCCGCGAGAGATTTTAAAATCATCGATACGATCAAGAAAGGATGATAAAGAGACCTTCGAATCAAACCCTTCGAAAGTGAGACCCCATTTGTATACAGGTATAGGTTTTCCTAATGGTTTAGGTTCGGCAAGCACAAGATTTGAAAAAGGTAACGATATATCTACGTCTGCATTAGGATTAAGTCTTTCTAGAACAATCCCTTCAAGCAATAACACCTCGGACAACAAACTTTGTTTAGATTGAGTCGCTTGGTCGTCGTTATATAAAGATAATAATTCAACACGCTGTTTGACATGAGTTATTCTCGAAGTCAATCTCCCTAGCTCGATATTAGTAGCAGCAGGATCCGTTCTATTTATTATACCCGATATATCATCTAAAGATAATTTAATTTCCGATACGTTGAGGGGCCAGTCGGCCAGTCGGCCAGTCGCCGTGGTTCTTTAAGGTAGCAATGCCTTTCGATTCCTGTGCCAAAATGGCCCTGAGTTGAGATCTCCTATCATTCTGAATGCTAGCTGCGATAATGTTCCTACACTCCAGCTCGTAGATCAATTCGAGGGATTTTAAATGTGAAACGTTCATTGTGAATAGAATATTCAAGACACGATATATAAAATATAAAATAGTTAAGCAATTCGGGAGGTAATAAACGTTACAGCTACTTTTAAATTAATACGATACGGTATTTAGGGGAGAATAATATGCTAATGTTAAAGCGTTAATTAATAAACCACTAAGGAAACACATTTAGGGTGTATGACAGGAAAGTCAATGTTCAATTAAATACATATTTTGTAGATAATTACAGAAAGGCCCTTCTAAATAGAAAATGCACGCAGGTGATATGTTATTTAATCTATAAAAACAACAACCTATAGTCAAACCTTCTTAAAAAGATATAATAACCGATTGCGCATTGAAGTTTCAAAAACGGGAATGAACAAAAGTTATATTTTAATAGGTAATTTTGTAAATAACTGTATTTAAAGACATAAGGTAAGGTAAATGCTTAACAAGGAGATATATCCTTCATAAGTTACAAGAAAGTCCTCCAAAATAGAGGAACAGAAATAGGTAAGGTATTATTTTATAGATAAAACGATTTAATGCAGCATTTTCAAAATATATTCCAGAGGTCAAATCGTTACGTTAAATGTTTTTTTTTAAACATAAGGTTTCTTTAAAAAAAGGGAGTTTAAATATTAGTTAAACAAGTGATTGATTAAAACGCTTTAAAAGACACTGAAAACTTAGGTAAGCAAGAGTTCTATATTTAGGAAACAATTTTGTTATTAAATAGGCATTTTTTTAAAATGTAACATACAAGAGTGCATTTAAGCTTCAAAAAAACGGGCTTTTATGGTTAAGAAAACAAATAAGGATTATATTTTAACTGATATAAGGTAAAAATGCAATTAAAATATTTATTTTACTTACTTGAGAAAAAAAGTGAGGTTATCCATACATCTTTGGAGTTTATTTAGAGACTACACACAGTTTTAGATAAATAACACATATTTGCAGATAAGTGGAGTTTGAATTTTATTATAAAACTACATTAATATAGATAGGTTAGCAATTTGATAATATGTACATGTTACAAAAATAAAGTTTACATTGCAAACGCTAATCTGTCAATTACTGAAAATATTTCTGGGGAGTTTTTCAAAGTTGCCAACATGAAATTAAAAACTTCACAGATATGTTAGGTAACATAGATCATATAATTTAAAGAGATTATTTAAATGAAAAAGCATGTTTCAAATTAATTTATACATTCCATAGGTATAAAACCACCTAAAATAACACATTGGAGCGCCATATTGTTATACGTACGGTAGTTAAAATTTAAAGTTCGATATTTACTACACCGGGAACGTGATGTAAGAGACACTATCACAGTTGGCAACACCAAATCTTATACGGATTTCGGCGCGGTTCAACTACTGATGATGTCACCAATACAAAAGGTATATTGCGCAATAATTAGCAATATAAAAATTAAACAATTAAAGATAAACGAGAGTCATGTTAACAACAAATTATTCCGTTATAACATAAAGTAAGCAAGGGAGTACTTACATAAGGGATCCGGTATCCGGCGGAATTAGAGATCATCCGTCGACGCCATCATATGCGTAAGGAACAGCCCGGCTGGGATCCGGTATCCGGCGGAATTAGAGATCATCCGTCGACGCCATCAAATGCGTAAGGAACAGCTACAGCTCGGCTCGGCTAGCTGCGGTAGACATGGAGGACATCCACAGGCATGAAGTTCGAAAGTCCTTAGGTGGCGGTAGATTTATACCTATGTAGGGTTTTGACAGGAAGAAGGTAAAGGTAGACAAACGAAGAGATAATTAGAGAAGGAACTACATAGGTAAACCCTAAGATAGATACGTTACCAGACAATCACGCGCACATAACTTCACGATCAAAGGCAAAATGGCCACGATTCAGCGCGTCACCACAACTCCTTGTCTAGTATTGGTATACCCCTATAGGGATATGCACACTACGCAAACTCACTACTATTACGTGCCGGAAGCACCGCCTAGTTCATTTAAAATGTTCCCGGGTCTCGCGTATTTGAAAATTTGGCGGGAAACTTCCGTACATTAAAAACTAAACTACTAACAATGTTAAAGTGCAAATTGCACGTAACAATCATGGTGATATGAACACAGAAATGTTCACAAAATGGTTCCAAGAAAGTTTATTACCAAATTTAAGCGGTCCAAGTTTAATCGTGCTAGATAATGCTTCATATCATTCGCAATTAGTCGAAAAGGTTCCTAACACTTCTTCAAATAAAGAGAAATTGATTAATTATTTACTTCGACATAACATATTTGCAGACACTTCAATGTTAAAAAGAGAATTACTTGCATTAGTAAAGGAAAATGTTCAACCAAAAATATACATACTTGATGAACTTGCAGCACAAAGTGGCCATAAAGTATTAAGGCTCTCTCCATACCATTGCCAATTTAATCCGATTGAATTAATTTGGGGTAATTGCAAAGGCTATTACGACAAAAATATTGGAAGATTTAATGAACAATTTAATGATGAACACATACAATTAATATGGCATGAAGCACTTAGAAGGATAGATGACAAATATTGGCAAAAATGCATTCACCATTCAGAAAAATGTATGATGGAATGGTGGCAAATTGAAAAAAACTTTGATGTGGTACCGCCTCTTATTATTGACTTAGAGGATTCAAGTAGCAATGACTTTTATGAAGATTATTCAATTTCAGAATAATTGATTAATATAAAATGAAGTGGTGCCCTAGATTTATACTTTCTTAATGTAGTAGAGCAATATTACAATAAAATAATACAATACCGTTTTGTTTGTTTAATACTAAATTTGATTAAATAAAAATTAAATATTTACAAATACACTTTTATATGTACAACCATACTTGTTAACCATTTAAAACAGGAATAATATAAAATCCCGAAACTACAATTTCCCTGATAATCGTGCGAATAACAGTCTCAATTCCAACATTAATCATTAGTCTTCAGATATTATCGAATCAATTAGAATACACGCGTCTTTATACTTAATAACAATATAATATCTTGAAAATTCACTTTATGTTTTCAAAAATCAACAATATCTGCGACACCGTGCTAAATATCCAGTATCTGTAGTACATTTCTAAACTAAGATATTATCTACATTCCTGAAAATAACTTGTCCATTTCCATATTACATATTATTAATATCTTCATTTAAACACAATTCATCTAAATAAAATGGTCTATTTCCCTTCCAAACTTCCAATTTACCCTAAATTTTTTGGTTTAATTTTTATTAAAAAAATGTATTTGATACTTATGTTAACGCCATTGTCAACTGCATATCCAACAAACATTTCTTATAATTCGTAGAAATTAAAAGATTATTTATAAAAGCCCTGGGACGTACATTCTCAGCTAGTATTTGTCACAATATAAACTTCATGCACCATTTTATATAAACAACTGAACTAATCCAGATTGTTAGAAATACGTTCTGATTGCATTGATGCATATGCTTTAACAAGATGAGTCATCGGTCAGCTTAACTGGTTTTGACTATATCACGCTAAGGTGGCAGTTTGACGAAGTTCGCATGCGCAGCAAACCACTAATTAACTACTTTAAGTTGTTTTGAACGCAGGAATCTTATATTAATTTGTGTTACCTTGATGTACGTTACGTTAAGTGAATGAGAACAAGGCCTTACTGATTACCAATAATGTATATATTATAATGCAGGTTATATTACAGTATTTAAATACTGAGTTAAATTATACCTAAATATTAATTATTAACATTAATACAACTTGTCTATAATTGCAAAAGTTTAAATTAAAATAGAACGATATTTTGATTTATTCCAAATACGAAGAAAGTCTTTATACAAACAATATTATTATTATAATCATTGCTTGTTTACCATAAATACGCAAGGATAATAAAGCTCTTGTAGATATGAAAAATTACAAATACTTGTAGCATAATTATACGTTAAAATTGCAGATTCATTGATTGCTACAAGTATTTGTAATTTTTCATATCTACAAAAGCTTTGTTATCCTTACTTATTTAAAGTAAACAAGCAATAATAAGTAATAATAATGTTCTTTGTATTTGGACATTTTTCGTATTTGAAATAAATCAAAATGTCTTTTAGTTTAATTTAAGCTTTTGCATCTATAGACAAGTTGTATTAACGTTAATAACTAATATTTAAGTATAATTAACTCAGTATTTAAATTCTGTAATATAACTCGTATTATAATATATACATTACTATAATATATAGAGTCCATTACGACGAGCTGAGTCGATATGTATATGGGAAACTACTAGATACAGTTTTCTAAGAAATTGTATACTGAAGTTTTCCGAATGATTCGTTCTGGTCATAATATGAGCAATTTTCTGCTACCTGAACCATTCACAAAATTCAAGTTTTGTCCCAAAATCGTTGTCTGCGAGACATTGCACTTTTTTCACATGATACGGGTACCAAAGGTTATCGCGTAAAATCCTGTCCACTGAGGAATAAGAAATATTAACAATTCAGTTTATCTCACGAGTACTGGTACGAGAATCATTGTTTACAAGTTGCAAAATTTGTTCTTCTGCTTCTTGAACATAATGCGGCCGTTCTTTTCCTCAATCTTCATACGATGCCCTCGCAATTCCCATATCCCGAAGTATTTTCTCAAAGTCTTTCTACACACTGTAAAATACAATTTCTAGATAGTAATAATCGAGTAGGAAAACGTTTCAAATATAACCCCGAGTGGCATCCACGTTGTATCTACACTCCCCGTACACCAATACGATGTCACAATATTCTGTATTACTATACATTTTTAACAACTAACTGTAGGAGATTAAAATCAAAGACCACATAATAGTGGTAAACAATACATATCAAATAATGCGATTAGCATCACTGAAATACCCGTCATGTAAATCACTTATGATTATAGGAGTTATCTAATCAGAAAATGCTGATGAAAGCAAAATAGCTTTTTTAACATAGGCAAACGCCAGAACCGGACACTAAACATTAATATAGAATAACTCGCAAAGGGAATGCTTTTCTGAGAAACTTCTAAGAACAAAAGTTACTTAATTTAACGTGAGTAATTGTTTGTTAAGAGCTCAACCCTTATTTCAGGTACACTCTGTATATATGTATGTGTGTGTGTGGTGTGTGTGCACGCGCGCGCGTGTATATAATATATATATATATATATATATATATTGTTATGGATTCAAAGGGTTAAATTTGGGGTAAGCAATGTAATTTCAAACACCTTGTATAGAGAAACGAACAATTTATTTACGCGCAAAATTTATTTCATTTATTTAATTTAAACGAACAAGTATTGACGGATTTTTATAATTAATGATTGAAAAGTAATAGGTTCATAAAGAAAACCAGTTTTTAAAGGCAAATAAAAACGCATAATTAATTTAATCTATTTTAATTCAACGTGTAATAGCATTAAGAAACACGCCGAGGTATAGAAAATCAATAATCCGAAGGCAAAAGGGTTCGTAGTAGCAGACAAAGACGTCAATTGTATCGAATACCGTGAAATATAAGCTCTTAGAATTGTTGTTTAAACGGTCGATAATTAGGAACACCTGCATGTTTGAAAAGGTTACCTTCGTCGAATTTATATGCATAATAACGCGGGCTTCATAGAATATATTTCCAACCGTCAGTTGCTTCAAATAAACAAGCTAACAAAGTTTCTTAAAGAGAGGAAGGGATGCACAATCAATAATATGCTACAGATAGAGACGGGTATAAAAGCATGGGTTTCAAAACGCACGGATTTAATCCACGTGGAGTCATAAGACGCGGTCAGCAATATCGATTTTATATAACTCAAGTGGGGTTGGAACGCGACATCTAATATGCATAAGACAGAGGTAAAAATATTACAGGCGGGGTTTTATGTCGACACAGTATAGTATCATTGGTTGAAATAGATACTTTTACAACGGGCGAACACGCGACATGTGATTGCAATTTTTCGGATTAAATTGTGTGTCCACGAGGTAAATTTCTGGTAGCTTTAAATCAGTTAGATTAAAATTTGCAGAAATATTATTTTAAATTAAGTATTTCGCGTGAAGAGTGGCCCAGGAGGTGGCATTTTGAATAGTATAAATACTTTAAGAAAATTAGCAGCGTGCTTTTTGTATTCTGATCGCTCTTTGTATTTTCATCGCTTTAGACTACGTATACTAATCAACCGAGGTTATAGTAGAGGCTTGTGAGTATTGAAAATTTGTATAATTTAGTAAAAATAGTATTAGCACTTATTGCGTGGTAAGTTGAGGCCTTGTAGTTATTAACGTGTGTAGTGTCGAGTGAATTAAATTAACCGAGGTCCAACTATTACCATGACAAGCTAATAAATCAATAAACACAAGTATAATATACGTGAATTTGGATGCTGGGATGGAATGGTAATTGGTAGCAACGAGCTCGGCGTATACTGAGGTTATCATCTATCTGGAGGATCAGAGCGCATAATCACGAAGCCAAGGGGTTCTGGAGGATCAGAGCGCATAGTCACGAAACCAAGGGGTTCTAGAGGATATAGCAACATCGAAAAAGATGGAGACTTGAGGCATTTTCCAAGTAACTCATTTGAATTTGCTGTTATTTGATAAACTGTTGGAATTATTTGTGATGTGTGAGTGAACTTTGAGGGTTATTTATGGTTATTTAACGTATTGGAAAAGATACGTGTACTTGATAATTATTAGGGTATTTTAAATATTGAAAAAAAATGTATGTAAAGCTTACTAAATTTCATGATGAATTGAAATTGGCTTGTTAAGGGTACATGGGTTATTAATTTTGTAGCAATTTTATGCAAGGTGAAAGACATACATTAATAAACTGGGTTATTATGAGCTCACCATACTCCAGTGTGCAATAAATATAGGGTATTATTTGGGGGCCCATTTACTCCTATTGTATTAAATGTGTTTGCAATTCAAATTTTAAAACAAGGACTTTACAAAAATAGCACTTACTGAGTTGTAACTCGAGTACCAAACTGTACATATTTATGAAAAATTGTTTGTAAATAGCGGTAAATAAAGATTGTATGATTGTTGTATTTTTTGTGATTTTATTGAATGATGTGTGAGTGGAAAGGAAGAATGATTGTAAATTTAAGTATCCAAGAAGAGGCACAGCTGAGCTAGCCAGGGAAGCTGCTGAAGATTGTTGCAGCAGAAGAAATCAGGGTAAGAAAATTTTTTTTTGTTGTGATCTTTTTATTTTGAAAAGTATTTAATGATTCACTCTCGATTCTTAAACTTTAATCCGCGGATTCACAGCAATCTTATGACGGCCCAACGTTAGAATTTGAATAGGTTTTAGGGAGTTCCAGAGACTGTCCCCACGATCCACAGCAATATATATATATATATATATATATATATATATATATATTTAAATTGCTGTGATATACCTTATCATGCCCCATGTTTGTGCGCGATTTTAATTGCTATGAAATTCCCCTACCGTGGGTGTCATTATAATTGATATGAAATCGCTTTACGTTGGGTGTTATTTTTATTTGATATGATATTCCTATTGTGCGACGATAAAGATTGTTTAACCCTTACTCTCTCTACTGTTTAAATAAATTTAAATAAAGTAATCCAAAGATTACACAATATAATGATTGATAATAATATGTACAATTTTATATAAGTTCAAAATTTAGCCTCTGAATAGAACATTAACATTTACCAAATTTATGATTTCCTGAAAGTCAGCAAAAATATTTTTTTAATTACTTTTAAGTACCTTCGAACGTTCTAAGATGCTTTCCCTGTTTTCAAATTCTCAAATGACCTTTTTATTGACTCTTACAGACATACAATATATAGCAAATATTAAAATTGAAACAATCTTTAACTAATACAATTTTTAAGATCACTTACCTACGTTTTCTTTTCTTTTTACTGGAATTGCCTCAGAGTATCTGTGTTCAGCATCCCTTGCTACACTCGTTCTACTTATTGCTTGTGGTTTCCCTCGGATTCCATGAGTGTACCTATTTTGTTTAATTGGTCGTATTTTCAGACGTATTTTTATATTTTCCTTTTGGAGGTAATTTTAGAAATATATTCAGACATTTAATTTAGATGTGGGACGATATTGACTTCGATCAGTATCAAGTTATTAAATATTGATTTAGATCAGTGTCAGGATATTGATTTAGAGCCGTCTATGTGTAGATCGGCTATTATTCGTTGCACAAATTTTGCACTTTCAAATTTTTACTTATACTAAATTATAAACTTTTCACTAATTTATACTGTCACGTAAATTTATCTGCATACTGAAGTGATTCTTGCCTTGTTATAGATGAACTAACTGTTTATTCATTCCCCATTGTATTTATAAGCCCTCCTATCAATGCTTTAGTTGGTGCGCGTCGCGTGTTTATTGATAATCTCCGCCTATCTCTGTAGAACCTTTGGATTTCTTAAATTCCCTGGTTTCAATTGTTGTACTTTAGTTCTATTCAGCACGTCTACATTCAATATATCATAGCATCTTCATAGGATTTCCAAATATCCATTGCAATTGTCACGTATTTCTATTTGTCGTTTAAAAGTTCAAAACTTACCGTACAATTAACCGTCTGGTGTTTATTTGTTATTAAAATATGTTGGTTTTCTAAACAAATGTACTATTTTTAGTCCTGTATTTAATGACGCATTAGAATGCGTTTTCTTATACATGCTTTGATATTTTCGACGAAATTATTAAATATCCAGAATGCCAGTTTATCTGTCTTTCCCTTTTATTCACTCGTAAATTATACTTAAAACATATTACACGACGTACATACTATTATTTTAGCTATATGGTATCGGATTATTGCAAAATGAGCTTCTTTCTTATGTATTAAATCAAATATAATATATATATATATATATGTATATATATATATATATATATATATATATATATATATATATTGCCGTGGTACGAGACTTAGCTCTGGACTTTGCCAGAGTAAAAAAATTTTTTTTTTCAAAATTATAAAAATTTCACAAAAATTTTCTTACCCGAATTCTGCTTCATCAAATTAATCTCCTTCGGCAGCTTCCCTGGCTACCTCAGCAGTGCCTCTTCTCGTATACCTAAATTTACTATCATTCTCTTTACCATTCACACACCATTCAATAAAATCACAAAATAATACCACAATCATACAATATTTATTTACCGCTATTTACAAACAATAATTCATAGTTATGTACAATTCGGTGCTCTAGTTACACCTCAATAAATGCTATCTTTGTAAAGTCCTTGTTTTTAAAATTGTAATTTCAAACACATTTAATGCAACAGGAGTAAATGGGCCCCAAATAATACCTTATCTTTATTTATTACTACACACTGGAGTATGGTGAGATCATAATAACCCAGTTTATTAATGTATGCTTTCCACCTTGCATACCATTACTACAAACTTAATAAACCCATGTACTCTTAACAATTAAATTTAAATTCATCATGAAATTTAATAAGCTTTACGTACACCTTTTGTTTTATATTCAAAATACCATAATAATAGTCAGTTATACGTATCTCTTTCAATACGTTAAATTACCAATAATAACTATCGAAGTTCACTCACACATCAGAAATAATTTCAACAGTTTATCAAAACAACAGCAAATTCAAATGAGTTACCTGGAAAATGCGTTAAAACTCCATCTCCGTTGATGATGTCTTACATTCCTGAAGCCCTTGGCTTCGTGATTATGCGCGCTATTCCACCAGAAATTTATAGATGAAAACTCAGTCTAAGCTGAGCTTCGTGCTACCCATTTTAACATCAATTCTAACATCCAAATCCATGTATATTACACCTGTTTATTATCGCTTTATTAGCGTACGAGCTTGTTAAGGTATGCGTTGGACCTTAGTTAATATAAATCACTCGCCACTATTTGCGTTACTATCTATATGGCCCCAAATAATCTAATACTATTTTACTGAATTTTGCAAATTTTTAATACTCACAAGCCTCGTCAGTTGATTATTATACGTCGTTAAGCGATGCGAAATTAAAGAGAGCCCTATTAATTTTCTTCCCGTATTTATACAATAAAACCATGCCCCTTTGGCCACACTTTACGTGAAATACTTAATTGAAAATAGTATTTCCGCAAATTTTGTATAACTGTCTTAAAACTTCCAGGAATATTCCTTCGTCAACGCGTGTTCGTATGTTGTAAAACTATCTATTTCGACCAATGATACAGTTCAGTGACGTCATAAAACTCCGCCTGTAATATCTTTATTCTTCTTTTATGCATATTTGATGTCGCGTTCTAACCTTACTTGAGTTGTAAAAAATCGATATTGCTGACCGCGTCTTATGGACTCCACGTGGATCGAATACGTGCGTACTAAATCGAATGCCTTTATATCCGTCTCATTCTGTAGCATATTATTGATTGTGCATTCCTCCTGCTCTTTAAGAAACTCTTGTTAGCGTTTATGCGAAATTATCGACGGTTGAACAATATTTTCCTCGAAGCTCGCCTTATTATGTCCACAAATAAGCAGAAGATGACCTTTCCAACATGTAGGTGTGCTTAATTAGTGATCTTTTATAATAACAGTTCTTGGGGCTTACATTTCACGGTATTCTATATAACCGACGTCTGTTTGTTTGTTAAGAAAGCTTTTCGCCTTGGGATTATTGATTTTACATGCTCTGATGCGTTTTCTGACGTTATTACCCGTTGAATTAAACTAAATTAAATTAATTATGCATTTTTATTGGCTTATAAAACTGATTTTCTTTATGAACCTGTTACCTTTTAATCCTTAATTATAACAATACGTCAATGCTTGGTCATTAAATAAATGAAATAAAATTTTGCGCGTATATAAATGGTTCCTTTCTCTATACAGGATGTTTTGAAATTGCATTGCTTACCCCAAATTTAACCCTTTAAATCCACTACAATATATATATATATATATATATATATATATATATATATAAAGAATAAGTAAATTTACTGAGTCTGAAAATAATATCAAAGAATGAAATTTAATGGCAAGTGACTCAATATTAGCCACAGGGGCATCTTGTCGACGCGTTTCGCCCTAATTGGGGCTCATCAGGACAGGAGTAGCAAAGATGTAATATTTAACACGAACACGTTATGGGAAGTACAGCATCACCTAGCCCACAATTTGTGCCTTCGTGCTGTTTCACCTGACTTTGCAGGTTTTATCAACAGTCGGCACGGAGGAGATCCGGTTTAACGTGTTCGTGTTAAATATTACATCTTTGCTACTCCTGTCCTGATGAGCCCCAATTAGGGCGAAACTCGTCGACAGGATGCCCTTGTGGCTAATATTGAGTCACTTGCCATTAAATTTCATTTTTTGATATTATTTTCAGACTCATTAAATTTACTTATTCTTTATAATTATAATTTTTGGCTATGGAAAAGGCAGTTAAACCGGACTCCTCCGTGCCGACTGTTGATAAAACCTGCAATGTCAGGTGAAACAGCACGAAGGCACAAATTGTGGGCTAAGTGATGCTGTACTTCCCATAACGTGTTCGTGTTAAATATTACATCTTTGCTACTCATGTCCTGATGAGCCCCAATTAGGGTGAAACGCGTCGACAAGATGCCCTTGTGGCTAATATTGAGTCACTTGCCATTAAATTTCATTCTTTGATATTATTTTCAGACTCATTAAATTTACTTATTCTTTATAATTATAATTTCTGACTATGGAAAAGGCAGTTAAGCCGGATCTCCTCCGTGCCGACTGTTGATAAAACCTGCAAAGTCAGGTGAAAAAGCACGAAGGCACAAATTGTGGGCTAGGTGATGCTGTATTTCCCATAACGTGTTCGTGTTAAATATTACATCTTTGCTACTCCTGTCCTGATGAGCCCCAATTAGGGCGAAACGCGTCGACAGGATGCCCTTGTGGCTAATATTGAGTCACTTGCCATTAAATTTCATTCTTTGATATATATATATATATATATATATATATATATATATATATACAGTGTGCTCGCAATTGACTTCTTCTAAAGTACTTGATTTACTCCTATAATAGATGGAATTATTTGGTATTCTTAAAGTTAAAATTATTTATATCCATGCTACGACCTCTATGACTTATCTACCCTTAAACTACCCTCTTATCATAGCAATATATATATATATATGTAATTTGTGGAGTAATTGTGGCGAGTAGTAAACAGGAGGGCGAAAATTTTATCGCAAGCAAACACAAGCTTTAAGAACTTGCGGATGCTGTCCGAGAGAAATATGTTATACATAAAAAAGGGTATTTGTCTACTCAACATGCATTTAAGGAACCTCACAAGCAGCTGATTGATCCTGCAAAGGCCGCGAATTCTCAACTGCAAGACATTAATAAAAAATGTCGCAATCTACTCAAAAGCTATTACCGCAGAAAAAAAGATCGAAATTCCGATAAAAATTTTTAACCAGTCACATATAGAAGACGAAGGGGGGGAGTGTAGACCCCGATAAAAAAAACTTCAAAAGGTGGATATAGATGAGGATGGAGAAGCTTGGACTCCGATGAAAAACCTTAAAAAATCAGATATCGAAAACGAAGACGACAAAGAAGAAGACTATGAGAAAGACGAAGCGGGGTTTGAGACGGACTATGTGCACCGCAAATATGCTAAAATGTTGAAAAAAACGAGTTGGAAATATAGATCACTCTGTGTATGGGCTTAAATACAATGGCGGAACAAATCGATGGTTTTTTGGAAAAACTGTGCTAGATGTCAATTCTGTACTAGCGATATAACCATGAATAGCAACATCTACAAGGGAACTCCAAGTCTGTATAATTAGCTAGTATTCAAACACCTCAACTATAAGGATGGAGATTTTACGCTTGAAGAAGATTTAAAAACTATTTGGATATGATAAAGCATGCGTCAATTTTCAAATAAAGATTTAGTGCTACAGAATCCATTAACGAAGAGGAATTTCCGAACGATAACAAAAAGTTTTATAAATGTGTCGCGAATGCGTTCGCGCATCCCATGATAGCGGCTCCAGCTCCAACACTAAGATGAGGATGAAACAACAAAAACAGTCTAAGCACATAAAGACACAGCACAAACAAAAACGAAGAGAAAAAGGCGGTATTACGAATCGTTTGTTTAAAAAGTTGCTCTCTTGTCCCGTCGAGTACATGTAATGTAACAGTGTACCGGAAGTGGTTGTGAGACTTAGATTACTGGTTGCATCCCAGCAAGTTGGCAACACGAGCGCAGAAAGAGCACTGAAAGAGTATTATAATCCAAAGGTTTGGGTTCTACCTATCGTAAATCCAGTGCAATATACCGTTGAACTCGTTAGGGGTTCTAACTGTCGCTTGGCAATCATTATCTAACAAACACGAGTAAAGAAACGATCATCGAGGAATTATTCACGCCGGTTCGCAAAAACTTTGACAGACGGCATATCGTACTTGAACTTGTTAAGAGACCTTATCCAAGTGGACATGATGGAGTTTCAACCGTATGCCCGAGTTAATAGAGGTTACATATACGCCCTTATTGGATTAGACCAAGTACGAAGTTGCTATTCCCGTAAGAAATAAAACCGGAAACGTGGCCGTCGTTGCAATGAAAATTTCCTTAAGAAGATACTGCATCATTTTGCATCAATATGACGACGGAAAACGGACATGGATGGAGAATTTTACAATGACTATTTTAAAAAGATTATGCAGCAATGCGGTACATATCACTAATCTTCCTACTTCCTTAAGAAAGTTACTGTAGTCAAAAGGCTGATAAGAACCATAAAAAGCAAACTGTACAAAAGAATGCGTCTACGCGATTCCTGTAAGTGACACAATATTCTACAAGAGGTAATGGACGATTACAATAACAGTGTACACCGAAAAATGAAAATGACATCAAACGAAGCGAAGAAGCATTCCCAAGCAATACATTTTTAAAAAGAAAAACAAACGATGAACCCGATCATAAAAGGAAGACGTTTAGTGTTGGTACAATTGTGCTGATTTCTAACCACAAAGCTGTTTTCGATAAGATCTACCTGCCCCAAATGGACGGCAGAGCTGTTTAAAATAATAAAAGTTCAACCCTCGCGACCTGTAACGTACCCACTAGAGGACCTGCACGAAAAGCCCATACTAAGACTGTTCTACTGATTTGAAATTCAACCCACGGTAGCTCCGGATACATACTTAGTCGAAAAGAAGTTAAAGAAAAGGAAAAATGGTTCGACATGAAGGTGGAGGACGGAACGAGTTGATTAGCAAGGACAGTTTGCTCTAATCATATCTCGACAAGATACGATTTTAAATAATTAGTTTACATCGATGGTTTAACGAGTAAATGCAAAAATGTAGTTGGTTTGATGCGTGACACCGACGAGGGACTTAGCATGTCGGATTTGACGATATATTTACAATACAGTATACTAGCCGGTGCATGCGTATTTACGAAGGGATTCAAAAAGCAACAGATATTAACCCGACATTAACCGAATAGAATCTGTTGATTATTTCCTACAAATAAACCATTCACAATGTAATCAACAAAAATTGCATAAAAAAATTATGAATTACGAAAATCTAATTACTCCCCCCCCCCATTTGTTACAGCACACAAAATATTTTGGAGTGTATTTTTCTGTATTTGACTATCTGCAATTAAAACAAAATTGCTAAATATCAAATTCGCGATGTTCTAGGATGCAACAAAATACATCATTTATAACCGGTGTGAACTTAGCAGTTAATTTCCAGCAGCGAATTTACGAGTTTTGCCGAACGACCAGTGGCGTCGGTAAAGAAGGATACACACAAACAAGCTGCTCAACAGCGAATTTCAAAACACACTAAACCATATAAATCGCATAAAATGCACTGCCACTCAATTTTAATTAATCTTAATAGAATACCACAAATTCAAATTTTGAACAACCTTATTAACAATTCTTGAGCGAATTTATAATTTTATACACCCCAGTTCCACCAAATAAAAAGGTTTGTTTCACAGAGCTTTATTTATAAACACAATTATTAATAACATACAACGGAACAATTTAAAGGAAATAACATACAAAATTTTAACTAGCAATTCGTCTTTAAATCCGCGGATACACAATTATTCTAATTTACTAGATTTACAAAGGTAGAATGAAACATGAAAAATCACACACAACCTGTGCAACAAGCCCCAAATAAAAAAAACACACAAATCAGGCAAAAGCGGAACATACGGCAAAACTTAGACTTTAAAGATGTCGATTCAGGTCTAACTATAAAAAGTGGTACCGTTTTTTTTTAAAACTGTGTGGGTCAAACTTGATCCAAACTCTTAAGGAGGATCCGCAGCAAGCCCTGAATAAAAGAAACATACCCGCAATTCACGCAAAAACAGAATATCACGAGCAAGTCTTCGAGTTTAAAGTTGCCGATTCAGATATAACTGTAAAAATTCATAACCGGTTTTTCTTTAAAACTGCGTGGGTCAGACCCGATCCAAACTCTTAAGGAGGATCCGTAGCAAGCCCTAAATAAGAGAAACATACCCGCTATTCAGGCAAAAACAGAATACCACGAGCAAAACTTCGAGTTGAATGTTGTCGATCCAGGTCTAATTATAAAAATTCGTAACCTTTCTGCTCCAATATTGGAGTGCAGACGATACAGCAACATCCCCAGTTTATTTTTTTGGTATCTCGAGAAAGTTTAGCACAGATGGTGGTTTCAGCAAAAAACCAGCATAAACGTCGCACAAACGAATGCACTCCTTTTCACTTCCTTCATGAGAATGTTGTGTGCAGAATTACAGCTTACGTAGCGGTAATATTTGGAAGATACAGATGTTCGATATGCTTTGCCCATTTTGTTGAATATTATAGGAAATCTGTAAAATTGCGTATTACAAAATTTCACTATTTGTGCATTTACCTGTTTACTATTTTCTTGTGTTGGTGTATGTCTTACGAGGTGATTTATGATTAATACTGTCTGTATAGGCCGCATACGAGATTGATGATGTGAAATTCATTGCACCCTTTCTCGACGATTCTGTTACAGTAAGCGCACCTGACACAATCTTCCATTTTTACATGTTTGCAACAAATTAAACAATTATTTTTTACACAGTTTGATCTTTGTAATATCTTTCTTTGTAAATACTCTCGATATTTGTTTAGATCAGTTTCAACTTGAAGGTTGGAATTATTTACAATTCTTTCAAAAAGATTTAAAATTATTGGCCCACAATTATAACTGTCTTTCTGAACATAATGATTATATCGGTGTACTTGAAGACATTGAATGACATTTACTTCTTGAACTGGAATTTCCAATTTTTTAAAAACACAAATAGTATAATCCCTTTCAGAGAGAGATTTATAATACGAAATATCTTGAATGAAACCGTTTTCAAAAAATGTGAGTTTTTCTGTAGGTTTTCATAACCATATTTTGGAATTAGAGGTGTTACATAGTATAGCAGGAAGCAGATGGTAATAATAGAACTCTTCCAGTTTTGAAAACATATTCATAAAAAATTTGTAATTTCTAGCAATTCTTTGTACAAATATGCCGTTGCTGGTATATATCACTAAATCACACCAATGCCTATTTGCAATTTCTAACAATCCTTGAATTTGATAATAACAATTACTATTAATTTTGAGTTTTCCATTTTTGTAATAGTTTAAATATTCTGAACGTGGTTCTTGATTTCTTATTTTATATGGACATTTCACTTCAACAATACCATCGCGGTTTATTAAACCATCTGGCGATCCTGCCAGAAAAGGATGTTTCCTCTGAACCATCAAACCTGTTTGTCGAAATTGATTTTCTGAGACACGTAAATATTCTGTGATTGCATTTTTTTCGTTGTCAATGCCATAGCGTATTGCTTCGGATGTTATCTTCTTTTGTATATCCCGAACGATGTTGTTTTTGATGTGCAATGATTTTGCTTTGCAAACTCTGCCAAAATTAGACGCTTCTTTCTTTCCTCATACCATTCTGGGCATAGCCTTTGTTCTTTAGTTTTCTGTTGTACCCTGCATTGCTCCTGTAAACTAATGTGTACTTTTTTCAACAATATAGAGCATTTTTTTCTGGACTCTGAGATTATAGTCAGGTAAAATTTACATAAAAATACATCAGCATAGTTCGTATCTTCTTCATTGCACGTTTGGTGTGCCCATTTCATACACCCTTCGCACTCTACCCAAGAAACTGTAACGTCTAATGTACCCAATCCACAATAAATACAATTATCATTACTATCGTCTTTTATAACATCTGCTAGATTAGGTGAATCATCGGTAACGGCTATAGCTAAGTTAGGTGAAACATTCCCGGATATATTACCTTTAATTGGTACAAGCCCATGATAATCTATTTCCAAATCATTGACAGCTTCATCTTTCTGGGCGTTGAAATTTTTTTGTATCTTTTTAAGAAATGTTCCTCTGAAGTGTGTTGAACTACGTACAATTCTCCTTCTCCACATTTCCTCGGATAGAAATTCTGCTTTTATAATCTTGGGCACTTTTCGTTTACATAAATTGGTACTAGGAATTGTCAAGTTAAATTCTTTGTGCTGTTACGTGCCAATCAAATTGGCCCTTAAACATTGTTTTAGGTTAATTCTGATGTGCGGAAGTTTCGCGCCACAATTTCAAAAGACTCGGGCGCGTATTTCCGCTACGTCACAGTGCGTTGCGCCAGATCGCGCGACGCGAGTGGAGTAGGGACAAAGTGGTGAGAGGTTTCCGTTAGACGCTTGAATGTGGCTGTTTGCCTTTGATCTTCAAGGAGTGTGGTCGTGTCAGGTATCGTATCGTGCCTTATCTTTATCTATGTAGATTTCCTTGCCTGATTGTCTTTGTTTGTCGACCTTTACCATGTTCCCGTCTTTCCCTGCATAGGTAGGTAATCTGTAGTCTTGACGAACAGTACTCCACGACCCTAGACGAGCCGGATGTCCATGTTCCGCCGACAGCACCGGAGCAGTACCATCTTTAACTGCCTAAAAAGGGCCAGCATGCCGCCCTTATGGACGTGCTGACGCCGTCGTAACCTATCCTGAAGGACGATTGGCGTACTTCGTGGGAATCTGGACCTATTATGTGAGTACTTCATAGTTTAATTTGTTCGCTGATATTACCTATTGTCTTAAATTTATATAAATTTTCCGATTATTACGCAATATATTTTGTGCATTGGTGACGTCATTGATAGATGGGCGCGCAAAATCTGTAATAAGGTTAGCGCTACCCACCGTCGGTAACGTCGCCCGCTTTATTCATCGCGCTTGCGCGATGTATTTATGAACTTTTTAACTGTATTTATCGACGTTTTTAAACTGTAAGAATCCGTTTTTAAAACGTAACAATTCGTTTTTAAACGTAAGAAAATGACGTGGTTTAAACCGTAAGAGTGCATTGAAAGTACATTTTCCCGGCTTTTCCTTATAAGACGGGAACAGTTTAAATTTTTTTCTCCAAGAATGATGTTGGTTTTCAAGTGCCCAAAATAATTTTCTACGTACGCATTGCTAAATCTAGTTGCCATTCTTTTAAATGGAAGCATAATTCCAGTCCAGAGCGGACAATAACTGGCATACTTAATCACATAACTATAAAAAAATTCGGTATGGTAGTATTTGTTTGAATGTGTACTAGAATGGAGACACTTCCAGAGATGGGAAGGTTATATTAAGTTAGTTGGCTGGCATTACTTCCGCTGATCTTGAATCTTGATGTATGTAATGAGATGTAAGTAAAAGAAGGAGGTTAAAATCTGTTTCAATAAATAAAGTTATTGCCCATCAAGTCTTCTTTAATTAAACAGACAAGTAAACAGTATTCATTGATTTGATCTTGATAATTTTCTATAATAGGTATAAGTTTGTTAAAGTGTTTGTAGGTAGAATGGACTAAGTTTATATACTGTACCTTCCTGCTCATGCTTAATTTCATTTACACCGCCCCGTGTTTTGTTAGTATTACTCGTATCGACGTCACAAGACTTATTATTTAAATTACTTAAATTTTCTAGAACTTTTTTACCTTTAAAATATTATAAGGAGTTAGCAAAACGATTGCCATGTTCGTAAACCACTCTTCTAAATTATTCAAATTTTGAACGTTAATGGCAAAAGCCATACAATCTTTAATAAAGTTGGCTACATCTTTGGTTTTGAATGCATTGTCAATTTTTTTAGAAAAAATTTTCATTATATGAGCACAACAAAGATGGATGGTTATAAATGATTCTGAGCAATTCTTTGTTTGTGTCGGAATGGTATAGGCCGAAAACAGGGCAGTGACCCCGTTCTTCACACATACTGCGAAAATCGTTAAATATTTTGAATATGGTATTAGATACATGTGAACTGCTGATCATTTCAAATACTGGAAATATACGTCCCGTACTTATAGGAATGACAGCACTGTACAGATATATTCTCTTGTTAGTACCAATATATTTTCTGAGCACCGAGCTAGTTGCATCAAAAAATATTGTGAATAGTTCCTTTTCGTTTTGACTTTTTTTAGCACTTCAAACTGTTCGTTGCTATAAATTTTAATATTAAATGGCATACAAACTTCTTTAATGTATTCTCCATGTGCCATTTGCATTTTGATAAGATCCATTAGATCATCTTTGTCTCTATCCCAATGAGACATGGCTTCTGATTTAAGTTTTCTCAAAGTAGGATCTGATTTTGTTGTTTGTAAATTTCCAGATTGTATAATATTTACTTTAAATTTAAGTACAGTACTACGTTTATAAGAAGACAGTTTCATTCTTATAATATTTGCTTTTATAATTTCCCTATGTAAACCCTTCACTGGTGCTGTAAGTTGCTGGAGGTGACAAAAATTTAGCGAAGAAGAAAATACACTAACCTTTCTATTATTTATTTCTATCACAAACTTTTTGCAGTTGTAATTATTATGTCTGCACAATGCATGTATCTTTATAGCTCCATTCTTTTTGTTGTATCTTTTGTACTTAAAGATTATATCACAAACATTGTTGATGGATTTAGAAATTCTGTTTCTTAAATAGAATGGATAGTATTTGGGCACTAATTTACGATTGCAAAATAATGCAATTGCCGCTTTGGGTTCAATTTCAAAGCTTCCTTCAAAATGTTTGCAACTATTGTAGGATGCCTAAGGCAAGGTATTTACATTTTCAGATTTTTGAGTTAAAATGAAAGAATTTACTTCTGTTGACAAATCTTTTAGACTTTTCGGTATATTAAAGCTTTCGAGGGTTATTTCAAATGACTTTTTTTCATAGACTGCGGGTACAATCGATAGTTATGCCTTCCTTTACGCTAAAACTACACTGATTGCTATTTTGCTCGACTTCCGCTGTTGCAACACTCCATTCGTTTTTAATAGGTGTATATGTGATTAAGCCAACTTCATTATTTTCTTGTACTTTATCTAAATGTTTTTCGATGATCAAGGCTTTCTCTGGTGTCTGAATTAAGTTATTGCTGTCATCACGACGGACACGCTGGAAGGAATAATCTGTCTTTACACTTAAATTAACCTCTTGTTTGTCGTAAACAAAAGTATTGTGAGTTGAAAACTCAATCTCAATATTTTCAGATTCGGCTGCTTGATTTGTTTCAAAATTGCACAAAGCATTGAGCGCCTTCTGAATACCTTGATTGCTATTATCGGTTTGTTTATTGTAATATTGTTTGACATAATAATAAATTTGTTTTCGCAAACGTTCATTTCTAGGATTTACTTTCATGCTTTTACATATGCTTGTGTAGTTTATATTCAAAGAATGAGAAGCAAAATTTTCACATGAAGATAGGGCAGTCTTAATGTTCTGCAATAACTTATCTTTCTTACTTACATTTACACTAGTAGTCTTTTTATTGAACAAAGGCTCGATGTACTTAGCGTCCCGTTTTAGATACCGATATAAGTCAGCCACACATTTAAGTTTTTTAATATTTTTCCAACAAAAAATTTCATTGAGGAAAGAGTTGTTTTGTTTTATATTCATCAAATCCAAGTATTCAAAGTTACGGTCTAGTCGCTTCCCAACTTTTAAGATTTGGTGAAATGTCTTTCATCGTATACACTTAACATTTTCAAGTTACAAAAACACATAATATGACACTAAGAAATTAAACACTCACTCGCGCTATATACACGCCACTTGTACCAAATAACTTATGCAGAACAAAACTTTTTAAAACATATTAAATAGTCTTTAGTTTTTCTTTTTTTTAAATGCATTAGACTCCAAAAAAGATATACAAATCTTATCAATCCATATTCTCTGAAACGTTTATTAAAGAAGTTTTTAACAAAACAGAACGGATGTAATTTATCATGCCCACTTTATTGCCCATCTGCGATAACTACCGCACAGTCCTTTATAGTATTTATATTTCAGATATGTGCCGTTATCGTTCATAACCATTTAATCTATTACCCACAAAACAATAAAGAAAGACCTGCCACTGCAACAAAATATGCATTATACTTAGAAAAACAATATTCTGGGAAAAAAGACAAGGCCCGACCAACGCAGTTTTAAAAAAAAAGGTTATGAATTTTTATAGTTAGATCTGAATAGACATCTTTAAACTCAAACTTTTGTTCGTGGTATTCTGTTTCTGCCCGAATTGCGGGTATGTTTCTCTTATTTAGGGTTTGCTACTGATCCTCCTTAAGAGTTTGGATCGGGTCTGGCCTACGCAGTTTTAAAGAAAAAATGGTTATGAATTTTTATAGTTAGATCTGAATAGACATTCTTAAACTCAAACTTTTGCCCGTGGTATTCTGTTTCTGCCTGAATTGCGAATATGTTTCTCTTATTTAGGGCTTGCTACTGATCCTCCGTAAGAGTTTGGATCGGGTCTGACCCACGCAGTTTTAAAGAAAAAACGGTTATAAATTTTTATAGTTAGATCTGAATAGACATCTTTAAACTCAAACTTTTGCCCGTGGTATTCTGTTTCTGCCTGAATTGCGGGTATGTTTCTTTTATTCAGGGCTTGCTGCGGATCCTCCTTAAGAGTTTGGATCAAGTTTGACCCACGCAGTTTTAAAAAAACGGTTATGAATTTTTATAGTTAGATCTGAATCGGCAACATTCAACTCGAAGATTTGCTCGTGGTATTCTATTTTTGCCTGAATTGCGGGTATGTTTCTTTTATTCAGGGCTTGCTACGGATCCCCCTTAAGAGTTTGGATCGTGTCTAATCCACGCAGTTTTAAAGAAAAAACGGTTATGAATTTTTATAGTTAGGTCTGAATAGGCATCTTTGAACTCAAACTTTTGCTCGTGGTATTCTGTTTCTGCTTGAATTGCAGGTCTGTTTCTCTTGTTTAGGCTGGCTACGGATCCTCCTTAAGAGTTTGGAGCGGGTCAGACCCACGCAGTTTTAAACAAAAAAACGGTTATGAATTTTTATAGATAGATCTGAATCGTCAACTTTAAGCTCGAAGATTTACTCGTGGTATTCTATTTTTGCCTGAATTGCGGGTATGTTTCTTTTATTCAGGGCTTGCTACGGATCATCCTTAAGAGTTTGGATCGAGTCCAACCCACGCAGTTTTAAAGAAAAAACGGTTATGAATTTTTATAGATAGATCTGAATTGCCAACTTTAAACTCGAAGATTTGCTCGTGGTATTCTGTTTTTGCCTGAATTGCGGGTATGTTTCTTTTATTCGGGGCTTGCTACGGATCGTCCTAAAGAGTTTGGATCGGGTCGGATTCCCGCAGTTTTAAAGAAAAAACGGTTTTGAATATTTTAAGTTCGATCTGAATCGACAACTTTATACTCGAAGTTTTGCCCGTAGCGTTCTGTTTTTGCCTGAATTGCAAGTGTGTTTCTTTTATTCGGAGCTTGCTACAGATCGACCTAAAGAGTTTGGATCGTCTCCGACCTACGTAGTTTGAAAAAAAAACGGTACCACTTTTTATAGTTAGACCTGAATCGACATCTTTAAAGTATAAGTTTTGCCGTATGTTCCGCTTTTACCTGATTTGTGTGTTTTTTTATTTGGGGTTTGTTGCACAGGTTGTGCGTGAATTTTTTCATGATTCATTCTACTTTTGTAAATATCTAGTAAATTAGAATAATTGTGTATCCCCGGATTTAAAGATGAATTGCTAGTTAAAATTTTGTATGTTATTTCCTTTAAATTGTTCCGTTGTATGTTATTAATAATTGTGTATTATAAATAAAGATCTGTGAAACAAACTTTTTTATTTAGTGGAACCGGAGGTGTATAAAATTATAAATTCGCTCAAGAATTGTTAATAAGGTTGTTCATAATTTGAATTTGTGGTATTCTATTAAGATTAATTAATATTGAGTGGCAGTGCATTTTATGCGATTTATATGGTTTAGTTTGTTTTGAAATTCGCTGCTGAGCAGCTTGTTTGTGTGTATCCTTCTTTACCGACGCCACTGGTCGTTCGGCAAAACTCGTAAATTCGCTGCTGGAAATTAACTGCTAAGTTCACACCGGTTTTATAACATAAAATGGCAATACAATATTTTAAATATATTTACAAGTAACGTATTACGTATAAAATAAACACAGTATCAAGGTTATTTTCAGTTCAACGGCGTTTTTTGAACCACATGCATTTAATATTAAGTCTACTCTACACCGTCGGAGTACATACATCGTCTAAACTGCAACCGAGCAAACTCATACCGAGTAATTTTACACTAGGAAGATTCCAAATGAATTAGCTGCAAGTTAATTAAGCTTACCCTGAGAATTTTCTATAAATACGTCACATGATGCAATTTCCAATTAATGAAGGTTCATTCGTATGCAATTTGTGTAGTTATCGCGCGTCACGAAAAAGTGATTTACACATACATATGCAGTTGCATGCTAACAAACGTACATTTGTATGCAGTTTGTGTAATTATACCACAACACAAAAATGTCATTTACACGTACACTTACAAACGCATACTAACGAACGTTCGTTCACTTGTAATTTGTGTGTTTATACGGCATCACAAAAAGGTACTTTAAAAGTACATTTGTGGTCGCATACTATCGAGCGTCCATTCACATGCAATTTGTGCAATTACACCGCAACATATACAAGACTTTTACAACTGCATATGCAGTCGCATACTACCGAACGTACATTCGCATGCAATTTGTGCGAGTATACCGCAACATGTAAAAGACTTACAACTGCATATGCGGTCGCATACTAACGAACGTACATTCGCATGCAATTTGTGCGAGTATACCGCAACATGTAAAAGACTTTTTCAAGTGCATATGCGGTCGCATAGTAACGAAAGTCAGTTCGAATGCAGTTTGTGTAATTATATCGCATCGCGAAATACTCATTTACGAAAACATTTGCGGACGCATATCTACGAATGTCCATTAACATGTAACTTGTGTAAGTACACCACAACACAAAAAGGTCATTTACAAATACATATGCGGTCGCATACCAATGAACGTCCATTCGCATGCAATTTGTGTAATTATACCGCATCACTAAATAGCAATTTACAAAGACATTTGCAAACACATACCTACGAACGTCCATTCTCGTGCAACTTGTGCGAGTATACCACAACGCAAAAAAGTAATTTACAAGTTCATATGCGGTCGCATACAAACGAGCGTCCATTCGCATGCAATCTGTGTGATTATACCACAATACAAAAAAGTCATTTACTTCTACACTTGCGGTCGCATGCTGACGAACGTCCATTCGCATGCAGTTTGTGTGATTATGCCGCAACACAAAAAAGTAGTCTAAAAATCCATTTCCTGTCGCATACTAAGGAACGCCCATTCCTATGCAATTTGTGTAATTATAGCACATCACGAAAAAGTGATTTACAAAGACATTTACGGTCGCATACTAACGAACATCTATTCGCATGCAATCTGTGTAATTATGCCACTGTACGAAAATGTCATTTACGAGTACATATGCGGTCGCATACAAACGAACGTCCATTCGCATGTAATTTGTGTGATTATAGCACAACACAAAAAAGTTATTTACCTTTACACATGCGGTCGCATACTAACGAACGTCCATTCGCTTGCAGTTTGTGTGATTATACCGCAACACGAAAAAGTACTCTAAAAATTCACTTCATGTCGCATACTAAAGAACGTCCATTTGTATGCAATTTGTGTAATTATAGCACATTACGAAAAAGTGATTTACAAAGACATTCGCGGTCGCATACCAACGATCGTCGGATACAATTTGTGAGAAAAATCTAAAAGCATATTTGCAATCCCATGGTAGCCAACGTTCATTTGCAAGCCTTTAATGGACTTATGTTGCATCAGAAAAATACATTTACGAAGACCTATAAGACTGTATACAAATCCTTCATTGCACGCTTCGCGGCTTTTCTCCGGTCAGACACCATTCTTTTTATATTTTCTAGTACAAACTTACGGCAGATCTTTAGTATCTTCCTAAAATAGGCTTTGCCATATACATTTTTAGAAGGGGTATATTTTGGAAAATCCCCGGTATAGCGTTAGTTTAAGTCCCAATAATTAACGGTGAACCCCCAAAGTGCATATATTTATGGATTTGGGATGTATCAATAAGCCTGTACTTTTTTAAAATTTGGTGATTCCCCTGTATCCTTTTGCAACAAGTTAGTGTGCTCTTCATTATTTTCACTTTAACTGTTAATAAGGCAGGTAGTACGGGTGGGATAGCTACTCTATTAGCGATTGCGTACTCGTATGCAAAAGAAACTGTAAGTTAATTGCAATTTTATAACGAAGTAGTTGCTAACGAAGAATTATTGGAGATTGTGATTCAGATATCAATGACGTGGACGACAACGTCGCTACACAATTGAAAAAACATTTATGAGGTATGTGATTCATAAGTAAATGATTTAGGACCAAATGTGCGTTTTGTTGAACATGATAATTTAATAATTCCTGTATTTATAGTTGGAAGAAAACCTAGTCACGAAACTACCAGGAGAAGTCAAAAATGCAAGACTCGTTTCAGATATTCTATACAGTTGAGAATTTTTTTCCTATCGGTATGCCTTAAATGTGTTTTTCCAATGCTCCTCCCGACGGTACTACATTGACCAGGAAGCGATTTTTTTTACCTGTAAAATTTGGAATTTTGCCGAACCCTTGCTGTTTCAAGCAAGGTAGGGATCTTTAACGTGCGTGACAACACACACACGGGACCTCCATTTTACCTCTCATCCGAACAAGGGTGTATTTTTGTGAAAAATGCTTGCCTAACATTTTTCAAGCGGACCGTATCGGGATTCGAACCCAGGACCTTTGGCGTAGTAGTCACACACATACCAACTACGCCACGGAGCCGCCCCTATCGGTATGCCACAAGTTGTGGAATAAAAGGCAAGTTCATCTAAATCACACTAGGGAATGGTACGCAAAAAAATAACAAATACTATTGAACTTAGGACCTTCCTTGGTTTATTATATTTGAGTAGTGTGAATCGATTAAGCCATTGAAATGTTGTGGAGTTATGGAAAGTAGGCGGAACTTAGGTTGTAATAAAAGAAAAACAAATAGATAAATTTATCTACACTAGGGAAATCTTTGGAGAATTTGTGACATATTGCGAGAGTAATTACAGCGTAGCCTTATGAAACAGTTGACAAATGCTTCTCCATTTAGAGGTTACTGTAGTTGTAAATTTTATGTACCGATGAAGCCGGATAAGTGTGCGCTAAAAATTTAGGCTTATACATAATCTTGAAGCATTTGTTGGTCAACAAAAGAAAGATCCTTTGGTCTAGATGACAGATCAGATGCAGTTGTAAAGAGATTAGTATGTCAATTATCTGGATCCGAAACAAATATTTCCTGCGATAATTATATCACATCACTGAAGTTGGCTAAGAATCTTCTAGATATGGGTCTAACAGGAGTCACGATCAGAAAAAGTAAAAAGAAAATTCCGACAATGTTTATTGCAAATTTGAAAGAATGACCAGTGTGAAGTTTTATATTTGAATTTTCCAAAGATATTACAATAGTTTCGTAAAACGCAAACAGTTAGATTATTACTATCTACACAACACGATGACGATTCAATCGACTCATCATCCGGCAAAGCTCATAAATCAGACATGGCAACGTACCACAATCAGACTAAAAGCGACGCTGATGCAAATGACCAACTGCAAGAAACCTACTACATGTCAAGTCTTTATCAAATGTCCTTATGAATATTGGCGGCATAAGCAGCTACATAATTAAGAGCTACGCAGATAGTAAACTCCCTAGAAGAGATTATGCGAATTAACAAAATCTCTAATTAACGAGAAAGCCTTCATGAAAGAATATATGTCAAGCGATGAAAGCAAGACTGAAAGAAATACTTGGCATTGAAGAAGTAGAAATTTCTGAATTAAGATGCAGCCACTGCCCCTGATCAAAGTATCGTAAGACAAAGTTCTAGGTGCAAGAAACCTATCTACCGACAACACACTATATTTACCTGCATCACCTGTCAGGCCGCAAAGTAAGATTAGTCTTTCGTTTTTCCTATTTGTTCTAATTGTTAGTACGGGTTATATTTTAATTTGGGTATGTGTATTGAACTTTTCTCTTTTAGTTGTAGGGTTACATTCTATACTATGGTTTTAGCTATAGATTATTACTTACAAATATATTTATAATCAACCACGAGTAAAATAACTGTATTAAATAAATATTAAAACAAACAATGATTCAAAGATGTTATATTAATACGAAAAAAATGAAATTTATGAGCAAACTAGATATTAAGAGAATCCCCATAATGCATGTAACGTTTAAAATGCTATTTGTGCATGTAACGAATGTCCATTCATATACGATTTTGTGAGATTATTTTGCATCAAGTTTGCGATCGCACACTAAAGAATATTCATTTGCATGCGATTTGTGTTATTACCATGCAACACATGTGGTATTCTGCAACTTCCGCAGTAGGTATTTAATATGCCGCATGCACTTGCATACAAAGCAATGCCCGTTGACAAAAATGCATGTCTAGATTCATACCAGTTGGGGTAAGCTTTTAACATCAGATTAGGAAACAAAATTACTATGAGCATATATAAGACTTGTGGTTGTTTATTCGTCCGGTTAGGAGAAGGATAAATTAACTGTGCACCTTTGAACAATACCTATTAAAACAGATTTTAACGTTAGCGTACCGGAAAGTAATAAGTTACTTCAATAGAAAATTGTAGATTAAGCAATTGTGGAAAAATACAAAGTGAACGTGGGCTAAACTCTCAATCTGAAAATATTAAATTATTGTTAAAAATAGAAGTAATCTTTTTTTGAAACTATTCGGATCCTAGCCAACAAATTAAAAACCTATTAACGAGCAGTCTAAAAAGCCAGAGTAATCGATAGAAAGATACCAAACGATACTAAATGCATTTAAGAATATTTAGTTGAACTTACTGTAACATTATTTTGTAATGTTAACGATTAAACAAATTAATTAATTAAAAATTCAGTAACTTGAATAAAGTATAAACAAAAATTTACACCAATAAATCACCTCATTTTATTTAGGATCCTTTATAATAAAAGACCACATTTACCGATAGCTTCGGGCTAGTAAATTCCAGCGGCAGGTCATCATTTAAAGCTCTAGACCCCCGTAAGTCAAATACAATAAACCTCTTAAAAGTTTAGTACCTTTTTAGCGTAAATAAAGAAAACCAATTTCAGTTTGAAAAGCTTAACACTTTCGTTGATTGACAGCGGATTATAGGAAACAAAACATTATAAATAGCGGAAACTATTTCCAAGTTGATTTGTTCAAATATTACAAGTAATTTTAAGTAGTCCGGAGACATCCATTGTATTTAAAATCCATTTCGGCTCAAGTAGGTTAGCCGGTCTTTGTTAATGGCAGACTACTGTCTCCATAGCACATTGCAATAACTAAGTAATTCGTAGAAGGTAAAATATAATTTAAACCCGTGGGAAATAATTGCTTCCGTGATTCTTATCTAAAAAGGGGTTGGATTTGGTTTCTGAAATCTTGTTTTGTGGGAGGTTCAGTTCAGTCGTTGGATAACAGAAAATGACGTACGTAATTATTAGGGTAGGAATTTAGTCTATATATTTGAAGGCTTTAGCCAAAGACAGAGTTCTTCCAATGGGGCCGTCCGTGGTCAAGAAGTAGAGAGAAACGTAGTTTGCGGGTAGCGTTCTCTGGCATGACATAGAATATTTCACTTCGTATCACGTTAGTAAAAAATTGGAAAGAAGTGTTACTCTTCCAGTTTCGCGAGGGTTATGCCCATATGTTCGCGGATTTATAGTGATGCAAGATAAATATTAAAAAGCTTGTAGGCGTGTGACGCAGCAAGTAAGTGATATTGTCAAAAATTCTGCCGAGTTCGTGTGCCAGTCGATTTTCTTAAACATTACAAACAGAAGCAACAAGCGAGATTCTCTTCCCAAATTTAAGAACTGCTCTACGTTGGAAAACAAACCCTCAAATAATGGACAATCTTTAGTAAGTAAGTTTTTATAGTTAAGTAGCATGACCAATTTTTAGTTAGTTTATTTGTTAGGACGTTTTGGCCATAAACCGTAGGATTAATTTAGTGTACGATTTATAATATTAGTTCCTTTCATATACAAGTGTTTGATAACTACTTATGTACACAAAATTTTCATAAATTCCATAGTCACCTATTCACTTAAATTTATAAACTAGAATCAATGCATGTAAGAGGTTCACGTTTATTGCTCTGTGAATTAAATAGTTTTGTTTGCCGTTGATTAAGTCAATAGTTTTTCTTATTTTTTTTATAAGTAGTAAAAAGGTGAGGAATTGATTAAAAGAAACAATTGTCCTCCTTGGGATGACAAGTCTCTCAAGGTTTTGTACGAACATTTGAACATTCTCGACTTGTCTGGCGCCCTTGGCAATTGTCATTAAGCCACAATATTTTATGTAGTAGATTATAAATTAATTTAACCTTTTTTTCAAAATTTCAACCCTCTATATGATCCACGACCTTCCGCTAGCTAGTGCCGGTGACCCCCCTTTAATTTTTGTTTTACAGGCCGCCCCCATTTTATAATTTTGCATACGTAGTAGCTTTTCCGCCTGTAACATTACTCGTTCAACTTACATTGTCATCATAAAATAGCAAAAGAATTCTTTTAAAATTATTTATTGATAGTTAGCATCAATCTGGCAGTTATTCTGGGTACATCCTTATATACCGCATACGCAAAATAGATAATAATATTAGTGAGTCTTTCTAAGTATTTTTATTATTGTGTTACGTTCAAAATTCTGCAAATAATTTTTTCTGCATTCATTTTTAAAACACCCCAAAATTGCACAACAAGTTCGATTTCATGCTGCTTCAAATTAGACTTATTTTATAAAATTTCTCAAATAATTACTTTTGCCTTATAAACTTAAACAGCTGGTTAGGGAAATTTACGTTACAAAGTAGTTGCAATATTTCCTTAGCACCTGCAATGACTACATTTTAATTAAAGTTGCACATGAATGCACAGCTTTTTTCTAAAAGATACGGCCACTTAACCATCTGTCTAGTAATGAACTCTTGCAATGGGCTTGTTATCTGTTATCCTGCAGCTGTTAAAATGTTACAAAATAACAAGATTGCTTTCCTGTGTCTAAAAATCTTTTGGTAATTGCGTTATCTGCTTGTTGGCATGATGTTACAGTTTGTATTTCGGCAGCTGTTGTCTGGGACTTTTGCACGCAATGATTCTTCGGGTCACGTTGGACGCCAAAATTTATGTTGCGGTATTGCTCAAACACGTAAGAAAACAGTAAAAGTCAATAAAGGAATCGTTTACGTCGAATACCACAACAAAACAGGTACAGAATGGTAGAATTCGGACTAGCTCATAAATTGAATAATTAACTTTTGCTTATTCGACATTTCTTTTTCGCAGCTGTCTCTAAGCGCGCAGACAAATTAATAATCACTAATGCTTGCATGTTAATTTATAGTGTGATGAAGGTTAACATATCTTTCTTCTGAAAATACAGACCCGATTATATCTGAACTCGATTTACAAATAGATTACGACGCAGTGTCTAAAGGTTTAGCTAAGTTGACCGCTAAATGCGAAACTTTTGATGGAAATTTTTCTACAGCCGGCGGTAAACGTATTATTTAACTCACTATACATCTGGAAGGTAGAATTAACCGATTGAACGTTGCTTTAGACGCGGAAGAGTACGACAGTTGTTGGTAACTATTATTGAGTTACGCAATAATTGTGATAAAGTACTTGATCAGTTCGATAATTTTACAAGTCTGCCCATACCCATTTCTTGTACTGCTGTTTTTCGACCGCTGTGGAAGAACACCCTCCTGCTGCAGAACCTTCGGACGTATTAGCTATAGCAATGCCTACTATTTTTAATTCTATTTCAAGTTGTGGTTAGTTAGTGTGTAACTAGAATTTGAAATTTTCCGGTGATAGTCAGATGTCTTTGAACGCATTCTTGTTACGCTTTGACGAATTATGTCTAGCGCACAATGTTTCTACTTCTCAATTATGTGCTTCTGCGTCCGATTTACTATCAGACAAGGCTCTAATTTTATATAGAGCTTGTAAAAATTCCAACCAAGTGGTCCAATGTTGTTCAGTTGCTACCCAAAGAATTTCAACCTGCTAACTATGACGAAACATTTTTAGACAAAATCAAACACATATACGTAGAACCAAATTTTTGCTTACAAGTCCGTTACGATGGAGAAAAGTACTTTTACTTCACATGATCGAACTGTTAAGATTCCTCCTACGCCTACGGGTAGATCAAATACTTCTTCTGTAATTTCTACTGTTCCTATTTCTGTATCTACTTCTACGCGTATGGTCACATGCTTCAATTGCGATCAACTTGGTCATGTATCGACACGTTGTACTCGTCCTCAAGTACTTCATTGCTATGGTTGCAGACATAAGGTAGTAGTCTTACTTCTAATAAGAACAAAATTTCTTCCATTTCTAGTTCTACGTTTTCTTCTGTGTCTCCTTCACGAGTTGAGCCCATACTTCGAATTAGTGACTTACAAGTAGCAACTCAAGAGTTTGTTCATGCTTTCTTAAACGATTCTACCAAATAAATTCCTGCCGTGCTTGCTATAACAGATGTAGCTGACGTGACGGTAACTTCTAACACGGACAGAGAAAGTCCTGTTGAATTTAGTGAACCCGTATCTATGATGCCTGTTGCTGTTGTTGTCAAAGTTTTACCTGATTCTGTTTCTTTACCTGCTGTCGTCGAAGAAGCAGTTTCTATTGTGGCTGAAGTTTTGCCTGCTTCTACTCCTTTATCAAGTGTTGATAACATTCTACCTGATTGACGAAGTCCTAAGGTTGATACTCCTACAGCCAATGCTGTTTTCTTTTGTAACGTCGATACTCTGACAGTCAATGCTGTTCCTTTTTCTATCATTGTTTCTCATATAACCGATACTAAACACAAAATGGTTCCTTCCATGATGCCTACTGAGTTTCCTATCCCCACCATCGCCGAAGCTCCTCAACCGCGTGTTACAACTGCTACACTCCCTGTTAATCCTATTTTGCGGAAATCCGCCCAACTAATACTACTCCCTGCTCCGGTATCTCAACCAACGAAACCGGTTAACAAAAGAAATAAGAGAAAAAGATATTCTGTGTTGATTTAGTATCCGCAGTATGCATTTAACATGCCGCATGCACTTGCATACAATGCAATGACCGTTAACAAAATTCTTGTCTATATTTATGCCAATTTGGGCAAGCTATCAACACTAGATTAGGAAACAAAATTACTATGAGCCATATATATGATATTAGAATGAATTTTAGGGATATAAAACTATATAGCAAAAATATAAGGGACGCGCGAGAAAACGTCATTATAAAAAATGTAGAGAAAGTGATTACCTGGCAAGAATATATAGGTATTTTATATGCAGGAGAGGAACTAACAGCATTAGAACAGGAATCAGACATTGAAAATGATGATTTGGGATATCTTATACTTAGAGATGAGTTTCGATTAGCATTAAAGGGTCTGAAAAATGGTAAGACGCCGGGTACAGATAAGGTGAAAGCAGAAACTCTAAAAGCCGCTGGACAAGCAGTAACAGAACGTCTCTTGCAACTTGTAAGCTATATGTATGAGACAGACGAGATACCCAAAGATTTCAAACGTAACATCATAGTAACTATACCAAAAAAAAGAGGCGCGGATAGATGTGAAAATTTTCGAACAATCAGTTTCACAGCACACGCTTCAAAAATATTAACTAGAATTGTACAAAGACTAATGGAAAAACGAGATGAAGAAATACTAGGACAAGATCAATTTGGGTTTAGGCGAAACAGGTCAACACGGGAGGCTATTTTAGCTCTGAGGGATGATAATGAAGAAAACAATAGGCAAGGGAAAAGCGTGTTTATAGGGTTTGTAGATCTGAAAAAAGCATTCGACAATGTAAAATGGAAATAAATGTTCGAAATTCTATAAAAGATTGGAATGGGTTTTAGGGATAGGCGGATAGTACATAGCTTATACAAAGAGCAAACAGCGGTAATTGAATTAGAGCAGGAAAGTAGAGAAGTAAATATTAGGAAAGGGATGAGACAGGAATGTGCTTTATCCGCATTAATTTTTAGCTTGTACATTGAAGAGGCAATGAATACTGTCAAATGTAGGAAGACATTTAGAATTGCCATACAGGGACAATAGATTGATATGCTTAAATTTGCAGATGATATAGCGGTATTAGCATATAGCAAAGAAGAGTTAGAAGCTGCTCTTAATGAAATGGAAACAGTTCTAACAGAGAGATACGGTATGAAAATTAACAAAAGTAAAACTAAAGTTCTAATATGCAAAAGAGGAGAAAATAAATCAAAAACAAGAATACAAATAGTTAACGAAGACTTATAAGAGGTTAAGGATTTCTGATACCTAGGAAGCCAAATACAACAAGATGGGAAACGCACAAAAGATATAAAATAAACATTAGCACAAGGTCGTGCTACATTTAACAAGAAAAAGCAACTACTTTGTTCAAAGACAACAAACATAGAAACAAGGAAAAGATTGCTTAAAACATATGTGTGGAGCACAGCACTGTATAACTGTAAAGCCTGGACCGTAGGACAAGCAGACAAGAAAAAGGTGGAAGCTTTTGAAATGTGGTGCAACAGACGCATGATGAAGATATCATGAACAAACAAAGTTAAGAACATAGAGGTACTAGAAATGGTAGCGGAAGTAAGAATTATGTGGAAAACAGTAGTAGATAAGCTACCTTCGTACGAAAAAAAAACCCTTGGTTTTCTTATGGGATTCAACATGGGAAATTCTAAGGTCCAAAAAGACAATTTTTGTGAATTTCAAAGGTCATCCACCCCGAGGTCGCCGCAAATATTCGCACATAGTAACAAAAATATGCACAATAGTTTTCTTTAACAAAGCATTTTTTAGCTCCAGGTATGGATCTCGCTCTCGGCACCCTGATCTGGAAGCTAGAACCTCTACCCCAGAACCGCCACCGCACTTGCAAAAAAATTCGCACAACTGGTAACAGTATTAAATAACATCGTCATGTTATATTTGCACAATAGTTTTCTTCAACTAAGCATTTTTTAGCTCCAGACACGATTCTCACTCTCGACACGCTGATCTGGACCATTACCACACTACCACCACCACCACCACCACCCCCCACCACCACCACAACCACCAGCAACATCACCACAACCACCACCATCACAACCACCACCAACAACAACCGTCACTACCACCGCAACCACTACAACCACCAGCACCACAAACCACCACAACCACTACCACTACCACCACCTCAACTACCGCAAACACCACAACCACCACCAGTAGTAGAGAGACTAAGTCGCATCAATTTGAAAGCATCAAAAACACAACTGTTGATTAAAGAATGGAATTTGAAGCTCCAAGAAATTTTGATCCGTTGATGAATGCTTATGCTTTAATTTTACATGACTCTATGTTTGAATATAATTCGTTTACGGAAATTGTTAATAGATTTATTCACAATTAACTATTTTGTATATATATTTTTAATAAAATAGTATAAAATCGATAAAATAAATTGATTCAGTTAATTTACATTTATCTGTCAGATGGTGAGCATCTCCCGCTCTGTAAATAAGTTCTAGTAATTTTAGAGTGAAATTATCTCCATCAAAATAGAGTGAAATTGCCTCATAGTGTGAAAGTGCCTTATTGAGTGAAATTGCCTCATATGGTAAAATTGCCTTATAGAGTGAAATTGCTTCATAGGGTGAAAGTACCTCCACTGGTATTGGTTAGCATGGTTAGCAATTGTATAAGAAAACGAAGTAGTGGATACAGTAAAGAATCTTTAGAAAAAGCTATAGAAGAAGTTCGACTGGGTAAATCGAGTATTTACTCCATCAGTAGAAAATACAACATACCGAAAGAGACGTTAAGCTATCACCGCAAACAGCAGCAAAAACGGGTACATGCTCGAAGCAATATGGAGACTGCTAAACAAAAAATTACAATACCTATACAGAATTATGATAACTTCGCTATAGCTAGTGCAAAAGAGGATGGAGAAACGTATATACACCACTAAAAGAAGAAATTGGCTACCATGAGTTTGAAAATTACAATGATTTGACTGAACCCGGAGATATTAAAGAAGATTCAATTATTGTCTTTGATGATATATCTGCAAACGAGCAAAGCAAGATCTCGCAGTTTTTCTCCTTTGGCAGATATAAGAGCATTGATTCTTTTTACCTATGTCAAACGTATGCCGGCGCAGTAAAGTACGGGCTTAGAGATAACACCAATGTTATTGTAATCTGGAAGCAGGATGACACAAACCTTCGCCATATTTTTTCGGATCACATAAGTGGTTACATGCCATATTCAATATTTAAGGAAATGTGTTTACGGTGTTGTAATGCTGATGATTCGAAACATCACTATCGTGAATGATTTTGATATTGATAAAAGACGCTGTAGAAAAAATTTCGACGCGTATATAAATATTTGATATTATTAAAAAAAAATAGTTAGTTACCATCCAGAGTCTGATGATGACAGACGTTAAGAATTTTATCGCAAATAAACATAATCTAGTTTTAAAAGCAAATAATGGAATAGTTTAATATTATTGTAATATCACAAAAGTTACACGCAACTAACTTTAAATAAATTGTCTTTGAAACTTAAATGGATGTTATGACTAAGTTTTATCATTACAGTGGTACTATATCTGGTTGAACTGAGGAACAGTGCAATTAAGGTAATGACGAGGACAAAATTGATCTGAATTGGTGTAGCTTTGACTCCCAGCAGATGGGGTTGGACCTGTCTGACCGCAGAGTCATCCTAGTAAGCAACCAACTTAAAGGTACGACTTCGTAGAAAGTAACCCAACTAGGTCGATTCGTCATCGAGCTTTCAAACCTACACAGTTGCATAAAAAGAAGTATAATACACTCATTTTATTCCTATTATATGTTAAAACATGTTTACTCATAATAGAGTATCCAACAATATGAAGTCTAGGGGGATCCAGTAGTTCTTTATAGCCACCAGGCAGCATTCTCTCTATACTGTATATACCTGACATTAGCGGATGACAACCTGGTTTGTAGGCAGGGCTAAAAATCATCCAATGCCGATATACTCCCACATTGTGATACCTGTCGTATAAAGAATGGCCGATCACCAGTTCAAACCCCAATTCATTTTCCCAGTACGTTTTTATTCACAAAGGTATAATTTGCTGTCAGTAAATTTAAAACATCGTTTTTGGCGCATTGATTATTTTAAGTGGTAATAATTATTAGAGTTGCCGGTGCATGTAGAGAAGCGGAACTAACATACGTATCAATGATGTTGTAGACGAGGGAAATTTTTTAAAATCACTATTTCAAACACAGAAACAAATGTGATACAAGAATTTGTAGTCACGAATAGTAATATTTTTGGATATAGAGAAAATTTAATTGATATTGTTCGAGAATACGTCAACCTTCGACCACAAATTACAAAGAATAACCGTTTTTTTTTGTTAAATATTATAGTAGCAAATGTGGAGTAGTTGTAAATACATTTGGCAATTTGCCAAAATTAATTGCTCGACAACCTGATTTACCAAATGCTGCTACTTCTACAAGGAATTGTTTCCGGCGGTCATCTGCATCATTGCTCGCAGATTCAGGGGCTGACATTTTTAAAATTAAGCAATATGGGGCTAGAAACCCAGTACCGTGGCAGAAAGCTACATCGAAAATTCTTTGGCCAATAAAAAAACAATATTCCGAAGTAGCTGTTTCAACCGACATAAATCCATTGGGTTCTGTATAAAAAGGAAAGGCATTTTCAAGTAGGTATTTGGAAGAATGAAATAGATGTGCTCTCCGGTTCAGGGCTTGGTTTTAGTAACTGTGTTTGTCATAAATTTGTCATTAACGTATATACAAACAAATCTATTAACTAATTTGTAAGTTCTAATTAATATTTATTTTCTAAATAAAGGCTAAAGTTTAAGTATTCACTTACGTAAAATTTTATTACATCACTAGTCGTAGGGGGGTCGGAAGGAATAGGTACCAGGTATAACAAAGGTATAGGTACAGGAAACCTACATACCTATTTCTGAAAGAAAACACACACACACACCCCTCAGATAGTTGTTGCTCGGTTCACGTCTCGTGGTCTAATCCTCGCTTTCGACACTCGCGCACTTTCACATTCCTTCTGCGCTGACGCGACTGTCCGCGACGACGGAAGTTGGCATTATTTATTTAAAAATACGCGGCAATTAACTTATAAATTGCAACTAAATCTAAAAATGCTACATAGCCAGTTTGGCATGTAACAAGTTATTGTATAATTTATCAATGTCTTCCGCGCTATTCTAATGCCAATTTTGCATTAATGTTTTCCTCGTTATCAACAGTGGGATACATTTCAAAATCTGTATCATCATCGTCTTCTTCCTGTTCTTGATATTGTAGCAAATGCACATGTTATGCAAAAAAACATGCATGCGTTAATTAGTTTACATCCTCTTTCAGGGTAATCATGGAGAACACGATATTTCAACAGACATTTAAATCTTAATTTTAGCACACCATGATAGCATTCTATTTTTGATCTCGTATTCTTATGACGATGAATTAGTATAATTAGTTAAGTTGTATAATTTAGTAGTTTTGTGAATATATCGTCTCGCACAAAAGGTTATGTTTATCCTAGAGCTACTAGTATGTCTGAAGTAGTGTAGATAAATCAAAACGGATCGAAAGAGGGTTCATTCGAGAGGGTTGGTTACATTCATTATAAACGCATTCAGATAGAGTTCAAATTCAAATGGTTCAGGTTACAATAAGAGTTCAATTATGCACAAGATAAACGTAGTAACTTCAAGATTCACTTAAATTACATACTATGTATTATTATTCCGCATACCAATTGAACATTTTTTTAATGCTATTTTTTTTCTATTAACACACAGATGTTCAGGAAAATTGGGATGCTTAATTTGTGGGAAAGTATTGCCACGTGGGCACAATATATACATCTAACTATTTCTGGCATACGACGTTTTGCTACTAGTCTAAAATAAAAGTATAGTTTTTCAAATGTTGATATGTGTAAAGATTTATTTGCAACGAACAGAGTTTAATTTTTCCAAAGCATCTGGGAAAGAAACCCAATCATTAAAAACATGGGGATTATTTAATGCATCTATAACTTCTTTTAGGAAGCGGCTACCGGATTATGAGTTTACACATAAAAATCTATTAACCCTAACGTTTATCTTATAGTTGCCATATGCAGAAAAGTGTAATGCTATTGTATCTAGAAAGAGAAATATATAGTTCGTTGGATAAATTTGTATACCTTTGAGTGTATTTCTAAACCAGTAGACCTCAATGGATTTCGCATATAAGGAATCAGTCTGTCAATTAAAAATCGCAACAACTCTTTACTCGACCGAAACAGTTTTTAAAACTGACTTTCATTTAAGTTAAACGGGCCGTTAGGATGCTCCTGTATATTAACGAACTGGTGATGCTCGGCTACCTCTCAGTTTTCTATTAAGACAATATTCCGTAGTACGTTCATTTTGTACAAAAAAATAGAACAACATAATAGGTCTTCTATTTCTTCTATTTCCAAACTCGAAAAAACTCAACACCACTTTTAAACCCATTACATTGTTAAGTTTCCTCTTGCAATATGCCATATAATATAAAGTTTACGGCTGCATACTTTTTCCCATATAAAACTACCACTATGCATATAATCATAAAAATAAACTATTTTTAATGCTATTTTATAAAATAACGACAACCAATCACAAAATTCGACGTTAAACTTCTCCAAGATGGAAGTGGAAATAATAATTGTTAATCGCCGTACTTGTTGATATTATTCTGCGATGAAATATCATTTCTTACAAAGTAGTTAAGACTTTTATATTGTCAACATACAATCGCGAAAAAACAAAATCCAATAATTTGCGTAATCGTTTGTTACAGTGTGATGGTAAACAAAGCGAGTTACATATCGCCCAAATTAATATATATGTATATTTAAATAAAACTATTAAGTCTAAAGAAATAATTGTTGCATTGATAATTGAAAGTTACATATTACAAAGGTTAATGAAAATTCATACACCAGACATGAGAACGGAAACAGTTACTTTGTATTCCAGACGTAATATGACAGTGCAGGTGTTGGTCACAGTATGTTATAAGATAGCAATTATTAGAAATAAGATTATTAAAATGTAACACTTTGTATTGTATCAAGAAATAGCAGACATGAGATCTGCATTTCCCACAAGTGATGTAAGAGCAGGGATAGCATAAATACCCTCAAAAGCCCAAGATGGCCAGTCAGTCTGAGAACTCATAACTTTAGCATTGTTATTCGTTCAAAGCTACTCATTTGTAATTATTAGTTTAGAGTCAGTCTCGAGCTTCACAACTTTAACATTATTGGTTGTGCAAGCTACTCATCCTAGTTTTAATTAATTTAATTAGTGAATAGTAACTTTGATTAATTTTGATTTAATACGTTAATGAACATAACGTACCTATTTCTTGAAACCATTTGTAATTTCTGAATAAATAAATTTGATAGAAGAGTTTTTTTGGAAAAAAGTCTTTTTAAAAAGAAGTTCCAAGAGGCCCAAAACCTATCTAGCGTCATAACATAAAAACATAAAATTGGTAAGCAAATAAAACATCTTAGAATCTAGATAACTTAACAGTTCACCTTAAATATATACAAAAAATAAAACATAAATTTTACAGTGATTGTAGGAAAAGAAATATACAATATGCATTCTGAAGTGCACCTTTTCAAGAAATAGTGTAACATTAAAATTATACACCCTAACTTAAATTAATAAAATATTAACTACTTTTAAATTGATACGTAAGTTCATTACGTTACTGTCTATACCAAAAGACAAAAGAAACAGTAAAACGGACTCTAACACAAACTTTGATTACCTAATTCTTAATTTGAAGAAAGATTAGAAGTTGTTCGAGCATTGTGAATGTAGCTTTTGTAACGCGGTGTTGGTAATTTTTTTTGGGCGACTCCGTGGCGTAGTGGTATGTGTGTGACTACTACGCCCAAGGTCCCCGGTTCGAATCCCGAAACGATCCGCTTGAAAATGCTAGGCGAGCATTTTTCACAAAAATACACCCTGGTTCGGATGAGAGGTAAAATGGAGGTCCCGTGTGTGAGTGTTGTCACGCACGTTAAAGATCCCTACCTTGCTTGGAACAGCAAGGGTTCGGCAAAATTCCAAATTTTACAGGTAAAAAAAAACTCGCTTCCTGGCCAATGTAGTACCTTCGGGTGGAGCATTGGAAAATCACATGTAAGGTGTTGGTAATTTACTGGATAATCATCAGTAAATAACATTATGGGGAATAAACTGTCTATTCTTCACAGCAGCATAAAAAAAATACGAAAACAGAAAACTGTACCTTGAGCTATTGGCTTTGTGCTGGTATCATCTTGTGGCTGGAAAAATGCGGCTGCATTTTTCTATGAGCTGGATGCTAGAACCACGAACACTCACACTAGCACAGAAAGCATTGTAAAAACGCGGTAAGAAGATGTTGTATTCGATGTTCCTTTCAAAGCACAGCATCTATTTTGTAAGGACAGAAACATGTGTGGGGGTAGGTATTTAGCTTTCAAAGATATCGCCGAAGAATCAAGTGTGCAAAATTTTCATACAACAGCTGCCGAAATACAAACTGCAACAGCTTGCCAACAAGCAGATAACAAAATTACCAAAGGATTTTTAGACAGTGGAAAGCAATCTTGTTACTTTGTAACATCTTAACAGCTGCAGGATAACAGATAACAAACCCTTGCAAGTGTTCATTGACTAGGCAGATGGTTAAGTGGCCTTATCTTTTAGAAGAAAGCTGTGCATTTATGTGCAACTTTATTTAAAATGTAGTCACTGCGGGTGCTAAGGAAATATTGCAACTACTTTGTAACGTAAAGTTCCCTAAGCAGCTGTTTGATTTTATAAGGCAAAATTTTATCGAGTAATTATTTGAGAAATTTTATAAAATAACACTAATTTCAAACAGCATGAAATCGAACCTGTTGAGTAATTTTGGAGTGTTTCAAAAATGAATGCAGAAAAATTATTTGCAGGGTTTTGAACGTGACACAATAATAATACTTGCAAAGATTTACTAATATTATTATCTATTTTACGTATGCGCTATATAACGATGTACCCAGGATAACGACTGAGAAAGATGATACAATTATAAGTGGTAAATTGCAATACGAATGCTCAAAAATCGAACCCCTGCTTACTTTTGATTTGATATAATAGCAGATGAGGTAATAGTGAACTGCCAGATTGATGGTAACTATCAATAAATAATTTTAAAAGAATTCTTGTACTATATTATGATGACAATGTAAGTTGAATAAGTAAGTTCAACTAAATATTCTTAAATGTATTTAGTATCTTTCTATCGACTACTCTGGCTTTTTGAACTGCTTGTTAATAGGTTTTTAATTTGTTGACTAGGATCCGAATAGTTCCACAAAAGATTACTTCTATTTTTAACGATAATTTAATTTTTACAGATTGAGAATTTAGCACCCGTTCACTTTGTATTTTTCCACAATTGCTTAATCTACAAATTTCTATTGAAGTAACTTAATACTTTCCGGTACGCTAACGATAAAATCTGATTTAATAGGTATTGTTCAAAAGTAAACAGTTGTAGTGTAACCGACCTGAAGGCAGACCCAACGCCCTCTATGAACGGCACACCGGGCTCCATGATATAACATCTAGTGGCAGTGGCTCGGCGACACCTACGTTGTGTTGTTATAATGTAACCCAAATTCACACTGGGAAGATGGCGTTAAGGCGGGAAGGTTTGAAATAAAACTACAGTATTTGCCTAACTTACTTTTAATCAAAAGAATAACTACTAAATAGGTCATTCGCATGAAAATAATAGGAATTGAAATTCAAAGCAAACAGTGCCGTACTCAGCCTGGGCAATTGGGGAAAGAGCACCGCAGAAAAAACCCCAAACTGCCCTCACACTTCTAACTGTATTTGGCACATCTCTACAAGGACGGGTAACGTACAAGTACCCAGATCACCAACATTGAATTTAACGGGATGTCAACTGTTACCCAGGCATATCTCACGTGACAACTGAAGAAACGTTAGTGTAAACCAGCTAGTCTTTTCTGGTAGGTACTGAGGTCGGCGAGGCCAATACTACCCAGCTAAAGTTGAAGAGGGGGAACACCAGGCAGATGACCTGCACCTTGACTACCAATGTACCTCGCCGCACGGACATAAAATGTTAGTAATCTTCAACAAGGCTCGATCACACGCGCCCATATACATACATTAAGTTTCCAGCCCGTGTTACAGAATATTTCACAAAGACTAGCCGACTTCCTATTATTTGCAAGAGTACAACTACAAGACAAGACAAGACAACATGAATTGCTCAAATAAACTTATGGTATGATTGCGCATAGTTAAAAAAAAGGCGCTTATTATTGAATTGACTATCTCCAACATAGTCATAAATGCAAATGCGTAAGGCACGTGAAGGTCGGTCATACCAGAGGTTCAATTTAATTACATCACAACAATTATCACAAACGTTGAATACTAGTTAATTATATAGGAACATCGGTTTAAACCGAGATATGAGCGATGCAGTGGAATATGTGGTTAATAAGCTGAAATAAAACAATTACACATAAAATAAAGAATGTCAAATGCATCACAAATATCAAACATTATAAAACATGTAGGCAGCAAAAACATATCAAAATTTTATAGCACAAAAACAAGCCCAGGTTCAGGCGCTAAATCTTTATATAAATGCGTGTTAGTTAAAATATATGAAATCTAGTAAGCAAACGTTAAAAATCATTCATTATGATTGCATCGGTTAAAACCATATCTTTTAAAAATTAAACAAATCGTGACATTACAAACAAAAATGGTTAATTCAATTTCTATCTTAAAACCAAAACAAATATAACACAGAAATAAAATACTGTTCATGTTCAAGCTTGCCTAATAATTTGTTTCAATATATCCAAGGAATGGTGTTGTTACAAAATGTTTGTAAAATCACAATAAGGATACATTTACTATCGATTCTGTAACAGGTGCAATGCAATTGGAGTTACAACTCGGTATTAAATACTAAATAAACATTATTTCCAATAAACAAATATTAGTTTTGCCCTGATTTAGATACTAAATGAACAATTCAGATAAATAAATATTAGCTTTCAGTTGTTAAAACAAACAACAGTCATTTACACATAAAACGTGCAATAAAAACGTAAATCACCTATATTAGGCATCGCAAGTAAAACAATCGGCAAGGCAGCATTTGTATACATTAATTTCAAAAGGCAACAGGTAATCATAAAAATATTTCCTTCAATGGTTAACTAACTAACGGTTTTACAATAAATATTACCATCCATTCAAAACAATGCTCTGATTACAAAGATGTAATCAGATTACCTTGAATATCAACTACATTATTAGTTTATAAAACATTACCTTTAATAAAACCAGCCAAGTGGAAGCTTTTTCAACCTACCATTTTGAAAACTCAAAGACCAAATGCCTTTCAAACCTATCGACTAGCTGGATCACCCATACGCATGCGCCCTCCTACTCTAAATTCTGACATCCCAGAATGCGTTCAGAAACCTGCAAGTGGTTACTGGGCTATTCGAACAAATACCTCCAAATATCGAAATGTACACTATAATATTTGTAATAATTATCGACCAATGATAAAACGATTTAGAAACACTACGGATCACTTCACGGTTAATTTCAATCTTCTCCTAACCTGATGAATAAACAACCAAAAGTCTTATATATGCTCATAGTAATTTTGTTTCCTAATCTGATGTTGAAAGCTTACCCCAACTGGCATAAATCTAGACATGAATTTTTGTAAACGGGCATTACTCTGTATGTCTGTGCATGCTGCATGTTAAATACCTACTGCAAAAGTTGCAGAATATCATATATATATATATATATATATATATATATATATATATATATATATATATATTGCTGTGATATTCCCCTTTGAATGCGGGAACTGGGTCCTTTCAACAAAAAAATTCTAGTCCCACAGATTGGGCGTCATAAACGGCTGTGGTCCTCTTTTCGCCTCGGCTGCTCACCTAATGTTATAAACCTCCTCATTCATAAAAAACAACACATTCCTACCAAAAACATCAACGTTAACTCTATTTACATCAATATTCAGAATACATTAAAATTTCAAAATTAAAACTCAGCATAAATTTCAGTTTTAAAAGAATTTCAAGATTAATTTTATTATCATTTTAATGTGCATCCAAAATTAAAGTCCTTGTTGGATGCCTAGTAATTAATATAACAATATAAGCAGACCGGAGTCTGAGTATAAAGGGAGCATCTACCACCCCTTTACGTTAATTAACCAGGTTCGTCTAATTGAGCTCAAAGACATACCCAAATTTTCATCATATTACCGAACATCAAACTAAATACCCTTTCTACTTCAACAAGCAAATTTCATCTTAAAATTAAACTTTTATGGTTAGTACAATTTCACTAATGTCCATTTAAAGTAAATCAATTATAAAGTCATTCAATACACACAAAATGTCAAACAAAATAGTATAATTTACCTGAAGGTTACTGTCCTCGTAGCTTCAAAGTATCGTTTCTTTAGTTAATCACACCAGTCAACAGGATTATATTTACGGCTTCTGATTCTCTACGCTTTTAAAATTTTCTCCATCACCATTTATTTAAAGTTGTTTCTGGGCTTTTCCGGAACTCATCTGTGTTTATCTGACCCTTGTTTTATGGATCCAGACACGTATTTGAACCATTTAATTATTAACACCCCCGAAAAATAGCAAAGAAATTCATGCGTCTGTCACCAATATACGCCAAAACTGCCTACTTTTGTGTATACATTTGTCGTTGTAAATTTTGCTAATTGGTACAGTGAAACTAAATTTTATTACCTTGTATCTAAGTGCACTGAAGTACATTCATGTTAGCACGTAAATAACAAACTATTTTGAATCACAAAATATACAAGCAAACTTTAAATTATTTAATCAAACTAAAATGCACTGTTTAACATCTTCAATCAAGTCGCGTATGTACGAGCTTTTAACGCATCGAATCGTCAAAAGTCTAAGAGGGCTTGTTTATATTCATCTCGGTATATATAGCAAAAAGCCTGTCTGTCGGTCTGTTCCCCAAAACGGGTAATTCTAAAGAATTCCTCATTCTATGTTCCCAGTCCGTTGCTCGCGCGTCGATTTTTACGAATTTTTACTCGCCCCATTTAAATCTCAGAAAATTTCCACACGGCACGCAAGCATTTCCGAGAAAAACTAATTAATTTTGTACAGAAATTGTTGTTCTACCTCTGATATTTGCATCCTATTTTCAACCAATTGTGACCCTCGTGACGTTGCTTAAATCCCGCCTTTTACAATATGTGTCTTTGCTTGACGCATTTTCTCTTTCCTTCTCTAACCTGTTCGTATTGGTGCAAATTGATATTCTTTATTATCGATTATTTTAGTCCACATGGAGTGTGAAATAACCCAGCTTTAGCAATTCTCGTAACTATTATGCGACGTTTTCCCAAGATTCTTTGAAACATTAATTATCTGCAAACTTTACGCCGAATGTGACATTTAAACTACGCAGGTGTTCAAATATAATATTAATTCTCAGAGCCTTATTCCGTGGTATTTTAATCTTGGATTTTCACAAGTTTTATAGGTATTATATGTTACTAACGGTTTAATTAACTCCAATTAAATTGATTTCTATCCTTTCATTTTAGCGAATACAACTTAAATATTAATTATTATGTGTACACTTTGTTTAATACCGGTTACTCCAAATAGAGTTAATTAAGATAAATTTTGCACGTAATTTCTCTTTGTTTAGGAATAATTACATTACACGCAGAGCTTTTCAATACTGCTTCTTTTGATATAAAGCGTCTTATAAATAATTTAAATTTCTTATTTTACTGAAACGACCGAGTTTATTTATGCTTCAAGGTTTTAATAACGCGTATTATTTAATGAAATTCCTTATACACGGTGATTAAAATTATTTGATGTGATTATTTAATTTTCTACCCTGGTCTAAATATGAGTATTTTCCCCCTATTTGAATACAAATAATCCCACTTATTCGAATTCAAATATCAAACATTTAGACAAAAAAAATTACAAAAAAACTGCCTATCTCTCTCTACCCTTATCTATCTAACTTACCTACTTTGTCTCCAATCCAAAAAAAATATTTACACTTACCCTATATCCCTATCCTATTCCTAACTCTCACCTAATTCTATAAACTGAAATTATCCCTAACTTCATCCTACTTATCCATCTAATCCTATATACATCCTATATACCTATCCTATTCCTAACTTTTAACTAATCTTCACTATACTTTACTTCATCCTACCTAATCCTATATACCTATCCTATTTCTAACTTTATTCCTAACTCTCCACTAATCTTATATGAAATATCTACACTTAATCTATCTTATTTTCTTCCTACCTTTACTCTTTATTCTCACCCTAAACCTATTCCTAATTATCTCCCATATTTATCCTATACCTAGCTCTATTTTCTATCAACACCTACTTTTACTTTCCTATATACACCTATTCTATCCCTTGTTCTATATCTATACTAAAGTTCACCTATCTCTATCCTTTGTTCATTAAGTTATTTAAATCTAACTCTCTTCTTGACCCTCCAAGTCTTCCTTCTTACCATCCTAATACTCTTCATCCCTATCTCTCCCCCTTCTATATCTATACTTAACATCTCTATTATCTCACATACAATAAACTTATCATCCCTCTTATCCTGACTCTTAAATATTACTTCTTCTTCAGTCCCTACACTTGTCTGTATCTCATTTATTCTTGTTTCCCTTTCTGCCGACAAACCAAACGATACTACTTTACAATTATCAAATTTTCCCTCTACGGAAAATCCTCTGTACCTGCTAGAATGCTTGTGTAATGGAATCCGCCAGAATGAATCCCTTAAATCTACTTGATTAAAAACAAACTTGCCATCTTTACTTAATTTCGCCTTCACCTGCTCCTGATATGCTGCTTCTACCCCCACTACTTCTGCATGTTTTTGTATTAAAGCTTGAACCTCTACTCTCCTATCCTCTGGACATCTTATCGTGTTGATCTGTTTACCTTCATCATCCTCTACCTCTACTACATTAATACTAAACCCCGTGTCATCCTCTGTGACTTCATAACTGCATTTCCATGGCACTACCCTATCATTAATCCTTATTACCTTCCTTTCCATATCTATCAAAACCCCTAACTTCATCATACAGTCAACACCTAAAATGCTCTGAAACTTTAGTCCAGGCACAATTACAAACTCCTGTTCACAGCTTAAACCTCCTATATCTATCCTAAGCACCACAACACTATTTACTACAGCAAACTTTTTTTTATTTGGAGCTACTAAATGGCTACGCTTTATAGGCATAATCCTATCACAAACCTTATCCCTAATTTTGCTGACGAATTCCTCCGATATTAAACTCGCCTCTGCCCCTGTATCAAGTAATACTTCTACATTATTCTCAAAAATTTCTAAATTAATAATTGGCAAACATAATTTTTCCTCAGTTTCTGGCTCTACTTCCTCCTCAATTTTGAAAAATTCACGTGGATGTTCGTATACATTTACACAGAAATCTAGTGGTCTGTCGCGTTCTAAAAATCCTGTCTCATCCTGTTTTCCGTGCTTCGTCCTGGTTGTCCTTCTACAACCTGTGCGTACGTCCTCCTCGTGTTAATATCCGTGTCCCTGTCTCTATTCGGCGTGCTGGTCACAGTCCTGTTTACTTCCGGTAAACTGTTCTGTCGCGTGTAACTAGGTCTTGGCGTCAGTCCCTAGTCGCACTATTGCTCCTGTATTCCTGTCCTCGTCGTTCCCAATTCGGTCGAAAATTTCTGTTGTAGTCAGGCCGTCTCGGATAATTCGGTGTCCTGTTGTCAAACCTAACTGTGTTAACGTTTCGTTCTCGTATCTCTCTTGTCCGTCCTACACATACATCGTCATATCTCTGCAAATACTCTAAAATGTCTCCCGTTCTGTGATGTTTTGTAAGGCCACGTGTTGTCTAATTTCCAGTTCAAAATGTCGTGATAGGTACTTGATAATCTGTCTGTCCGTCAATGGTGGATTCAGTTGTTTGGCCACACTGTATTTGCGGATGGCATATTGCTCCCTAGAACCTGCAAACTCTCCCTTAAATTTTCCTGTAATCAAGTCGTCCCTAATCTGATCCTGTTTGTGATCACTCCAGTAATGTTGTAAAATTTGTTTTCAAAGTCCTGATACGTGTCTATGTCCTGTCCTACTAAATTGTACCATGCCTCCGCATTGTCCTTTAATAAAGCCTTTATCGTATTTAGTTTAGTCTGTTCGTCAAATAAATTTCCCACTAGATTTCTTACACTATTAATAAAAATTTGTGGATTTACCCTGTTATCGCCATAAAACTTCATGTGTTGGTCCAATGATACTCCACCTGTAGAAAATCTGGGACCATCCCCCGTTAAATTTGACATGTTGTATTTAATACTACTAACTTCACGTTCTACCCTGCCTAACTGATCCCTACATGAGTCCGTCACTTCAGTCATTTTCACATTAATCTCTTCTTCACAAAAAATGCGTACTTCGGACCTTAAATGTCCCATTTCCTGTCGAAGACCTGTAATATCACGCTCATTTTTATCAACCCTATTTTCAACTTCCCCCATTTTTACGGTAAGACTATTTTTAAATTCTGAAACTTCTTTATTCGTCTTATCTATTTTCTCACTTAGAGTTTCCCTAACTCCTGTTAATGTCTCATTCATTCGGTCAAATTTTCGATTTGAGTCCTCTCTCGCTCTATTCGATTCATCGCTTAGCAGTTCTAATTTTCTGTTAGACTCCTCCATCGCTCTATTCGATTCTTCACTCATCCTCTCTAACATTCTCAATATCATCTCGTTTCCTTGATCCCCTGATTCCGTCCTCGACTGATCTCTACTGCCTCCAGCCTCTTCCATTTTAGAATTTTTTTCGCACAATGCACTATCGTCACTTCCAATTTCCACTCCTTGACTCCTTAACCACTCTTTTCTCTGCATACGTTCAAATCACTCACACACACTCTAAAAATACTCTTAAATTTATACACAAACAGAAACTCTCTTTCTCAGATCGCCAGTTTCCTGGAATAAAATAACAAAAATTTTATTTGGAACTCGAGCCCTCACGTTGTGGTCGCCAAAATACTGCTGTGATATTTCCCTTTCTCATGAGGGAACTGGGTCCTTTCAACAAAAAAATTCTAGTCCCACAGATTGGGCGTCATAAACGGCTGTGGTCCTCTTTTCGCCTCGGCTGCTCACCTAATGTTATAAACCTCCTCATTCATAAAAAAAAACAACACATTCCTACCAAAAACATCAACGTTAACTCTATTTACATCAATATTCAGAATACATTAAAATTTCAAAATTAAAACTCAGCATAAATTTCAGTTTTAAAAAGAATTTCAAGATTAATTTTATTATCATTTTAATGTGCATCCAAAATTAAAGTCCTTGTTGGATGCCTAGTAATTAATATAACAATATAAGCAGACCGAGTCTGAGTATAAAGGAGCATCTACCACCCTTTACGTTAATTAACCAGGTTCGTCTAATTGAGCTCAAAGACATACCCAAATTTTCATCATATTACCGAACATCAAACTAAATACCCTTTCTACTTCAACAAGCAAATTTCATCTTAAAATTAAACTTTTATGGTTAGTACAATTTCACTAATGTCCATTTAAAGTAAATCAATTATAAAGTCATTCAATACACACAAAATGTCAAACAAAATAGTATAATTTACCTGAAGGTTACTGTCCTCGTAGCTTCAAAGTATCGTTTCTTTAGTTAATCACACCATTCAACAGGATTATATTTACGGCTTCTGATTCTCTACGCTTTTAAAATTTTCTCCATCACCATTTATTTAAAGTTGTTTCTGGGCTTTTCCGGAACTCATCTGTGTTTATCTGACCCTTGTTTGATGGATCCAGACACGTATTTGAACCATTTAATTATTAACACCCCCGAAAAATAGCAAAGAAATTCATGCGTCTGTCACCAATATACGCCAAAACTGCCTACTTTTGTGTATACATTTGTCGTTGTAAATTTTGCTAATTGGTACAGTGAAACTAAATTTTATTACCTTGTATCTAAGTGCACTGAAGTACATTCATGTTAGCACGTAAATAACAAACTATTTTGAATCACAAAATATACAAGCAAACTTTAAATTATTTAATCAAACTAAAATGCACTGTTTAACATCTTCAATCAAGTCGCGTATGTACGAGCTTTTAACGCATCGAATCGTCAAAAGTCTAAGAGGGCTTGTTTATATTCATCTCGGTATATATAGCAAAAGCCTGTCTGTCGGTCTGTTCCCCAAAACGGGTAATTCTAAAGAATTCCTCATTCTATGTTCCCAGTCCGTTGCTCGCGCGTCGATTTTACGAATTTTCACTCGCCTCATTTAAATCTCAGAAAATTTCCACACGGCACGCAAGCATGTCCGAGAAAACTAATTAATTTTGTACAGAAATTGTTGTTCTACCTCTGATATTTGCATCCTATTTTCAACCAATTGTGACCCTCGTGACGTTGCTTAAATCCCGCCTTTTACAATATGTGTCTTTGCTTGACGCATTTTCTCTTTCCTTCTCTAACCTGTTCGTATTGGTGCAAATTGATATTCTTTATTATCGATTATTTTAGTCCACATGGAGTGTGAAATAACCCAGCTTTAGCAATTCTCGTAACTATTATGCGACGTTTTCCCAAGATTCTTTGAAACATTAATTATCTGCAAACTTTACGCCGAATGTGACATTTAAACTACGCAGGTGTTCAAATATAATATTAATTCTCAGAGCCTTATTCCGTGGTATTTTAATCTTGGATTTTCACAAGTTTTATAGGTATTATATGTTACTAACGGTTTAATTAACTCCAATTAAATTGATTTCTATCCTTTCATTTTTAGCGAATACAACTTAAATATTAATTATTATGTGTACACTTTGTTTAATACCGGTTACTCCAAATAGAGTTAATTAAGATAAATTTTGCACGTAATTTCTCTTTGTTTAGGAATAATTACATTACACGCAGAGCTTTTCAATACTGCTTCTTTTGATATAAAGCGTCTTATAAATAATTTAAATTTCTTATTTTTACTGAAGCGACCGAGTTTATTTATGCTTCAAGGTTTTAATAACGCGTATTATTTAATGAAATTCCTTATACACGGTGATTAAAATTATTTGATGTGATTATTTAATTTTCTACCCTGGTCTAAATATGAGTAATATATATATATATATATATATATATATATATATATATAATATATATGTTGCATAGTAATCACACAAATTGCATGCAAGTCAATATTTTTTAGTGTGCGATCGCAAATCTGATGCGAAATAATCTCACAAAATCGTATATGAATAGACATTCATTACATGCACAAATAGTATTTTAAACGTTACATGCACTATGGAGATTCTCTCAATCGCTTGTTTGCTCATAAATTTTTATTTTTTCGTATTAATATAACATGTTTGAATTATTGTAACGTTCGGTTTATCCTCTTCAGCAGTAACGCATATAAATTCTGTATTGTGTTACAAAAATTTTAAAATCCCTTTTTAATTCAATATAATTCGTATATCTAGAACTTATACATAATTAAAAAAAAAGTTATCATAATTTTGAAACACTCTATTTATTATCCTTTCATTCTATTTTATCTAGTAAATAAATTTATCGTTATAAGTACTCCAGTTTTGTGTTTAATATTATGTTAAAACTCGTACATGCTAGTTAGAATTTCCATAAATTATCTTCACGGTAATGTAATTTAGAGCGATTATGCGCACCTGTTGTTTTGAATACTCAAGTGTTGAGGCCTCGATTGTTCACGGACTACGACAGTCGATAATAATAAAGGGTGACTTGAGGCTGGCATTTCAATTATGCAGTAAATCGATCTAAATGTGTTAGAAAGTTCGTTATGCGCAACACGGAAGTTTTTGGTTTAATAATGGCTATGTGTAACAGCCAATTTATAGCGTATAAATTGTATACAAATGGAAACCTACAGTAGTAACAGGATTTGCAGTTTAAGCTACTAATTGATGTGGTATTTTTTCTTTTTGATAAAGATTTCAACGATGCTTCTCCCCAACGGTGGATTCCACCTTTTTATTTTTATCGTTCTGATCTTTAAGATATTGCCGTAACAAAATGGACAACAAGTTTTTGCTGTCATTATGCAGTATTAGAGGCGCACGTATGCTTCGAAGTTTATCTACTAAATGGTTTGTAACAGTTTGCACTCTACGTTCAAGGCCGGTAAGTCGATTTTCGTTTGTTATGAAAACCATCTGTATGACGTACAACGTTTAGTGGTCATTTTTCTCTAATTAGAAGATATCTAAGGTTAAGCTGTAATCTTTGTAGTTTAAACTATTGGAAACTAATATCTTAACTAATTATATTTAAAAGCTTAGATTTTTGAACTTTACACTAAATTAAACTCTAGCTTTATAGGATTGTTTACCAAAACGATCTGTTGAAGAACTTAGATTATGAATCATACTGAATAGATTTTATTACTAGAATTTGCTTATTCATGTTGATTATTTATCCTACAGTCGAGTAGTTTCTTATACACGATATTTTTTTTAACAAAGCTTAAAATTACTAATTAAAAGATCCTATCACATAAATAATTTAATAAAAATGTACGTCGTTTGATCAGTGATGGAAAAATGACAAAAGTTAATAATTTTGTTAATGAAATATATAATGCCTATTTACGTTAAAGGCTCTGATATAATCAAGTTTATTACAGAAATAAAAATGAGTAACTAAACACTTACATCTACTGTAATTTCCTGTCAGTTTGAAACAAAATTATTTTTAGTTAATATATGTCTTGGTTTCTAACAAATCTAATCTTTTTTATAAATTTAGAAGTGGTTAATTACACTTTAAGAGATACTTAAGAAGTTGTATTTATTCTACATCATACATATTTTTGGATTCTATAAATCTTATATGAACCAAGGGTGTATAAATTTAATAAGTAGAGTGTCCATGCACCAATGGCCAGTAGCAAATTCTATAAGTACATATAACTTGTCTGATTTATTGATTTTATTATTTTGAGACGCAAACTGCTATCTCCAATGCATCTTTATGTATTTTATTTTATTTCAGGATAAACGTTTGTACCATCTATGAATACAAAATCTTGTATTCCAATAACAGAATATATTCGTTAAGGTTCCTGTATTTTTCTTGGCGATATTCCTTGTTCTTATATATTGCATAAGTACAGTGGCGCCTGACCCATCCGTATTTATTTAACGACCCCCCTGATAGTCTCTAAAAATCGCTGAAATTAGAGTTCAGAGCTAGTATGGAAGTCTACAAAAGTCAGTTTGTGTTAAAACGGATAAATCAACATCTTCTGCACGACTTTTGTTAGAAATATGTTTGCCTAGGTATCCCCTAAGTCTAACATAGTAAAAGCTTAGATGTTTCTCTGTCGCTACATAATGTGGTTTGACAATACAGAGAAAATAAAATTGTTTAATTATTGTTTGTTTTAATAATATTAGATACAGTTATTTTACCTCGTGGTTGATTATAAATAATCTATAGCTAAAACCATAGAAAACCATGTAACCCTACAACTAAAAGAGAAAAGTTCAATACACATACCCAAATTAAAATATAACCCGTACTAACAATTAGAACAAATAGGAAAAACGAAAGACTAATCTTACTTTGCGTCGTGACAGGTGATGCAAGTAAATATAGTGTGTTGTCGGTAGATAGGTTTCTTGCGACTGGAACTTTGTCTTACTTTACTTTGATCAGGGGCAATGACTGCATCTTTATCCAGAAATTTCTACTTATTCAATGCCAAGTATATCTTTCAGCCTTGATTTCATCGCTTGAAATATACTCTGTCATAAAACCTTTCTCGTTAATTTGATATTTTGCTAATTCGCATAGTCTCTTACAGGGAGTTTACTGTCTGTGTAGCTCTTAAAAATTATGTAGGTGTTTATGACGTCCATATTCATAATGGTAGAAAATATAGCCAAAGAACATTTGATAGAGACTTGACATGTAGTAGGTTTCTTGCAGTTCGTTATTTGCATCAACCTTGCTTTTAGTCTGATTGTGGTACGTTGCCATGTCTGATTTATGAGCATTGCCGGATGATCAGTCGATTGAATCGTCATCGCGTTGTGTAGATAGTAATAATCTAACTGTTTGCGTTTTAATAAACAATTGCAATGTCTTTAGAAAATTCAAATATAAAAGTTCACACTTGTCGTTATTTCAAATTTGCAATAAACACTGTCGAAATGTCCGTTTTATTTTTCCTGATCGTGACTTCTGTTAGACCCATATCTAGAAGATTCTTAGTCAACTTCAGTGATGTGATATAATTATCGCAGGTAATATTTGTTTCGGATCCTGATAAATGACTTACTAGTATCTTTACAACTGCAACTGATCTATCATCTAGACCATAAAATCCTTCTTTTTGTTGACCAACAAATGCTTCAAGATTATGTATAAGCCTAAATTTTTATTGCATACTTATTGGGCTTCATCGGCACATACAATTTATAACTACAGTAACCTCTAAATGGAGAAAACATTCGTCAACTGTTTCATAAGGGGCTACGCTGTAATGACTCTCGAAATATGTCAGAAATTCTAAAAAGATTTCCCTAGTGTAGATAAATTTATCAATTTGTTATTCTTTCATTTCCACCTTAGTTCCGTCTACTTTCCACAGCTTCAAAACATTTCAGTGGCTTAATCAATTCACACTACTCAAATATAATAAACCAAGGAAGGTCCTAAGTTCAATAGTATTTGTTATTTTTTGCATTCCATTCCCTAGTGTGATTTAGATGAACTTCTATTCCACAACTTGTAGCATACCGATAGAAAAAATAATTCTCAACTGTATAGAATATCTGAAACGAGTCTTGCATTTCTCATTTCTCCCGGTAGTTTCGTGACTAGGTTTTCTTCCAATTACAATTACTGGAATTATTGAATTATCACGTTCAACAAAACGCAGGTTTAGTGCTAAATCATTTACTTATGAATCACATATCTCACAAATATGGTTTTTCAATTCTGTAGCGGAGTTGTTGTCCGCGTCATTGATATCTGAATCACAATCTCTAATAATTCTTCGTTAGCAACCACTTCGTTATATAATTGCGATTAACGTACAGTTACCTTTGCATACGAGTACGTAATTGCTAATAGAGTGGCTATCCCAGCCGCACTACCTGCCTTAACAATAGTTAATGTGAAACTAATGAAAAGCGACACAACTTGTTGCAAAAGCATACAGGGAATCACCAAATTTTTAAAAGAGTACAGACTTATTGATATACCCCAAATCCATAAATATATGCATTCCGGGGGTTTACCGTTAATTGTTGAGACAAACAAAACACTGTATCGGGATTTCTCCAAAATATACCCATTCAAAAAATGCATTTGGTAGAGTACAATTTATTTAAGAAGGCCTGTACGTCATTTGACATATGCGCAAACCTTGAAATCCAATAGAGTAAATATTCTAAATTCAAGTTTTTTTTATTGGTGGTTTAAATTTACATGGCGAATATGCAAATAAGCAAGGTATAAAACACAAAGAAACAGAAAGAAAACTATGACAGCGTAAAAAATAAATATTGAATAACAAAAGTCATAAATATCAATTGACATTTAACAGCAAATTATCTACGCCACTGATATGCTGAACGAACACGCCTATTTATAAACAATGGACTAATCTGACACCGTTTTAGCCGTGTGCGCATGATGACGTACAGGCTCTTCTTAAATAAATTCTACTATGAAGTATATTTTAGAAAGATACTAAAAATCTGCCATAAATTTGTAAAAGAAAATATAAAATGAATGGTGTCTGAACGGGAAAAAGCCGGCGGTGGCGCGTGCAATGAAGGATTTGTATACAGTCGTATAGGTCTTCGTAAATGTATTTTTCTGATGCAGCATAATTACATAAAGGGCGTACAAATAAACGTTGGTTGCCATGGGATTGCACATATGCGTTTAGATTTTTCTCCAACATGAAATAATCATGTATTGCAAACAAATTGCTGTTCAGTAGTATGGAACGGCATAACTTTGTAAAAAATGTTTACTTTACAGAATAATCACACAAATGCATGCGATAGGAAATGGTTTCTCAGAATAGTTTTTTTGTTCCGGAAAAGTCACATAAATTGTAAGCGAAAGGACGATCGTTAGTATGAGACCGCAAATGTACTGTTAAATGACTTTTTCCTAATGAAGTATAATCACACAAATTACATGCGAATGGATATTACTTGAAATACGACCGCAAATGTCTTTGTAAATCACTTTTTCGTAATGCGCTATAATTACACAAATTGCATACGAATGGACGATCCTTAGTATGTGATAGCAAATGGAATTTTAAAGTAGTTTTTCGCGTTGCGGCATAATCACACAAAGTGCATACGAATGGACGTTCGTTAGTATGCGACCGCATGTGTAGCGGTAAACAACTTTTTTGTGTTGTAGTATACTCGCACAAGTTACATGCAAATGGACGGTCGTTTGTATGCGATCGCATATGTACTTGTAAATGACTTTTTCGTACTGAGGTATAATCACACAAATTGCATGCGAATGGATGTTCGTTAGTATGCGACCGCAAATGTCTTTGTAAATCACTTTTTCGTGATGTGCTATAATTACACGATTCGCATACGAATGGACGTTCCTTAGTGTGCGACAGCAAATGGATTTTTAGACTACCTTTTCGTGTTGCGGCATAATCACACAAACTGCAGGCGAATGGACGTTCGTTAGCGTGCGACCGCATGTGTAGAGGTAAATAACTTTTTTGTGTGGTGGTATAATCGCACAAATTGCAGGCGAATGGACGTTCGTTTGTATGCGACCGCATATGTACTTGTAAATGACCTTTTTGTGTTGTAGTATACTTGCACAAATTACATGAGAATGGACGTTCGTTGGTATGTGTTCGCAAATGTCTTTGTAAATTGCTATTTAGTGCTGCTGTGTAATTACACAAATTGCATGCAAATTGACGCTCGTTAGTATGCGATCGCAAATGTCTTCGTAAACTACTATTTAGTGCTGCGGCATAATCACACAAATTGCATGCGAATGGATGTTCGTTAGTATGCGACCGCAAATGTCTTTGTAAATCACTTTTTCGTGATGTGCTATAATTACACGATTCGCATACGAATGGATGTTCCTTAGTGTGCGACAGCAAATGGATTTTTAGACTACCTTTTCGTGTTGCGGCATAATCACACAAACTGCATGCGAATGGACGTTCGTTAGCGTGCGACCGCATGTGTAGAGGTAAATAACTTTTTTGTGTGGTGGTATAATCGCACAAATTGCATGCGAATGGACGTTCGTTTGTATGCGACCGCATATGTACTTGTAAATGACCTTTTTGTGTTGTAGTATACATGCACAAATTACATGAGAATGGACGTTCGTTGGTATGTGTCCGCAAATGTCTTTGTAAATTGCTATTTAGTGCTGCTGTGTAATTACACAAATTGCATGCAAATTGACGCTCGTTAGTATGCGATCGCAAGTGTCTTCGTAAACTACTATTTAGTGCTGCGGCATAATTACACAAATTGCATACAAATGGGCGTTCGGTAGTATGCAACTGCAAATGTGCTCGTAATGAATTTTTTTGTGATGCGGTATAATCACACAAATGGCATGTGAACGGTCGTTCGTTAGTATGCGACCATAAATGTACTTGTAAATTACTTTTTCGTGAAGCGATATATTCACACAAATTACATGCGAATGGACGTTCGTTAGTATGTGCCCACATATGTACTTTTAATTGACTTTTTTGTGTTGTGGCATATTTGCAAATATTGCATATGAATAGATGTTCGTTAGTATGTGACCGCATATGTATTTGTAAATTACTTTTTTGTGTAGAGGCATAATCGCATAAATTGCATGCAAATGGAGGTTCAATAGTATGCGTTCGCAAATGTCTTTCTAAATGACTATTTCGTGATGCGATATAATCACATAAATTGCATGCAAATCGACGTTCGTTAGTATGCGACCGCATATGCAATTGTAAAAGTCTTTTATATGTTGCGGTATAATAGCATAAATTGCATGCGAATGGACGCTCGATAGTATGCGACCACAAATGTACTTTTAAAGTACCTTTTTGTGATGCGGTATAACCACACAAATTACAAGTGAATGGACGTTCGTTAGTATGCGTCCGTAAGTGTACGTGTAAATGACATTTTTGTATTGTGGTGTAATTACACAAACTGCATGTAAATGTACGTTTGTCAGCATGCAACCGCATATGTACTTGTAAATCACTTTTTCGTGACGCACTATAACTACACAAATTGCAGGCGAATGAACCTTTATTAGTTAGAGACTGCATCATGTGCGGTATTCATAGACAATTCTCAGGGTTAGTTTTATTAGCTTGCAACGAATTCATTTGAAATCTTCCCAGTTTACAATTACTCAGTATTAGTTTGCTCGGTTGCAGTGTAGACGATGTATGTACTCCAACGGTGTAGAATAGACTTAATGTTAGATTCACGTGGTTCTATTATAAACGCCATTGAAATGAAATTAACCTTGATGCTGTTTTTGTTTTATACGTAATACGTTACTTGTAAATATATTTATAATATTATATTGTCATTTTATACTATAAACGATGTATTTTGTTGCATCTTAGAGCATAGGTTAAATAAAGTTAGAATAGATATGACTCTCTCTGCATAACAACTGTTGGCAAGTTAGCGCCAACTAGTGAAATGTGATAAAACTAAACGACGTTAAAATCTGTTACCAAGGTTTGCGACTTCTCTGTTCAAAAGGTTGAAAACCAGACTCTGAAGATTTTAAATAAAACAAAAATTCCAATTATAAAAAATAATTCTATCTGGTATCAGGTAAGCGTTCTACATGCATAATAGATAAAAATAAATTTGTTCATTGTTTTATATAGAGAACATAATAAACAAATTAGGTCATTTTTTCTACTATATAGGTACTTGTACAACACTTACCTGATTCCAGGCAAAATTATTTTCTATAAGCTAGAGGAACACGCTTCAGACAGCCAACTTCTTCAGTAATTGGCGATGTGCATTATTTTTCACCTTGGATGAATTCAATTTTTTATTAAATGTTATTAAAGAGCAATCTGCAAAAATGCAACTAAAAGAACGCTAAAAAGTTAGGTTAGTAACAAGCAACAAAACCTCGCAAATATTAAGCAATATAATAAAGTCGCCCATGAAAATAGATCTACAGAGCCATCTGTAGAGATGTGATAAAACTAAAACACACCAACAGCCCATCTATTTACATTGCCTACACCCTGATCTTAGAGCTTCGCGAATTTGATATTTAGCAATTTTGTTTTAATTGCAGATAGCCAAATGTAGAAAAATACACACCGAGATATTTTGTGCGCAGTTACAAATGAGGAGAGTAGTTAGAATTTTAGCAATTCTTTAGTTTCTGATGCAATTTTTGTTGATTACATTGTGAATCGTTTATTTGTAGAAAATAATCCACAGATTCTGTTCAGTTAATGTCGGGTTAATATTTGTTATTTTTCGAATTCTTTCGTATATACGCATGCGGCGGAATGCTGTCTTGTAAATATATCGTCAAATTCGACATGCTAAGTCCCTCGTCGGTGTAACGCATCCAACCAAAATCGCCCACGGGCGGAAGCAAATAACTGTTTGGTTTTTGGAACTCGGAACTTAAATGATGGCTTTCCAGTGGCAAGAAAAATATTTCGTGATCTAACAGACTATTTTGTGGATTGAGAATGATAAGCTCTTCACAAAAGAACTCGCTCTGCTCCGGAGCCCCCGTGGATTGAATTTCAAATCAGTAAAACACTTCTAGTATGGGCTTTTCGTGAAGGTCTTCTAGTAAGTACGTTACAGGTCGCGAGGGTTGAGCTTTCATTATTTTAAACAGTTCTGCCGTCTATTGGGGCAGGTAGGCCTTATCGAATACAGCTTTGTGTTTAGAAATCGGTACAATTGTACCAACACTAAACGTCTTCCTTTTATGATCGGTTTTATCGTCCGTTTTTCTCTTTAAAAATCTTTACTGTTTCGGGATGCTTCTTCGCTTCGTTGGGTGTCATTTTAATTTTTCGGTATACACTGTTATTGTAGTTGTCCATTACCTCTAGTAGAATATTGTGCCACTTATACGAGCCGCGTAAACGCATTCTTTTGTACAGTTTGCTTTTTATTGTTCTTATCAGCCATTCGACGATAGAAACAGGTCGCGAGGATTGGATTTTTATTATTTTAAACAGCTCTGCCGTCCATTGGGGAAGATAAGCCCTATCGAAAACAGCTTTGTATTTAGAAATCGGTACAATTGTACCAACACTAGATGTATTCCTTTTATGATCGGTGTTATCGTTTAGTTTTCTTCTTAAAAACACTAAGTGTTGGGGGATCTTGGTAGCCACAGGTTGCTTAACCCCCTTCACTGAATCTCGGTGAAATAAAACATAAAATTAGAAAACAATAGAAGGGAAGCTAGCTCAGAATATAAATAAGTACAGGTACGTGTCCAACCAGTTTTGAGATGAAGATCCAATGAAGATGATGATGAAGCATATTAACAACCCCTGTAAAACAGCATTGGTATCTGACAAGTGTAAACCCACAATAAGGTTACCTCACAACCATATACAATCTCCGTTAAACAGTATTGGTATCTGACAAGTGTAAACCCGCCATAGGGTCGCCTCAGATCCATATACAACCTTCATAGAACAACATTGGTATCTGACAAGTGTAAACCCACCATAAGGTTACCTCAGAACAATGTTAAAATCTACCAAAGAGGTAGCCTAAATCATAATGATTTCCCCTTCAAAATAAATATAAAAAAAACGACTACTTAAGCCTTTTAATAATCCAATTGCACACTTCTTTAATAACCATCCTCTAAATTGTATAAATAAAAACATGTTAAAAAATGTTGTCCAATTCCCAAGTTATTGAATTTTTACAATAAAAATTAATCAGCTGATTTCACGTTAAGCGTATTGGCTACCTAAAAAAGTCGGTCCCAGGCCGTAACACAAATTGAAGGCAATTATTCATTTAAACTTTAAACATTTTTGCTTAGTGTACTCTAACCAAATATTTCAAACATCAATAAATCAAAGTCACCTTCAATTTATGTCATAAATGTCAAACTTGAAGTTTTTATTATTTTGAAAACGATCCTAGGTTATGGATCGAAACGTTAATAAAGATAATTTTAAAAACTATGAGTGGTTTAATAATTCCTCGATGATTGTTTCCTTACTCATGTTTGTTGGATAATAATTGCAAAGCCTCTGACTAGTTCAACGGTATTTTGCTCTGGATTTACGATAGGTAGAACCTGAACCTTTGGATTATAATATTCTTTCGGTGTCTCTAGGCTGTGGCAACGTAAATATTTGAAATTGATTGAACAAGTTCCTTTTCGTTGTGTTCTGTTACTTTGTTTACCTCTGTTTAAAAGTTGTCGGATAAGACATCGAGTTGATTTTGTATAACAGCTCGACTTCCTTTTAAAACTAGAAAATCTTCGGATATACGCTTTACATACCCCTCCACAACCCGTCTCTATTGTGGTCTAACCATCTCATCATCGGTCTTTATTTTCGGGCATTCACTCAATAAATTGGTAAACTGATCGCTAATATACGCAACATAGGATTTTATATTTTCAGAATCAATAGTTAAACACTTAAATTGTTCGCCAACGTACACTTTATTTTTCGCACTTTCTTCTGCACCGGATTTTAAACAGCGGTTGATTGCATGGTTTACGTGTTGCATAACAAACTCTTTATTTGCGCAATCGTCGGCGTCTTGAGGCACTACACTGTCCACCAGTGTCTTCTTTTGCGAAGGCTGACCATGTCCTGCGCTGGTTTGAATACAATCGTGCTTGTTTGGTTAACAACATCGGCATCATCTTTAAGATCTGCAACATTGCACATTCTTTTTTGCTGCACATCGTAGGCTCTCCCGTTGGATGTTAACAAAAGTCCTCGCTCGTGCGGAACTCGCCGACTGGTTGCCGCACTCCCGTACCGATAACGTTCGTAGCGATCGATGGGCATTGTGAGACTGAATATTTTTCTTCGAAATGAATAATAAAACGGATAATGAATTAACAAGAGATTTGAGTTGAAAATTATAGTAAAGCGAGCTTATCTGAACAGGTACAATATATCGGATAGTGTTGGAAAATGTAATAGTAGAAAAGGAATTTATGTAAACAAAATAACCAATTATTGCCGAAAATGAATGTAACAACATTACTCTGAAATTTCCACATCCTACATCTTTCACTATCTGTGTGCAATAGTCTAACTTAGGTCTACATCTACTTCTCTTCTTTCCTACCTCTGCTTCCAATATATTCCGCACTATTCCCACATGTTTTAGTATGTGACCTATCATCCCATCTCTCCTATTCTTTAATATTTTCCACATATTTCTTTCTTCCCCTACCATTTCTAGTACCTCTTTGTTTTTAACTTTGTCTGCCCATGATATTTTCATCACACATCTGTAGCACCACATTTCAAAGGCTTCTACCTTTTTCTTGTCCGCTCCTCTTACTGTCCAGGCTTCACAGCCGTACAGTGCTGTGCTCCTACATATGTTTTAAGCAATCTCTTCCTTGTTTCTATGTTTGTTGTCTTTGAACACAGTAGTTGCGTCTTCTTCTTAAATGTAGCATGACTATGTGCTAATCATTGTTTTATATCTTTTGTGCTTTCCCTTCTTACGTTATTTGGCTTCCTAGGTAGCAGAAATCCTTAACCTCTTGTAAGTTCTCTCGTTACGTATGTGTTTCTTGTTTTTTGATTTATTTTCCCCTCCTTTACATACTAGAACTTTAGTTTTATTTTTTTTAATTTTCATATCGTATCTCTTTGTTAAAACTGTTCCATTTCATAAGAGCAGCTTCTAACTTTTCTTTGCTAGATGTTAATACCGCTATATCACCTGCAAATCTCAGCATATCAATCTTTTGTTCCTGCATAGTAATTCCAAATGTCTTCCTGCATTTCCTCTTCAATGTACAAGTTAAAAATTAATGGGAATAGAGAACATCCCTGTCCCATCCCTCTCCTAATATTTACTTCTCTACATTACTGCTCTAATTCTATTACAGCAATTTGCTCTTCGTATAAGCTATGTACTAGCTGTCTATCCCTAAAACTCATTCCAATCTTTTTTAGTATTTCGAACATTTATTTCCAATTTTACATTGTTGAATGCTTTTTTCATATCTACAAACCCTATATATACGCTTTCACCCTTTCTATTGTTTTCTCCATTATCACGCTCAGAGCTAAAATAGCCTCCCGTGTTTCCCTGTTTCGCCTAAACTCAAATTGATCTTCTCCTAGTATTGCTTTAGCTCGTTTTTCCATTCGTCTTTGTACAACTCTAGTTAGTATTTTTGACACGTGTTCTGTCAAACTTACTGTTCCAGAATTTTCACATCTATTCGTGCCTCTCTTTTTTGGTATAGTTACTATAATGGTACGTTTGAAATCTTTGGGTATCTCGTCTGTCTCATACATATAGCTTACAAGTTGGAAGAGACGTTATATTACTGCTTGTCCAGCGGCTTTTAGAGTTTCTGCTTGCACCTTAGCTGCAACCAGTGCCTTACCATTTTTCAGACCCTTTAATGCTAATTCAAACTCATCTCTAAATATAGGATATCCCCAGTCAACATTTTCAATATCTGATTCCTATTCTAATGCTGTTAATTCCTCTCCTGCATGTAAATTCCATATATATTCTTGCCATCTACTCACTTTCTCTACACTTTCGATAATGACGTTTCCTCCCACGTCCCTTATATTTTTGCTATACGGTTTTGCATCCCTGCTTGCACCTTAGCTGAGCCTTACCATTTTTCAGACTTTTTAGTACTAATTCAAACTCATTTCGCAGTATAGGATATCCCAAGTCATCATTTTCAATGTCTGATTCTTGTTCTAATATTGTTGATTCCTCTCCTGCATATAAATTCCCTATATATTCCTGCCAACTAACCACTTTCTTTACATTTACTATAATGACGTTTCCTCTCGCATCACTTATATTTTTGCTATACGGTTTTATATCCCTAGAATTCATTCTAATTAGTTTGTATGCTTCATCTGTTTTTCCTATTTCCATCTTCGTTTGTACCTCTTTCCACTTTTCGTCAATCCTTCGTTCTCTTGCTTTCCTACATTTGCGAATAATTTCCCATTTTATAGCTTTGTATCTCTGTTTTCCCGTTTCGTCTGATCTATTTTTGTATTTTCGTCTTTCTTCTATTAAATTCGGGATATCTTTTGTTATCCATGGTTTCTTATTTTCTTTTTGTGTATACCCCAGAATATATCTGGGCGTTATGTCTAAGCTGGATTTAATGTTATTCCATTTTGTTTTACTTCCTTAGTATCAGAAAATTTCCCGATATCTTTCAGCAATTCATTTGACCTTTTATTCAGATCTTTCGTGGATATCTTTATCTTTTAGGTTCTTAAAGACAAAGTGCCTTTTTCCATTCCTTATTTATTCAAATTTTTAAATTAAAGAGCGATCTATATAATTCCGATGTTGTGGTCAGTGTCTATATCTGCTTCAGGGTAGCTTCTACAGTCTTTTACTTGATTTCTAAACCGTTGTCTAATAAGAATGTAATCTATTTGATATCCTCCTATATCTCCTGGCATCTTCCACATGTATCGTCTTCTAGCATAATATTGAAATAATGTGTTTGTAATGGTTAAATTGTTTTTGTCGTAAAATTCTACCAACCTATTTCCCCTGTCGTTTCTCGTGCCTAAACTAAAGAAATCTACTACTGTTCCTTCCCTACCCTCACCTACCTCTGCATTAAAATCCCCGTAATTATTAAATTTTCATGTCCTTTTACGTATCTTAGTATATCTTCGATATCTTTGTAGATTGCTTTTACCTCTTCCTCACTGTGGTTGGAGGTAGGCATTTGTACTTGTACTATTACTGTATTTACCGGTTTGGAGTCTAATCTAACCATAAGTATTCTATCGTTCTTTTGTAAGTAGTTGTAAGTAGTTGTACACAGTGCCCTATCTTTTTTCGCATATCTATGCCCACACAAAAATTTCCTTCCTCTGATCCTGTATGAATTACCCTAAAGTCCCCACTCCAAAAATCCCCCGCCGCTAACCATCAAACTTCGCTGATCCCTACTATGTCTAGCGCTAACCTATCAATTCCAATTTTGAAATTTTCTAGCTTACCTATTTGCTTCATACTTCTGACATTCCACGCTCCGACTCGCGGAATGTTCCCGATTCTTTTTCTAAGTTTTCCGATCACATCCCCGAAGTAGCCCTCTCCCGGAGATCCGAATGGGACTATTTTACGTCCGGAATCTTTTACCTCAGAGGATGCTATCATTTTAAATACAATTTAAGTACGCTTTGTACTTGGAAGGTAATGTGGTGGTTTCCTGTAGCCTTCCACATTGCGGAAGTGTGTCTTAGAATGCCATACCGACCCCTATGGTCTCTGCCAATCTAAGTACCGAAAGAGCCGCTGCCCTCTTTCGGGGACCAGTCTTAGTCTGGTTCCTCACTAAAGACCCTACTAATTTGGTTGAACCTGTAGTTTGGCTCTTTAGATCACTGAAACGCGGAAGCCATTCCACCTGGTCTAGTAATCTAGAACTTCTTCAAGGTGCAGGTCCATTCGGAATGGCATAATACTGTGTTGATAAAAAATGTGCTTTATGTATAGCTCTATAAAAAATTTTTTATATGTAGTGGTTTTCTATTTGGTTAAGTTGAGTGTCGAATAAATAAGATAAAGTAACTATTTTGAATTCCTCACTCCTGATTTTCTAGTGGTGTAAATGGCTCTCAGTACGACCTGCCCTCTACTCTATTCTCTCGTGGAACGGATTATAGGTTATGATTATTAAATCAAAGAAAATACACACCTACGCGCATTATTTCCGTGCGCTCGAAAACTACTTTTCGAATGTTAACCTCCGCCTGATGTAAATTAGTAGACGAACATCCGTATACGAATCGTTTAGTAAACTCAAGAATGAGCTTTTACTAAAACCGTTCGAATAAACAGAAATTTCGTATACGAAGATTTCAAGAATCGTTGGGCTGGTGAGCTTGCATTAAACTATTGATTGTATAAGCGAGTCTACATCTATGAACCCCTTTACTTAGGACGTTAATCTTCCTATCCTTGCAACACTATAAAACTGTGACAAATAATCTCTAGTTATTAATGTTGCCGCTAGGGAAAAGGAGCGTCAATTTTCTATTGTGTCTTATGGCATATTAGTATTAAAATCGTATTTTTATAAACTTGTAAAGTCTAATTGGACAAAGATCATCATATCTAGTATTTTATAGCTGTGATAGTCAATTGTGTGTACAACTTGCGACCTATAACCTATCTATAGATATGAAGTGTTGTTTTGTCCCTGGGTGCAAATCCGGATATAAATCATTCAAACACATAAGAAGAAGTATTTATTCTGTTCCCAAGGTATTTTTGGTGTTTAGTGATACTATTGAGTTTCTAAATAGATGTCTTTGTAAGATGTGGAAACATTAAAAAAGTGGAGACAAGCTATTCCTCAAAGTGACAAGGTTCTTTCTTATTTTTTGTGTACATATTAATGTATAATGAAATTTATTTTTATGTGCATTGGATCGTAAGAATTGTAATTTAAGTATCTACCTGAGCAAATATGTTTCTAATACGATTCTTGTTATAATAATACATTTTTATTTTTAATTAAAAGTGTGTATAAAAAAAGTTTGATATACTGTTGTTTTATTTTGTTTAATATAATACTTTTTGCTTCAATAAAATCACTATTTTATTCCCAAAAGGATGGTCAGATTTTTGTGTGCTCAATTATACATGTACTTCATCCTACTGGACCATCAAAGATTCTAAAAGTCTTAAAATTTCTCATTTTTATAGTATAAAATTTAACTACATAAATTAAGAATAACTTTAAATTGATCTCCTGAAAACTAGTGTTACCAGAGATAAAACATTCTTTCTCCGTATAAACGACATTCCCTATCGTTTTATAGCCGCTTGTATTTGTATCATAAAATGCTTTGAAAGTGCTTTGAATAAATATTATTTGTGTATGGTTACATTGCCCAGCATGCTATTTTGATTCTTTAATAATTTGAAATTCTTATAGGCATATGAGAGTATTAAATTGGTAATTGTTAAGAATTTGTGTATATTTCAACTTCCAATGACTGGAATTTTGAATAAAATCCGAATTTAGAATTATTTATGAGAAAAATAACGGATGCTCCATAAAACCGCATGTAAAAATCGCCCCAAGTCGCGAACTACGAATACAGCGCTAAAATATGCACAGGTCTGGCTGAGATTAATGTCCTAAGTAGAGAGGTCCGTAGAGTAGTATTATTATCTCATGGCGGGTGACGTCACATGCGCAATAGGTTCAATTTAAACTTAAACCTCAAGATTCACAACGCTACAGTACAACCCACAAACATCTTGCTAGCAATGTGGCTTTAATACGTCGTCACGAATATCCCATTTATTACGTTAAGTAAAATATTGTTTGTAAGGACCCCGTTCATGCTGGCGGTATCTAGAAATTCATAAATATATGAAATAAATCCAGACCTCTATATAATATCGGAGCTTTTACTTGTTTTTACTTATAAACAATTCTAGGTTCGTAACTGATAGTTAATTTCTTCAGCAATGTAAGTATTTAAAAAGAATGTTCGTTCAATGATTAATTATGATATTTTTTAGAGTAATATTATGAATAAGGAGGTGATTCATAGTCAAGAACGACAGATTGTTTTTAATGTGTTTCAATATTTGAAACGCATAAAACTATTTAAAACACATTCCTTGGTTGCTCGACATTTTTTGCTCTGGCAACACTGGACGTGCAAGCAGTCGATGTTTTCTAGTCTCACTTTTTTATTTTGATTATTAATATAGCTCCTCCTCGCGCAGGTTTTTTCAAGGTCACCCGCCATGAGATAATAATACTACTATACCTACATCATAGAAATTAACAGATGATAATGCAGGAACCTGTAACATTATCACATTGTCCATTAAATTATAGTTGCGTTCTAATAGCAGCACACAAAACAGGTAACGATTGGGTATACAACCAACAATGCTTAGTTACGTTTTTTAATACTTGGTTACGAATCTTATTTAAAGGAAATCACATTAAAAATCTCATATAACTCCTTTCTTGATTTGTAGATTAATTTTGTCTTAATGAACAAGAAAATACTAGACAAAAATGTCTCTAAATTAAATTCATATATTGCGCGATAAAACAACCTTTATATACTAAATTTTAATATATAATTAAAAATATTGATTCTTTTACAATTACACCACGAACCTTGTTCTGTATTAGACAATGAACTTGATAGTGTAATCGTTAAACCCCTCAAAAACCAGTCCACGTAATAGATTAATTTAAACCTATTTAAACACGGCGGTTTTTATCTATTTACTGTTTTCTTTATATTTCAACTACATCAATTATTTCTCAGTGTATTAACGATGTGTTTTATTCTCCTCCAATTATTGATTTTATGTAAGTAGTGCAGCCATTTTTTAGCTTACAATTTTTACAATATGGATAATTGTTATAAAGCTGTAAATAAGTGCCAATTGTACAATATAATAGTCAATGGCAAAATAAAAAATATACTCTAGCAAAAGGTTACGAAAAATGATTATTTTGAACTTGTTATTTTGTCATTGTTGGTCGCTAGCACATCATATTTACAAAACAGGACGCAAAGGTGCAATTTACTTAAAATTATGGGAATAAAGGATGTTAAAAAGTAGTTTTTGCTTTAATTTTCTTGATTGTAACTTTGTTCTTCTAATAATTAATTTCTAAGAAACAAAGGAATGGGATGGGATCTTTTGTCAAAATTTTCAATTCTCCTCTTAGATTTTGAGTTAATTATATTACTTAGAAAAAAGCGAGCTTTTAATTAGTGGTTTTTCCGTAAAGCCTAATCCACTAACCATCCCTTAAATTTAGACTTTCAATCGTCTTCCCTAATTGGTTTACTGGGTTACTCTAAATTAATATTTTGCCAAGACCTTCATCTACGGCTACAACATCATAGGAATTGTCGTAATTGTAATTATGAAAAATTATTAATGCCAAAAAAATCTCGTAACGCTTATTTGAATTTGTCAAATCATTTGTAACGCGAGTTACGTTTTGGGCCTTGGGAGCAGTCTTTTTAAAAACTTCTTCCAAAATCTTCGTAACAATTTATTTGGTTTAAACAGAAATTACAATTGAATTTTGACAAACTGATTTAAAATACTCTAAGTCGAAAAATAATTAATAATTAAACTAATATGAGTGAGTAGCTTAAGCAAACTGCAATGTTAAAGCTGAAATACTTATGACTGACTGACTGTGTTGGGGCTCCCGGCGTATTTATGTTGTCCCTGCCCCTCACATGTCTGTGGAAACTTGCAAAGCTCATGTCTGCTTATTTCTTAATTCTATTCATTATACAATGCAACAATCTTAATTTCTAAGTAATCGCGGTTTCTTAACCGCCTGTGGCCTGCCACCTGCAGTATTACTATTGTCTGGAATACAATGTATTGCATCCGTTCTCACAACTTGCTTGTGAACTTTCAATAACTTTTTTGTATTTATCCTTGAATTACATTGTTGCACTTGACTTAATAATTTCTTTAACAATTTCTAATAATTCCTAATACTTCTATTTTGTTATATATGCATAGATTGTGGGATACATAACTCCTCCCAACGTAAATGAAAAATTAAGGTTTTCTTTGCTTAATTTTTTAAAATTCATAAAATTCATTGTTTACAATTCATTGCCCCTTAGGGTATGTTTGTTTCTTTATTTACCTTTGTTTCCTTAAGTCTAAAATTTTTCTCTTTATTCTTATATTTAATATACATTTTGTAAAATACATATACAATTAGAAAAACTAGTAAATTGATTAATAAAATTGTCCAAACGCTTATATTCTCATAGTGTAACTTTGATACTTTTAATTCATTTAAGTGTACTTTATAATTGCCCTTTATTTTCATGGCGTAGTTAAGATTGTCTAAGTCTAGGTGTTCTAATTGCATGGATTTCTTGATTATTTCTTCATCTTCGGTTTGCGTTATCTTGAATTGTAGCTCGGGTAAATTTGCGAATTTCTTGGTTGCTGTGGGATCTTGATAAACTCTGATTATTTCGTTTTTCAGTTTTAAATAACAATCTTCTTTAAGGGTTATTAATTTGCTTCCGGTTAGTGCTAGCTTGTTTTCGTCTTGATTGCAGTGGACGGTTGTTATTACTTCTGTTGGGAAAAATGGTAATCCATTCATTTTCTGTAACTTTTTGAATCTTCATGTTAGTTATTTCTACGGGTTTGGCTTCACAGTTTTCGTAATGATTTGAAAATTTTAATAATTGTACTTTGCAAGGGCTGTCTTCTTGAATAGTTGTTGTTAATGATTGGCATAAATATTGATTTGGTGTTACTTCGGTACATTTTTTGTTCAAATAACCATATCTTAGTTCATTTAAGGATAGGAACTTGGTTTTGGGTATGATAACTTGATACATGCTAATAATTTTCATTTGAAAAGCAAATAAATGATAATAATTATAATTGTTGCTTTCTACTACTGAGATTTCTACTAAAAATGTTGTTTCGTTATTTTTTACATAGCTTTTTACTATAGCTATTTTTTTTAAATATAAGAATGTTTGGTTCTGTAACATCAAAGGGTAATTTACTGTTAGTTATAAATGATCTAATTCTTAATAATTCCTTTAATAAATCACTTGGTTCAATGATACTAGCGTATTTAATTTTGCAAATGTTACGGAATTTTCTAATGTGGTTAAAATTTGTAGAATTAAAGAATGGGTTGATATTACTTGAGTGAATATTGTATTGAATCTAATATCTCGCATTCCTAACATGGTAGTTTGCTTGTTAGTTTCAAGGGTTTGTATTTTGTTAGCTATACTATCTTGGTTTCTTACTAGCTTTCGTAATGTTTCGTTGAATTTTATAATAGTTGAATGGGTTAGAGATATTGTATTGCTAATTATGGTTTTTATATCGTTTTGATTTTCAATTAGCTGTTGTATTGCGTTGTCATAACGTTCTGCGTTTTGGTTATCTAAATTGCTTGTGATAGCTTTTATTATGTTACCTAATCCATTAATTAGTCCTCTTTTTCGTCTTGTACTTTGTTCGCTGGGTATTAATCTGTTAAATTTATCTTCTATATTTCTTAAAATACTCTCTATTATGCTGTTATAATTCATCAAGGCGGCTCCGTGGCGTAGTGGTATGTGTGTGACTACTACGCCCAAGGTCCCGGGTTCGAATCCCGACACGGTCCGCTTGAAAAATGTTAGGCGAGCATTTTTCGCAAAAATACACCCTCGTTCGGATGAGAGGTAAAATGGAGGTCCCGTGTGTGAGTGTTGTCACGCACGTTAAAGATCCCTACCTTGCTTGGAACAGCAAGGATTCGGCAAAATTCAAAATTTTCCAGGTAAAAAAAACTCGCTTCCTGGCCAATGTAGTACCTTCGGGTGGAGCATTGGAAAATCACATGTAATGTTATAATTCATCATTTCTATGGCGTATGGCTTTCCGAATTCGGCTGTGTCCATTGATTGTTTTAGTCTATAATAATTGTCTTTGATTATTTGAAATTCTTGTTTTAGTTCCGTTAAATCGAATTTTTGTGCAGATGTCCAGTAATCTATTGTATTTTGCATACTTCCCAATTTTATTGATAGTATACCGGGGTTGTTTTTTATATCTTCAATTAGCATGTCGCTGTCCGTTCTACCGTTTTTTCTCGGGGGTGTATTCTTTTAGAATTTTAATTATTTGCTCCTCGTCATCGTCCTTTGTTATTTGAATTTGGTATATTTCCTTGTTGTCTACTTTTGTATATTTTACGGGATTGGGGTTAGTTAAAACTTCGATAATTATAAATTGCTTGGGTTTTATATCGATGGCTTCGTTTAAGATTTTAATCGCGGTTTTTGGTTCTTCATTGTATTGTGTCTATCTTTTCTGGGTCTTCTCTTATTTCCGTCTCGTCTACGTTTCCTACAATGGATTCCGTTTCTACTGCATTGAGCTGTATTCTACTTAGGGCATCTGCGTTATTATTATAAATTCCTTTTTTGTATATAATTTCGTAATTGTATTCCTCTAGTCTAATTCTCCATCGTTGTAATTTTGAGTTTGGTTTTTAAGTTTGCATAGCCATACTAATGGTCTATGGTCGGTATATATGTAAAATTTTCGTCCGTAAAAGTATGGTCAAAAATATTTTGTTGCCCAAATTATGGCTAATAATTCTTTTTCTATGGTACTATATTTTTGTTCAGTTTCATTTAAGGTTCTAGATGCGTAGTTGATTGGTTCATCGCTACCTACTTTTCCTTGGCTCAATACTGTGTCTAATACTACATTTGATGCGTCTGTCGTTAGAATAAATAGTTTCGAAAAGTCCGGGTATTCTAATACGGGGTGATTTGTTAGTATACTTTTAATTTTGTGTACGGCTTTAATGAATTCGGGAGTGTGTTCAATTTTATTTCCCTTTTTTAAATAATTTGTCAGGGGCTTGGTTATCTGAGCGTAAGCTTTAATGAATTTGCGGTAGAAAACCACTAAGTCCTAAAAATCCTTTAATTTCTTTGTTTGTTTTTGATAGGGGGTAATTTAGTACTGCGTTTGTTTTATCGGAGTTTGGCATAACATTCCTTGGGGTGTTATTATATATCCGAAAAATGATACTTCCTTCTGTAAAAATTCGCTCTTATCTAGTTGTACTTTAAAATGTGCTTTTCTCAGTCTTTCAAATATTTCTCTAAATCTTTCTATGTGTTCTATTAATGATGTTAAATAAACTAAGATGTCGTCTAGGGCACACAAGACATTGCGATTATGTGTTCCTCATAATATATTGTCCATGTCGTTGAAAAGTAGCGAGTGCGTTCCTTAGTCCAAAGGGCATTCGTTTATATTCATAATGTCCTCTATGTGTACTAAATGCTGTTTTCGGTGTATTTTTCTCGTCCATTTCTACTTGATGATATCCTGAGGCGAGGTCTAGTGTTGAAAAATATTGACATTTACCTAGTTTGTCTAAAATCTCGGTTATATTGGGTAGTGGATATTTGTCATCTAGCGTTTTTACGTTTAGTTTTCTATAGTCTATTACCATTCAATATTTTCTCTTGCCTGAGGCGTCTAATTTCTTGGGTACTATTAATACTGGGCTGCTTCATGGTGAGTTGGAGTGTTGTATGATATCTTGTTCTAATAAGTCTGCTACTTGTCTGCCGGCTTCTTCTTGACTTGCCTGGGGTAGTCTTTATGCTTTTGTAAAGATTGGTTTGTTATCCGTTAGTTCGATATTATGTTTAACTGTATTGGTAAGGTTAAGGGTATTCCTTCACAATGGAATATAGCACGGTATTCAAAACATATATTTTAATTGCTCTCTGCTCTTCCCGGTTAATGTTGGTGTTAAAGCGAATGTTACTTAAATTTTCTCTTAATATTTTGTCGTTTTCTACGTGGTTGTAATCGTTTTTTAAATTTTCATCTATTTCCATTTTGTTAAAATTTAATTCCTCTACGTTAATTGGATTGGTTAGTGATAGTTCTACGGGGTGGTCATTCGAGTTTAAAATTGTTGTAGTGGCATAATTATCTTTTATTTGTACTAATGCGGTGGGGTTTCTACTCCTTGTTGAAATGTTATGTGATTTATTATTTCTACGTTATCTTTTGATTTTACTGGGATTTTTATTTTTTCCTCTGTTCGGGGTTCTATCGTGTATTTTTGCTCGATTTGGGTATTTTGAAATTTAATGGGGATTCGTCCGTGTTTTGTTCTCAATAAACGTTTTTTTTATATCAATGTTGGCTCCTAATTTTCTTAGAAGGTCTATTCCGATTAGTCCGTCGTGTTTATCATTCGAAAATACAAAATGTGTGTTTCATTTTTACATTGAATGTTCTAAGTAAGGGTATATTAGCTACGAATTGGTGTAGGGTCGTTTGATGGGCTGTTTTAATTTTAAATGGTTCTCTCTCTACAAAATCTAAATAGTGCTTTTACGGTTCGGGGGCTAATTAGTGTTTTTGAGGATCTGGTATCGATAAATAATTTAAGGTCTGCGTGGGGTATTTCGATATATGGTAGTACTAGGTGATTAATATTATTTAAATTTATTAGGTTTGGTCGTTTATAAATTGGTCTATCTAAAAATTTGAGTACGCGTTTTCTTCGTCCTCCTCTTCGTAATTTTTGCATGGTTCGTCACGTTCGTAATTGTCCGAATGGTTTGATTCATGAATGTAATTATTCTGGTCATTGTCAAATTTTTCTACTTTTTGGTGAAATTGTTCTTCCGATGTAATATTTCGTTTTTGGTTATTGCTGCGTCGGATTTGCGCTATTTTTGTGTTTTGTCTGGTGTTGCCAGATGAGCTATCCATAGGTGTTGGTTTATAATAACTGTTAGGGTTGTTATTATTATTATTATTCATTGGTGTATTTCTAGTAGGGTTCGCGCTAAATGCTGGTCTTTGTTGGTTCATATTTTGGTGGAATCTTGGTGTGAATGTGGGCTTCGTAAGATTTGAGTTAAACATTTTGGTCTAGGAAATTGTTTGAATTGATTATTAAAATTCGTGTTATTAAAATTTGAGTTACTACTTCGCGGTTGGTTCGTTTATGCATTAAATGGAGTGAATTTTGGTTGGGTGGTTGTTTGCCTCGCGGATTGTATGGTTTTTATTGGTGAATAGCTTTTATTCGCGTTGGGGTTATATAGTCTGTTTCGATAATACATCACGTTTTCTTTTTTATTATCATATTCATAACTTCTTCTAAATTTTGGAGACGTTGGAATCTTATTTTATCTGATAGTCGTTCTGGTAGTGCATTTATGTAGGTGTCCAGTGGCATTTCGTCATACATTTTTGTCTTTAAATGTCGGATATTTTGGTCGGGTTCTTCGATTTTTAATTTTGTTAAGATTAGACTTCTTACGTCTTGGCATTTCATTCTGAATTGATACGGGGATTGGTTATTTTCCATTCTTAGGTTTATCAGGTCGCGGATAAGGAATTTTATGTTCCTTTGATCGCCAAAATATGCGATTAGTATCCGTTTAAAGTCTTCCCATTGTTCTAAGTCATCTCGGCTGGCTATTAATGTTAGTGCCCGTCCGGTCAGTTTACTTATTGTCAGGCGTAAAAGTAATACATTGCTTTCGTTGTCTCCGGGTTTGTAAAAGGTTTTCAAAAATATTTCACACGCTGTATGAAGTTCGTAGCAAAGCTTGATCTCCATTGAAATTGAGGATGGTTTCGAGATAAATCTTTATATTTGAACTCATGATTGTTAAGGGTTATTCTAATAACTAATAGTTACTTTCGATTTTAATTAATTTCTAATTTTTGTAAAAATTGAGATTTGTATTGTTACTTTTAGTTTGGTTTATAAATTTTCAGTTTGAAGTGTGTTGGGTTATTTAAGAATGGAGTGGCTTGTATTTTATACGTAATTATACGGTGGTATTATTGGATTGAGAGATTTGTGCTTGGAAAGGTCTGGTTAATTGCTGTAGCCTTGAATTCGTTTATTTATACTTCACGGATAGTAAGTTGTCGCGGGTTTTAGTTTTCAAAAAGGTTTCTACGTGGATTAATTTATTGGAATAATTGCGTTGTACTTTGTACGTTTTGTTGCGCCAGTTACGATTTTATTTTATTTCCGTCCTGCCGATTAATTAAGTCTGTAGTGGTCAGTTGCTATTTCTATCTTCGGAGGTGTTAATTGAAAGTGTATAAGATTTTGGCTGTAATTGTATTGTCCCGCTACCTTGAGTGTTAAATATAAAGTTGCAAGTTTTCAGTCAATTACGTTGTTATAATATTTGCATCAAAGTCTCTTGTTATAATTAATGCAATAAGTTGTTTTGATTACATGGTTTTAGTCTACTAAAAGATTTTGTTTTCAGAAAATGAATAATTCGCGTCTTCTACAATTAATTACCTCGTGCTGAAGTATTTAATCATAAAATGTCACGTTTAATAATTGTTTCGTTATAATTAGATATCTCTGCACTAAAAAATATTTAATTATAACTTTTTATAAGTCGCGATGCGTTTCTTGAATGAATCTTTTTAGTGGTGTAGATAGTTAATTATAGCTTTTATAAAGTTTATGATAAACGTTCCTAAATGATTTTATTCACTGAGGCTTTCCGATATTAATTTATGTGGAAATCACGTTTTTAAATCTGCACGCTTTGTTTTAATTTGTAATGGTTTAATGGTTAAATTTAATAATAATAATTACAAGGTGTTTCTATACTTTATAGAAGTGCGATGAAGGGTACGTTTGAATAATAGTTTCTATAATTAGTTGCGTTTTATACATTAGCTTCCGGTATTAAATTTGCTGTACATAAAATTGTAAATTTATTACGTTCTATTTTTGATATTTTAGATTGTTTTCATTTTATTTTAATAATTCGTACGGCAGTTACGTTTTAGTTTGTTTAATAATTGTAATAATTGTACTAATAGTTGCGTAAAAATTCTCTTGCTTTAAACATAATCTTTCGTTTTTAAAAATAATTTTCCTTAATATACTAGTAAATTATTTTCATTAAATGGCATAAATTGCAATAATTAAAAATAAAAATTCTGTACATACATAAAATAATAAAATAAAAGAAAATTTTTCTGTTACTAGCAAATATCAATAAATTTGTCAAAAATCAATTGGTTTTAAGGAAAATGAACTTACATTAGTTTCGTCATCGCTTTCATGGACTCTGTCGATTTTATACTTCGTCCACGTTGGTTTAGTTTCGATTCGATCGATGCTTGTATATCTTCCAAGGTTTGTTTAGTCGGATTCGGTCGATGCTTGTACGTCTTCCAACTTCGTTTGGGTTTTTCCAAAAATGGAAATTGAAATACTTGGTCACTAGTCTTCCGCTTTTTGGATTCGTACGCTGCGCCAGTTACGTTTCGGGCCTTGGGAGCGGCGTTTTTAAAAACTACTTTCAAAACTTCGTAACAATTTATTTACTTTTCAAACAGATATTAAATATGAAATTTTGACAATCTTGATTTAATATTCGAAGTCAACAAATAATTACTAATTGAACTATTATGAGTGAGTAGCCTAAGAAAACTGCAATGTTAGAGCTGAAATACTTTGACTGACTGACTGGTCTTGGGGCTCCCGGGGTATTTATGTTGTCCCTGCCCCTCACATGTCTGTAGAAACTTGCAGAGCTCATGTCTGCTTATTTCTTAATACTATTCATTATAAAATGTAACAATCTTACTTTCTAGGTAATTGCGGTATCTAACCGTCTGTGACCTGCCACCTGCAGTATCACTATCGTCTGGAATACAATATATTGCATCCGTTCTCATGACTATTAATAACCTCTTTATATTTATCTTTGAATTACATTGTTGTACTTGACTTAATAATTTCTTAATGATTTCTAACAATTTCGTATTAGATTCTATTTTATAATACATATAAAGATTGGGGGGATACATAGCTCGCGTTCGCAGTACGCTAGTGAACAATTAGATGTGAAAGAAAAAAATTATTAAATTTGAAAGGACAGACTAAATATGAACACCTTGTATAATAGATTTCACAAATAATTAATAAAAAATTCTTTTGTTTTTAGAAAATATAATGTCAAATTGGTGCAGTTAGTATAATTAAAGAAATAAAAGGAATTTTCTTAAAATAAACTGGTACATTTTAATACAATACTAAGACAACGCTATAACGATCTCTTTTATTAGGTACTAATTATTTCCATTTATTGTGATATTTTATCTAACTGGGGTTATGTAAAGCGTCATTTAGTCGGAAATTTGTAATACTTATTCTATAGTCGCCTGGTTACTGGTTGAAAACAAAAGGTATCAGCTTGTTACACTTTTTTTTTATATGAATGTAACTACTCTACCTTATGGGCGGCAGAGCCTCTATAAATTAAGAGAGGTTCCTGTCTAGAATTCAGTTGCTGCCTAGATTTCAAAGCAGCAACATGTATCTACTACCGCCTCCGGGCGATCAAAGGTGAGCAGCGGAACGGTGACGACTCGAGGGAGTTCTCCAGCTACGCGGGGCGCCGAGGAATGGGTACACAAGTGAAGTCGTTGGGGATGCATATCCGTCAGTCCTGTTAGACGAGCTACCTGACGATGGAGCGGCCTGTGGTGAATAGCCCTCCTGTCGGTCGAAAACCACAGGCCAGTGGACCCAGGATTCGGATATCGTGTAGTTGGAAAGCAACCAAGGGGAAGATGCGGGAAACTGCTCACGGCTTCAAAACATGAGGATTCCAAGAGCAGGCCTTGAGGAATCCAGACCAACAATTTATTAAGAAGATCAACCTTAAAATAACACCATAACAGCTCATCACAACATCAACAAGCCGAAAAACTCTCACGAATTAAAAGCCTTCAAAACGACGCTGAGAGTGTCACGCCCAGCTACTGTAGTGTGTCTAGAATTTAAGCCCAGGGTAAAATGTATGGAGAACGGTTTTGAGTACAATAGGACCCTCTAAAGAGATCTTCCAGCCAGCTAAGTTTCTTCAACTTAGGGCAGAGCTATGAGCCAGGGTCGTTGGATGGTATACGATAGATAAAGAATTTTTAATGGACGCCACCGTATCTTAATAATAACTGTAATGTCTCACAATCCGAAGATAAAATACGGAAATCTTCGAAAAAATTTTTGAACAACCAAAACGTATAACAATATTACTTACTTACCGCTAACACTGCGAGTTCGGCTTGGAACGATGACCTCGTACTATCTGAAAATTTAATCACCTAAAAAAGATTTGTAGAACTAGGGCTACATTAGAGCCTAGTCACTTTATCAAAAAAATAAATTCCAAAAAGATTGGCAAGGTAAAACTATCCCTCAAAAAAATATCTTACCAATACAATATCAGTGGTCTTTCTACACTCAAAAGTTTTATGCATTTGGTTGCTTGCTTTATAAAAAAATTATTGTTAACTTCAATGAAAGAAAGCTTTGAAACAATTTAGTCCACTTTCTATTGGTTTAAAGAAATATACATATATACATCGTTTATACAAATTTACAAGTATTTATGTTTTGTATCCATCAAAATATAGTAATAGTCAAGTGTTATCTCTTATTAATTTTAGGTATCTCAACAATTTTATTTATTAAACTCCTTTAAGAAGGATATTGAGTTTGTATTAATATGATACAACCTTTACTAGTTACCGAAATAGGATCCTGTTTTGGCTTACAAAATTTAATAAATGAAATGATTTATTTCATATACGATTGGATTTGAATTTTTATTAAAATTTATTTCCTGGGTGAATTGGCAAATTTCCTTATGGTATAACATAATCGATAATAATTATACTTTAAAAAACTAGTTCGTAAAATGTGACAAACAAAAGTAGGATGTCACCTGTTTAGTTACAACACATTCAAGTTTAACCTTTTAAAATTCTTAGGAAGTTATCTTTAAAGTTTGCGTTCTTACGAACAATTATATTACATCAAACTATTAATTCTAGAACAAAAAGGTGTATGCTAATTTAACCCACTATATAAAATTTGCAAAAAAAATTACATCTCCTGTAATGGTTTGATGAAACGAGAATTGAATCAGAAAACACTCACCACAAAAAATGTTCGCCAGATATATGAAATTTCAGTAGCAACTAGTATTTACCAATTCAAGAATGAAGGTTGTATCATTCCAACTATTTTTGTGTTCCACTCTAACAACAGCTGTGCGACCTTCGCCTGCGCTTAGGAATATAAACTTGTTTTCCATTTGAAAAGAACGTTCAGGTGTGGTTTACGATAGAAGCTTTCAAAACATTTCAACGGGATCTGTATAATAACTAAAACTATGCAATACTCCATAACTATAATGAACTTGCAATACTCTCGCCAACTAAAGGTTGCAAAGTTCCATAACAAAAAAACTTCTGGTACTACTTTACTAATAATTAAAGACGTAATAAAAAAAAACTTGCACTACAAAAACCTAGGAATTAATTTAAATACTAAATAAAATAGTTACATACCGTGATGAAGTACTTCATAACTATATGTTGATCATTTTAAAGGTCGCCTCTCAGTGATTGTTTCTACCATAAAAGACCAAGCAATTCTCCGGGACCAGGCTATATGCCGGTCGGATTACATGATTGCGAACAACCTTTCGACCACGCGTCAAAAACTTGTCCCCTTTTTTACATCCTGTTATTAAAATGGATTCGAGTACTACAACGCTTTACTCCGCGACCAAGCACAATAAAATGAATTCTTGCATCGGCACGAATATCAAGGTAACTGGAAGGTTATTTTAAACCCATGAACACAGATGGAGTTGTATGTAACGAATAAACATTATATTTATGAAATAGAAATTTTACGCTTTTAATACCATAAAGGATCTTTATAAATAATTATTACAAAGGCGTATATTAATGAAGGACGAATTCGTAGTCGTTACAAGTTGCCATAATAACTTTAGTGATATCAAAGTTACATGGCATTCATAATTTTAAAACTAAATAGCTCCTTCTGATTTTTTTACATATCAATAATTTTAGTTCTACGAGTTATTAGTAGTAAAAGGAGACTTACCTTACTAAATTCTCTAACGGTCCAGAACCTGCCTTGGGAGTCACTAAAGCTGCCGTCCGTAGCTATATCAGCGAATAGATGTGCAACCAACACCAAAGAGACTGGCAGAACAGACCAGGACTAACACATAGCAGGGCCCTGGTAAAGGGGCCTAGCAAAAGCAGAACCCAGGAACTGCTTTGTTTAAGCAGGGAACAGCTCAGAATCACTGTGGGGTTCCTGACAGGACACACTTCTATCAAGGTTCACGTCCAGAGGATGCATAAATATAACGGAAATCTTAAATGCAGACTCTGCTTAGAGGAACCGGTGACTGCAATTCATGTACTATGTAGATGCGAGGCGTTGGGTAGAACGAGGCAGCGGCTATTCGAGCGACCAAAGTTAGACCCGAAGGTAGTCGATACTTTTCATCAAGGGACCTGTACTTTATGATTCGGGGTGCAGGCTTTGCAGATTGGGTATAATACTTAACCAGGGTTAGCACAATAAGCCTTTGAGACTGCACTGCGGCCGAGCCGTTGGTAGTCGCCCCCGCTAGAGGGAGTGGTTTTAGTGGGTATGCCGTTTGGAGAGTTTTACACTTTGGCGATAAAAGCTTTCCACTCCAATGGGTTCGGATAAATATCAAAAAAAAATTCTCTAACAGAAAGATTTTGCCGTATTTTTATATTAGACAACGTACATTATACGCACTTGTTTTTTCTTCCTCTTATTGATTTTCTTTATGGTTAGTGTATTGAGACACGCTTACCATTATTTGTTTCTATTACTTGAATGTTATTCCTAGTCTGCTGCACAGGATTAGCTGTCTTGTATTGAACATTGATTGTTGATCAACTAGATGATAGTCCATAATTATACAAATAGCATATTGGCAATTTTTAATTCCTTTATTATAATAAAGAGAAGTAGTTTAGTGACCATTATTATTCTTTTGTTTATGTTTGCATATATTATGAATTTATAAGTATGTAGCGATGAGACTTCTTTTTATATAGGGTTGCACTGGTACGATATGTGAGGTTGCAGTTTTGCCATTCCCGTTATTCAACGATTACTTACGTTTTAATAATTATAACTATTGTGCCACCAAGCAAACATAGGACTTGGGAGGTGTGTCCTTTGTGTCACTGCCTGTTAAGAAGTACATACACTCAAAGTAGAAAGCTTTTATTTGTTAAATTGAAATATTTGTAAGGTTGTGCTATTAATATTCAACATTAATGGCATTATTGTATTATTTAATCTTTAATAATTTTAGAAGATTTAATTAACAATGACATGACATAACACACATCTTAATCTAATGCAATTTATTAAATGCATATACGGAACACACCATGGAATTTTAAATTTGCTTAAAAATGCTTTATTCCTGCAGTGTACTTTGAAACAAATCGCTTTCTGATTGGTTCCATATGTTGTTGGAAATTAGTTCACGTATTTTCCGGGTCCTATGTTTGCTTGGTGGCACTGTACACAAAGACGACGACAATAATTTACATGTTGACGCCGACGATGCCTAGCGTTTGGCTTTTTTAGTTCAATAGTTCTACATCTTAATTGCGTTATATTATATTAGGTACTGGTACTCTTAATTACATTCTGTATTATTCTCCTCTGTTACTCTTTTAGTTGGACATTGCATTTACTATGCATATCCTTAAAGTAAGGTAAATGCCACCATTATAGAACGTTGAAAACTATTAACTATTACGTAAGTGACTTCGCAGTTCATGATATTGCAATTGGAATGTGCATAACGCCATTTCCGTGTTATTGGGTTAAATTGATTAATTTACTTTACACTCTCCTTCTGCGCGAGGCAAAAAGTTAAATCTGATTTAGTATCGCTGATAAGTGCACTCATTTCTACCTGAGTGTTTGATAAGATACTCTACAGATTACCTTATAGCTAACAACTCGCACTGAAAGATGGTACTCCAATCCGCAAATTTGGAATCGGAACACTTCCCTCTCGTCCTTGTACATGACAAACGCCGTTCCTGCCTGTCCATCGTCCATTCGCGAAGCATTTCATATAAATTTTGACGCCCACCGTGTTTTCATTACCTTCGACAAACTGGATCCCCTTGATATCAGCCGGATGTCCTAATTCAAAAATAACGATTTTTCTCTCAACCTTCCTAGTTCCAAGGACAAGACTTTCGACGACTTCCTGCGATTTCCTTATAGTTACAAAACTCTGATCTTTCCCTGAAGATGACTTTGATTGGAAGAGTCTTACTAATCACCAAGACCGCCTCTGTGGGAATGATCCTGCACGCCCTCGCCATATTGACCGCAGTTATGCACTAAGCGCTTCCCTGACCTTGCAGCGATCCACCCAAATAGACGCCGCATACAACATCGCCTGTTCGATTGCTCCTGCGTAGACAGTCCTCAAGGATTCGCCTCTGAATCCCCAGTTTATCTTTGCAGCCGCCATCATTCTATTCGATATCTTACTGCCCTTGCTTTTGACAAACTGCACATGCGCCTTCCAATTCAATTTGTTATCTAATTTGACGCCGAGGTATGTGATAGCTTCCTTAAACGCGATGTTCTCTCTTTTTAACACCAGCCTAAAGGGACACTGTCCGATTTCGTTCCGAAATAAAGCGTCTCCGAATTCGACGTGTTGAATTTCAACTTAACCTCCAGTGACCATTCGTGCAATCCGTTCAGTATCTCCTTCGGTTTCGTTCGCACGTCTATTAACAATGTCGACCCGATAACCAAAAGCATATCATCCGCAAACCCAACAATAGTGCAACTTTTGGGCAATTACACCTTAAAGATGCTCCAACTTCCAGAATATACGACCAGAACTTGTCCCTTGCGTCCACTACTCGTGATGCAATTTCCCCCGGAATGTCGATCTGTGGTAATCGCTCCAATAAAAACCTTTTACCAATGACATCAGGTTTTACGGACAATCCCTGCGTTCTAGCTCCCAAACGATAAATGGCCAAAAAGTAGCATCAAATGCTCTTGAATTTTCCAAAGCCACGACGACTCAATGCTTTTTTGCTTACCTCACCTGCTCGATTTCTTCGACTACGAACTATAACGCGTCAATAGTCAGACTTGCCTTCCACGATTCGAAATTGTCACTTATTACTCGCGTGGTCATGACTCGATTAAAAACTTTTCCCAAAACCAGCAGCAAGCGAATTAGACGGTTGCTGTCTGGGTCTGACACATCCGCATTTTTAAGTTCTGGTTTTTCCAGTAACGTGGAAATACACCCTCTTTCAACAAGGATTAAACAACCCGGCAAAAACACGCGGTATCAATAAGTACACATCTAGAGCTGCGTCAGAGAGGATTTCATCATACCGGTGCCATCCTCCTAAAAGCCTTTACGATCTCGTGATTGAAAATTACCTTATCGGCACCTGTACTTTGCACCTCTATAGCTCCCCAACGTATCATGTGGTGCAACCCCTCATACTTCTCTGGATCGTCCTCCATATAATCCCCAATAATTTTGTTGACGTTGCCCATCGCAATTTTCTGTTGTATACGCCATTGTGCGATATGCTGTTCCCCCAAGGTTCTTTTTCAGAATTGCGCTTACAGAATTCTTTAAAATTGTTCGTTTGCGTTTTTTTCTATCAGCATTTTATATTCTGGCTTACATTGATTATACTACACCTTTCTCTGTTCTCTTAATTTTTCCGTGGCATTTTGATAGCGGTCCCTTAAATTACGGGTTTAGCCCTGTTAGTGGTTATCTACCGAGTCCACCAAGATACGCTGTCTTTAATCGTTTTCTTCGCGGCATAGAGTATGCAGACGTGTTTACCACTGTGTTGTTTATTTTTTGAGCGAGTTTTTCTATTTTGGTGGTCTCTCAGCAGCTTATTAGTTCGTTCCTGAGAGCGAGGATGCTTCTGTTGAATTTTTGTTTAAACGGCTTAAAATTTGCTTTTTTATTACAGAACCACGAGAAAACAGTTATTTGCTCGTTTACGCGTGCATCGAGTTTAACATCCCATGTTATTAGCTTGTGATCGGACAAAATAGCCTCATCGTATCTTAATTCCGAATTACAGGCGACCTCAAACATGTAGCACGATACTGCAGGGATATTGATGAAACTGCTGCTCTTATTCCCCTCATTGTTGTTTAACACGCTCAAATCCCATTCTGTTAATAAATCAGCGATTTGTGACATCCTGTCGTCCTCTATCGGGCTGCTCCATAATGAGGACCTGGCATTAAAATTCCCACCTCAATTATTATGCTTCTGTTTCGCCCAATTTTCCTGAATACATTTTTCTCCATTTGAATTTTTAATCTTCGATTTGTTGGTTCGCGCCGCGAGTCGACAGGTGGAAGATACGTGCTTATAACGTTAACAGTGTAAGCCACAGTTTTTATTTTGGCTGTCGTGAATAATCATTGGATAAGTTATTTAACATTATTCCTGCGTGGGCGAGAACGGGTCAAGAGTGAGGAGATTTTCGTGTTAAAGCTGACCAGGGGGGTGGAGGGTGACACAGGCGTACCAGAACTTTTCAAGAACAGTGAACTGTAATAGTAGGGGGTACGAAGACACTGGTGAGAAATTCGAAGGACCAAGAGAGAAAAATAGCACTGGTGAACACAATAACAACGCTTAATTGGTATAATGGTGCACTTTAATGAATAATCAATCGAACATACACCGTATAAGAACAATTAATAATTCACTGGTTGTAATATAGTTCGCTAAAAATGTACAAATTTCAAATACCCGCTATGTGTATCGGAAAACTATTCAAATATACAATAACATGTTAATTACAATAACTTTGAGACTATTTCAAGTTCAGTAACGTATTGATACGCCAGTGGAAAAAGTTCATTGATTAGCACTAGAGAGCACACCAAAGGAAACACGGGGTTATGGTTTGAGATAATAACTACAAGATTATTATTAATTTAATGGTTTTAAGAATTATTATTACAGCATATTTATTGTACCGCGAGACTTGTTATTTATATACTTCCAGTAAAGCAATTGCTATAAGAATGAGTAAAAATTATTAAGAACATCAACCACCTCATTTGAAGTCAATCAGTAATCTTCATAGGAGTAAATAGCAGAAACTGTAAAGAACAGCGCGAACTCTTTAAAGTGCACATCCAATTATTACTTGGTATAACCGAAAGCTAATTATGTAAAGTTACGATCTTAACATAATTAGAGAAGCCCGCACCCTAACGAATAACAAGGGATACAGTTATTGAGACAGCGTTAGAAACGAACTTAACTGGATGACTATTGAAGAAAGTCTCGTTTGTTTCCCATACAGATAGGTGAACGCGACCGATAACACACAGTATGTCGCTAAGGTTAACGTTTTGTTTGTTAAATAAAGTAGATATAAGATTTAATGCTCGTAAATCTAATTAATAATATAGAAAACTTGCACTTGAAATCGAAATTAGTTACTAAGAAATTTTTATGGCTTTTGAAATATAAAATAATTTATATGAAACTCCAACATTCTCCTCCACGTTAAAGCAATGCTTCAGAAAAAGAAACCAGGACAGAAGAAACAACGAAGGAGGATGAAAGAGAAAATATAATGTTTATTCGAGCCGGATCAGAGATCACGAGCCGAATATTGATTTGAAGAAGAGCAGTTTTGATTTGACAAAAGACACAACTTAGTTATTGGTCTTGTATACATGCCAGTTTTTGTACAAAATTTAATAACGCAGCCTTTTTTGTCGCTGCCAGAAATTGCCTCTAAAGCTCAAGCAAGAGACCATTGAAGAGGAGACACGTTATCTTTTTTCAGTAACACTAAATTATTATTATATAAATTTTCTTTTTCTTGGAGCCATTTTGATTTGTTTTGAAGACGATTAGGGCACTCTACAGACCAACGTTTTCAGAAGGCTTGTTGAATCTGAGATATCTTTTGATAAACGGAAAGTCTATTTTCAGTAATATTTGGAACATCCTTTTCTGGATAAGAAGTTAATACCGAACCAATTAAGAAGTGGCCAAGAGATAGACAACTCAAATCAGAAGCGTCATTAGATAAGGGAGCTAGAGGTCTAGAGTTTATTATGGCGCCTATTTGACACAATCATCATCATTAGGTCTTCAGTCCTGGAACTGGTTAGACGCGTACCATCATTGTTTCCTATTCTGAACTAACCTACAGATTTCCCTGAAATTTGCACAGTCTGCATCTATAACTATCTAATCTAGGTCTACATCTACCTCTTTTTTCCTATCTCTGCTTGTAATATATCCCATACTATTCCCCAAAAATGCCTTAGAACGTATTCTGCCCTTCTATTTCTCTTATCTTTTTCCCCAGATATCCTTCTTCCCTTACTATTTCTATAACCTATTTGTTATTATCTTTGTCTGTCCATGCTATCGTCCTCATACATCTGAAGCACAGCATTTCAAAAGGCTGCTACCGTTTTTCTGTCTGCGTTTCAGACTGCCCGTATTTCATAGGCATACTGTGCTGTGCTCCACACATATGCTTTCAACAATTTTCTTCTTGTTTTATGTTTGTTGTCTTTTCTCATAAGCGCTGTTCTTTCTTGTTAGATGCAGTTCAGTCACCTTCTATTGTTTTACAATTATATACCCTATTTCTCCGACCTTCAGTGGTTGTGAAGAGAGGTAAGCAGCCTGTGGCTGCTAAGTTCCCCCAACACTTAACCATTTACCGATTTAATATATTTTCCAATATATCTTTTCGCACAGTCCTCATTAGTTGCAAATATTTCGCAACCAACAACAAGTTGTTTATACTAATCATCAGATTTATCTGCGCTTATTTTTTCGTCATTAAGTTTTCCGTCTCAAAACTGGTTGGACACGTACCTGCACTTATTTATATTCTGAGCTAGCCTACATAGTTCCCTGAAATTCTCACACAGCATGTGTATACAGCTCGTTCCCTTTCTATTGTTTTCTAATTTTATGCCTTATTTCAGCAAGATTCAGTGAAGGGGGTTAAGCAACCTGTGGCTACCAAGATCCCCCAACACTTAGACATTTGCCGAAGTAATGGTTTTCCAGTAAATCCTTTCACACACTTAACATTATTCGAGAATATTGCCCAACCAATTCTTGTAGTTACTTATAATAATCATCATGTTTAAGCACAGTTATCTTTTCGTCATTACTTTATCCATCTTGGGATTGGTTGGATGCGTACCTCCATTGATTTCTATTCTGGGCTAGCCTACACATCTCCCTGAAACCTCTACAGCCTACATCTTTTACTATCTGTGTGCAGTAGTCTAATCTAGGTCTGCCTCTTCTTCTCTTTTTTCCTATCTCTGCTTCTAATATATTCCGCACTATTCCCTCATGCCGTAGTATGTGGCCTATCATCCTATCTCTCCTATTTTTTACCGTTTTCCACATATTTCTTTCTTCCCCTACCATTTTTAGTACCTCTTCGTTCTTAACTTTGTCTTTCCATGATATCTTCATCATACGCCTGTAACACCACATTTCAAAGGCTTCTATCTTTTTCTTGTCCGCTTCTCCTACTGTCCAGGCTTCACAGCCGTACAGTGCTGTGCTCTACACATATGTTTTAAGCAATCTTTTCCTTGTTTCTATGTTTGTGGTCTTTGAGCACAGTAGTTGCTTTTTCTTGTTAAATGTAGCACGACCTTGTGCTAATCTTTGTTTTATATCTTTTGTGCTTTTCCCATCTTGCGTTATTTGGCTTCCTAGGTAGCAGAAATCCTTAACCTCTTGTAAGTTCGTGTTACATACTTGTATTCTTGTTTTTGATTTATTTTCCCCACCTTTGCATACTAGAACTTTAGTTTTAGATTTGTTAATTTTCATACCGTATCTCTCTGTTAGAACCGTTTCCATTTCATTAAGAGCAGCTTCTAACTCTTCCTTACTAGCCGCTAATATCGCTATATCATCTGCAAATCTAAGCATATCAATTTTTTGTCCCTGCATAGTAATTCCAAATGTCTTGCTGCATTTGACAGCATTCATTGCGTCTTCTATGTACAAGTTAAAAATCAATGGGGATAGGGCACATCCTTGTCTCACCCCTTTCCTAATGTTTACTTCTCTACGTTCCTGCTCTAATTCTATTACTGCTGTTTGCTCTTTGTATAAGCTATGTACTATTCGTCTATCCCTATAGCTCATTCCAATCTTTTTGAGTATTTCAAACATTTTTTTCCATTTTACATTGTCGAATGCTTTTTCCAGATCTACAAACCCTATATACACGCTTTCCCCTTTTTCTATTGTTTTCTCCATTATCACTCTCAGAGCTAAAATAGCCTCCCGTGTTCCCCTGTTTCGCCTAAACCCAAATTGGTCTTCTCCTAGTATTTCTTCCGCCCGTTTTTCCATTCGTCTTTGCACAATTCTAGTTAATATTTTTGACACGTGTGCTGTCAAACTTATTGTTCGAAAATTTTCACGTCTATCCGCACCTTTCTTTTTTGGTATAGTTACTATGATGCTACGTTTGAAATCTTTGGGTATCTCGCCTGTCTCATACATATAGCTTACAAGTTGGAAGAGACGTTCTCTTACTGCTTGTCCAACGGCTTTTAGAGTTTCTGCTTGCACCTTATCTGTACCCGGCGCCTTACCATTTTTCAGACTCTTTAATGCTAATTCAAACTCCTCTCTAAGTATAGGATATCCCAAGTCATCATTTTCAATGTCTGATTCCTGTTCTAATGCAGTTAGTTCCTCTCCTGCATATAAATTCCCTATATATTCTTGCCATCTACCCACTTTTTCTACGTTTTCTATGATGACGTTTCCTTGTGCGTCCCATATATTTTTGCTATACGGTTTTATTCTAATTAATTTGTATGCTTCGTCTGTCTTTCCTATTTTCATCTTCGTTTGTACCTCTTTGCACTTTTCATCAATCCATTGTTCTTTAGCTTTCCTGCATTTTCGAATAATTTCCCATTTTATAGCTTTGTATCTCTGTTTTCCTGTTTTGTCTGATTTATTTTTGTATTTTCGTCTTTCTTCTATTAAATTCAGGATATCCTTTGTTATCCATGGTTTCTTATTTTCTTTTTGTGTATACCCCAGAATATCTCTGGCCGCCACGTTTAAGCTGGATTTAATGTTATTCCATTCTGTTTCGACTTCCTCAGTTTCAGATATTTTCCCGATATATTTGAGCAATTCATTTGACTTTTTTTCAAATCTTTCTTGAGTATCTTTATCTTTTAGTTTCTCTAAGTCCAATTGCCTTTTTCCGTTTCTTTTTCACATTCTTAAATTTAAGTGCAGGCTTCATAATTACGATGTTGTGGTCAGTATCTATATCTGCTTCTGGGTAGCTTCTACAGTCTTTTACTTGATTCCTAAACCGTTGTCTAACAAGAATGTAATCTATTTGATATCTTCCTATATCGCCTGGCATCTTCCACGTATATCGTCTTCAAGCATGATGTTGAAATAATGTGTTTGTGATGATTAAATTGTTCTTGTCGCAAAATTCTACCAGCCTATTTCCCTGTCGTTTCTTGTGCCTAAACCAAATAAACCTACTACCGCTCCTTCCCTACCCTCACCTACCACGGCATTAAAATCCCCCGTAATTATTAAATTTTCATGTCCTTTTACGTATCTTAATATGTTTTCAATATCTTTGTAGATGTCTTCTACCTCTTCGTCACTATAGCTAGAGGTGGGCATGTATACTTGTATTATTACTGTGTTTACCGGTTTAGATTCTAATCTAACCATGAGTACTCTTTCGTTCTTTTGTAAGTAATTTTCTACACAGTATCCTATCTTTTTCCGCATAACTATCCCCACACCCAAATTTCCTTCCTCTGCTCCTGTATGAATTACCCTGAAGTCTCCACTCCAAAAATCCCCCGCCTCTGGCCATCCGAACTTCGCTAATCCCTGCTATGTCTAGTGATAACCTATTCATTTCGATTTTTAGGTTCTCTAGCTTACCTACTTGCTTCATACTTCTAACATTTTACGCTCCGACTCGCAGAATGTTCCCGACTCTTATTTTTAACTTTCCGATCGCATCCTCCGAAGTAGTCCCCTCCCGGAGATCCGAATGGGGGACTATTTTAACTCGGCAAGGTGCAGGTCCATTCGAAATTCCATTAACACAATATTGTTAGAAATTCTTCGATAGCAAAACTTTGATTACCAATAATTCTTTTCATATGGTATTTCGCATTTTTTATTGTGAATTCCCATGTACCATCCCACTGAGCAGAATTTGAAGGAATATACTTCCAAGAAGTTTCATGTTCAGACATAAAATCCGAAATAGAATCAGAATTATTTTTATTTTTGAAAAAAATATTAAAGATATTTAAGATGGTTTTTTGCACCTGAGAAATTTGTAGCGTAGTCGCTATAGGTTGTTGACGGGTTTGCACGTCGCGAAGTAAATCTATTTAACGTTAGTATAAAGAATTCAGTTAAAAGGATTGTAACTGTTTCGATATGTACTATTTTTGTGGCCATACAAATGAAGATTGCAATATATTTTATTTTGGAAGCTTTGTGTAATATAGAAGGTTTTGTGAGAACGGGGCCAAGAAAAATCGACACCTATTTTATGAAAGGGCCTCGCAACATTGACTCTTTCTTGAGGAAAGTTTGTTATTATTTGTTTAGAAAACTGATTATTAAATCTGAAACAAGTAATACAGTTTCGAATTCACTTTTAGGTTTCTCGTAAACCATTAAGTGGCCAAAATCTTAGCCGAATATTTGATAATGTTGTTTGAGGACCTACGTGTCCTAAACGTCTATGTTCATGAATGAAAATTAATTTAGTAAACTGATTTTTGGAAGGTAACAACAGCGGATGCTTTTGTTGATAAGGAATTATAGCATTTTTTAGACGACCACATATTCGTAGAAGTTCAACGGTATCTAAAAAAGGAGTTAAAGAATGCAATTGTTAATTTGACAGTTGTTTATTTGACGAGAGCTCGGACATTTCTTTAAAGAAAAATTTATTTTGTCTTGTTTAATAATAAACTGTAACGAAACCTTTAATTTTTGACGTGTGAAGGAACCACAAATTCGGTTGCCTTTGGCAATAATAATAAAGCGAAATGCATACGCAAAAGTGCGTAGCAAACAAAAGAAGTTAGCAAAACTTCTATGCGTCCTCACGTCCAGCACACTCGCCAACAACACCCTCTCTGCACGTTCTTCTCACTCCGATAACAACAAATTCATCTCGAGAAAAATCCACCTTCTTCTTAACCGTGTTCATCACGTCCCTCTTCTAGCCCGGTTTGACGTCCACTCGGATTGTAAACGCCCTTGGAATCAACGCAGCGTGGCCTCTCTTTTGTTCCTCAACTGTGATCTGACTCGAAATTACAACCCCGACATCTCCTACCTTTCTAGAAACAACCCCCGTACGAAAGTCTTCATCGTCTTAACAATCTCACTGAGTTGGTTCGTAACGTCGCGAAAATCGTCCGCAGCGTTCTGAACCACTTTCCGGTCGTTCACAACGATCGCTTCGGAAATCGTCAGCACCCCTTGTAGATGACGGCGTGCTCCTTCCTTGCCCTAAACATCAAGAATTCTAGCTCGTTGAGGTCACTAGCAGCAACGTTTCCATTACTGATAGTCGACACTTCTCGTTGTCGTCTTGATGCAACATGAACACTTCGACCGACCTCCAAGCGGATGTCCGGAGGTTAGCATATACGGCGCTCCGGTTTCGACACTTAAAATTCTGTTGGGTTAGATCGCACGATGGCAACGTAGGGAATGATAGGGCTGATGAATTAGCTAAAGAGGCCGCGACGGGAGACTTTCGAATATCACATTCGTCGATAGCGAAGTCTTTGATTAAAAAAAAGCTGCGTGAAAAGTAAATCCGACACTGGGAAGAGAGGTGGAACAACGCTGCCACAGGCAGGTTGACCCACAAATTCATACCGAGCTTAGAAGCTAGAGGCAAAATCGAGGTAAAACTCAATCATAAAATGGTTCAGCTGATAACAAGGCACGGCGCCCTGAAAGCGTATTTACATAGGTTCGGGTTAATTTTGATATAATCTAATGTAGTACCTTCGGGTAGAGCATTGGAAAAATCAAATGTAATGTCGTCTTGATGCAGCGGCTCTGTGGTGTATTTGGAATGCGTGTGACTACTATGCCCAAGGTCCCAGGTTCAAATCCCGACACGGTCCGCTTGAAAAATGTTAGGCGAGCATTTTTCACAAAAATACGCCCTCGTTCGGATTAGAGGTAAAATGGAGGTTCCGTGTGTGAGTGTTGTCACGCACGTTAAAGATCCTTACCATGCTTGCAACAGCAAGTGTTCGGCAAAATTCAAAATTTCCATGTAAAAAAACTCGCTTCCTGGCCAATGTAGTACCTTTGGGTGGAACATTGGAAAAAAAATCAAATGTCGTTTTGATGCAGACAGAAAATTAACTATTGAAGAGCTTAAAGAGTTTGCGGCGAAGGTTGCGAGATTAGACGGTGATAACCACGCGAAAATCGGCGGGAAGCGGTGGGTGGGGAAGGTTTGGAAATTTTTTGTAGAAGGTCACGGGTTCGAATCTCGGTACGGTTCGCGTGAAAAATGTTAGACGAGCATTTTGCACAAAAATACGCCTTCGTTCAAATGACAGGTACCATGGATGTTCCGTGTGTGAGTGTTGGCACGCATGTTAAAGATACCTACCTTGCTTGGAATGGCAACGATTCGGCAAAATTCAAAATTTTCAGGTAAAAAAACTTGCTTCCTGGCAATGCAGTACCTTTAGATGGAGTATTGGAACAAATCAAATGTCGTCTAGATGGAGTTTAGTTTGAGATTTTAAAGTGTACAGACGTGTTTCGCGACTGAAAGTTTTCGAGTCAGTATACAATTCTCATCAGACTTCTAGGAGATTGCATGTGAGTACATTCTCGTTTATTATAGCTGTTGTAATTGTGTTGATGTTAATACTGGTTTTTTATTTATTTATATAAAATTAAAAGAATTAATTTCGCAGGAAATGGGTTCGAGTGTAAATCACGCGATCTGTGCAAGGGCAAACGACCGTTAACCGCCGTTATACCCCAATAAATAATTTATTTTCATTGTTTAAATTAATACTAAATAAATCAAAGCCCCTTTTGGGATAAACAATTAAATAGTAAAATAATTAAACCACTAAAAATTTTCATTTCTGTAAACCTACTCTAAAAATACCGCGGAAATTACCCCAAACAATATTTCGTGCTAAATTTTGCTGTAATTAATATCGAGAAATAGTTTAAAGATCAACCCTTGAAATAAAATTTGTATAAATAACTCAAACTTTTTCGTAATTTAAAGTATTAGCTAATTAAGATTTAAACCCACGCTTAAATCAATTGATAAGAAGTAGCTTTATAATATTAAAATTAATCACGGTATATTTTCGAATAACTTTGCATTAAATTAAGATAAGAGACCGCAATTAACACGTGATCAACAAGTGTAGAGCAAAATTACTTTAAGAAGAATATAATGTCATTTGACAAGGTGCGCACAAGGTGCGCACTCTGGCTGGATATTTCTCTACCTTTATTTAAGGTTTTAAGGTAGTACATATCGACAACATAAAAAAATATTTAATACAGTATAAGTTTAAGTAGATAAGCTACATTCGTACGAGCGCAAAAAACCGGTTTTCTTATGGGAGTTAACATGGGAAATTCTAAGGTCCAAAAAGCCCAATTTTGATAAATACAAAGGTCATTCGCCCCGAGGTCACCGCAAATATTCGCACATCTAGTACCAAAAATCTGAACAATAGTTTTCTTCATATAGGTAAAATCACCACAACGCTATGCTCTCGGCTACCTAGTTTCAGCTACTTTTCCAAGGTCATAGTGATGTCATAGCCTTTTATAAATAAAGAACAATGTAATACTATTCTAAAATTTTTATTCTGACATTATACATAACAAAATTTAAAAATATATAATGCCAAGCATGGAGCCATTTAAACTTAATTTTAATACAAAGTTATACATAAAAAACAGTTCTTTCTTTATGTTTGTTTGGAAGTGGTTTTAATTTTAACTAATTTTATTCGCAGCTTAAAATTTAAATCGACACCCAAGTCCTCTATCTCCTTTTCTAGCCAATAGTTTGGTACATAGAAACCGTCTAGGTTTTCGAATTGCAAAATGTACCGAAGTTTGCCTCTATATATAAAGTCTTTGATTCCACCGACAACCAGATCCATTCCTTCGTGTATTTCTTGCAGCTTGTGACAATCTTTTAAACGCGGCTTTCCCGCTATATCCTGCATACGTACTTTGTTAGCTTGATCGACTTCTTCTTGTCGGTATTGGAAGGAATCCTTATTCACCCACTCACTGTTGCGTAGTTGCATGTCCACCACTTTTGGGAATATGTTTGTTATAAGTTGTAAGACCCTCGGTTTTAAATGATCCGAAAGGTTCTTTACTAGGCCAATATACAATGTTTAGCGGAACCCCTTTGCGTGTGGTGTACGCTAAGGTTACGAAACCCGCATTCCTTAGTTCGAATATGTTATCTGCCATTTTGATAAATACGTTTTTGGAATAACCTTTTAAAAAGTATACGGATTTCGTACTATCCTTTTCCGCAAGGACGCCTACATAACTAAAAAAGTCTTTCTTACTAACCACAAACGCATACAGCTTGTAGAACCCGGATGTATCTTAGTCACTCCATCGGCACATAAAATAATCTTTTAATTCTTTCTCATTATCTCTAATAAAACGTTCTTTGTCTAACACATCTTTGTATTGTTCGCGTATTGTCGCAGTGTTTTCCATGTAGTCCAACTTTTGCCTTTCTGCATCCATTTTCTCTAACTCCAGCTGTCTTTTTTCCACATACAGTGTATGGCGGGCATAATGGGGCAATTTCTTTTAGCGTAAACGGATAGAGTCTACTGCCAATATTTACGCGTTGTCGTACAACCTCTGGACGAATGTTAGGCGTATTTATTAACCCCAATTCCGAAATGAATTATTTCTTTTGGAATTGTAGATTATGGTGTTGCAGATTGTGTAAAATATGTACTACCTGCTTTAATGTAGCACATGTGTATGATTTTTATTTTATCCTGGTTGTCTTCCTCCTCTACTATCTCCAAATAATTTACAGGTAAATAGTTAAAACTAAAAGCCGAAAGCACATACTTTATCAATTTTCCCTTCCCTCTAGTTTTTCGGACAACTTAATTTGAAAAACCACTCAATTTCTTTGCATTGCTATTCCCCCAATACACGTACTGTAGTAGGTTATTATACACTAAACAGCAGCTATTTTGTAGCTTGTCCGATAGCTTACACTTTGGCAAGTGGTACCGAATTTATTGGCGCCTTTAGGAAGTATAACTTACTATCTTCCAATAAGGTTAAACAGTCTTTTAAGGGATTATACACCTGTTCCGCACTAACATAGTTTCCAATTGTACAGTTGTATATTGTCGCTTCCAATCGCGTAATACCATGTTCTTTGGCCAAAGTAGACGCGAATGTTTCTCTTAAACGTGCATCTGGACAACGTAAAAAATCTAGTATATGATTTCCAAGTTCTTTATTAACACCAGGACTTGTTATCTGACACACAAATTTCTTGTATATCTTAATTCTTGCATTGGTTGTTAGCCATGTTAAACAATCGATTCCCACAGTTTTATCGTTGTCAACTATAATATTGTAGTTTTCTTCGTATTCGCCCTTGTAGCAAAAGTTATGGTTTGTAGTTAAATAATTACTCATCTCCATCTTGCTAAATATGCCAGTAAAATCTTGGGTTACATCCATGTCAAAAAGATAGTAATAATCCTTTTTGAGTCCGTCTAATATATCCGGTAGTTCTTCCAATAGTTTCCAACTTCACATCTGCTAGTTCCACTTTGTACGGAACACATATAGGATTTTGGAATATTTTATTAATACTTTCGAGGCCTTCTTTTCCAATAATTTCTTTTACTCCCTGGTACATCTTGTTAGTGCTTTCCAGAGAAAACGGAAGCTTAGCTTTAACACCATGCCTAGCGGACACAGATCGGTCGAACTTTCCTCGTAGATAGCTGTTAAATGCACCACACATTTCTTTTTTTAGGATAAACATCCTTTTGTTTGCAGATGTTTGCTCGGCGTCAGAAAAGGTCGCAAATTTTAATCAACATTATATTGTCACAAAATGGTTCTGTAATTGGTGTGTGTAGTCCACCAGTCAGCATCTGTTCGCCTTCGACATAACAAATATTTCCAATATCTGTCACCAGATTATTGTTGCACATATTTTCTGCCAGCAGCCACGATCCAAATCGCTCATTTGTTGGTTTCACTTTATTCCCAAGAAGTTGAGGAACGTTAATCATCTTGGAAACTCTCATGTTTACCGTTCTAGCTACTGCCGAATACTAAATTGAATACGATAAATTGCCCCTTATGAACCCCACAGAGTGGGGGTGTATATTGCCGAAGATACCCGAATACACCCGACGAAATGCGCAACCGCCCTGAGGCGGCCATGTTACCCGCCATGGCGGCCATGTTACCCCGCCATGGCAGCCATTTTACCCCGCTCGCCATAACGGACTTAGGTTAGTTGGTATTTTGTGGAGGCAAAAAATGATGGATTAGATCGGCGACTAAGGTGGAGGGTTTCGATTAGAAGGAAAAATTGATAGGTTAGGTCAGCGCCGCGCAGCACTGACCTAACCTATCAATTTTTCCTTCTGTCTAACCTAAGTCCACACAAGTCCAACTAACCTAACCTAACTCCAGACAGCACCGACTAACCTAACTCCAATCAACGTAAACTACTCTAAACCCTCCACCTTAGTCGCCGATCTAACTCATCTTTTTTTCCTCCAGAAAATACCAACTAACCTAAGTCCGTCGTAGCGAGCGGGGTAAAATGGCCGCCATGGCGGGGTAACATGGCCTCCATGGCGGGTAACATTGCCGCCTCAGGGCAGTTGCGCATTTCGTCGGGTGTATTCGGGTATCTTTGGCAATATACGCCCTCACTCTGTGGGGTTCATAAGGGGCAATTTATCGTATTCAATTTAGTATTCGGCAGTAGCTAGAACGGTAAACATGAAAGTTTCCAAGATGATTAACGTTCCTCAACTTCTTGGGAATAAAGTGAAACTAACAAATGAGCGATTTGGATTGTGGCTGCTGGCAGAAAATATGTGCAACAATAATCTGGTGACAGATATTGGTAATATTTGTTATGTCGAAGGCGAACAGATGCTGACTGGCGGACTACACACACCAATTACAGAACCTTGTAACAATATAATGTTGGTTAAAATTTGCGACTTTTCTGACGCCGAGCAAACATCTGCAAACAAAAGGATGTTTATCCTAAAAAAAGAAATTTGTGGTGCATTTAACAGCTATCTACGAGGAAAGTTCGACCGATCTGTGTCCGCTAGGCATGGTGTTAAAGCTAAGCTTCCGTTTTTTCTGGAAAGCACTAACAAGATGGGCCAGGGAGTAAAAGAAATTATTGGAAAAGAAGGCCTCGAAAGTATTAATAAAAAATTCCAAAATCCTATATGTGTTCCGTACAAAGTGGAACTAGCAGATGTTAAGTTGGAAACTTTATTGGAAGAACTACCAGATATATTAGACGGACTCAAAAAGGATTATTACTATCTTTTTGACATGGATGTAACCCAAGATTTTCTGGCATATTTAGCAAGATGGAGATGTGTAATTATTTAACTACAAACCATAACTTTTGCTACAAGGGCGAATACGAAGAAAACTGCAATATTATAGTTGACAACGATAAAACTGTGGGAATCGATTGTTTAACATGGCTAACAACCAATGCAAGAATTAAGGTATACAACAAATTTGTGTGTCAGATAGCAAGTCCTGGTGTTAATAAACAACTTGGAAATCATATACTAGATTTTTTACGTTGTCCAGATGCATGTTTAAGAGAAACATTCGCGTCTACTTTGGCCAAAGAACATGGTATTACGCGATTGGAAGCGATAATATACAACTGTACAATTGGAAAATATGTTAGTGCGGAACAGGTGTATAATCCCTTAAAAGACTGTTTAACCTTATTGGAAAATAGTAAGTTATACTTCTTAAAGGCGCCAATGTATTCGGTACCACTTGCCAAAATGTGGTGTAAGCTATCTGACAAGCTACAAAATAGCTACTGTTTAGTGTATAATAACCTACTACAGTACGTGCATTGGGAGAATAGCAATACAAAAAAATTGACTGGCTTGCAAATTAAGTTGTCCCAAAAACCAAAGGAAAGGGAAAAATTAATAAAGTATGCACTTTCGGCTTTTAGTTTTAACTATTTACCTATAAATTATTTGGAGATAGTAGAGGAGGAAGGCAGCCAGGATAAAATAAAAATCTTACACAAGTGCTACATTAAAGCAGGTAGTACATATTTTACACAATCTGCAACACCATAATCTACAATTTCAAAAGAAATAACCATTTCGGAATTGGAGTTGATAAATACGCCTAACATTCGTCCAGAGGTTGTATGACAACGCGTAAATATTGGCAGTAAACTCTATCCGTTTACGCTAAAAGAAATTGCCCCATTATGCCCGCCATGCACTGTAAGTGGAAGAAAAAGACAGCTGGATAGAGGAAATGGATGCAAAAAAGGCGAAAGTTGGACTACATGGAAAACACTGCGACAATACGCGATCAATACAAAGATGTGTTAGACAAAGAACATCTTATTAGAGAAAATGAGGAAGAATTAAAAGATTATTTTATGTGTCGATGGACTGACTTAAATACATCCGGGTTCTACAAGATGTATGCGTTTGTGGTTAGTAAGAAAGACACTTTTAGTTATGTAGGCGTCCTTGCGGAAACGGATGGTACGTAATCCGTATACTTTTTAAAAGGTTATTCCAAAAAAGTATTTATCAAAATGGCAGATAACATAGACGAACTAAGGAATGCGGGTTTCGTAATCTTGGCGTACACCACACGCAAAGGGGTTCCGCTAAATATTGTATATTTGCCTAGTAAAGAACCTTTCGGATCATTTAAAACCGAGGGTCTTACAACCTATAACAAACATATATTCCCAAAAGTAGTGGACATGCAACTACGCAACAGTGAGTGGAAGAATAAGAATTCCTTCTAATACCGACAAGAAGAAGTCGATCAAGCTAACAAAGTACGTATGCAGGATATAGTGGGAAAGCCGCGTTTAAAAGATTGTCACAAGCTACAAGAATTACACGAAGGAATGGATCTGGTTGTCAGTGGAATCAAAGACTTTATATATAGAGGCAAACTTTGGTACATTTTGCAATTCGAAATCCTAGACGGTCTCTATGTATCAAACTATTGGCTAGAAAAGGAGATAGAGGACTTGGGTGTCCATTTAATTTTAAACTGCGAATAAAATTAGATAAAATTAAAACCACTCCAAACAAACATAAAGAAAGGACTGTTTTTGTGTATAACTTTGTATTAAAATTACGTTTAAATGGCTCCAGCTTGGCATTATAATTTTTAAATTTTGTTATGTATAATGTCAGAATAAAAATTTTAGAATAATATTCCATTGTTCTTTATTTATAAAAGGCTATGACATCACTACGACCTTGAAAAAGTAGCCGAAACTAGGTAGCCGAGAGCATAGCGTTGTGGTGATTTTACCTATATGAAGAAAACTATTGTTCAGATTTTTGGTACTAGATGTGCGAATATTTGCGGTGACCTCGGGGTGAATGACCTTTGTATCTACCAAAAATGGTCTTTTTGGACCTTAGAATTTCCCATGTTAAATCCCATAAGAAAACCGGTTTTTTGCGCTCGTACAAAGGTAGCTTATCTACTAGTTTAGTATTTAAGAAACAGCATGTTTCAAGTATAAAAGCAATTAGTAGTTGATTAAGTTAATAATTAAATCATTTTTACGCCTTCCTCTTCTGCAGATTTGGAAGATCTGAGCTGATTCACATTAATAAAACAACCCTATTAGTAAAAATTGTGGAGTTTTTGAGTGACAGTGATGAAACTAAAGTAAAATAATATATTGCTGTTAAATAGAAACGATTCCGCAATTAACTTGTGAATTAGTTCGATGCACATAAGCACAGATTAACAATGACAGAGAACCTATAAACAAGAAATTTAGCCAAAGCATTCCGCGTCGAGAAGGATCTACTAAACTGCCGAGTGGTCACTCAAATAGAAACGCTCGCGAAAAAATTAAACGACGTGCAGGTATACGCGTCATCGTACTCCATGCCGTGGAATAAAGCATTTTAGGACAGCATACCTTGGTAGACCCAGAAACACGTGACCTACGGCGCCGCTATCAACGCCATCAGGAGAAATAAGAAAACAATGGGGAATCGAGTATAACCAAAGCAACCGAGAATATAAGACATTAACTGAAGAAACGAGAACGAATAGATTCAAAAAATTCTGCACGTCAAATTCCGAGATGGAACCACGGGGAACAGCATACCACGTAATAAGAGGCAAACTACAAACAATCGCGCTCGGCAATATAAGAAAAACAAATGGCAAATACACGGAAGGTTTTAAAACCACGGCAGAATATTTGCTGAAGAAATTCGTCCCAACGGGCAATCCGGAGGAAGATGAGGGGGTCGCACGATTTGATACGTCGTGGAACTACAGAGGCGCAAAGAACAGGTGCCGTTTAGGCAATTCTAGGTCATGAGGTCGTAAGGGCTCTTGAAAGAATGAACCCTAAGAAGGCACCGGTGTATGACGGAATCACTTAAGACGCAGCTCTGGAGGCGTGTTAGCCCCGTGTATCTTTGCTGGGTTGTTTAATCTTTGTTTGGAGAGGGACGTATTTCCACTTTGCTGGAAAGTCTAGAACGTGAAATTTATCCCTAAACCCAAAAAGGCGGATATCTCGGATCCGGATAATTATCGTCCAATTAGTTTGCTACCGGAACTGGAGAAAGTTTTGGATCGAGTCATGACCACGCGAGTTGAGCACAGTGGCGGTTTTAATAACCGACAGCTTGATTTCATCGACTATCGATGCATAAGAGTTCGTTGTCGGAGAAATCAAGCAGGTGAGAGATGCAAAGGAGCACTGTGTTGTTGTGGCTTTGGACATTTTAGGAGTATTTGACGTTACCTGGTGGCTATTTATCGTTTTCGAGTTGGAACGTAAAAGTTGTCCGCAAAACCTGATGTCATTGGTCATGCTCTGATCCCACATTCTGGAAGTTGTTGTGCAAGAGCATTTTTAGGGTCAGGTTGCCCAAAGGATGCTCAATTGTTGGGTTTGCGGATGATACGCTTTTAATTATCAAATCGAGATTCTTAATGGATAAGCGCACAAAACCGAACGAAGCGCTAAATAAATTGTATGGATGGTCGTTTATTTACATTTCCAATGCTCCACCCGAAGGTACTACATTGGCCAGGAGGCGAGTTTTTTGTTGCCTGGAAATTTAGAATTGTGCCGAATCCTTGCCGTTCCATGCAAGGTAGGGATCTTTAACGTGCATGACAACACTCACACACAGGACCTACATTTAACCTCTCATCCGAACGAGGGCGTAATTTTTGTGCAAAATGCTCACCTGCCATTTTTCAAGCAATCGGCCGTGTCGGGATTTGAACCCAGGATCCATAGTCTTACGCTTACTACATTGATCCACGGCGACGCCAATGTATGGATGGTCGCAGGAAATAAAGTTAAAGTTTAGTACGTCGAGGTCAGAGGCACTTTATTTTGGAACAAAACCGAAATAGCGACCCCCTAGGCTAGAGTTAGGAGGGGTGAAAATCCCGTTCAAGAAAGCCATCACATACATCAGTGTCAAGATAGACATAAATTAAATTGCAAAGCCCACGTTCAGTATGTCAAAAACAATGGCAACAAAATATCAAATAAAATGATGGCAGCAGTGAAAATAAACTGGGGTTTCAGAGGCGAATCATTAGAAACAATGTATGCCGGAACAATAGAATCGGCGATGCTGTATGCAGCGTCTGTATGGGCGGGGGGTTGTAAAGTCAGGAAAATTCGACAATTGACGAGTGTACAACGCATAACCGAGGTCGAGACGGCGATTGCGTATAAAACCACCTTCACGAAGGCGATCCTGGTGATCAGTAGGACTCTATCGAAAATGTTGTCAGGGAGATTAGAGATAGGCGAGAAATTATCGAAAGTAATAATCTTGGCCGTAGAAGGATAGCGAAGAAGATCGTTGTGACAGAGTTAGGACACCCGGCCGATGTTAGAGGTATCTAGTTTGTCGAAGGTGATGGGGACGCGCAGAATCAGGATCTGCACGGACGGTTCACCTATGGACGATAGGCCAGCAGGAGCCACGTGAAAAAAACGTGTATTACATCATCAGTGACAATAAATCTTTATTCACGGTATTATTGTAACTATCACATTTTGTTCAATACCCCAATAAAATTGTTTTTCTACCTAAATATAGAAAATTGAATAAGTGAACTATATGTACAATAGGAAAAATCCTTACACACTTTATAGCTAAGAAGGTTGTATCCTAACAACTTACTTTTGCAATCTTTTCTAAAACTACCAGTTCTAATTCGTAGCTATGAACAATGTCTCACACAGGGGTTTACACTGTTTGAATTTTGATAACTCAAACAAAAATAACAAAAATGTGATTTTTAAGTCCCAAATATGTTCAAGACATTTCTGACGATGTTCTAATGTTGAAGATGGTCAAAATACCATCTACTATCAGAAATAAATTTTTATGGAGCGTTATTGAATAAATCGGCAAACATGTGATACACTTCCATAGAAATCAATTCACAGGCAGTCATAATTGCTCCTTTCATAACATCCAACAGACGTGGGATCGTTGCGTAGATTGTTCTTATTTATTGCGTGAAGCAACCTGGAAATGTGGAGTTATCACTTCGCTTGCTTTATAAAGCGATGGACACTTGATTTACTTACATCTGTATCCGTATGGATTACGTGGGAATCTAGTAAAAGTTTACACCGCTACGCCCATCACTTTTCTGTACGATACTGATTTCTGACGCACTCTTCCTTTTTTAGATCATACGTAGTTGCTTCCCTCTCAAACTTGTCCAGCAATTTCGTAATTTTACACATGACGGTAACGCATTAATAAATTCGACCAGCCGTTGCCCTACATTTCTTTCATGTTTTCATATTTCCATAAACACTTTAAACTCACCTTCGTTACTCTAGGGAAAGGTTCCCAACCATCTTATCGACTACGCGAAATAGGCTTTGGGCCTTTGGGAGCTTCTTTTTAAAAAGACTTTATTTCCAAATTTACACTCCTATCAAGTGTATTTTAATTTATACAGAAATTACAAGTGAATTTAACAATTGGTTACATTATGTTCATTCACGTTTAAATCAAAATTAATCAAAGTTACTTTCGCTAATTAATTAATTAAAACTAAATAAATAGCTTGAGCAACCAACAATGTTAAAGTTGTGAAGCTTGAGACCGACTGGCCATTTTGGACTCCTGAGGGTATTTATGCTATCACTGCCCCTCACATTGCTTGTGGGAACTGCAGATCTTAAGTCTGCTATTTCTTTTTACAATACAAAGTATTACATTTTAGTAATCTTAATTCTAATAATTGCTGTCTTATTGTCTACTGTAACCTGCACCTGCAGTGTCATATTACGTCTGTAATACAATGTAACTGTTTCCGTTCTCATGTCTAGTTTGTGAACTTTCATTAACCTTCTATTATGTCCTTCAATTATACAATGTAACGATAGTTCTTAAATCTAAATAATTCCATTTAAATATACATATATATATATATATATATATATATATATATGTATATTGCTTTGGGGGATATGTAACTCGCGTCACTGCCGACAACTCAACATAAAAGAAAAACAAATGAATGACAAAAAGCGCCAAATACCAAAAAATTCTATTAGGTTATCTGTAAAACTTTCTGTTCGTGCATGATAACATGATTTGTAACTTTTTCAGTTATCCAGCTTCTTCCTAAAGCAACAAATACATTGATAGTTGTTACGCATCTTTGAAACGTGGCTAAAAACTAGTGGGCAAATCTATAGTCTCTCTAGACATCGTTAGATACAGATGTACCTATAGAAACGATGTTTGTCCACCGAGTTCAAAAGTAGTTTTTGGTCAGTGCTTGACCCGCAAAGTGATGCCATGAAACTTTCGCTTTAATATTATTATAATTAACTCCTCATTTGGTTTAAAACCAGCACCTATACTGCATGGAATGATTGAAGGAAAGATGAGATATCATTGGGGTATGTTCCAAAGGTATCAAATTAGTTTGTAAGTTATTGCAATATGTTGGTACGACCTTTTCATCTTCGGTACTTTCTTTATTATTAACATTTAAGTAGTATAAACTCTTTTGTAGGACACTCTGTATAGATGGTAAAACAAATTCCTATTACTTATTGCAAATAATTGAAAAGTAATTCATAGTTTTTGTATAAAATTTATTTTTCTGTTTACACTGATGAACAACTATTTCTTCAACTTTCCATATCTCACTTATTTGTGCTAGTTACATAATCTAACTTAACAAAAACCTGTGTCATCAAATGATTTGCAATAAATTAATACTTTATCAATAAAACACACATAAATAATAATTTTTAATATTTAGATATCTAAGCACTTATAACAAGGGAGGGATTAAATTTATCATGTTAACTGGTTACCTGTAATTTTTCTGATTAGTAGAGTGCTAAATATTATTTGAGTTGTACTCATGTTATAACAAAATTCACATTTCATATCACATTATTAAATTATCACAAATTTAAAAGATTTATAACACAAAGTTAAGGTATAGTATTTAATATCACTTTTAATTAATGCTCATATATAGTATATATATATATATATATATATATATATATATATATATATATATTACTTGAAATTGTGTTTTTTGGGAAAAAGGTCTAAATAAATAAAAAAATATTTTTTTCACATTATATGCGTGTTGAACAGACGTTTCGACCGTCGCAAGATGGTCTTTATCAATGATGTTTTTTTATCTATAATACGATACATGTACATTATCTCTTATAAATACCTAAAATATGCTTACCCATAAACGGAGGTTTATATATTATAACGTAGTATAAATTGAGTCATTCATTAAATGGTATGGTACGGTTACTACACTTTAATTTATTTAATATACAATTGTACTAAAACATTTACGTCACAAATTAAAATGTTGTTGATATATATAAATTATGTACAACCTTGATGCCAGTTGCTAAACTCTTAGTCAAAATTTAAAATTCTAATTTCTTAGTAAACATGTATATTAAAATGTTTAGTACAGAGTTTGATTGGAGACTAATGCTTGATTTATTGGAGTTTCTATTTCTTGGCACTGGATAAATACACGTTTTTAAAACAGGTTAAAATCATAATACTATTTACAATTATGTATATGTGTGTTATTGGATAAAATTAACTTTATGTATAAATATATATATATATATATATATATATATCAATGTGTTCATATATTTAATAATATCTATTAATGTATCCACCTGTACATACCTCTACGCATACACATACGTTTTTTCACTCTATTTTGCCACCATATATGCAAGACAAACACCTATTCCTGATTAATTTTAGGCATTTTTATTTTAATAGATTATAATATATTTTACTTAATTTGCTAATATCTATTTTATCATTTACTGATGTTGGATGTTTAATAGTATACACCATCTCTAGGAATTCTGGAATTTTTTGGTTTGCTTCTGTTTTTAAAATTGTTGTTTTGTCGAATTCGAATTTATGTTGGGCTTGTTTTTCATGTTTGGTTAGCGCAGTTTGGTTAGTTTTATCATATTTATGACCATTTATTCTTTTCTCTAAATACTGTATACTCTGCCCAATGTATACGCAATTGCAATTCTGTTGACACGGAATCTTATAGATGGTGTGTGTTTTTTTATTCTTGGGAGTGTTGTCTTTTAATTTACTAAAACAACTCTTTGTTAAATTGTATCCTTTGTGCGCAATTTTTATATTATGTATTTATATTATGTACGATATGATAACCCCCCCTTTTTCTCTAACACTTCATGCCTAAATAAGATAAACTAGATAACCAAAATGTATATAATAAACCAAGGAATATGCACAATTTGCAACTCTACAATCATCGTAATATTATTTGTTATCTAAAACCCTTGAATCAAAGTAAATAATATAAATCTGTTCATCCCCAAATTATAATTCTATTAAAGCAGTTAAAGCCAGTAAAAATAACTTTGTATTATTTTGGAAGTCTCGTTGAACGTTCAATGTCCCTTGTTTCTCTTAACGTAATTTTTACGTATCAACAACATAAATATTTAAGTATAAGCAAGTTTTAAATGTTAAAGAAAAAATAGGTTTTATGCTATTAATTTACAATGATCTCTAACCTGGTATTTTTCCCTGTTGATTTCCTGCTTCGAATGTGTAGCTCTGCGTGTACCCCAATCTTTTGAACTGCCGCTACGTGCTGTTAACCAGCGACCTTGGGTTGCTTTCAGCATAACGTCCTGATTCAGAGTTTCCCCTTTATTATGTTTGGTAGTTGTAGTATTGGATTTTAAGTTAGATTTCTTATTTAATTTGCTTAGTAAATCTCTCATTTGATTTTTCCGTGGAATTCTTAGTGGATTTCTCAGAGCTCTAAGTTAATAAATGTTGAAGATCATATTTACCTTAATTAAAATTTGGACTTACGCTTTATGTCAACGGCGTATTCTATTACACTTGTATATTTGAACGTGCACTTGTACTTGAAATTTTTAATTACTGACTTAAACTTATAATTCGTAATTTAATTTCACACTTGAAGTTTGCGTAGTACATTTGTTCAGATCAGTAAAATTTGTGCTTCAGTTATGGAAAGACTGACCTTTATCAGCTTGGTATAATATATAAAGGCAAGCCAATCCACCTGCTGTTATTGGTTTACCGCGTTATATTTTTGTTATTTGAGCATAGTCGAGGCGTTGCCCTCCGCTATCTTGCAAGCATTCGGGTTTTACACGGAGTTACCTATTCTATTCCTTGTTGAAATGCTCCCAAAATCACGTAGACACCAAAGCTTTACGTTATGAAGTTCGTTGGTCATAGTACTTTGCACCTTTCAATATCATGTATTCGTATTTTGTATAGGAAATTATTAACTATTACTCTTAAACTGGCACGTAGCCAAACTTATGTTCCACATTTCATATGCTGGATTTCTGGCGATTCTATATTTGAAATATCACGTAGACATAATTTTATTGTGGGATTCTTTAACATATGACGTAAATTAGATGCGTGTATTGACTTCTTGCGTCATGAGACATGCTTGTTTTTGAAAGACCTGATGCGTTGGGTTTAAATAAGATTTGTTTTATGTTTGTTTTACTTTAGATACTCCTAGTTTGTATTTATTTAAAGTTTCTGAATGTATTACTATTTCTAAAATGAATTGGATTGCGTCTAGAGTTATTTATTCAACTAAATGTGATTAAATGATTAAAGCATGAGCTTCCTTTCATTGACTAAAGTTAGTTGTGGATTTTGTACAGTGTGTTTGATATTTGCTTTTTGCATAATTAACAAATTATGTACTTTTTATGATTCAAATGTTTAGTTTCCTTAATTTTGATGTTGTTTACATGAAGTATACCACCCTTGTGACCCTATATAACCCTATTATCATAGCAATATATATATATATATATATATATATATATATATATATATATATATATATACTTAATTTGGTAACGACCTTGCTTTCTTAAGTGTATATAATTAGTTTTGGGTTTTAGGTCAGCAGAATTGAATATGATGATATAATTAGTATTATTTTTATTTTTATTTTTAAATTTAATTATACCATACTCTTATACACTGTACATTATTATTGATCGTCCAATTGTATATTATCTCATTTTATACTCTTGAAAATGGAAAATAAATTTCCGAAAGCTTGAGTTTATAAAAAGAGAACTCTTCAATTCTGCTGACCTAAAACCCAAAACTAATTATATATATATATATATATATAATATATATATATATATATATATATATATATATATATATATATATATATAGATATTGCTATGATATAGCCTTACGATTTGGCATACCATAAATTGCTGTGATTTTTACTGAACAATAGAGCCCAAGCGTTGGCCCGTCATAAAATTGCTATGTTACTCGATTTTCGCTTCAATATTATGAAATGTTAAATTTTATCGTCTAAATTGAATCGCCTGGTGCTTGTTTATTTCTACAGAATATTGTATTTTTGAACAAATGTGATTTCTTCCAGTCACGTAACGATTTTCTAATAATGAATTATTTAGAATGCGTGTACGATGATATACTCGATGCAAATGTTAAATATTTGCAATGCCAATTTATATATGCTTCCCGGTGATTTAATTTTGATGCAATTTGTTGCGTTTTAAAATCTTATCTTTACTTGTAAACTGCACTTAGACATCTTTATGTTCTCATGCATTTAATCCCGTGTATTTTATATACAGTCTCCTCTCAATTAACAGTATGTAGAGTGACCGTTTTACTCTTATGGTTTCTGGAATTAGGTGCTTTTCTTAAAGTGGCAGTTGTTTATATTTATTCTACGACCCCCATGACTTAACCTACCGCTAAACTACCCTATTATCATAGCAATATATATATATATATATATATATATATATATTGACGTGTAACTTCCTTCTGGTCCGGTAGCTTCGCAAATTTATTAATTTACCAAAAATCAAAAATTTCACAAAATAGAAAAATTTTCAAAAAAATATTTCTTACCCAGATTCTGCTTCCATCAACTTTGATTTCTTTAACCGCTTCCTAGCTAGCTCAGTTGGGCTTCCTCTTGGATACCTAGATTTACTATCATACTCTGTACCGTTCACGCACACTCTCAATAAAACCACAAAATAATACAACAATCATACAATATTTATTTACCACTATTTACAAATAATAATTCAAGATTATGTACATTTCGGTGCTCAAGTTACACCTCAATAAATGATATCTTTGTAAAATCCTTGTTTTTAAATTGAAATATCAAACTCATTTAATGTAACAGGAGTAAATGGGCCCTGAATAATACCTTATTTTTATTTTTTTTTTAATTATTACACTCTGGAGTATGGTGAGCTCATGATAACCCAGTTTATTACTTGAATGCTTTCTACTTTGCATACTCTTACTACAAACACAAAAAAACCCATGTACTCTTAACAATAAAATTTAAATTCATGAAGAACGTTAATAAGCTTTACGTACACCTTTAGATTTATATTCAAATACCATAATAAAAGTTAGTTATGTGTATTCTTTTTAATACGCAAAATAACAAAGAAAAATATCATCAAAGTTCACTCTCACACATCACAAATAATTTTCACAGTTTATAAAAAACAGCAAATTCTAATGCGTTACCTGGAAAAACTTAAAGATTCCATCTCTGTTGACGATATATTAAGTTCCTGAACCCTCGGTCTAGTGATAATGCGCTGCTTGCCGCCTCCAGCTATTTATAGATGAACACCATCTACCTTGCGCTGCATGCTACTCATTCAAGATCCAACTCAATATCCAAATCCAAGTATATTACACTTCTTTGTTATTGCATAATTTAATTTACGTTACGAGCTTGTTACAGTATACGTTGTACCTTAGTTAAATATAAATAAACTTGACACTATCCGCGTTCAAAGTATCAGGCCACAACAATTTAACACTGTACTATTTAATTTATAACTTTTAATACTTACAAGCTCGTTAGTAGATTTTTGATACGTCGTAAGCGATGCAAATTAAAGAAGTCAAAGAGAGATTTAATAACTCAACTCTCGTATTTATACAATTCCAAATGTAACCTCTCCAACCCTCTTAACGCGAAATATTTAATTGAACTAACTCTTTCTTCAAATTTTGTATAACCGTTTTTGAACACCCCGAAATTTAGCTCGTTGATACGCTATTTTCCGAAAAACCCGCATTCATCTGTCCCGTGCTCGTCTGTTGTACAATTAACTATTTCGACCAATGATATATTTCAGTGATGTCTTAATACCCGCCTATATTAACTCTATTCCTCTCTTATGCATATTGGATGTTTCCTTCTACCCTTGCTTGAGTGGTAGAAAATCGATGTTCCTGTCCGCGTGCTATCTACTCCGCGTAGAGTTGTATACGTGCTTTGCAACTGTCGGTTGACCAATATTCTTTGAAACTTGCTTGTTATGCTCCAAAATACATAGAAGTCGATCTTTCAAAACATGCAGGTGTTCAATTAACGATCGTTTTAAAATAGTTTTTATAGGAGTTTGCGTTTCAAGGTATTTCATATATTCGACGTCTGTTTGTTTGTTAGCAAAGCGTTTCGCCTTGGAATTATCGATTTTTCATGCTTTGAGGCGTTTTCTGACGTTATAATCCCCTAAATTAAACTGAATTAAATTAATTAATAATTTCTATTGGCTTATACAATTTATTTTTTTTACCTACAAATTTTTAATCCCTAATTATAAAATTATGGTAATACTTGTTGCTTTAAATTCAATGAATGAAATAACTTTTGCACGTAAATTATGGTTGTTTCCTCTATACATGGTGTTTGAAATTGCATTGTTTATAACCAAATTTAACCATTTAAATCCACTACAATATATATATATATATATATATATATATATATATATATATATATTTAAATTTTAAAATTTGCACCTAAATCTGGCCAAATTTTTTTTTGAAAATTTGCAAATTTCTACAGTTTTTCGTGTGTTATTAACAAAATTTTCCATTCTGAGTGGTTTTCATAAATTTTTGGCACAATACGACAAGTTGCCGAAACCTAATCATAGCGTAAGTTTCGTCTATACGTATCAGTTAAAAATTTTAAAAACAGATAATTATTCGATGTACAATTGTTTACTTAAACTGTTGCAAGCTAATTTAGCATTAGTATGAAAAAAGATACATCTAATTCGATAATTCTATATTACATACTGTTTTTAGGTATTCTCTCAAACCAAATTGTTACAGAACTTTTAAAAGTGAGTAAGTCATCTATGGCACAGATTAAGGAAATTGATTTTAAAGGAGTAAAAGCATTAAAGGATAATAAAAACGTCTTGCTTATAGATGTCAGAGAAAACTCAGAAATAGAAGAAACTGGATTGATCCCTAGTAGTATCAATATACCACGTAAGTTATTTTATTGTGTTCGTATTAGTCCGATTATCTTAAAGAAAATGTGCTTAAAGTGGCAGTTTATTTTAATACAAGTTAATTTGTTTATTTACTATTTTGTAGTTAGATAGATGGAATTTATTTGTACCCATCCAATGATGGTAAATATCATAGTATCAATATACGGTAAAAATTACACTTATGTTGAAATATAAAATTGACTACAGGAAATAGTAGTATGTTATTTACAAACGAGTCACCATGAAGTATACATAAATTGAATGGGGTCATTAATGTTTACAAAGCTAAAATATGAGTAGATAAAAACATAAATAGGTAGATAAGGCAATTTATTTATACCCATAAAGGTTGTAATAGTATGTGTTAATTTTTCAAAACAATATGTTACCCTTAATTAACTTAATTATAATAATACTAAAACAACATCAGTTTATAATAAACCTATTAGCATTATTGATTCTTGAAACGAATTGCAACGTAGATAGATATTAATCATTAAACATAAGTTTTGAGACGTAGTGAGTGCTTGCCGGCTAACTTTAAATCAGAGAAGAGGTTGTTATAAAAATCAAAACAAAACAAGTTGAAAATGCAAGGCATTGTCGCAACGAACTTCCAAATGTAGACTTACTTTAAAACAAATTAAAGAAATTAAAATTATTATGTTGTAATAATTATAAGTATTCAGATAAAAACAAAAATTTATAAACAACAAAAGAGACATTTTAATATATTTTATTTTATTGAATAAATATTTTAAAAGCTATATATTAGTTCTCATCAATAAGATAAGAAATTTTTTTATATGAATCTAATTATTTTCGGTAATCAAAATTTAAGTTTAAACAATGTCTATAATATTGGAATAATTGGCATGAAATGCCATAAATTGTTCAAATATGTGTCGCATATTGATTTTAAACTTATTTAAAATTTTAATTATCCCTGTGGATTTTCCCGGGGGCTCGGCGTCCCCGTGGCCCGATTTTAACTGACATCAACACTTAAGCTCTGGACACCGAGCTGAATCGATTGATGTATCACACATTGATGTCCGACCATTAAAAAGGCCTCGGACACAGACAGACAGACACACAGACAAATAGATTTCATAAACGAACGAAGTTCGTTGATTAGATTACAAACTTGAGCATCATTTAATACATAAACAAGCAAAACATTAATAAGAAAAACATTTTTCAATCTCTAAAAGTGAAATTTTTAGTACTCTAAATGTTAAAAAACTAACTGTCCGCTAAATAATTTAATCTAATTAATCCCGTGCTTAATTCTAATTAGAAATCAAAGTATTCAATGTATTCAAGATTAAATTTCCTCAAAATTGTATCGCCACAGTGAATCATGTGCACCCTGAACTGTCTCTCGTAAACTGCTGTGTCGCAGCTCAGTAGAGCTCTTATAGAAAAGAATCGCTACACATGTTACGTGGCTCAAGCGCAAGCAATAACAAAAATAACACCCCAATCCCCATAGTACCATAAATCATCGCTTGATAACTGCGATAGCATTAATTTTATCACCCAATAACTTATTACAATAACTATAATGGAATTTACAGTAGCGACCAAAAATTCTTAAAATACTCGTACCAAGTTAACACGAGAGCTGCGTTTTTAAAAAAAAAAACACTTCCAAACTTCTTAAATTTATTTAATTAAACAGAAATTAATGTAGAATTTTGACAAACTGGTATTAATTATTCTAAGTCGAAATAAATTGATTTCAATGAATTATGAATCGCCTAAGCAAACTGCAATGCTAAAGCTGAATACTTGGACTGACTGCCGGGTCTTGGAGCTTCCGGGCTTTTTATAATGTCCCTACTCCCTCGCATGGCTGTGGGAACTTGCAGATCTCATGTCTGCTTTATTCTTAATTCTATACTTTGTTACATTGTTACAATCTTAATTTCTAGGTAATTGCGTATCTTAACCGTGTGTAACCTGCCACCTGCATTGTCACTATCGTCTGGAATACATTATATTGCATCCGTTTTTATAAACTGTTAATAACCTATCTGGTTTATTCTTGTACTACATTGTTGCAATTGACTTATGATTTTTTTAACAATTTCTAATAATTCCCTTCTATATTCTATTATATAATATATAGATAAATTGGGGGATACATAACTCACGAAAGTACTTGATTTTCAATTACCACTCACGGTACAGTCGCAAATCATAATTATTAAAATTACGTCCTTTTATGCCAAATGGACCTGCACCTTGAAGAAGTTCTAGATTACTAGAACAGATAGAATGACTTCCGCGTTCCAGTGATTTAAAGAGCCAAACTACAGGTTCACCAAATTAGTAGGGTCTTTAGTGAGGAACCAGACTAAGACAGGTCCCCGAAAGAAGGCAGCAGCTCTTTCGGTACTTAGATTAGCAGAGACTACAGAGGTCGGTATGGCATTCTAAGACACATTACCACGATGTGGAAGGCAACGAGAAACTACCACGTTACCTCCCAAGTACAAGGCGTACTTAATTGTATTTAAAATGATGGCATCCTCTGAGGTAAACGATTCCAGGGGTATAATAGTCCCCCATTCGGATCTGCGGGAGGGGACTACTTTGGAGGATGTGATCGGAAAACTTAGAAAAAGAATCCGGACCATTCTGCGACTCGGAGCGTGGAATGTCAGAAGTATGAAGCAAGTAGGTAAGCTAAACACTGAAAATTGAAATAAATAGGTTAGCACTAGACATAGTTGGAATCAGCGAATTCCGCTAGTCAGAGACAGAGGATTTTTGGAGTGGAGACTTCAGGGTAATTCATACAGGATCAGAGGAAGGAAATTCGGGGGTAGAGATAGTTATGCGAAAAAAGATAGAACAACGTGTAGAAAACTACTTATAAAAGAACGATAAAGTACTCATGGTTAATTAGAATCTAAACCGGTAAATACAGTAATAATACAAGTATACATGCCCACCTCTAGCTACAGTGAGGAAGAGGTAGAGGCGTTCTACAAAGATATCGAAGACATACTAAGGTACGTAAAGGAACATGAAAATTTAATAAGTACGTGGGATTTTAATACAGTGGTAGGTGAGGGTAGGGAAGGAGTGGTAATAGGTCTATTTGGTTTAGGCACGAGAAATGACAGGGGAAATAGGCTGGTAGAATTTTGCGACAAGAACAATTTAACCATCACAAACACATTATTTCAACATCATGCTTGTTTCGTATTAATTAAAACTCAAACTGTATAGTGTAATAAAGTTGTGCAGTGCGCTTGCGCCTCTTATAGTGAAACGCTTACGAAAGTGATTTTGTTACGTTTATCGAGGACTCTTCGTTCGACCTAGTACCAGAACGGTTGTGTCTGGGCAACCTATACAAACAATAAAGTATAGTGCTTGTAACAGTGCATTCAACTGACTCCCCCGGGGGCATTGCAGCAACATCAAAGAGGACCACACACCAAGCACAATATTGATGAGTAAATTTATGCATTTTGTTTGTCTTTACATGCATACAATTTTTGTATTTAAAGCTTGCGTTTTGTTATACTTTCGCAATACAGTCCACTAAAATTAATAAGACGCGCCGGCACATTATTCATAATTAATTAATTACAATGCTAGAAGACGATACACGTAGAAGATGCCAAGAGATATAAAAAGATATCCAATAGATTACATTATTGTTAGACAACGGTTTCGGAATCAAATAAAAGACTATAGAAGCTACCCAGAAGCAGATATAGGTACTGACCACAACATCGTAATTATGAAGGCCGCTCTTAAATTAAAAAATTTGAATAAAAGGAAACAGAAAAGGGACTTTGACTTTGAGAAGCTAAAAGATAAAAATATCCACGAAAGATTTGAAAAAAAGTCAAATGAATTGCTGAAATATATCAGGAAAATTTCTAATACTTAGGAAGTAGAAACAGAATGGAATAACATTAAATCCAGCTTGGACATGGCGGCCAGAAATATTCTGGGATATACACAAAAAGAAAATGAAAAATGGATAACACAGAATATCCTGAATTTAATAGAAGAAATACGAAAATATAAAAATAGATCAGACAAAACAGGAAAACAAGATACAAAGCCACAAAATGGGAAATTATTCGTAAATTCAGGAATGCTAAAGAACAGTGGATTGATGAAAAGTGCAAAGAGGTACAAACTAAGATGGAAATAGGAAAGACAGACGAAGCATACAAACTAATTAATATGAATTTTAGGGATATAAAACCATATAGCAAAAACACAAGGAATGCGAGTGGAAACGTCATTATAGAAAATGTAGAGAAAGTGGGTAGATGGCAGCACACGTGTCAAAAATATTAACTAGTATTGTACAAAGACAAATGGAAAAACGAGCTGAAGAAGTATTAGCAGAAGATCAATTTGGGTTTAGGCGAAGCAAAAGAACACGGGAGGCTATTTTAGCTCTGAGGGTGAAAATGGAGAAAACAATAACAAAGAAGGATAGCGTGTATATAGGGTTTGTAGATCTGGAAAGAGAATTCGACAATGTAAAACGGAAAAAAATGTTCGAAATACTCAAAAAAATTGAAATGAGTTTTAGGGATATACGGATAGTACATAATTTATACAAAGAGCAAACCTGTAATAGAATTAGAGCAAGAACGTAGAGAAGTAAATATTAAGAAAGTGGTGAGACAGAGATATACCTTATCTCCATTAACTTTTAACTTGTACATAGAAGTGGCAATGAATTCTGTCAAATGCAGAAAGAGGTTTGGAATTACTTTGCAGGGGCAGAAGATTGATATGCTTAGATTTGTAGATGATATAACGGTATCAGCATCTAGCAAAGAATAGTTAGAAGCTGCTGTTAATAAAATGGAGACAGTTCTAACAGAGAGATACGTTATGAAACTTAACAAAAATAAAACTAAAGTTCTAGTATGCAAAGGAGGGGAAAATAAACCAAAAACAAGAATACAAATAGTAACAAGAACTTACAAAAGGTTAAGGATTTCTGCTGCCTAAGAAGCCAAGTAACGCAAGATGGGAAAAGCACAGAAGATATAAAACAAAGATTAGCACAAGGTCGTATTACATTTAACAGGACAATACAACTACTGTGTTCAAAGACAACAAACATAGAAACAAGGAAAAGATTTCTTAAAACATATGTGTGGAGTACAGCACTGTACGGCTGTGAAGTCTGGACAGTAGGAGAAGCGGACAAGAAAAAGGAAGAAACCTTTTAAATGTGTTGCTACAGACGGATGATGAAGATATCATGAACAGATAAAGTTAAGAACAAAAAGGTACTAAAATGGTAGGGGAACAAAGAAATATGTGAAAAACGGTAAAAAATAAGAGAGGTAGAATGATAGACCACATACCAGGGCATGAGGAAATAATGCGGAATATATTAGAAGCAAAGATAGGAAAAAAGAGAAGTAGAGGTAGACCTAGGTTAAACTATTGCACACAGATAGTGAAAGATGTAGGATGTGGGAATTTTAGAGAAATATTTAGACTAGCTCAGAATAGAAATCAATGGAGGTATGCATCCAACCAGTCCCACGATGGATAAACTAATGACGAACAAAATAACTGTACTTAAACATGATGATTATTATAAGGTTGTGCAATATTCTCGAATAATGATAATTGTGTGAAAGGATTTACTGAAAAACTATTCATTCGGCAAATGTCTGAGTGTTGTGGGATCTTGGCAGCCACAGGCTGCTTAAACACTTTCACATACCACTGAATCTCTGTGAGATAGGGCATATAATTAGAAAACAATATAAGAGGATCCGAGCTGTATATAGGCTGTGTGGAAATCTCAGGGAACTGTGTAGGCTAGCTCAGAATATAAATAAGTGGAGGTACATGTCCAACCAGTTTTGAGACGGAAAACCTAATGTCGAAAAAATAAGCGCAGATAAATCTGATGATTATTATAAACAACTACAAGGGTTGGTTGTGAAATATCTGCAACTAATGTTGACTCTCCGAAAAAGTATATTGGAAAAAATTTTGAATCGGCAAATGTTCAAGTGATGGAGGAACTTGGCAGCCACAGGCTGCTTACTCTCCTTCAAAACCACTGAATGTCAGAGAAATAGAGTATATAATTGTAAAACAATAGAAGGGGACCGAACTGCACCTAACAAGAGAAAACAGCGTCCATGATCAAAGACAACAAACATAAAAACAAGAAGAAATTTGTTGAAAGCATATGTGTGGAGCACAGCTCAGTATGCTTATGAAATATGGGCAGTAGGAAAAGCAGACAGAAAAACGGTAGCAGCCTTTTGAATGTTGTGCTTCAGATGTATGAGGATGCTAGCATAGACAGACAAAGTTAATAACAAATAGGTTATAGAATGAAGATGTTTGTGGAAAAAATAAAAGAAATAGAAGGGCAGTACATGTTCTGACGCATTTTTGAAGAATAGTATGGGATATACTACAAGCAGAGATAGGAAAAAGAAGGTAGATGTAGACCGAGATCAGATAGTGATAAATGCAGACCATGCAAATTTCCGGGAAATGTGTAGGTTAGTTCAGAATAAGAAACAATGAGGGTACGCGTCTAACCAGTTCCAGAACCGAAGACCTAATCATGGTAGGGGCACTTTAATAAGAATACTGTTGGCAAGTTAAACAGACTCAAAAGCCTCAGTAGATAGCAGTGTCTACATAGATGGAATTGAAGGAAACTACAATTATTTTAGATGTTTGAAACCTTGGATGTCAATTAACCTATGTGTCAATTTGTGTGTTGGATATCATTAGCTAAGTTTAGTCATTTTGTTAGATTTTTCTCATTAATACGTTTTATTATCGTAAGTGTAGTGTTTCAAAAAGTACCACGTAATTTACACTTGTTATTATAATTATATTGTATTCAATAAGCCTAAATTAAAGGGTCTTTTTATTACACTGTTGGGACACTAGATTCTGCTGCCTTTATTGTATCAGTATTGTTTATGCATAGATTAGGTTTCTATTTTTAGCGATAAGCAGACCTTCACATTTATCATTTACACTATTACTAAATCTGTGAAATATTGTTTGTTTGACTGGATGTCTGACAGGTTCAAGATATTCCTGTTTATTATATATAAAAATGTACATTTCAGAATGTTTTTTTTGTACTAATATCTTATGTTGCTATATAATAAATGGTTATTATGCATTGGTGTTTTTAACAATCGTATTACTTGGTTTTATTTACATCAGCATTTGCATTAATGATATTTGGAACACCACTTAACCTTTTCGATGTGTCAACTGTATGCATTATTATAGAGCGTATATATCAGTGTATTTAAATCAATTTTCTGAAATTTTAATCTCAATTCTTAATTTTCATGGGCGTAGATGTTGCATGTAATTAATGTATACTGATTATTGCTGTTGCTACCTGATTCATGTTTCAAATTGGAATTTTTGTCATGTAAATACTACCTTCAAAAGCATAATTTGCATACAGGATTTGTGTTAAAAGGAAAAGGTCTAGAATTAAATTTATATGTAAATACAATTTAAATAATTTTAAAATTCTCGCCAGGGACGCATTTAAACAATTTTAAACTTCCCGCCACCGGATACATGTAAATTATTTTAAAATTCCCTCCACCGGATGCATGCTGAAACGAGGTTTTAAACGCTCTTTGGATGGCGCTGTGTTGCCAACAAAAGTTAACCTTGATTGGCTTATATATATATTAACTTATCTAACCTATGGATCTAATGATGGTGATGTTAAAATTAACAGACTGCTTTCAGAATACACCCAATTAAGTTTCATAGTAAAATCACCGAAATATGTTAATAATTATAGATTGAATTTTTTCAAATGCCTGAAAGCAATAATTTATTTTAGTAAACGATGTCGAGAATGAGCTAAGCAGTTGTCCACCGAATGTTTTCTATGAGAAATATAATCGACACAAACCAGATTTACAATTTCCATTGGTATTTACGTGCAGATCTGGAAGACGAAGTTTAAAAGCTGCCGAAATTGCTAATAAATTGGGATTTGAAGAGTACTGATGTGTGTTTTTAAATTATTTGTACTAATTTTATCTTTTCAGTATAACAAATTATACCGGGGGATGGCTTGATTGGGAGGAAAATTTGAAGAATGGTCAATAATGTGCGAGATGTTGATAAATAAAGTAATAGTAATGCACATTATTTTTTAATAGAAAAAAGAAAGGTAACCTACCTTCTTAAATATTTGATGTTTTATGATTTTAATATTAAAGTTAGTATGATGCATTCTTTTGTTTGATTTGAAATACTGGGTAAAAGGAAAGACGCAAAACTATAACGTGGTTGTCACGGTGTGGAAATTCTATATACTACACACATAACACCCGCACAAGTAGGTGTTATGTGATACTACAGTAACTGTATAAAGACAGTGGCTACCACAGACCAATAATACAAGAGATGCGTCACTGTTCATAAACAAACTACAATTAAGTTTAGCGCCACCATGCAGATTGAAGCTTAACTCCTTGGTATGGCACGAAATTTAAAACTAGTGATGAGCGCCATCTGGCGTATTTATCAGGAATTTCAAATGTATTGCTTGGAAATGTATACAAATTAGGTAAATATAAAATGTGATATCATATTGTAATTCATTGAACACTGCTGTTGAGTACTATACTTGTTTAGTTAAATACTGTACTTAGAGTTTGTTCAATGTATTACATATCTGTACCACATTCTATATTTTACTAACTGTATATTCAAAATTGTTATAAGAAAAATCTATCAAATCACCTATCATTCCATTCAGTAAAAGGGGTAGATAAACCTGTGGCTTCCTTAAGAAAGATTTATGCTTTTATGTTAAAATGTAATCAAATCAATACAAACTTAAGTTTCACAAGTATATATTTAAATTTAAATATGGGTAAAATAAAAATATAAAGATGCTTATTAGCAACTACATACGTATTTCGACAAATATCCTCTGGAACAAAATGAGCATGGCAAACTCGTAAATTTTTGTAGACCCATGCAAGATCCATTTTTTTCAGAGAAGATGTTCCAATTAAATCCATCCACTGGTAATAAACATACAAAAATTTTTTTAGATTGGGAAATCCCTGGTTTCACAATTGAAAACTGCACACTTTCTAAACTGTGACATTATAATACTTTTCGCCTGAAATTACTGCTACTGTACCAAAAATAGATACGGGATTCAAACAAATATTGCTCGGTGTGGTCATCCTTATTTTGTGAGACGCGCAGCGCGCGCAGCTCATTTTGATTAACAGTTACAGATATCTGTAAAATTTTCAATTTTTACTCAGTTTCGATGCGGTTGGTGGCGCCAAAAACTTTATTTTAAAACCGCCTTATAGAGTGACTACCCCCAAAGCGGTGACAATAGGGTGTATCATTTTCTATTGGCGGAAGTGATCACGTGGTGCCGGTATTTATTTTGTGGCACAATATTCTGTTGTGCTTATGTGTTTGAAATAATTTTTTCTGTGTAAACAACAATTAGTAAAGTTTTTTACAATATACACACTAAGAATTAACTGTTTGTACGATAAGAACACTATAATATTCTGATTTTAATGAAATCTGGAACTGAATAGAATCAAATACAAGTAAGTACTTTTATTTTCATTTGCAGATAAGAAATAATGTAATGTTTAATATATATTCTTTTTATATTCAGTAAGCAAATAAACTAGAATACAATCTTATGATTGCAGTGTCATTCTAATTTTGCATTAATAATTGGGAAAAATCTTATTGCAATGGTCAAACTTGCAGTACTTATTCTATCAACCAAATAAGTAAAATCTGTTTTAGAGTGCCATGTAATTTTACCTAGATAAAATAATAATCAGCTTGCTATTGGTAAGTGCCAATGTACATACATAAATTGCAAATTCATCATTAATATCCAAAGGAATATAGCTCTAATTTAATCGTAAAATACATTTTTCTTCTCTTATATTTACCTCCACGACCAAAAGTGCAGGCTGTTATGTATTACCAATATTGCTAAACATCTATGTAGGCATAAAGAAAAGTTGTGATAACCACCCTTTTTAAAATTTTTATGGAAAGTGCCATTGTTGCACAAGGCTAGCGCCGTGTTTTGATTTCAATACACGTTATTTAAAAACAGAAAAATCATGTTAATGGATTGTAGGCAACCAACCATACATATTGTACCTCCATGTTTTAGTTATGTATTTTATTTAATAAAATTTGTATTAAATAGTATTGAGTTTATTATTTTCCTTTTATATAATACTATTTTTTATTTATTTATTTGTTCCAACGTTTCAGTAGTCTGCTACCTGAAATTTAAGCAGACCTGGCTTACCTACAGAAAGTAACTATCATGTGTTATGTGTGGGGGGGGGCGGATTGGTTGTGTGTATGTGTGTTGTGTGTGATGTTGGTCCGTGTTACGTTCTTCCTCTAGGACCGGGGCCATCGGCAGCCGGATATCCCAGTCGTCAAGTAAGAACGCACAACGGACATTGCCTTGTCAGTCTGGACCATCGGCAGCCGGAAATCCAGATGTTGAAAAGGCAATGGAAGCGTGTATACTATGATGTAGTAAAATATTTTCATACAAGTTTTGCCGATATATCATCTAACACTAAAGACATTTGACACAAAATGAAGGATGGCCGGGATTTAGATCCTATAGTCGCCACTCTATAGATTCACTCTATAAATAGGATTCTGTTGGCACATTTTAGTAGTACTACTATCCGAATAGATGGCGCACTCCCAATTTTAACAACAATTATTGATTGCCATTTATTTGACATTATTTTGACGTTTATAATTATTGTTTATGTAATCGTAGCGTTATTTAAAGATTGTTTAATTCGAATTGCCGCATTTCAAAAAATTCATTGTGAATTATGATTTTGATAATCGACTTTCTTGAATATATCCAGGTGTGCGTTTATAAAAACTACAATTAAGTTTATTTAAAATTACATTAGTGTTGTTTTGTAAATACTTATTTCACCGTCAATGAGTACGTATAGACGAATGATAACTATCGTAATTGTAACTACGGTAATAATAAATCACGGTATTAAGCTTTGTGTATACACCTCATAACACCCGGATTTATAAGTCTACTACTCTTCTTCAACAGCAGTAGACTTATAACTACCGTGCTAAAATACCATTGAAACGAATATTGTTTTTTGAGGCACCTGCCCTACGTTTATTGGAAGCCAGTGAAACTAATTTTTCTTATATATAGCTGGCCTCACGTTATGAGCAAGTGTAACGAAGTCTTCCGACATAACTAGGGGTCTATTCCTTGGGTAGAGCTATGAGAAATGGGGGGGTAAGTCGAAATCTGTTGGGGGGTCATACTCAAACTAAAACAAATAGGCGCCACCAAGTCCGGATTGATTCACGTTAATGACATGGCATATTTCTAAGGGCGGATCACACTTGATCAAAATAAAAAACTTTAAGCTTGAACTAATAATTTACTAAAAAGGATCTCTTTTCTTTAAATAAGATTCAATGCAACAAAATTAAATAATTACTTGAATTACTTTGTAAGTTTAAAGTAAGGTTTATCAACCTTATTCATGATCAAATATATTACAACAAGGTGTAACTTGTTACACAAAGATATTCTAACCCATTCAGATCTGTTTAGGTCGATTACATTACAAAAGTTAATATACAAATTTTTCTCTTTAAGTGAAAGCACTAATTTTAGTTTAAAATGAAAATGATCACAAAAATATTCTTGTTTTCAAAGGTGGTAGTAATACAGTGCTAAGCATCTGCTTTCAAGGATACATGTGTCAGCAGCATATTTCAGACAAACAAGTGACGTAGGTACACCTGTTATTGTAACTAACAGTTTATATTCTTACAAAATCAAGTGAGTGAATTTTAAGTTTGATACTGGGAAATCCAGCTTAGCAATAGTTGAAGCAAATAACAAATTCGTACTTCTACACATCGGAACAAAATAGCGTGTTTCTAGTGTGAAACACAAAAGAATTTCTTAGAACTACTACGAACCAAACAAAACTGCATTCCTAGACTGGATTAGGTACTTGTTTCACCATGCGAAATTTACTGCATATTTTCTACCAAAGTAGCATCTTCACTCGGTGCAACAAACGATCTTTTTTAAATTAGATCAACTTTCCATCTTCCAAGTACACCGTACACATCGTAAAGTGAAGTGGTTTTCTTAACGTTGATTCTAGTTTTCAAAATTCTAACTGCATCCTAGATTGTAGTGATGTTTTTTGTCGCCTAATCTCTCGTCGCCTAATCTTTCGTCGCCTAATCTTTCGTCGCCTAATCTTTCGTCGCCTAATCTTTCGTCGCGCTAAACAAATTTTCTAAATTAAATAAAATAACAACGTTTATACTATATCAACCGCTATTCAGAAAATGTGCTCACTCATTAAAATTGATACGCAGGTTACTGGCCATCGTCCTCTCATACATCTTGCTAGTTCTGCTACGTATGGCCGAGTGCTTATCACGCTCGCTCGGTCGGTCGGAGGATCCAAAGGGGGAGGTTGTCACACCTAAACGCGCCTGCGACTGGCTGTGGAATACACCGACATCCAACTCAAATAGACTAACGAATCAAGATGCTGTTTCAATGTATTATTTTACTTGTTAAACGTATTACGACATTATTTAATAAAAGTGTTTTATTACTTTCGCACTTTTAATGAAGGGATTTATCAACCCAAAAATAAAATTGTTACACCATGTATACGGTTCTTTGGCGCTAATACCCAGTTGACCAACCTAATATGTTTGAAATAAATGTCCCTAAATAATATACGCCTAACTTCATATTAATTATTAATTGAAGATAATAGTTTACTGCTTCAAATTAATAAAAAATTAGTTTATCTATACAGTTATGTCTCAAAACCGCATTTTATGGGATGTCGACGAAACTAGATATTTTTTACGCCTCATTTAGTGAGCGTCAGATATTAAAATCTCGATGGAAAGAAATTTAGATCCGAAGAGGTATTTTCGCATTTAAATGATCCAATGCAGGAGAGGGATATTTTAAAACCATTAAACAAATGCAAATTCGTTTCAAAACTTTAACACGTGAGTAGTTGCTTATGATTTGTAAAGTGTGTGTACAATGTACGTTTCAGGCCAATTCAATGATATTTAAAAAATTCTTAATACAAGTGATAGTAATAATCAACGAAATGATTTTATGTATTTTGAAGACATGAGTACCTTTATAGGAAATTGGCCCATTCATACCCATGACGGAATAGATGCTACTCCTTCATATTTTGCCACAGGTAAGTTTCAAATACATATAAGAAGAATTACTCAATTCATTTACTTGTAGGGGTATCAAATGAAAACACACCAGATGTTGATGAATGTGTAAATTCTGAGTTAGAACAGGTTGTGGGAAATAAAATTTCAGACGAAACCATTTCAACCGATGATACTGCCCAATATGAATTGCCATGTTCAAGTGAGACTACACCTAGAAAACGTTTTCGAAGTATGTAAAAACACAACAACAACAGTTGCAAGAACGTCAGGAATACTTTATTAACAAACTCGTTGAGAAACAGCGGCAATTTGAAAGTTTGATATTACAGCAGATGTTAGAAGGGCAAAAACAATTATTACAAGAAACGACTAATTACTTGTTAACAGGATTAAAAAGTATATTGTCGGAATCTGCGTACGCACCGCATTCATTCTTTTCGTATGGAGCAGGACCTTCTAATTTGTAGTAGTATATTATGTAATGAGATTAAAAGTGGTAATATTTTCGTAGAAATAATATTACATGTAATAAGTATTCAGTTGCAGTACTTTTAGGGCTGTTTGCACCGCTTCGGCTTAAATATTTGACTTGGTAAAGTGCCACTTAGGTTGTCAAATTTACATTATATTATAGGAGAGATTAATAGCATTTAAACAGTGCAAATTTGACAACTTAAGTGACACTTTACAAAGTCGAGCATTTAAGCTAAACCGGTGCCCATGACGCTTAGTTACACTCATTAAAAACGAAATTCATGTTAGTTTAAATGATGTTGTTTACACTTTAAATACATAAACCACCTTATCATCATTAGGTCTTCAGTCCTGGAACTGGTTAGACGCGTACCCTCATTGTTTCCTATTCTGGACTAACCTACACATTTCCCTGAAATTTGCACAGTCTGCATTTACCACTATCTGATCTAGGTCTATATCTACCTCTGCTTGTAACATATCCATACAATTCCCCAAAAATGCTTTAAAACGTATTCTGCCCTTCTATTTCTCCTATCTTTTCCACATATCCTTGGTCCCCTACTATTTCTATAACCTATTCGTTATTAACTTTGTCTGTCCATGCTATAATCCTCATACATCTGAAGCACGGCATTCTAAAAAGCAGCTACAGTTTTTCTGTCTGCTTTTCCTACTGCCCGTATTTCATAGGCTTGCTGTGCTGTGCTCCACACATATGCTTTCAACAATTTTCTTCTTGTTTCTATGTTTGTTATCTTCCATCATAGGCGCTGTTCTTTCTTGTTAGATGCAGTTAGGTCCCCTTCTATTGTTTTACAATTATATACCCTATTTCTCCGACATTCAGTGGTTGTGAAGGGGGGTAAGCAGTCTGTGGCTGCCAAGTTCTCCCAGCACTTGAACATTTGCTGATTTAATATTTTTTCTAATATATCTTTTCGCACAGTCAACATTAGTTGCAGATATTTCACAACCAATACTTGTAGTTATTTATAATAATCATCAGATTTATCTGCGCTTATTTTTTCGTCATTAGGTTTTTTGTCTCAAAACTGGATGGACACGTACCTGCACTTACTTATATTCTTAGATATCCTACACAGTTTCTTGAAATTCTCACACAGCCTTTATACAACTCGGTTCCCCTTCTATTGTTTTATAATTTTATGCCCTACTTCACCGAAATTCAGTGAAGGAGGTTAAGCAGCCTGTGGCTGCCAACATCCCCCAACACTTAGACATTTGCCGAATTAATAGTTTTCCAGTAAATCCTTTCACACAATTAATATTATTCGAAAATATTGCCCAACCAATACTTGTAGTTGCTTATAATAATCATCACGTTTAAGTACAGTTACTTTTTTCGTCAGTAATTTACCCACCTTGGTACTGGTTGGATGAGTGCCTCCATTGCTTTTTATTGTGAACTAGCCTACACATTTCCCTGAAATTCCTACAGCCTACATCTTTCACTATCTGTGTGCAGTAGTCTAACCTAGGTCTACCTCTACTTCTCTTTTTTCTTATCTCTACTTCTAATATATTCCGCACTATTCCCTCATGCCGTAGTATGTGGCCTATCACCCTATCTCTCCTATTTTTTACCATTTTCCACATGTCTTTCTTCCTCTGTCATTTTTAGTACATCTTCGTTCTTAACTTTGTCTATCCATGATATCTTCATCATACGTTTGTAGCACCACATTTCAAAGGCTTATACCTTTTACTTGTCCGCTTCTCCTACTGTCCAGGCTTCACAGCCGTACAGTGCTGTGCTCCACACATATGTTTTAAACAATGTTTTCCTTGTTTCTGTGTTTGTTGTCTTTGAGCACAGTAGTTGCTTTTTCTTGTTAAATGTAGCACGACCTTGTGCTCATCCTCATTTTATATCTTTTACGCTTTTCCCATCTTGCGTTATTTGGCTTCCTAGGCAGCAAAAATCCTTAATCTCTTGTAAGTTCTTGTTACCTATTTGTATTCTCGTTTTTGATTTATTTTTCCCTCCTTTGCATACTAGTACTTTAGTTTTATTTTTGTTAATTTTCATACCCTATCTCTCTGTTAGAACCGTTTCTATTTCATTAAGAGCATTTTCTAACTTTTCCTTGTTAAATGCTAATACCGCTATATCATCTGCAAATCTAAGCATATCAATTTTTTGTCCCTGCATAGTAATTCCAAATGTCTTCCTGCATTTGACAGTATTCATTGCCTCCTCAATGTACAAGTTAAAAATTAGTGGGAATAGGGAACAGCCCTGTCTTACCCCTTTCCTGATGTTTACTTCTCTACGTTCCTGCTCTAATTCTATTACTCCTGTTTGCTCTTTGTATGTACTATGTATGTACTATCCGTCTGTACTATCCGTATGTACTATCCGTCTATCCCTATAACTCATTCCAATCTTTTTGAGTATTTCGAACATTGTTTTCCATTGTACATTGTCAAATGCTTTTTCCAGATCTACAAACGCTATATACACGCTTTTCCCTTTTTCTACTGTTTTCTCCATTATTATTCTCAGAACTAAAATAGCCTCCCGTGTTCCTCTGTTTCGCCTAAACCCAAATTGATCTTCTCCTAGTATTTCTTCAGCTCGTTTTTCCATTCGTCTTTGTACAATTCTAGTTAATATTTTTGACACGTGTGCTGTCAAACACCTAGTGAAATGTTTTTCTTAAGGGAAAAATGATCATAAAGATACTGTTTTAAACAGTTTCTAACATTTGATGCACTGTAACTATCTCGTAGGTATTCGTTCCATACTGAACGTGATTGTTCATATTCTATATCTGCTTCATTTACAGCCTCTAACCATGCCTTTAAAAACATCTCCTTTTCGTCTCCATCAGATTGTGTAAAATGCAGCATTCTGATATTACATGAGGTACAAATGTATAATGTATATCAATGCGTTCTAATAGACATCTCCAGCGGGCTTTAAGTCTACCAAAAGCTATTTCCACACATACCCGGCCACTGTTTAAATAAGCATTGAAGGATTCCTCTGCAGCAGATAATTCTGTTGTTTTAGTGAAACCTTTAATAAGCCATGGTAAGTGGATATGCTGGACTCCTATAATCATATATGGTATATTTGTATCATTTACTAAGCTTGTATTCTAAAAAATTAACGCAAATAATGAAATTTTGATTTAACCATCAAAACAATACTTTCGGTATTATACATTCCCAGTTTTAAGTAAACCAGAACCTTTCAATACAGCAGCACCGTGAGATGAACCTGATGCTTGGCAGCTTATGTTTCTATATCTGTTATTATTATAATAGCTTTAATAGTAAATACTTCTACAATATGAATTTTCTTTTTACTTGTACCAGTAATCCACTACCGCTCACAATACCAATGATGCCCATCCCTTTCTTGTGATAAAATCCCTATAACCATCAGCCGGAGGCAAAATAGGTATGTGTGTACCATCTATTGCTCCTATCAGTTGAGGTATGTTCCTTCATTTTTCAAAATTAAATACAATATCTACACATTCGACTTCATTCGACATATTTAAACACGTCTGCATTAATTCTTTATTAATGCATATAACAACTTCGTGAACACACTTTTCAACTGTGGTTTTATGGATGCCAAAACAATTACCAACCATTCTATAATCGCAACAACTTGCCAAATATAATAATGTTACCGCCACTTTTGTTTCCACAGATAATGGTACCCGGGTTTTCGAATGACCTGGATGGGGTTCCAAAGCCGTTCGTGTTTGATCACATAACCACAATAATGTTGACTTTCTCATACGGAAATTTTCGATCCATCTGCATCATTAAAATGCTTTTGAACTATTCGATTCCACCAATCGCCACTTCGTTCTTTCATCCAAATGCTCTTGAATTTCGTGAATCGTAAAACTGTACCTATGTCTAAAAGTTGATTCTTTGGTGTTGTTGCTATAAAATATTCGAGTATATTTTGGCTTACACGCTTTCGACTCGAAAAAATTATTCTCCAGAAATTTATTGTGCTAGCATTTATTAAATTTAGTGCAGTATGGCAAAAGACTAATATGCAAACAATTACTCGTGGTGGAATCATCTCATAAGAAATTCAACATAACCTTAACATATTTAAAAGAGTAAACAATAACTATTTTGCTATAAATTTCAGAGTATTTTTTTAATCTTGTATTAGCGACATGTGTAGATATAACTTCAGACGGAAGTTACTACTCTGGTTTATAAGTGGGGAACTTAGAAACACCCGTGAACAATCGGTAGTTATTACTGTCGTAGTTATAACTACGGTAGTTATCGTTGGTGTATATGTGATCTATGTGAGAGGTTGTGGAAATAAGAATGCCACTGGATTTTCAAATCCTGATAAGAATGAAATGCGTTTTGACGATTTTCAACGAACTTCGTTCGTTGATGAAATCGATTTGTCGTCCGTCTGTCTGTCCGTCCGAGGCCTTTCTAATGGTCGGACATCAATGTGTGATACATCAATCGATTCAGCTCGGTGTCCTGAACTTAAGTTTTGATGTCAGTTGAAATCGGGCCACGGGGACGCCGTGCCCTCGCGATATTCCGTCGGGAAAATTAAAATTTCAAATAGGTCCAAAATTAATGTGCGATACATATTTGGACTCCCCTAACATAGCTAAGTCGAAATATGGTACCCCCCACAAAATCTGACCACGGATACCCGACCCCCCCGGGGAATTAATTTTATCAAAAATTTCAAATAGGTCCAAAATTAATGTGCGATACATATTTAGAATCCTCTGAAAAAACTGAATCGAAATATGATGCCCCCTTATTTACACACACACACACACACACACACACACACACACACACACACACAAACACACATACATACATACATACATACATACATACACACACACATATATAGCTTTTAAAATATTTATTCAATAAAATAAAATATATTAAAATGTCTCTTTTGTTGTTTATAAATTTTTGTATTTTATCTGAATACTTATAATTATTACAACATAATAATTTTAATTTCTTTAAATTGTTTTAAAGTAAGTCTACATTTGGAAGTTCGTTGCGACAATGCCTTGCATTTTCAACTTGTTTGTTTTTATTTTGTATGTCATTGACCGATTGTTTTGCCAATAGTAGCTGAAATCGGTTTTTTCTTCTTCCTATAATATGCAATAAGCCAATAATATATTTTGGTAAAATGTTGTTTATGTAATTTCTTAAAATGCATGTATAATGTACAAGTTTATATTTTCAGTTTTATTAATTTTACCTATATACATACATAAAGTACGTATGTAGTTTATTTTAATAGAATATGGAAATGTAAATTTTTGCATCTATAAACTTTCAAATTAATTTGCAGTGCTATCTTAGATGCGAACTATAGCAGGGTTTTTAACCTTTTAAGCATAGTGTAGATGCAAACCAAACTTATAATTTCATACAAAGTATTAACACTATCCGCCCAGGGGCGGACAAAAACGCCAACAATTTATAAATAGCCGAAATCTAAACTAATTTAGCTAACCTATGTTGGTTATCAAGTCGACGTATGTTACACCTTTAATCCTAATAGTACATTTAGAAAAGTCTAGATTGATAACTAAAGTCCCTTCAAGGTTCCTAAAGAAACAGGTTTAGTAAAAACTGGTAGGCGCGTCAGCAGTAGGAAGGGAGCGCTACTGTAGTCAGCGGGCGTGACACTACCTTAAAGTAGTACCTATTACTAAATGTTGTCCGTCTTAAAAGTTCACAATGGGTGCCTTGTTGTTTGAATTATTCTAAAGACGCATTTTAACTTGATTTTTCCAAAACTTCCCCATACAAAACTTGTAAAAAACTTATAAAAGCTATATAGAACCAATTTTAATAGACTAAATATTAATTAATCTATACTTATTGCCAAGCATTATTAGAGTAAGTTTTTTTTTTGGATACAATAAACAATTATTTATATTTATTAATAGAAAGTAGAGTTGGTTTTTATTATACAGGGTTATTACAAATGAAATAGACAGTTTGGATAGCCTTTAAAAAATCAGACTGGTGTATTTGAATATAGTAAGCGAGATAGGTTTATAGAGAATTTCTTAAAGTTTATGTTGGTACAACTGTTAGGTTGGTACTGCTGTTAAAACAACGACCAGTCTAGCAAAATGGCCGCTACTAAAGTGGAGAAAGCTTATTGTGTTCTTGAATTAGCCAAAACAAAGTCTGTTACTGTTGCGCAGCGTCATTTCAGAACAAAATACGGTAAAACACTACCAACAAGGCAACCAATCTATGACTGGTATAAACGTTTCGAAAATAGTGGATGTCTGTGTAAAAGAAAGAGTACTGGAAGACCTCCTGTTACAAAAGAACAAATCGATAGTGTTCGTGATGTTTATTTACGAAGTCCAAGACAATCGACTACATCAGCAAGTTTAGAATTGCAAATTCCTCAACCTACTGTGTGGAAAATTCTGCACAAACGTTTGAAAATGAAACCGTATAAATTGCAGTTAGTACAAAGTTTAAATGCCGGTGATAAAGTCGTACGTAACAATTTTTGTCTGGAGATGCAACAATGCCTCGAAAATGATGACACATTCTTTAATCGCCTAATTTTCAGTGACAAATGTACCTTTCACATTAGTGGAAAAGTTAATAGACATAATGTAAGGATATGGGGCACAGAAAACCCAAGAGCGACTTTACAACATATACGCGATTCCCCTAAAGTTAACGTTTTGCGCTTTATCTCGTGAAAAGGTTTACGGGCCGTCACGAAGTGTCAATAACCGGAATAATTTATCTAGACATGTTACACGAATGTTTAATGCCTCAACTACAGGAAGATAGTGATAACTTCGTTTTTGTACAAGATGGAGCTCCGCCTCACTGGCACTTACAGGTCAGAAAATATCTGGATGAACATCTTCCTAGACGATGGATCGGCCGTGCAGGTGAGGAAAACCTTGTGCTTAAGCCGTGGCCACCTCGTAGTCCAGATTTAACGCCCTGCGACTATTTCTTATGGGGTTATGTAAAAGACAAAGTTTTCATACCACCGCTTCCTGTTGATATCGACGAACTTAAACAACGTATCACAAATGCTCTTGCTACAGTTGACCGTTACATACTTAATAGCGTGTGGCAAGAATTCGACTACCGTGTTGATATCTGTCGTGTTACCAAAAGTGCACACATTGAACATTTGTAAAAAATTTAAATAAAAACTTAATCATTTCTTCTTTATAATCATATAAGTAATAATTTTAACTTCTCAAAAATAAACTTTCTATAACCTATCCAAACTGTCTATTTCATTTGTAATAACCCTGTACAATTTTGTTATCTGTCAGATGCCTGGAGGAACAGTATGCAATGCCGCTGCTTGTAAAAATAATTTAAAAAAATCCAAAGAGACTGGTAAACATTTAATACTTTTTTATCTCCGAAAGGTTTGAAAGTTCAGAAAAAGTGAGTAATAAAATGTTATCGAAAAGAGGAATGGAGTTGTGATAACAAGCGAATACGCAGTAATCTGTAGCAAAAAACATGGGGTTGCCATAAAAAAGGAAGTTGTATTGCATGCGCGTACTAAAAAGTTAAAATGTTGAAAATTCCTCAAAATGTGTATTTCAATATTTCCTTTCACCTCCTGAAAACCCCATTTCAATCCCATGTCATCAAGCTGAAATATTTAGTGCTACCTCTTAGCGTGAACACACTGTATATTTTACTGTACACTAAAAATTTATAAATATTAACATAGTTTTTTGAGTATACAAATTTATTTCTTGTTAGGGTCCTTCCGGCAATGACCTAGAACTTTTATTGTTTCTGTGGTTTGAGGATATTAAAACTGTAATCATTCGAAAAATAGTGCAGATCCGCATTTTTTTGTTGTTAATAATTAGTGTTTTAGACCCACCAGCGCAGTTTACAACATCTTGCAATGATTTCCTTGCAGTGTACTTTAGCACCATAGCCGTTTTTTATTTTAGATTGAAATAAATAAAAATGGGTAAGCGTTGGTTAACAAGAAATATCGAGTCCGATTTACCGTTACAGACCACTCCAAATAAAACGAAAAACTGAAAAATATGCTTTGTAACTGAGGTTTTTAATAAAGACTTAGAAAATTTTGCAGGTTTTTGCTAATTTTTGAGTAATTCCGAAAAAAACCCAAAAAAATCGGTACCACTTACCGTGCCCATAAAATCTCAGTAATACGATACCCTGCTGGTAGTAGACCTACGTGCCCTCCGTTTGATTCAATGCAATCCACGTTGTAAGAATAGAAGATGCCGGGCCCAGATAGTAATAGTGATGGATCCAAACAGCCCACTTGGTCAATTTTACCGCTGCCCAAGACGACATACTACCACAAGCTTATTCAAAAATACTTTTTTTGAAAAATGCCAACTTTCTTTGATCACACTGTTCCAAGTGATGTGGTGTTGGTCTATAAAATCACCCGTAGGTGTTACATTGAATTTAATAGGAGTAACGAAGAAAAGTGCGATCCAGCATAATCGTTACTTTCGGGACATTTGTAGTTGGAAGTTGCTACAACGTCCAGACTTGTTCCAGTTGGGGGGCCAGGCCACATTGTACAAATCGATGAAAGCTTAATTCCGAGACGAAAGTACAATAGAGCAGCGTTGGATATTAGACATATATGATACCGCAACTAAGTCTGGTTATATCGTTCATGTACCAAACCGTACAGCGACCACTTTAATACCCATCATCTTAGTTCATGTCTTGCCAGGCTCGACAATTTGGACTGATGAGTGGCGGGCTTACAGACGTCTAAATAAAATGGGTTACAACCACGAAACCGTCAATCATCATAGACACTTTGAAGATCCCCAAACAGGTGTGTGTACAAATGAAATTGAAGGTTATTGGAGCAGGTTGAAAGGATTTTGTCGTAGATTACCTGTATTAAGTTCCTCTATGCTGGATAACTACATAGGTGAATTCATGTAAAGGCACCACTTTGGCAATGGCTCGGCTAGGGATACTTTCAATAATTTTATAAGCCATGTTCAGGAACGCTACCCAATGTAACAATACATCAACATAATATTAACAATAGTACTTTTGACAAGTGTATTGCTGTAGCATCGACGACTATAACTTAATATCAGTTCAATAATCAACTGCATTTCTACTTGTGAAGTGTTTACGACAAGTTTATAATCTACAACACCCGGCTTAACTATAGCAGAACCCTATAAAAAAACATGTACAGCGATATTTCTTGTGTAGTGTTTTTAACCAGTGTTTAATTCAACTAAAACACTGAGTAAATTATTTTATCACCACTGTTAAGTATTGATGTTTGTAAATCTTGTAAAAGGAAACACCTAAATTGCTCAACCACAAGTCCTAAATGCATAGAGGATTTATATTGCATTTAAAACTTGGTATTGTACTTAATATTTTACAATTAAAATATATTGCACTTAATATTTCATACTGTAGTAAAAATATATTGCACTTATTTTGTTATATCTTAAATAATAATACCTGCAAATGAATGCTGTTTCTATAGTTATTTATATAGGTACAGTGATTAAAATTTTCTAAGCATCCTCAAAAAATTTAAGTATTGGTGTGGTCATGATTAGTGTAAGTTAATATTAACCTAACAAGGAGATGTAAGTCGATGAGAATCTGCGAGGGTGCACTTACATAAACTTGTTAATAGTAAGCTTTCAATTGCAACCTAACCTGGTGATCTAAATTGATGAGAATCTGTAAGGGGGGCATTTTAATCACCCTTATTATTAATAAAAAAGCTGTTACTAACAGTAACGTAACCAACGTATCTAAGCAGATGAGGATATGTGGCGGGTGTTGTTTAATAGATATTACTTTAAAAAAAACCTGCTACTAACCTAACCTAGGGATCTAAACCGATGAGGATCTGAAGCGGGTGCTGTTTAATAGACATTACTTTAAATAAATAACCTGCTACTAACTACTAACCTAACCTGGAGATATACGCCAATGAGGATCAGTAGGGGATGCTCTTTAATAGACATTACTTTAAATAAATAACCTGCTACTGACTACTAACACTAACATAACCTGGAGATCTAAGCCAATGAGGATCAGTAGGGGGTGCTCTTTAATAGACATTACTTTAAATAAATAACCTGCTACTAACTACTAACCTAACCTGGAGATCTAAGCCGATGAAAATCTGATGTGGGTGCTCTTTAATAAACATGATTTTAAATAGTAAAGCTGTTATTAACAGCAACCTAACCTGGTAAAACCGCCGAAAATCCACATAAAGTTTCTGTTATTGTAAATGCACAGTATGCTTATTTCTAGAATATATTTTTCTTTTTCAAAAAAAAAAACCCCAATATTTGTCTTTTTTTGCACCAAACTTAAACATCCGGGAAATCATCAGCTGTGGTTATTGCTTTCAAAACTGAACATTTCAAATCATTGTATGAGGGTTATGTACATGTTATGTAGTATTGTCAAATTTGTTATCATTAAAAGGGTTGGTTCCTAATTATTACACATTGGTGCTCCTGATAAATGGATTTAACATAGTTTTGCCAAAGAATATTCACTATAGTTAATATTCTTTGGTTTTGCATAGGCACCTACTATTACCAACCATATTTAGTTTTACAACTATATTGATATTTAGGCATGTATAAAATTGCATTTTTCTGCTAAAATCGTCGAAAACCCGCAAAAATTTGTTTTGATTGATGATTTAGACACAACAGTCTTCTGTTTAAAGTAATGCAGAATTTTCTACTTGTGGTCTGTAACGGTATACCGGAGCCGAAATATCGCATATGCCATAACCACTTTCACGATTTTCTGCAAACTGGAAAAGCATCATAGCAGTAACCGTTATTTCTCATGTGATGTTTATATTTTCCTTTTATTAAACTGCATTACATACATAATAACTCCATATTTATGTATGTAATATCTTCTTTTTTAATAAAAGCTGAAAATATAAACTCTGCATGAATTATTCAAATTTTCTTAAATAATCCTGGATTTAAACCAAATAGAGATTCTCACCTTTTCATTTAGTATAAACATGAACCCATTTAAGTTTATTTACAGGTCTCACTTCCACTGGCGTAAATAGTTTGAAAATTAGCCTGCTCAATCTATTTTATGGTAAAATCTGTAGTTATCCTTCTCATCGCGAGATGGCTCAACCTTGGCCATCTATGGATGTGAACGCTGATCGCTAGAACAATACTATAAGTAAATATTTGCACTATGATTGTATTTATTTTTTAATTTCTATTTCTAACAGGGCTATTAGTCGACTTCCATAGAGTATCTATAACCTTGACTTCAATACAGTTTTGCGAGAGCGCAAATTTGGGGCGTATGACCGTTAATTGAGGTATTTATTGATGATGTCATGTGATAATTTTAACCAATAGAGTCATCCACCTAATCTCAAAAGCACAAAGTAGCTTAACCGTTTGTTATTTATTTACACATTGAAAATAAAACAAAATCCGAATGTTTAGTATTCGGAGACCCTAAGGTTATCCTAACAGTACATTTTTAATCATTGGAACTTTATAAGATAAATTTTTTACCACAATTTGAAGAACAGTGAAGTGAAACCATTAAACCTGAAAATTTAGACAATCTCACTTTAATCAATAGATTGGAAACTTTATTTCACATGGCGTCGTCTAAGTTAAATTATAACTTCCTACAGAATTTTGCAGCTCGCATTTTAGGTTTCAGAGGTATGGTGCTGATTATGTAATACTAGTCATATAACATTTACTTCGTTTTCTGCTTAGGGTGTTTGCAATAACAGCTATAACATATAAACTTTTATTTCATCCAGATTAAACTAATGTTATATAGGCTGCTACCCAGCTATGGAATATTGTTATAATTGTTATTTTCATGACTATTGTTAAAAGTTAAGTTTCATATAAAGCATAATTTCAACTCCACATGCTTTTGGACGACCGTATCCTAATCGAAAAGCTGCAAACAGGGAAACAATTTTAGGTTCAGCACACTCATTTGTACACAATGGCAGTAAGTAATGTAAAGCATACAGGAGAACTTTGTTCGAGTACTTCGAACGAAATTTTTCTTTATTTTTAAAAACTTGGCTGGGTATGTTGTGTTACACCCTTTTGTTTTTACCATCGACAGGTCTGGTAAAAAGTATAATTGCTAGTTTGTTGCATGTCTCTGCGAACCACAATATTAAAGGCTTTTAGTAAATGTTTCTTAGAAAAATCTAAAAATTACATTGTTTTTATAAAACTTTTAAACACCACACACAATTATAACATACCGTAGAATGGGGTGAAAGGGGACACTTTTTAGGAGTTTCCAGTGATAATTTCTTTATCTTAAAATAATTTAACCTAGTTTCTAGGTCATTTAATGTCTATATCTGTAAGGATACATACAAAAGTAACAAAACATACATATTTTTAAAATTTACAGGATTTTTTAATTTTTACTTACTGTCCCTTTTCATCCCACAGTCGGGGTGATTAGGGACTTGTTATATTTTATCATGTTTACAAGCATACTGTTCTTAAACTACCAGTAGAAGGGGTGAAAAGGGAAAGCGGGACAGTTTTTAAAAAATAAAAAATCAAAATTAGAGTACAAATATCTTTTTAGTTAAGGTATAAAATTTATTTTTATATACATGCGTTAGTGCCACTCATCTACATTAATATTAAACTTCATGAGTCCACGTCGAAGTAGTTGTAGATGAAGTAGACGTCTTACAATCCACTTTTTATCAAAAAAACATCGGTCTTCCTTATCTGGCCACTTAAATGTTGATCCATGATTGATTTTTGTTTCCACATATTTCACAAAGGAAGCTTCATATTCTTTGGTTTGATTTCCTTCCAGTGTATTGGTTATCATTCCTATAAACCAATTTTGATTCGCTTTTTTGGAAGTAGTTGCACGACTTTGACAGAAGTCCACCACAATCCAGTCATTTTCTTCCAAAACTGCCCCTTCAGTGAGACTGCAGAGTCCAGTAATAGTTGAACCATTCATCTGAACATAATTCACATCCTCTAGCACTTCTTGTTCTGCAACAGATTTCGAATCAGAAGAATTTATTTCATTTTCTGATGAACAAAGATCAAAACGTTGGACACTCTTACTAGGTTCAACATTAATTCGTTTTTTTGGAACTCGTGGCTTAGAACCTTCATACCTCATTTTCTTTAATAATGTCACTATTGAATCATCCACCGAACCAGTGTCATTCTCACTTGCATGCTCAGTAGGTAGCCGGTCCAACACTTTTTGTGAATTAAGTGGAACTATTCCACATTTTCTAAATCCAGCTATAATGTTTTCCTTAGCATTTAACTCTACAAATTACAAGTCTGCTCTATAAATTAGAAAATGATTTTCATAAATGACAACCAAAGATTGTCTGAATAAAAGCATCTTTTTTATCTTTGAATACAAAAGTATAAAAAAATAGGCACTTTTAAATTATTAATATGTAGATATTTATATTCATTTTTTACTCTATAAGGAAGGCATACGCTCATTATTCACAAAACCACATAAGCTAGTGATACACCTAAAAAATGATGATTATGATTTAGTGGATTTCTCTATTAACAGTTCAAATATTGTTCTCATCATCTTGTAATTTTTCATCTTCATTAATTGAAATATCTGTAAACAGGGATAAGAAAAACAATGATAATATGGACCTGACCGCCTGAGTATTTTATCTTTATAGCCTGCGTAACAAATAATTTGTTAAACTTTTGAATTTTACTTATTATTGGTTAAGAGTTATTTGTAAGGTTGCGCAATACCTCTACATCTTTAAATGTGTGACAATTCTATTTACTTTCATCATAAATGTTAACGTTTGTCGTGTATCATTTTTAGAGGTTTTGCATGTGCATTACACTGTTGAATTGCATCAACGCTAGGAGCTGGATACAAAAGGTATGACTGCATCTGTTAAGATTGCGAGATCATGATCAGCTTAGGTAAAATGCACTTGACATATAAAATACTTTAGCACCTTAACCTTTTCAGGCCCAAATTAAATATTATCGAAAAAAAGCTTGCTTTAATTCAGTGTTTTATGTCAAAATACATTAATATTATCACTAATAATCAGATTATAAAAATAAAATTAAAAAACTCCAAAAACAGAGGTGGTTTCACTGCGGGACTATTGGGTCGCTATCGAAATAATGTTATTTTTCATATTTCACAAAACAGTTTCTTTTGCCACTAAAACAAAGTACCACTTTACATACTGTACATATCCACTTTGTACGATGGGGTTCATTCTTCGTACTGCAAAACCTATATCTAAGTGCCGTACCCTAAAGAGGCATATGCAACGCTTCCACATATATCACTTCACTTGATGCCTGTAGCTTGAATTTTTTACATAAAGATGATATTTATCGCACCTGCGTTCATGTGTCTCACGATTATATATTCCAATTAGACCTCTTGCTACAGCCATCCTAAATTCGTAGAGTTCCGGTGATCGTCCATCACTTGTTTTTGGAACAACATAAAATAATTTATTACAGTGACGTCAATAGTGCCAAAAAATTCTAAACCACCGCCTTTTACTATTTCTCCATTTATTTCATCATCAATAGGTCTTCAGTGCTAGAACTGTTTAGACGTGTACCGCCATGGTTTTTTGTTGTAAGCTAACCTCTACATTTCCCTGAAATTCCTATAGCCTACATTTTTCACTACCTGTGTGTAGTAATCTAATCTAGATTCACCTTTCGTTTACCTGCTTCTGATATATTACGCACTATTCCCTCATGCCTTAGTATGTGACCTATCATACTATCTTTCCTATTTGTTACTTTTTTCCACATATTTCTTTCTTCCTCTATCATTTCGAGAACCTCTGTTCGTAACTGTGTCTGTCCATGATATCTTCATCATACGTCTGTAGCACCACATTTCAAAGGCTTCTACCTTTTTCCTGTCTGCTTCTCCCACTGTCCACATTTCGCATCCCTACGGTGCTATGCTCCACACATACGTTTTCAGCAATTCTTTCCTTGTTCTATGTTTGTTGTCTTTGAACTTTGTTTTATATCTTTTGTATTCTTCCCATCTTGTATTTGACTTCCTTGGTAGCAGAAATTTTTAACCTCTTGTAAGTTCTCGTTTCCTATTTGAATTCTGGTTTTTTAACTTATTTACCCCTCCTTTACATACTAGTACTTTAGTTTTATTTTTGTTAATTTTCATGCTGCATCTCTCTGTTAGAACTGTTTCCATTTCATTAAGAGCTGCTTCTAACTCTTCCTTGCTGGATACTAAAACTGCTATAACATCTGCAAATCTAAGCACATCAATCGTTGTCCCTGCATAGTAATTCCAAATGTCTTTCTACATTTGACGGTATTCATTGCCTCTTCGATATATAAGTTAAAATTTAATGGGTATAGAGCATATCCCTGTCTCACCCCTTTTCTAATATTTACTTCTTTACGTTTCTGCTCTAATTCTATTACTGCTGTTTACTCTTTGTATAAGCGATGTACCATTTGACTATCCTAACTCATTCCAATCTTTTTGAGTATTTCGAACAGAACATTTTCTTCCATTTTACATTGTCGAATGCTTTTTCCAATTCCACAAACCCTATATACACACTTTTCTATTGTTTTCTCCATTAACACCCTTAAAGCTAAAATGGCCTCCCGTGTTTCCATGTTTTGCCTAAACGCAAATTGAACTTCTCCTAGTATTTATTCAGCCCGTTTTTCCATCCGTCTTTGTACAATTCTAGTTAATATTTTTGACATGTGTGCTATCAAACTTATTGTTCGAAAGTTTTCACATCTATCCGCACCTATCCCAAGTCGTCCTTTTCAATGACTCATTCCCGTTCTAGTGCTTCGAGTTCCTGTCCTTGTCATCTAAACACTTTCTCTACATTTTCTATAATGATGTTTCCTCCCGAAACCCTTATATTTTTGCTATACGGTTTTATATCCCTAAAATTCATTCTAATTAGTTTGTATGCTTCCTATTTCCATCTTAGTGTGTACCTCTCTGCACTTTTCATCAATCTATTGCTCTGTAGCTTTCCTGCATTTGGGAATAATTTCCCATTTTATGGCTTTGCATCTGTTTTCCTGTATTGTCTGGTCTGTTTTTGTACTGCCGCCTTTCCTCTATTAAATTTAGAATATCCTTTGTTACCCATGGCTTCCTATTTTCTTTTTGTTTATACCCTATGTACGCGCCATATCTGTCCCCGTTCGGGGCATTCCCTCTCTCCGCGCGAGCGGGTCTGAATGGTTCGCGCTAGTTAATGGGAGTCGGTCGTCAAGTCTCGTGATAGCCACAACTAATAAAAATAAATCCGCTCTCTTCTTCTAATCCGGCATTGGACTCTTCCTTTCCTTCAACCCTTGGCCAAAAGCGTTAGTTACAGTGTTTAGTGCCTCTCAAGTGCCAAAGGAACTTTCAGTAAGTGTTTTTTATGCCTTTGTATGATTCTACTCCTATAAACTGTTCTCACCCTCACCCCTTAATAATTACAGTCCACGCTCTATCTCGGAACCCCTTGTTTACGGCTTTTTGCACTCAACGTGGTTCTATTTGTATCCCGTTACGGAAGTTTTATTTGTATCCCGTTACGGAAAACGGGTATTCGATAATAAAACATTTGCTCCATCGACCGGATCTAGAACTACGTTTATATCGTTCTCTCTTTCTCGCCTCATCGATTCAAAGGCATACAAACGTAGGTCTTTATTAATTCACAAATTCGTAAATCATTTAGTACTTGATAATAGAAACGATTTGAAAGTGTTATCTGTACGTTTCAATTTGTTGTTAAATCGCACGTGCATTCTTTCGAGTTCAAGTTCATTGCAATTAGATTATTGTTACCATATTTCAATATCAAGATCATTGCACTCCATTCAGAATTTGTTTGTTTACAAACAAGCCGCCCTTTAATACGCACGTTAGTTTACTTAACTATTGTTAATTTATTCATAAAGTTCTTAATTATGGCAGAAGGTGATATTTTAAAGAAAAACTTGAAGACTATTTCGCGCTTAACCGAAATTGCCGATTATGTTCGTATCGCAACCCGTTTAGCTGCCGTAGAAGCGAGATATCTACGTATGCAAAGTATTGAACAACAACTAGATGTTGTCTACGATAAAATTTTAACCTATAATTCGGTTGTTGACGAAAAGGATGAGATTAAAACTCAAAGTTCTTCGTTTGACAATCTGTTAGACGTTATTCGACGCGGTATTTAGATATCAAACAAAATGCATCAAAATCGGTTGATGATATTTCAACTAATCCTCTCAAACTTCTGTAAGTTATTTAAAACCTCTAAGTATAACCCCTTTGATGGATGTGTAGAAAACTGGCAAAATTTCATTTCGCTTTACAAGAGTCTGGTTCATGAAAACGAACAAATTCCGCTAATTCGTAAATATCACTATTTGCGTAGCTATCTTAAGGGTGAAGCTCGCCCTAATTTCGGATCTAGCCCTTGAGGCTGATTTGTACCAACAAGCTTTTGATAAGCTAGAAGAACGCTATAACTCACCCGTAGAATTACTAACCATTATTTAAATAAAATATTACAATTTAAATCATCTGGATCTCTCTCAAACTTCATCAATATTCACTTTAACGCTGTTAACACATTGAAGGCGGCGGATAAAGTCGAAGATTTGGCCGACTTTATACTATTTTCGTTGTGTTACCGTAATCTTGAGTTCAAACGCAAAATGCTTTTGATCTAAAAGTAGGTTCCAAGTTCCTACTTGTTCTCAGCTCTTCGATTTTTATCGTTGCAAAGCAAAACCTCTGAGCTTTATGACGATCTGAAAAAGATAGGTTATTAAACCTAATGCGCATCCTCGTTTCAAATCCAACTTCAATCAGTCCCTCTTAATGAAAAGTTCGCAAAATGCCGCTACGGCTAAAGCTGCCGAGTTTCATGCCCGTGCTGTGGTGAAGCTCATAAAATTTATGGTTGTTCAACATTTCAAGCACTTAATATTGCCGATCGTTATTCCACTATTAAAACTTTAAATTTGTGCTTTAAATGCTTTGGTAATCATACTCGAGGTTGCAATTCTGAAGGTAAATGTAAAGTTTGCCATTCCTCATATCACCATACTTTGTTGCATAAGCCCCTACCCAACGAGGTGGTGCATAATTCGGAAAAATCCTCTACTGCAATAGCACCCGAAATAGTTTCGCTTGTAATGTTTCAATTCTCATGAAAGTTATACTGTGCTGTTGGCAACAGTGCAGGCTCTTATTTTAGATATAAACCAGGATTTACAACCCGTAAGGTGCGTTTTGATTCTGGATCTCAAATAAACGCAATTACGAGTACATGTGTTCAACGTTTGGGTCTTCAGCGTACTAGGATTCCCGCCAAGTTAGTGGAATTTCCGACGCTTTAATAAAGTCCAAGGGACTGTTTGTTGCACAGTCTATTCTAAATATTCTCAAAATAGAATTCAATTCAAGGCTTCAATATTTCCTAAAATAACAGGAAATATACCAGGTAGTTCATTGCCCATTTCTGTTTATAATAAATTTAAAAATATGCAAATGGCTGATAAAAGTTTCCATCAATCCTTGCCCGTAGAAATTCTTCTAGGTGCCGAGATATGTGCCAAGTACTGTTTTCCGAACATTCCGCTATTATTCCTGGCCGCCCTTTGGCGATTCAAACCATGTTTGTTTACGTGCTGCTCGGTCAAGTTCCGTGTATTAACCCTACGGTTAACGCTACTTCACTTTTCATTCAATCTGATGCTATAGATAAAGAAATAAGAAATTTCTGGGAATTGGAAGAAATTAAAATTGCCACGGAAACCTCCCCAGAAGATGTGTTTTGTGAGACGCATTTTCTCGCAACCCACTCGCGTGACGATTCTGGTCGTTACACGGTTGCTCTTCCTTTCAATCATAGTATTGAACCGCTTGGTAAAAATCGTCGGGCCGCTTATAATTGCTATTTAAATTTAGAAAGGCGTCTTTACTCTCTCTGAAAAGCTAAATGCTTATAATGGCTTTTTGCAGGAATATTTTGATCTTGGTCACATGTCCGTTGCGAAACCCCATCCGATTATGTACTATCGCATCATGCAGTTTCTAAAATAACAAGTAGCACTACTGAAGCTACGCGTTGTTTTCAATGGTTCTGCTACTGATTCATTAGGAATTTCTCTTAATGACAGGTTATATTCTGGCCCTAAGCTACAAGGAAATCTACCGAAATAATATCCGCATTTCGTTGTCACAAAATTGCTGTTTGTGCGGACATCCAAAGGATGTACCGTCAGATTCTGGTTTGTTCCTCGGATCGTCAATTCCAGCACATTTTTTGGCGATCTACTTCTCAAGAAAATATTTGTGAATATGAACTCAAAACTCTCACGTATGGGTTAGCGCCCTCCGCATTTCTGGCTCAAAGAGTACTTCAACAATTAGTAATTGACGAGGTAAATCTTACCCTATGGCCTCCGAAGCTATTATGCATCACACATACATGGATGATGTAATTTTGGTGCCTGTAGTGTCACAGAAGCGAGACAGCTACAGCGCGAGCTTATTAAGCTTCTCTCTCGGACAATTTCATTTGCGTAAATGGTCAAGCAATGCCGTGGAATTGTTACAAGATTTTGAAAAATCGGAATTAGAAACTCTTATTACTTTCTCTGATCAAGTGAGCGGTATAAAAATATTAGGTTTAGTTTGGAATCCTTTATTAGACGTATTCACTTATAACGTAATTCCCTTTGCAGGCCCGTTTAATAAACGCCTGCTTTCTTATATGGCTCGTATATTCGACCCGTTAGGTTGGTTAACCCCGGTAATTTTATAGTCAAACACCTGTTACAACGGCTTTGGTTACAACAATTAGGTTGGGATGATGTCCCCTACCATAATTGGTGTTCTGAATGGCAAGATTTTGTAACCAAGTTACAATATTATCGCAGCTAAAATTCCTCGCTTTTGTCTCAATTCACGGAACCTACAGATTGTTAGGATTCTGTGATGCGGCGAAAGGGGTTACGGCGCTTGCGTCTATTTACATATAATTTGTGGTGATTCAGTGAATTGCAACCTAATTCAAGCTAAGAGAAAGGTTGCTCCTCTAAAATATTTAAGTATCCCCGCTTAGAACTTTCGGTGCTCTTTTATTGGCAAAATTAATTCATTCAATTACTTTAAATAAATTTTCTTACCCAATTTTGGAAACGAAACTATTTTCTGATTCTCAAGTAGTACTAACCTGGCTACAGACTCCTTCATATTTGCTCAAGCCATTTGTGGGAAATCGAGTTAGCCAAATTCTGGAATATACTACTATTTCTCAGTGGCGTCATATTTGCGGGAAAATAATCCCGCAGACGTGGCTTCAAGAGGTTGTTCTCCACTTCAACTATTGCACAACGAATTGTGGTGGCATGGTTCGTGCAATTTCAATTACGATTTTATCAACCTCAACAGCTCTTTCCCTCCTATAGGGAAGTTCCCAATTGAAACAAATTCCTGTCTCGCTTATCGCTACAGAACAAAATGAATTTTGTGATTTTATGGAGCGATTCTCTTGTTTATCTCATTTGCAATACAGCATGGCATATGTGAATCGGTTTATTCACAATTGTCGCCACCCCGAGAAAAATGTTAGGCCCCATTTCCTGCGATAATTCCGAAATGGTCTGATGACTTGTGTAAAGTTGACTCAACGTCAGTTTTTACTTCAGAATTATTATTATATGAAAAAATAAGAATCTTCTCTCTCGTTTAGAAGGTTATCGCCTTTATTGATTCCCAAGGCTTGTTTAGGGTGGGCGGTCGCTTGAAACATTCTCAGTTGCCCTATACTAGCAAGCATCCTCTATTATTGCCTAAACGGGCGAACTTATCTAAATTAATTTGCAAACATTATCACCTTTTATTGTTACATTCAGGCCCCTCTATGACACATTCTCTTATTCTCCGAACTTATTGGATTTTTGGTCTGCGCTCTTTAGTTCGGCAAACTATTTACCATTGTTTGTCCTGTTTTAGATTAAACGCTAAGCCCCTCAGCCAATAATGTCCGATCTGCCTCCTTCTCGTGTACAATTAACTCGTGCATTTGCTCACGCCGAATTGATTTTGCTGGCCCCTTTTAACGAAAGCTTCGTTAAATCGAAATTCTTCTAATCGAAAATCTTATCTATGTGCCTTTGTTTGCATGTGCACCAGAGCTGCGCATTTAGAGCTGGTTTCTGAACTTTCTACAAACGCCTTTATGGCATCCTTTAATCGTTTTGTTTCTCGTCGCGGCGCTCCTGATTCCATTTATTCAGACTGTGGCAAAAATTTCATTGGCTCCGCTCGCATGCTGAAGGAAGCCAGTGAATTTTTGCGTCAAAATCATGAGGAAATATTTTCTGCAATGGCTGTTCTTCAAGTTAAGTGGCAATTTAACCCCCCATATGCACCTAATTTTGGTGGCATTTGGGAAGCTTGCGTAAAATCCGTAAAAGCCTTATTACTGCGAACTATCGGTCATCAGGTCCTCACATTTGAGGAGCTCACAACTATATTTGCTCGTATCGAAGCCGTGTTGAATAGCCGACCTCTAGCTTTCTACCCTCGGACGCTACTGATAGCCCTGATTACCTAACCCCTGGTCATTTTCTGATTGGGGTCCAATTCTGAGTTTGCCAGAAATTACGCTTCCGAGAGTATCAAATTACATTCACGTTGGCAACGCTTATGTCAAATCACTCAATCTTTCTGGCGCGGTGGTCGAACGAATATTTACTCACACTCACGCAGCGGACAAAGTGGACCCGTCCCTTGGATAACGACTTGAAGGTGGGTCATATGGTTTTTCTCCTAGGAATAAATACCTCGCCTTTGTCATGGCCGCTAGACCGTATCGAAAGCTATTTCCGGTCGCGACGGAGTTACTCGTGTTGTTTCAGTAAAACGTCTCGTGGTACCTTCGTTCGTCCCGTGAATAAAATTCTTCCCCTTCCTTTAGAAAAGTAATGCTTAAATTTTCGTTAGGATATTTTTCATTTTTTTTACGATTTTAGTCACTCTTTTAGTTGTTTTCTTTCTCTTGGTTTTCTTCTCCCCCACCCGAGTATCGGCGGGTTAACCGTACTCTGCGACTAGGAGGAAATGCCTAGCTCTAATTATATTTGGTTTTTTTTGTAAAATTTTTTCTTAATTTTAGGTGGGCGGTATGTACGCGCCATATCTGTCCCCGTTCGGGCATTCCTCTCTCCGCGAGCGGTCTGAATGGTTCGCGCTAGTTAATGGGAGTCGGTCGTCAAGTCTCGTGATATCCACAACTAATAAAAATAAATCCGCTCTCTTCTTCTAATCCGGCATTGGACTCTTCCTTTCCTGTCTCGCTCCTTTCCTTCAACCCTTGGCCAAAAGCGTTAGTTACAGTGTTTAGTGCCTCTCAAGTGCCAAAGGAACTTTCAGTAAGTGTTTTTTATGCCTTTGTATGATTCTACTCCTATAAACTGTTCTCACCCTCACCCCTTAATAATTACAGTCCACGCTCTATCTCGGAACCCCTTGTTTACGGCTTTTTGCACTCAAGGTGGTTCTATATGTATCCCGTTACGGAAAACGGGTATTCGATAACAAAACACCCTAGAATATCTTTTGTCGCCATATTTAAGCTGGACTTAATGTTATTCCATTCTGTTTCTACTTCCTTAGTATCAGAAAATTTCCCAATGCCTTTCAATAATTCGTTTGACTTTTTCTCAAATCTTTTATGGATATCTTTATCTTTTAGTTTCTCAAAGTCAAAGTGCCTTATTCCATTCCTTTTTTCAAATTTTTAAATTTAAACACATCTTTCATAATAACTGTGTTGTGGTCAGTATCTATATCTGCTTCTAGGTAGCTTCTACAATATTTCACTTGATTTCTAAACTGTTGTCGAAAAAGTATGTAATCTATTCGATATTTCCCTGTATCTCTTGGCATCTTCCAGTAGTATCGTCTTCTAACATGATGTTGAAATAATGTATTTGTGATGATTAAATTGTTTTGTCCCTAAATTCTACCAACCTATTTCCCCTGTCATTCTCGTGCTTAAACCAAATAAACCTACTACCGTTACTTCTCTATTCTCGCCTACCACTCCATTAAAATCACCCGTAACTATTAAATTTTCATGTCCTTTTACGAATCTTACTGTCTTCGCTATCTTTGTAGATCGCTTCTACCTCCTCGTCACTGTAGCTAGAGGTGGGCATTTATGCTGGTATTATTACTGTGTGTGTAGGTGGTTCCGTGGCATAGTGGTATGTGTGTGACTACTACGCCCAAGGACCTAGGTTCGAATCTCAACATGGTCCACTTGAAAAATGTTAAGCGAGCATTTTTTACAAAAATGCACCCTCGTTCGGATGAGAGGTAAAATGGAGGTCCCATGTGTGAGTGTTATCATGCACGTTAAAGATCCCTACCTTGCTTGGAACAGCAAGGGTTCGGCAAAATTCCAAATTTTTCAGATAAAAAAACTCGCTTCCTGGCCAATGTAGTACCTTCGGGTGGAGCGTTGGAAAATCACATGTAAGGTATTATTACTGTATTTACTGATTTAGATTTTGATCTAACCATGAGCACTCTTTCATTCTTTTGTAAGTAGGTTTCTGCAGGGTGGTCCTATCTTTTTCCACATAACTATCCCCACACCTTCCTTCCTCTGATCCTGTATGAATTCCGCTCCAAAAATCCCTCGTCTCTGGCCACCGAACTTCACTAATCCCTACTAAGTCTAATGCTAACCTATTCATTTCAATTTTCAGATTCTCTAGCTTACCTACTTGCTTCATGCTTCTGACATTCCACGCTACGACTTGCAAAATGTTGTCCGCTTTTCCTTTAAACTTGTAGATCACATCCTCCGAAGTAGTCCTCTTCCAGAGATCCGAATGGAGGACTATTTTAACTCCAGAAGATGTCATCATCTTAAATAACACTTTAAGTACCCTATGTACTTGGGAGATAATGTGGTGGTTTCCCGTTGTCTTCTACATCGCAGTAGGGTGTCTTAGAATGCCATACTGATCCCTATGGTCTCTGCCACTCTAACTACTGAAAGAGCTGCTCTATTTCATATAAAGATTTTAAATGCCAGCTTTGTCTACATGCCCTTATTCTGATTATAATCTTTCACTAAATCAAGGCACGGAATAGTTTCACCCCTTTCATCTTTCCTTTTCCTTTGGATGGAAGTTGTTATATCAGAATCGTGAAAATTAGAAAGCAAATAAATTCTTTTTTGTCCATCCACTTTATGGAAACAATACCATTATCATTCATTCCCCAATCCATGTCTCCTCTCTTCATAGCTGTCATTCTTGAAATGATCGGGAAGTCCGTTTAGACTTTTCTAACTTCCACGTGCATAAAATTTTGATTGTATCAAATAATTCATCAACGGTAAAAAAACTAAAATTATTATCAAAATACACTTTTATGATAATCTCCTGCAATGTCCTTCCTCAATTTCGTTGCTACTGATGTACCTAAATGTTTTTCCTCAGTATGTACTTGTCCAATATATATTTGAAAATCAGATATATAACTTGATTTGTTTCATGAACCCAAACTTTAGAATCGCATTTTATCGTCTTTTGATGCATATATTGCTGAAGAGACAAATGGTCTTTGAATTTGATGTTAAACTCGTCTACCGACTGGTGTTCGTCAGGTTCATAGCAATGTTTGTAGGTTTCCAATAATCTATTTAGAAACGACCGTACCTTATACAGTTCATCAAAATCTGATTTGCCTTCCTTTGGTTGTTTACTGTTATCATTCAAACAAATCTTTCCCAAGATCCACATGAATCTGTTTTTCGACATAGGCTTGATATACAACTATCTAGAATTTCTCCGTTAGACGACCAGTAATCCCTAACGGTCGGTTCGAAAAACAATCTTATTTTATCATTTGATGTTTCCCTGAATTTGGATGAATCTCAAAATTGTTGTAGCGCATATAAATTTGTTTGCTCAGCAATGTGTAAAACCAGGTCTTCAGGAAATAGACACGAAAAAGTAACAAATGGACTGCCAGCATCATCAGCAAAATTTTTGGGACCAGATTTTTTCGTAAATGAAATCAATGGTCTGGTTTTATTTGTGGAAACCCATCCAGTTTTACGCAAGCTTGAAGAAAAACCTCATTTTCACTGCTAAAATCATCACTTTCTTCAGTTAAACTTATGATAGTGGAATTTTTATTATTATTATTCCTGTTGTTCAATTCTATTTGCGATATTGCATTGTGTGTCTGGTTATCTTGAAAAATAATTTGTCTAATATATTATAGTCTTCCTTCATATTCTCCAGTTCTAAACAGCTCCACTTTTTTCCCTAAAATTAATGTTTTATAGTCCCGGTGATTTAATGTTCAACATCACTTGATAATATGTTAGAAGAAAACACATTTACCAGCCATTACAATACTGTATTTGTTTCAATATTGTATGTTATTGCACTTAGTGACAGTTGAAAATCTTTTTTTACCTATGACGATTTAACGTAATTTACAGTTAGGAGCCATCAGACGGCACTACATGTACAATTTGGCATATATGGTTTTTATAAGCTAGAGAGAATTATTATCAGAAGGCGGGTGATGTCATATACATAATAGGTTCAAGTGAACTTGAATATCAAGATTCTACATACAATAGTATGACCTGGAAACATCATGCTAACACTATAATTTTAAAACGTCGTAACGAATGCCCCATTTATTAAACTAAAATATTGTTTAGAAGGTCCCCATTTACACTAACAATGTCTAGAAATGCATAAATTCACAAAATAAATCCAGACCATCATATAACATCGAAGCTTTTACTTTTTTTCACTGATAAATAATTGTAGGTTTGCAGTTTTTTGTTCGGTAAAATTTGCTATGGCTATGGCAGCTGCCAAAGTGACATGTTGATTACTGGGATGTTACAAACGAAGTCCTTTATGAAAAATATATCTACTCTTTTTTAAAATCATTCGAGGCATTCTCGGCAAACTTCAGACAAATAGATTAATAAGCGTATACACCCGGACATGCCTTGTGTGTGTCGCCTTTCCATACCTAACCTATACATATTTAAATTTACGTATTGTCGACCTAAAATCAGAAATCGGGATTTTTACATTTATTTGAACCAGCAGAAAACTGTATATGACATGCCTTTGTTTTCAGATGATTCGATCTTCGGTGCCATTATTTCTTTGTCAGCAAAACAAAATCACGGCTGTACTAATTAAACTGTTGACATCATTTCTAGCTTTTAAAAACTGACATGAATTTGACAACTTTTGGCTATGGATCAAGTATGATGCAAAATAATTTTCTCTTAGATTAAAATTTGCAGACACCTGAAATTTATAGTTCTTAAAGGGAATGATCTAATCCTATTGGTGGACTTTATTAATACAGAAACTGTTAAAATGAAATGTGGTTTTGATTATTTCTAAGGAATGTCACAAGGTAAGTAAATCCAATCCTAAGTTTGCCATGTTAAAACTAAGGTAAGATACCTTGAGTAATATTAAACATTTAAAAGAAATTATACTACAATATAAAAATTTTAATCACAATAATCAGGTATGCCAGATGTTCCTGATTTTGTGGAAGAGTTCTACTTTTGAATCCCTTGTTTCGTGTCACATAAACTACTTTAAATGACCTGAATACTCTTGCTATGTAGCAGATATATTTATCACAATCAGACTACCAACATGTATTCAAACAAGTTTTAAAAATTGTGGGTAGTATTTTGCAGCAATTTTATTCTTGTCTGCGTTGCCGTAAAATAAACATGACCTAAAAGTAGACATCACCACACTGGCACTACCATGACCACTATGCATTTTTACTCTGCCACTGTTCAAGTAGTTATTTCCAAATTGAGCTATTTTTGTACTGTCTTGCAAGGCTGTCTCATAGAGCATATTTGAAAATTTAGTAGCCCGGCAATAGTAAAAACATTTCTGCTACAAATGAGCAAAACAAAAAATGTTTATGTTAAAAGGAAGTAGTACTTATCAATAGTCTCATGAGAAACAAAAATAAAATACCTCTAGTAAGTGGTGCACATGAAGAGTACTATCTAGTGTAGGGGAGATGATGAAATTATACGTTGCCGTGTGTTTAGGCTTATTTACCCTATTTACACGTTTTACCTTAAGCTTATAGATATTAATTAATGTCGTTTATCCTTTAACCTAACAGTACTTAACCCCTTCCTATAATCCGGTTCTATCCACTACCTACCTACAAGAAAAGGGACTAAATGGTGAGAAAGGACAGAAATTTCAGTGCTTCGAAAGTCGTAGCAAGCGTCACATGTACGCAATATGTTGTCGTGGTTATTTTGCAGTAATTAATGCCATACAATCGGTTCGTGTGCTAATTAACATTACTACAGTCCGCAATCAATTAATAGTTTCGTTACATTGATCGACCAGCGTTGAATCAAGATCGCAGTCATTAAAGGTAGGTGAATTCCATATCATTGGTTCATTCCTTTGTCCCTACATTTTGGTTCCTTTCGACCGCATTAATTAATATTTGCATATAAAAATTGATTATCTAATCAAACAATTAGAGTAATCAGGTCAGTTTTACACATTAATAGTAATTGCAGTTAGGCTTATTTCATTATATTTGTGCATGCCGTTGCATTTAAAAAAAAAGTTACTTCTTAAAATTTAAGTGCATTAAAAAAGCAGTTAATTTAAAGTAAGCGTATACAAATAGGAAAAACATCATTGCGATACCCCTGTTCTAAGAACTTGCATTGTATACCTGAAGCTGCACTAATCTATTTTGGTGAGAGCTTAAAGAACCGTTATTCCTCGAGGTATCTTAAGGGTTGTGGTCAACACAAGTCTCATTTTAACGTTAAATTAAAGTGTCACTCAGGATTAGCTACATAATTGCTAGTTTCTGAAAATTGGTAGAGTAGTTACATGTTCATCATTAGTTTGGGTTTACATTTTTAGATTTGTTATTTTTGTGACAAGGGTACTCGTGTTTAGGGGAATAGCTATTTTGTTCGAAATGACTCAGATGCTTATGGACCGTCTTATAGTAGATGGAAAAGGGTGTTTGGATAGAATAGAAAATTTGTTTGAAAGTATTTCAAAGTTGGAATATAATCTTGAAAACCAAGAAATCGCTTCGATGATGGTACAGTCAGCTGTAGAGATAAAGGAAGAATTTGATGCATCCTACAAAAGGTGTGTGTTAGACGAGGATGATTCGGACAGTTTAAGTCAAATTACAGCAATCAGAATTGAATTGGATAAAACTTTAATATCAATTAAAGTTATTGGGGCAAAATTTGTTAGTTTGGTTGAAAGTAAGCAGGAAGCGAAACCGTTTTCTACAAGTAGATCGTCGTATGATACCGCTGGTATAGGTATCACCAGTAATTTAAAACTTCCAAAGGTCGCAATTGGGAGCTTTTCTGGACGCATAGAGCATTGGGAATCGTTTCATAGTTTGTATAAAAATCTCATTCACTTAAATACACAGTTATTACCAATCGAAAAGTTTTATTTCTTACTGAAGCGTTGGATGTAGATTCCAGAAATTTAATTCGTCATCTACCAATAAATAATGACAATTATGAAATTGCATACTCCGTTATAGTACAACGCTATGACTCACGTCGTTTGATTGTCAATACATATTGGTCAGCTCTTGAAAATTGTCCTAAGGTGAAAGCAAAATCACATACAGAACTTAGGGATTTGTTGAATTGTTTTACAGAGAATTTGTCAGGTTTACGTCAAATAAAAATTGATTTACTTAATTTAATATTGTTTAATTTGTTGAGCAAAAGGTTGATGCTGACCTCTTAAAGGCATTTGAGGTTGAAAATAATGAAGAAATACCTACATACGAGCAATTGAAATCATTTCTTGAAAAACAGTGTAAAGCTTTGGAAATTAGTAGTATGATTTCGTCCGAACCATCAAGTCAAGTTCAAAACACACATTGTATACAAACATTAAGGAAAAGCGTTTTTCTTTTAATCCGAAGTCATATGTTAAAACCTCATTACTTACAACTTCAAACGCGGTAAAATGTTTGGTTTGCAATGGTAATCATCAGATTTATCGTTGTCAAATTTTTTGGATAAGGTTCCTCAAGAAAGGTATAATACTGCAAAGGATAAAAATTTGTGTATCAATTGTCTTCAAGATGCACATAAAATTGCAACATGCCCTTCAAAATCGGTATGTAAAAAATGTCACAAAAAGGGTCACAATACCCTCCTTCATTTTGAAAATTCTGCTTCTGTTGTTGAAACAAAACCTGCTGCTGCAGATGTTTCAAATGTTGCCTCTACTTCAAATTGTAGTACATTGTTCTCGTCGAAATTGTCAAGTGCTTCTACATTGTTATCAACAGTTCAAGTTTCTATTCGCAATGAATTTGGACAAGCGCAAATCGTAAGAGCATTATTGGATTGTGGAAGTATGGAATCTTTTATAACGGAAAAATGCCGTCAACGGCTTGGATTAAATAAATCAAAGGTTGCATTAAAGGTAGAAGGGTTGGGGTTAGCGTCATCCCATATTACCGGAAAGGTAGTTTGTAAAATTAAACCCGTTGGACACACAATGCCAGAATATTCAGTTCAAGCATTTGTATTGCCAAAAATTTGTGGAAAGTTACCAACGGCTCCAATCTCTTGAAAAATTGGATACATATAAAGGTTTAGACTTAGCCGATCCTCTTTTGATAAACCAGGTAATATAGACTTGTTGTTGGGAGCAGATATTTTTGCCCGCACTTTGGGTAATGAAACTCGTTCGGGTTCACCTGATGAACCAGTTGCAATTGCACTTCATTTGGTTGGTTACTGACAGGCAAATTTGTGTCTCCAGTGACAAGTGGCACGTCATTGTGTGCATTCGTAGAACCCTTAGAGTCTAGTATCACTAGATTCTGGGAACTGGAAAACATTCCAGACATTCCAACACACAAGTTATCCCCACAAGAGGAAATTTGTGAAAAACACTTTCGTAGCAATTATTCGAGAGACAAAACAGGTCGTTTCGTTGTATCGTTGCCGTTTAGTGGTCCTGAACCGTTGTTTGTTGGGTCTCGGGATGTCGCACTTAATCGGTTTTTATTATTAGAACGTCGCTTGGAAAAGAATCAGGAATTATACACTTTGTATAAACAATTTATGCAAGACTATTCCGACAGTGGGCATATGACACCAGTAAATGCCTCAATTAGTAGCAATATTCCATCTCCGGAATATTATATTCCGCACCATGCGGTTATGGAACCGGAAAGCACTACTACACAAATTCAAGTGGTGTTTGACGCATCCGCGGTTTGTCCCAGTGGTGGTTCATTGAATGAACATTTGATGCCAGGACCTCCGCTTCAGAAAGATATTTTTGCTTTGTTGTTGGATTTTCGTTTATATCCCATTGTATTAACTGCCGATATTAAACAGATGTACAGGCAGATTTTTGTTGCTCGAATCATCGGGCTTATCAAAAATACTTTGGAGACCAACGTCATCAGAGTCAATAGTCGAGTATCAATTGAATACTGTTACCTACGGAGTTACTTCATCACCGTTCTTGGCAATGCGTGTTATTAAGGAGCTTGCGAATGCTGAAGCACCTAAATATCCAAACGCTGCCAAGGTTTTGTTGTCTGATGTTTATGTCGATGATGTGATTACCGGTGCAGTTCACCTGATGAAGCTAAACGTCTAGTTTCTGAATTAAATCAGATTTGTGAGGCTGGAGGTTTTACATTGAGAAAATGGAATAGTAACATTGCTAGTATCATTGATGATTTACCAGAATCTTATCGTTATCAACAAGCTGTTTCCTTCGAGGAATCTAACAATGTTACCCAAAAGGTATTAGGTTTGCGTTGGCAACCGTCGCTTGATCAATTCTTCTATGATACAAATATCATAGACAGACCATGTACTAAAAGAAATATGTTGTCCAAGTAGCAAGGATCTTTGATCCGTTAGGGCTATTAGCGCCTTTAGTATTTTTGGCAAAGCATTTAATACAATCGTTATGGATTTTAGGATTTGAATGGGATGAAAGTCCCCCGTTGACCATAAGTTCAAAGTGGAAAATTTATTTGCAACAAATGTCGCAATTATCAGACCTTAAAATTCCTCGGTGGATTATTTCTGATGATGTTCAAGATCTACAGCTGCATGCGTTCTGTGACGTTTCAGAGGCAGGGTATGCTACTGTGATTTACTTTCGTACTGTTGACATACAGGGTGATATAAAGGTTGCCTTAGTATGTGCAAAATCTAGACTTGCGCCCACAAAGCGCATATCGTTGCCTAAGACTCGAATTGTGCGGTGCTGTGTTATTGTCTGATGTAGTGGCATTTGTCCAAAATACATATAAAACTCGTCTGTTGTTAGATCGTATAGTTGCTTGGTCCGATTCTACAGTCGCTCTTTGTTGGATTCGATCGTCATCTTATAACTGGAAAACTTTTATAAGTAATCGGATTTCGCATATTCAGGATCGCGTTCCTCCTGCATCTTGGAACCATGTTCGGTCACATGATAACCCCGCAGACTGCGCCTGTAGAGGGATGTTAGCATCAGATTTAGTCAATCATCAGTTATGGTGGACAGGCCCTCCATGGTTGTCACTTCCAGAAGAAAATTGGCGGTTACCCACATGCCAAAGTTAATCGATACATCTCCAATAGATGTGGAGAAACGTACATTGTATTAAATGTTGTTGTGACAGATAATTTTTTAGATTCATTACTAGAGAGATTTTCAAATCTACAAAAAATATGTAGAATTGTTTCATATGTTTATCAGTTTGTTCGTAAGTTACAATTTGCTAGACAGGCAGTTGGTGAGAATTTGGATAACGTGTCTGTGTCTCAGCAACACGCTATGGAATTATTGATTAAAAGAATTCAGCAAGAATCATTTGGTCAGGATATAGAAAATATTAAACGGGGTAAGGTAATTAGTAAACATCTTCGACCTCTTACCCCTTTTATCGACTCGCGTGGTTTGTTGAGGGTGGGCGGTCGGCTCAGAAACTCGGAATTACCATATGAAACAAAATTTCCATTGGTACTTCCTCGCACTCACAGATTAACAGAATTAATCATCTTGGACTGCCATAAAACACCCTGGTCTTAAAGCCACACAATTTTTACTAACCCAAAATTATTGGATTTTGTCAGCAAAAAGAGTCATACGTCAGTGTTTAAAATCTTGTATTCGATGTTTTAGAGTGAAACCAATTGCTTATTGTCCTCCGATGGGTGATTTGCCTGCATCAAGGTTTACCTCTGTAAAGGCCTTCCTACACACGGAAGTTGATTTTGGAGGTCCTTTCTGTATTCTCATGAGCCGTAATCGAGGTGTAAGGTCACTAAAGGCTTACATTTGTTTATTTGTTTGCTTCAGCACAAAGGCTCTTCATTTAGAGCTTGTGTCAAGTTTGTCGGCGGATGCTTTTATAGCCGCGTTACGACGCTTTATAGCCCCGGGGTAAATGCCTAAAACTCTATTCCGATTGCGGTACCAATTTTGTTGGAGCATCGAACGAAATCTCGCAACTGATGACTCAATCAGCGCATGCTGAAGGAATTGAATTCGTGTTCAATCCTCCTCAGCTCCTCATTTTGGAGGGTTGTGGGAGGCTGGAATTAAGTCTGTCAAGACACATTTAAAAAGAGTGATTGGCGACCAGATCTTATCATACGAGGAATTAAACACGGTTTTAATTCAGGTTGAAGCCATTTTAAATTCAAGGCCTCTGTGCCCCATGAGCTCAGATCCGAATGATTTTTCATTTTAAGTCCGTCCCATTTTTTGAATATAGAGCCTGTTTCTGTCATACCCGATCCAGTTCTCCTTGAGTTGGAAATATCAAAATTAGATCGTTGGCAACTTATTCAACGCATCCAACAATCATTTTGGAAGCGTTGGCGTAATGAATATTTGCATTCTTTGCAACAGAAGGCAAAATGGTTTACCCCTACTTCTGAGGCGAAAATTGGAACGTTAGTCTTAATCCATGACAATCAAGTCACACCTTTACATTGGAAATTAGGGCGCATAGAAAAACTGTATGTTGGTTCAGACAACATTAGCCGCGTGGCAAGGGGTGAAAACAAAGCAAGGTTTTCTCAAAAGACCACTTGTTAAACTATGTCCTCTTCCTTTGTAAAAATAGTTTTAGTATTTTTCGTAAGTGTATACGTATAAGTATTTGTTGCCGTTTACTTTTAAAATAAGTTGCTTCACACTTATTTTGGTGGGCGGTATGTTTAGGCTTATTTACCCTATTTACACGTTTTACCTTAAGCTTATAGATATTAATTAATGTCGTTTATCCTTTAACCTAACAGTACTTAACCCCTTCCTATAATCCGGTTCTATCCACTACCTACCTACAAGAAAAGGGACTAAATGGTGAGAAAGGACAGAAATTTCAGTGCTTCGAAAGTCGTAGCAAGCGTCACATGTACGCAATATGTTGTCGTGGTTATTTTGCAGTAATTAGTGCCGTACAATCGGTTCGTGTGCTAATTAACATTACTACAGTCCGCAATCAATTAATAGTTTCGTTACATTGATCGACCAGCGTTGAATCAAGATCGCAGTCATTAAAGGTAGGTGAATTCCATATCATTGGTTCATCCCTTTATCCCTACACCGTGGGTGGCTGCAGCTTAGATTTCATGGATGGTGGTGATGACTCGTGTTTGTGTATTAGAAAAATTATTTTCTCGTATTGTTAGTTCAGATGAAAATAATGCATAATGTTGTCTTTAGACTTTTCTGTTTTCAATGCTATTGTTTGTTGTATATGATGGAAGTAGCAAAATAGAGTCAGAACTTGGTCAGACAAGGGTTTTCCTTGAATTAAAGTCGATATAGTTTAAAATCGTTTCAGCAAAGGTATATGTGCCAAAATATACTAAAGGATGTTACAATAAGAACGCATGATTTGAATTTGAAATAAAACATGGTTTTTGTAGTAAAGTATCGAAGTATTTATAATGTAGACATTTGGGAATATGCATGGTACAACACATCCTGTAAATGACCGCAACGGTTTTGGTGGTAGCCACGTAGCCTTCTGGTGAAATTGTCAGTAACAGTTTTTCATAAATGTCACGGTATTTTATTGATACAACGTTCAATTTCACCTTCAATGCTTGGTTACTCTGGGCTTGTTTGTGTAAACCTGAGACTTCAAAAAACTGCACACAAAAAGTCCATAGGTGTTAAATCACGAAATCATGGTAGCCAGCAGTTGTTATACTCCCGTCGCCGCGTTCAGAGCCACTTCTGGAGTTGGCAACACTGATATTATCCACGTTCACATTATTGCACAACAAAGATATTACGCCATAACTACGTGTCAAATTGTATCACATGCCAAATATGTTTACAATGATACAAGTTGCACCTTAAAAAAGATAAAAAGTACTCACTTAAAAATGTGGAACGCTTCACGATTTTGCGGTCATCCTTGCACAGGGGCCATGCTGATTTCTGGGTATCTCGTTTGTTTGGGCATGGGTTACGTCATGCCTTCGTTGAAACCAGATTCGTTCATCTTCCCTCTTCTTTTGTTTGTAGCGGCATGATAGAATACAGGTAGGGAACGATAGAAGGTAGAGATACGATAGAGGAACCTACATCCTGAAAAGAGAAAAGACAAAAGAACGACACCGGTAAACGTTACCATTCGACGTCTCGTTGGCTAATCCTCTCGTGTCACACACCACGCACTTGTGCCATCAGTCGGCATCTGCGCATTCCTTTTGTGCAAACGCAACTGTCCGAAATGACGAAAATGCACCAGTCTATTTTAAAAATAATGGCGGGAATTCACTCACAAATTTAAAAGTGTACGTGTCCAAATTTGGAATGTAACACAGTGCTGGTCACCAAATCCAATTGGTGAACTCTTTTCGCTGTGCATGCTCTGTTTTCCTCTGAATGACCACGATGAGCTTGTGTTATGTGTTTTACATCAACAACTAAACCATTATTTTCGAATTTTTCGATTGTTCTTTTTACAGTTAATGAATTCGGAAAATGATTTCTACTGAAAATTAGATGCACTTTATGAATTGTAGCAATCAAATTTTCACCAATCTGTTTATCAATAAGGGCACATTGTTGTATTGTGTAGCGCTCCATGATTAGTAATTTCTAGCTGTCTCCTATCGGCCTGTCCCAATTATTATCGACCTATCGAATCAAAACCGGCAAAATGGTGTGCATTTCAAATCTTGCGCTCTTATTGTAACTCACTTTAGGATGAAAGTCATATGTTTGAATAATGTTCAAAGCATAGTTATAGTCTTATAATAAAGATGATATAAAACATGTAGTGGTTTATGATTTATTTAGTAGTACTTGTTTTATACTGTCTAATTGACAGTCCTGTTCATTTTATAAAGATTATAATAAAATGTTCTGGAATGAAATATTATTTAAGGGTTTCTGTCGAGTGTCAAAAGCCATAGTCAAATACATCATTGAGTACGAGGGGGATAATTTATTTGTTTGTTTTGAAAAATGCCAAAGAGCAAAGACCAGAAACCCAACAGTGCAATTAGTAGCTGTAGAAAGTTAACTACTAATTGAATCTATTCCCCATTGAGATTCTTTCAAATTTCGAGTTCTTTAGGCAAGGTTAACAGCTTTCCAAATTATATCTTTCTACCTGCCTATTTCCTTTGTCGTTGTAGGTGGTGTTCCCTTAGTGGCTATCCCACACGTATGCAAATACAAAGTTCTTAGACAGGAATGAGATTTCCTCTATTTGAATGAATATAAGACGGCAACCCAAAAAGGCAGAATAATTGTTCTAAACATTTAATAATGGTTGATAAACTAAGATTTAGACAAGGTAAAGCGAAAGGGGAATTGTGAATTATTTAACTGCAATAGTTAATACATATTTATTGTTTGTCGAGCTTGGCAGTGGTCCTTTAAAATCAATGCTAAACCTTTCTAAATGTATCATAGCTTTGATAAGATGAGCATCTTTATTTTTGTAGATTCTGGCCTTAAGTTCTGCACAAATAGGGTAGCATCCAGATATCATTTCTTTAATGTCTTGTCAAAAGTATGGAAAATTTTTGTTCCACACAAAATGGAACATTTTTGTTATTCCTGGGTGACATAATGTTTGGTGAAGTTCAAAGAGATGATTTTTACACCTCCACAAACACGAGAAAAACCATCAGCTACCATGTTAGATTTTCTGGAGCGGTAAATTGTCATAACTATAGCTAATTAGTTGTAATTTTTGATTTTGCTTTTGTGCTTACTATGAAACATAAACGAGACTGATTCTTGATTTATTAAAAGCTTAAAATGTCTGTCAGCCAGAAAGTGCCTCCATCTTGTTAATGATTCCACTATTGCATAATCTTCTTTTTAAATTGAAGAATGTCTTCGTTTTGATTCCGAAAGAATACTTGAAAAAAACAATTGGATGAGATTTTTGTATCAGTATGGCAGCTATAGAAAAATCAAATACTTCAATTTCAACCGCTAAAGGTTCATCATCTTGGATAGTCCACAATAGAGCACCAGCTATGTCTTTTTTAAGGTTTCAAAATGATCGATAGCATTTTGCATAAGTGGAAACTTACCAAATTGAACTAAGCTTTTTATTTTGTCCGAAAAATTTTTTATTTGCTTTGTATAGTTCGAGAAGATTCCAGTGGTATATTTTAAAGCAGCAGAAGTATTCAGAATAGGCAATTCAAGTAGTAGTTGCAGTCTCAAACGGTCCAGTTTTAAAGCGTTTTTTTCCTCTAGTATAACCTAATAAATATAAAGAGTTTAAAGAAAACTTGCACTTTTTTCATTGAGAGTGAGATTATATCTTTTGCAGACATCTAAAAATGAGCGTGAATTTGAATCATGAGTCTGTTGAATTTATCCACAGATGGTCACTTCGTCTAAGGCAGACACCCTGTAATTTTTCAGTTCTAATGATGGAACTAATGACGCGTTGGAAGCAGGACACTCCACCAAACTGCATGCGACAAAATTGATAATGCTTCCTGGCTATTTCAAAATATGTAGGTTGTTTATCCTCCTCACAAATCGGTACCTGATGATAGGCAGATTTTAGATTGATGGTACTAAAGCTATTTCTACTACCATTTGTTCATTGTTAGATAACGAAAAGCATCTACCATTGTGAACTTATTTATAGTTTGAGAATAATCAATCACTACACGCTTCTTTGTAACTAATGCTTGCACTTGCCAGGGAGATAAATTTTCTTTAATAATATCCTCTTTCAATAGATTCTTCACTTCCAGGTTAATGAAGACTAGATCCTCGTCACAATATTTCCTAGAGTTTGTCGCTATTGACTTACAGTCAGCTATTACATTTCTAAATAAGGAGAGAGCTTGCAATTTTGCAGCTGCGAGGTTACATATTTTTATTGACGGTTTTGGTTTCCCAAAGGTGACGAATGCTTGATAGTGTTGCTTAAATATATTGCGTCCAACAATGAGATCAGTACATAGATTAGGATGCACGCTTATTTTAGTATCCAGATAAATAACTGCCAAGCTCTTAAGCTCACTGTTGAGAATCCTTTAATAGTAGCACATAATGTACTCGTAGCCATACAAAGCGGGCTAGAATAGTCGTACATTTTAAATCTATTTTTCAAAGCAAAATCGTAATTGAGAAAACATTCAAAGCTTCCCATATCTATGAGCATTGTAACTCGAATACCTTGTATGTTAGCATAAATAACTGATTTGGACAAACACAGAAAACGCTACAGAAATAGTACCAATTGTGGAATTTTATGCAAAATAGGCCTTGCAGATAGGTCTCAATTTTGTGCATCCTTTCTTTGAAAAGTGCTCTCGATTTGTACAATAGTTGCAGTCTTGGTCGTTTGTGGGACATACAGATTGAAAATGTTTTGAATGTCCATAGCAAAAGTTATTTTTGAGAACTGATCGCAGCTGAAGTCGAATCATTGAGAAACAGTGACGGAGTGGCAGCATTAGAAATATTTCGTTCAGAAATGTTATTGTATTTTCTGCTTACCAAAAATGCGTTGAACGAAGTCGATGTATTTCCTGAATTCTTGGAATAAATTTTGGAATGCTTTTGCGCTTTTTCCATTGATCTAGATTTGCTTACAGCCTTTTTTACAGTCAGTTATTTAGAACGATCTTTACCTTATTGAAAGTAGACCATTAATAAAAGATTCTCTTATAGAATCATTTGTTTTGTTCAGCACTTACGGCTTTAAAATTACATTCTTTGCTAAGAAACATAAGAGATTGGAGAAACTGATCGAATTTCTCATATCTGTTGTTTTCGAGTAGCTAGAGCATGCTTTGAACACTCCGTTATTCTTCTTAACATGGATAGTATTTAGGGTTTGAATTGCTTCATCAAATTCCTTGCACTCACTTATAAACTCAAATGCAACATAGGAAATATAATTTGCCATAAACTTTATTGGTTTTGATCTTCCATAACTTTTCCTTAGCTTTTGCAGTTTCCAGAAAATTCATAAAAGTTCTGATCCAATACGTCCATTCCTTTGCTGCGTTAACCACATTAGGATTTATTTCAAATCTTTCGGGTCGAAAGTATTTATCCATTGAAGAAAAATACTAAGTTGATTAAATTGTCGTAAACACCTTTGGAATTAAGGCATTAATCAACTTAATGTGTAAGCATAGAAAAATTAACACTATGATTATTAGTTATACATATGTCAGCAAGACATTGCTATATAACTTGAAGAAATACCTAACAGTTACAAAATCAAAACCTACTGAGATAATACTACAGAACTATTATTTAAAAGGAACATTTATAGGGTAAATAAATGTTTCCTAAGAAAAATACAGAGGTGCACAACTAAGTTTCCAGATTTTGCACACGGATTGCATTAACGACATATATAGTTGGCGTTGAAGTTGTGTTTTTTTTAATAGTTTGGACATCTGTTAACAATAACCAATCGTAATACCAACACATATCGCAATGTAAAAATATTTTTCTAACAACGAAGAAGTCGAGTTTTGTGCCAAATAAACAGCATTTGCAGGAAGTTTTGCTATTCTGCTTTAACCTGAAAAAAATCAGCTGAAGCACATCGTTTGTTTGAGGAGGCCTACAGCAAATATGCACCATCGCAAATTACTTGTGAAGATTGGTTTAGACACTTACTTCCTAACATACTATTTCGACACTGAGGGCCAAAAACGATCGAGGACGACGATCTGCAAGCGTTATTGGATGAAGATGATACGCAAATAGAAGATCAACGTGCAGAGGCATTAAACGTGACTCGCCTAGGTATTTCCAAATGTTTACATGCCATGGGAAAAATTCAGAAGAAAGGAAAATGAGTGCCACCTGAGTTAACTGAGAGACAGATGGAAAACAAACTGGGTATATATATGTTATTATATTATATAGCTCATTTATTCGATTCCCTTATAATGAAGGGAAATCAACAGTCTTACGACTAAGCTAGGGGTCTATTCCTCGGGTAGAGCTTATGAGGAGTGGACGTGGGTTTCACAACAAAATTATTGTTTTCTGTACTTACTCTAAAATACAAATAGGGGTACAAGAGGGGCGCTACCAAGTCCTAGAATTATTAAAGCACGGGTTACCCTAAGGGAGAACTTGGAAATCCTCAGGGGGAAACATCGCTTTTACTGCAAAACGCAGAATCTGAAAAAAACAATGTTACTACAATAATGAAGGATGCAAGAGATACACTCTTGCTACCGTATACAATAACGAAAAAGAGTAGTTATTAATACCAAAAATTTAAGTATACATAGTAAAAGGAAATATAGATATTAAACTTCTTAAAAGCGCTGTTTAGTACTTCTTTATTAAGTCACAGCCAATAACCTATTTTTTATAAAAGGGTATATATTCTTTTTACCTTTTAACTCATTTATCTCTACCTTTAGGACGCACTTGTTCAAAATAAAACAATTGCTCAATTAAATCATATGATGGTTCTTTAATTAAATTTATCTCTTTCTGTAGTAAAATTTTATATACAAAAATATACAACCATAAAAACGTGGTCTAACCTTTTAGACTCAGATATTTAAATATGAGAATTATGGTAATTTCTACTAGGAATCCAAAATGTCAACAATAAATTAAATATGACCATAAAGTTTTTAAATACCCAAAATGCACAAATCTGTTTACCTTGGTTTACAAATAACTGTTATATATTCAATGCTAAATAAATTAGTTCTCGTAATTACTTTATGTAATAACACACGAGTGCAATACTTTTCCGGATTAAATAAAGAAAATTCATAATTTTAATTATTTGCAGTAATATCAAATGTAAGCAAAATTTATACTATAATGAAATCCAAATGATAAAAGTCCAATCGATTTCCTTGTAAAACAAATTTAAAAAACGCTACCATTTTAGTTTCAAATATTTGCCTCACTGTCAAGTTATTCAGAACAGCTGTTGTCAGGTCGAGTCATTATGCTAACGCTTACCTTAGAAATTAGTTGTACTTTGAACTTCATTGTACCAAATATCTTGTCGAGACCACATGTGTAAGCTTGTGGTTGTTTGACAAACAAGTGACGTCAGCGAATTTTCCAGATCTGCACCTTACAAAGTGTAAGATTGAGCTTCTTTTAAACTAACGACGAATTAAATGCATTACAGCGTATTATACTGGACCATTATAGGAACCATTTTCATCAATTTGTTGTGCAATCCATCGAAGTAAATCGAACTATCAAATCAATCCATAAAACGAGCTATTCAATGTGCATCATTTTTGACTCTTCATTAACCTATCCCAAGGCGAGATTATTTAACCGTAAACTGAACAATTAAACCTGATGTCTGAACTTGTAAGTTTGTAACCTTATAAATTGTGAATTAATGAAATTAAACATTGGCAAACGTGTGAGTTATCATTATCGGTATAGGTGAGGGTGATGGTAATGGTGAGCGCTATAATAAAATCATTTAGTCTACCTTAATAATTAGTTAACTTGCTTACCGTTATCAGAAACAAACAAAAGTCAAGTGCATTCTACACTTGATTACGCTGCCACGTTAATGGCCACACGTAGATCGCTAGCTCAGACCTTATTGATCTTCATGATGCTTCTAACTGCAGCGAGTGGTCGAGCCAGATTGACTCTTCTGTCAACGAGATGCGCACAAGGCACAAAAATCGTTTGACATTGGAAATGCTATTCAAATGACCAATGTTTATGAATATAGCCTTTACTGTTATTATTATTAATATATGCCTCGTGATTGGGCTATATGGTACTGATCTGAACTTATATCAACATTATAAAATTAATTGTTTATTTGAATAAACTGTGCAGTGTATTTTATAATTAAATTTATAAGCTTTTATAATTGTCATAAAAATTGTTACAGAGTCACTTCTGAAATTTTACTTTTTCAGCATTAAAAAAGAGTTTCTGGAGTGATATTGCAGCATAACAACGCTCCGTGCCTTCGTATTTTCATCTTCTAGAACACCATCAAAACGCTGAAATGGGATCTGCTAATAGCATACACCATATTTGCCAGACCTGGCCCCTTCCGATTATCACTGGTTCCGGTTGATTGTGAATGGCTTGACTAAGGGCCAATTTCGAAGTGCAAAATTGGTTGGATAAATGGTTTTAGTCCAAAGACACATCGTTTGTTTTATCATCACAGTATTTATGTATTGTTAGAGAGATGGCAAAAATGTATGGCTAACTAGGGATGATATTTTGAATAAACCATTTTTTTAATTTCTGTTGAAATTTTCCATTTTTCATTAATCAAAAAAACCCGAAAACTTAGTTGCGCACCTCATAAATTCTCTTCGACATATGAACTAGAAGTAGATGATAACTACGTGATTTCCCTCCTTGTTAGGGAAAAGTGTCTATTAAAATACAGAATAGATAGATTTGCATACCACAATTGACTATAATATAGAACGAGGATATCTTCAATGTAGTTAGTAAAATAGAAAAAGAAATATGTAGGAGCATTATTCTCAAAAATATGGTAGTCTGCATGTGTGTGCAAGAAAATAGAAACCATATTTTTAGGTTTAACCTGCAGATAAGTAAAAATAAATAAGTAGCCTAATATTCTATTTTAATGGCATATCCTTAAAGAATTCATAAATTCACCCATGAATTTATTTAGGGTTGTAGCAGATTTTTAACCACACGATGTTGAGCACCAATGTAGGAAATAAGTATTAAAAAACTACCTAATTTAAGAAGAATTCTTGAGCTCCACATGCGGTACAAATATGGCAGTTTCTATTTTTAATATTTCCTACTCGGGGCCCTTAGGAGAAGATAGAACAACGATTCAGAAAAGGATTTGAACCTTTTATGCTTGTGAGTTGGAACTACAAAACTGGCTGTTCTGGTGGCTAGCTTGGCTGTTATGGGAGATCATGAGAAAGGGCAGGGTTGAAATATTCTTCATGACATGTGGGAAATTAAATAACGTGAATTTGGATGCCACTGTATCTAACAAGTGTTAAACATAGGTGTTTTTAGGGTAGATACAGAAACTCTTTTGCAATGGATCATTTCAAACTTTTAATTTACCTTCCTTAGAAAATTAAACCTGTTAGAATAAGAAAGTATATATTGTATAACAAATAACTTTTATCTAATAAAAAAAATTAAATCAATTCACAAAGCTTAGTGATATAAAAAATATTATTACTTAAAGAACATTTTGTCTCTTAAGACCTGAATGAGCATCAGATCTGATAATCACGTACATACTGTAATGTAAATCATTTTACAATGGTTATTGCCTAGGTATAACAATTTAATCAATTAGCACTTTCTAGGAATCATATACTATAAATTAGAAATTTAATCAATTAGCACAGGATTATGGTGCTAACAATGGGTGTCGAGTCTTACAGACTACAACATGGCATCTCGGGACTTAGCCATTAGTGGAAAAGGGGGTTGCCTAAACAATTAACATACCCTTTTGGGGTACAGCTAAATCACACGCTTAACCGGCGACCTTCAGGTTGGTCTGGCATAGGTCCTGGCTGGATGGTCAAAAGGTGTCAGTCCCAGGCTACTTGGTGCGGAATAGATCTGCTTCAACATTACAAAATGGTTGTCTCATTATTGGGGAGTTTGTGCTGAATTAAAAACCGATTATGGAACTTGAAGTTTGTTGTCAGTAGTCTCACCATCAACTTTCCAGCCCGTTTGCTTCAAGATGTTGTGGAAATGAGCGGATTTAGAAAATTACTTCCCAGGATGTTTCAAGTGGGAGAAGTCTTATCAGAACAAAACTTCCAATGCCCACACGCCGTGTGTATGAAACAAGTTGGAGACCACGAGGTATTTCTTGAACGATAAGGCTTTTAAGGTGGAAATGACAAATGACCTTCTAAGAAAGTACTGCACCTAATGTTACTGGGGATCTCGGTGACAGAAGCTAATAAGCTTCTAGCTTAATGGTGATCTAATTTTGTCTGGAGATGAGTAGTACAAGTATAGTGCCAATCTGATGAGCTGCAAACACAGCGAAAGCGGTCATTGGCTATTCCTCTTTGTAAAATAACCAACAAATTTAATTTTCGTTTGCTGTACTTGTACTACTCATCTCCAGACAAAATTAGATCACGATAAAGCTTTGGAAAATTAAATCGTTATTTGTGACTTCACAAACCAGGTATCATAACAGCTGAATTGTTTTCTGCAAGATTGTGGGTATGAAATGTTAAACTTAGCCTTGTAACTGAATCAAATTAGAAAATAACGAGCCTGTTGTTTTCCATATGGGACCAATGACTTATTAAAATTGAGGATTGACCTAATACTATAAATAAATGGTCTTGATGGATTTTTCAATTTTTTCTTCGCTCCTTCCGTGGATTTCAAAATTATTTCAACTAACAGTTATTCCTTCCAACCCAAAAAAATTGTTAAAGGGTTAATACATACAAATAGTTTGATCAATACTTAATAATTTAATTAGTGTCATCCTAGGACCATTGTTTTCAACTGTATCATCCAAAAATTGGAAAAATATTCACTGGAATTGAATTTGATGTTGTTACAGTGATATGGGATGGGTCCTTATAGAAACGAACGGAAGAAAATATAACAAAATTGAACACTCAAAATCTACCTAGGTGCAATTCGAGCTACGTTAGCAATAACACTTACTTTGAAGGGTTTTCAATTTCTGTCAAGTTTATGGGCTCCTGCTCATCTAATCTTGTCTCAAGTAAATCCCTCACGACGACAAGCAATCAGGAGGGAAATTTAATTACTTTACCCTCTGGTGTAATGGAGTTCCTCCTCTCACAATTAATTCATATATTCAATCAAGAAAAATACAGCTTCACTGCGTCACCTAAATCTGTTTGTAATACATCACATTATTATTCTTGTAAACAGGTATACGTAAAAATTCTATGATAATCTAAATAACTTTCAACATCATTCATACAATAATATTCCGGGAAAACATGTTTGTACAAAATTTTTAAATTACCTCAATTCAAATACATGCAAATAGCAAAACATCTTCTAACGAGTCCATATGCCTACAGCATTTTACATTACATAATTAGGTCACTTTTGGTTAGTTACACGCCCGTTTGTTTATTGTGCTAAATAACCATTAAATTACATCATCCACTTTGGTATGACTTCCAACGCCCAGACTTCTTAAATCTAATAAAACAAACAATACAACTTACAATACAAGTGGATATTTTATGCCTTTAATGTCCAGATAAACAAGTTTCACCCCAAAACAAAAGAACAATTTATAACCATTTAAACTAACCTTTTAAATGCGTGTTAATCTAAAAGCCATCCATTTCAGTGACTAGAATCCACAATAGAAAGGATTATTTAAGTTTCCACCAAAGTGGTATGGACTAACCGCTCCAGTTTTTAAATATTGAACCCGGTCGACGTATTCATGAACCTACCATGTTGAACACCAAGTTGCTGTTTCCAAGCCAATGGGGTTCTTCGAGTTTCCGTTTTTAAATAACCTTTCACGTGTTTTTTGTTACTGGTAGAGAGTAATTAATGAATTGATCTTCGGCGGCTGCTTAGCAATGCCCCCCTCCACACACACACACACATGCCCTTTCTCTATTTCTGGGTAGTACATGTCTTTCTATGGTTTCTTTTAGTTAGCATCACATGTAAATGTAATATAAACGAATATGTAGTACTTACTGTATGATTATTGGTTAGTAATTTAATCTCTATCTTTTATTAATTGTAATACACTGATTTTTATCATGTCGTGAATACATTGTAAACTATGCTGTAATTATTCCGGTATATTTAAATGGAATTATTTTCTAATGAACAATGGAGCAACAGATTTCTTAATTTATGTGAAAATTGCTTAATATTAAACTGTTTTCCTTTTTGGTAGCTTTTAGATTAAGTTATGAACCTAAATTATGTTCAAATATGTATAAAATGAGGCTTTTATGGTTTCTAATCTGTTACCTAAATTTCTTTTATTGAAATGCTATCTTAATGAACACTATTATTCATGAAATACAAATATTCAGGTTACATCAATATTAAATTGTGCTACGTACCATGACGTAGCTGCAAGAAAACGTAAATATACCAGGCTTACTACCAATGCGGAGAGGGGAGGGGTTCCTAGGAACACAAAATCGCCAACGATTTTCTATTTACAATAAAAAAACTCAAATACAGAAATTTCTATCGAAACAGCAAAACAAAATTAACTAAGGTTACTATTTAATAAAACAATTTTATTCTATGGACAAATTCACTCATTGTTCCACGAAGTGCGCAATTGTAGCTAACATGCAATAAATCTAATCAGTACCAAAAGAATAACGCTGGTACTTTCGTATAAGCGGATTGGTTAATTAAAAAACATTAAATTTAGAAACTTTTCTAGTAAGGATTTTACCATACGAAGCATTTGTTATAACTCTAATCAGTACAAAGAATACTGCTGATACTTTCGTATAAGCAGATGGGTTAAGTACAAAAGCAAAAGCATTAAAGTTCAGAACTTTTGTAGTAAGGATTTTACCAGAACAAACATTAGCGTATCTAATTTCAAATTGGGTTTATCCCTGGGTATGTTAGAAAAGGAAAACAAGTCACATATGTGTTGGGATACTTATCTTATCAGCCCTCGGAAGCGAATTGACACAGCATCGCCGTGGTAGTCAGCAACAACCATGGTACTACCGTAATTGTAACGGCGGTCTACATGCAAGAGCAGTTGATCTACAACAAGGAATAATCGGGCTACACAACAAGCAATTTAGCCTCCAGCTAAGAGCTAAAAAAAAAAAAGGAAAATCTTACTAATATTAACAACTCAGGAGCACTTACCGATACATACCAAATCTACACATTTGATAGAGGAGAAACGTGCATCGCTCTTGGAGTAACAGAACCAGTAATTTTTTACAAGTGCATCAACGCACAAACTGAAGAACAAAGTTTAAAAAGAGTTCAAAATAACACGAACTCGAAAAGCAAACATCCGCGTTACCTCGAAACGCAATTGAAACTGAAAAAACGCGATTTTACCGGAGATTAGTAGCATATATTATTTCGACAAATCTTTAGATGAGAAACCCACTAGAACGCAATTATACGTTATCGGAAGGTACCACACGCTCACTGATACCTAAACAAGATCTTGATTAATTAATTGTAGCATAAACTTGTAGTTTCAAAACAACTATATTTATGTTGAAAAATTTTTAGAAAGAGTATTTATTATTAATTATGCGGAAGGATCCCACAATAGACATGGAACCCACATGGATGGACAATGAATTAGCAAGGGACCCGAGTTGAAAATTATGGTAAAGCGAACCCATCTGAACAGGTACAACACATCGGATATTGCTGGAGAACCCAACACTAGAAAAGGAATCCATGCAAACAAAACAACCAACCATTGCCGAAAATGAATGTAACAATTGTCCATTTCAGATTCAGTTTTCCTTTTCTTTTACATCTGATTTCTGTTTAATGTAATGCCAAAGGGTCACTATGTTTTTAGGTAAGTTTCTTTATTCGTGCTATTTTCTTTCTAATACAGCAAAAATACTATGATACACTTAAATGGAGCTGCATTAATTCCATTCTATTTATTCCATAGACATGGTGGTGGATTGTACTAATAGGAATAGAGTTATTTGTTCTATAGTTCAAATGATTGTAGGTTGAATATATGGTGACAATTTAGCCATACTTTTAAAATGCATATCATTGTTACATATATCTAATACAAATAGCATAATTTATAAATCTATAACATTATTTTTAGGAACTTTAACAAATCCAGCTGGTGCTGAAATTGTGAGCAGAAATATGGCATCTGGACAACCTATTAAAGAAATAGTCTACGAGGATGTAAAAGCATTAAAGGATAATAAAAACATTTTACTTATAGATGTCAGAGAGCAATCTGAAATATTAGAAACTGGAGCAATACCTGGTAGCATCAACATTCCTTGTGAGTAACTTTATTAATTATAAATATAGTAGTTCCCGCAGTGTCTCGCATGTAGGGGTGTTTTATGACTGGTGCTAATGCATGAACCACATTGTGCAAACTGCCACAACGCGAATTGGCAGCTATTTGTACAGACAGTATCAACCCAAATCCATGTCACATAAGGCACCATGTGGTGTCAGTTTGTGTTTGTTTTATAATACGAGAAATAATTAATTTCAGTCTATAGGACTGGATTTCTTATGTGCTGTTTTGTGATAGATCGGTAGTGGTATAACCATGTCAATCCATTTATGGCTACATGTACCTTCTTACGTATACAAAAATATTTTGTGACAGGTACACAAATGAAACCTTGATGTTTAAGGCAGTCATGGTGTCAGTTGGCAGATACATGTTTTATTGTATGAAAAGTGATTCCAGTCTCTATGGAACTTGACTTCTTGTGTGTGGAGGTGGTTTACTTATAGGAATAATGCAAACTATGTTATACAAAGCACTCCATATGGCCACTTCATGCCTACATGCGTGAACTGCTTCTTGGTGTACCAATGCCAAACCATATCGTGTAAGGCGGGACAAGGTTAAGGTTAACTGTATTGCATTTTTTCAGGTAAAGAAAATTTTAGAATTTTGCATTTGCTTCAAATTGAACTTATAGGTTTAAAAAAATTAATAACCGATTTGAACAATTTTGTACAATAAGATTCAAAATGTATGAGTAATAAAAACGTTTTTTTCATTCGTTAAACTTATCTGATTAGGCCAGTGAAACGTGTTTATGTAAAGGTTACTTTTACATTTAGCCATTTACAGAAAGGTGTATTATAAAATAATTATCGGTATAGCTTTTATTTTTAGGATAGAGGAATCAAAGTTCTGAATACCCGTGTTAAATTAGTTTAATTTTTTTTTAATTCATTCTCAAATAGAGTATTATTTTTTGACCGGAAGACAATTTAACATGTTGATATTGTAGATTGAACTTAGTAGACTAACATTGTAAAATTTGCGTTGGTATATACAAACTATCCATCCACGGATCTATCTTCAAACTCATTACACTGCCAGATCCACTTTTCTGATTTTGTATTCTGGTAACCTTATGTTTTTCAGATGGGGCTGTTGTTAGAAGCCCCAAAATCAAGAGGCATCCAACAAAATTATCGACTAAAACCAGTATTCCCTGATTGTTGCATTTCAGTCCTGTGCAAGCACTTGCTTTACTCTTGCTTCAGGTTAGTTGCGAACATTTACCTTCTTGTTTACAATCAAGGTCAATGGTAATTCTTTGGATTACATAATTTGGGTGGGGGATCTTTGAAATTTTTTGTGAAATATCCACTTCATTTTTCTGGGCCAAAACTGTGCATAACAATGCATACAAAAAATCAATCGTATTCGTTTTGTCATTGAATTAACAAATAAGTAAATCCAATACGAATCTGAATAATTATTAATGTGTGCGTCATTTAAGTTTTAGCTTTTAACATTTTGTTTATGTTTTTAGATGCAGCAACTCATTTTAATTTACTTTTTAGTAAATGATGTTGAAAAAGTGTTAAAACACTATTCGCCAGAAGAGTTTCAGAAAAAATATAATCGTTGTAAGCCTGAGTTACATTCGCTAGTAGTATTTTCGTGCAAAAGTGGAACGAGAAGTGTTAAAGCTGCAGAAATTGCTATTAAATTGGGATTTGAAGAGTATTATTATGATTGTTGGTTTCACTGTAATAACTAAATTCTTTCTAGTGTAGCAAGTTACAAAGGATGGCTCGATTGGGAAAAGAACTGTATTAAATAGGTTTGTTGATCTAAACAACTTTGGCACTGCTTAAAGTTGATTTGTAGTTTGTTTTGTAAACACAATATTTTGTTATTATCAATACTTATATTTATTGTTTAGTTAAAATAAACACGTTTATGAATATATATTATGGATTATTTGTTTTAAGAAACGCCTAATTTTATCTGTAACTTTGGTACATCGAACTGTATTAATGAGAATACAATAGGAAATTACTATCGTATCTTTCTTTTCCTCCTTGTCTGGCTACCTCATATGAAATTACGCTGTGGCCTTTACGAAAATGAAATGAAACACATCTCAAGATACATCTATGCATTCAAAAACATTTTTCTTTCATACAAAAGAATTTATAAAACAGTTTACAGCTTAAGTTCATACAGAAATTATTCTTAAAAGTTACTTAAAAGTAATCCTTACCTAATCTTTGTTAACAAGTACAAAATCTTGTATAATTTATGTAGATGCTCGAGTGTAATTGACCAATAACTTGCACAGATCATTTAGTAAAAGTCAAAATGCTTCGAACTCTGACCTTAAAATTTTCTGGTAATTATATGCTTCACAAAAATTTTTTATAAGATTAAAAACTTATTCTAGCTTACAAATATTTAAATATTTTTATCAGTTACAAACAAAGAATCATAATTTATACTTGCAAAAATAGCGCTTATCAAAATCCCATTTCAACGGTATTGAATACTTCCTGGTTCCATCTCAAATCGACGTTAAAATACCAGCTTATAAAGGTGCATTTATTAAAATCATCAGTTGTGAACTTCTACTAAGTTTGCTCATACTATTGTGATAAATATTCCTTATACTTCATCATATAATAGCTGGATAACTTCTATGTTACTTGTGGAACTCCAACAGAAAAGATTTCAAACTAATCGTAACGTATAAGTTTCATGTTGTAATTTAAATTGCCCTAACATACACGTTAGAAGAATTAATCGTTTACTCAAAGTTACATCGTCGATCTTGTAAAATGAAAGAATCCTCCAATATTAACCACTTTCGTTTATATACAAAAATTCTAACTATTGATTTTTCGCAACAATTCATTCTGGTGTATTTTCGAAAATTAGTCATGGCTGATGTAAGAATTCCGCTGATTTCATGGTTTTTATGAGCTAATTAGTGTCAAGCTATCGCGGTTTGGTGTGAATTATGATTCTCTATCCTTTTCTACTGCACAAAGTTAAAGTTCACAGTCTCCTTCTTTCTTGTTGTAATATGTAGAGTAATTAAACTTGCTTATCTCGCGTTTATGGGTTTTTAATAGTCGCAGGTTCCTTGAATTGGGAAGTTTATTCATCGATACAAATAATCAACGTATTTAACGACTTAAAAACATTTTTTAGTAAAATGACGTATTATCTTATTAAGTAACGAAAATTCTAGAATTAATTTTTTGTTTGAAACTTGGGAAGTGTTTATTTAACGTAAATGAATGTTTTAAAAGCATATATCTATACATGGAGGTCAATTACATAATTAATTAAAGCTCGCAATTATATTCTGAATGATTGTAAATGCATTCTAATGAAGTACAGATTTTAGTTTCGCTTATCTTAAAAACGGTAGTTTCATTATTATGCTTTGTAAATGCAATAAGGTTTGTTTTTACACTGATGCATTAAATGGTTTTGTATTTACATTTTAAAATGAAGCTCGTTTTTACAAAGAATAGAATGATTATGTATATACGGTATCTTGAAACGAATTTTGTTTTATGGCCCCACGTTTGGAGCCAGTGTAACTATTTTTTTTTTGGTTCGATGTTAGATGGGCGTCAGTGAAACGAATTTTTGTTGCTTGATGGGCGCCAGGGAAACTTAATTTTTATAAATGGGCGCCAGTGAACAAAAATCTTCCGACATAGCTAGAGGTCTATTCCTGGGTAGAGCAATAAGAAGTGGGGGGTAAGTCGAATTTTGTTTGCAAACAAAAGCTAAACTAAGTTAAATAGGCGCCACCAAGTCCTGAGATAATCACGATAAGAGCAAAGCACAATTCTAAGGGCGGACGTGGAAACCCAAAGATAAAACGATCGCCTTCGTTAACAAAAACCTGTCTTATAAAAATAAGACGCAGCTCCTGTAAGAAATTACAAAGATTAAATTAAAAAAATGTAGAACATCATTTGTGTCCTATAAAAGTATCAAAAATAAAAAATGTTTATCCAATATGATATTGGCACAAAATTATTACCCAAAAATTCTACCTTTATGTTATCAGATTTGATCGCATTTGACCAAAATAAAAGTCTCAAAGTTTCACTAATTGTTTACTGAAGTAAAAAACTTTCTTTTAAAATTTCATAACTTTTAACAGGTAAAAAAATTCTCAACAATAATGTTTGTAACAAAATCAAAATGTTGTCTTTTTAAAACAAAAGACTGCTCTCTAAACATAAGCTTGTTTTAAATATTTGATCAAAATAATTTGTAAACACAATGCATTGAACTATCATTTCTATCCTGGGCAGATCTTATCAGGTAGATTACAGTTTCATAATTATTACGCAGCGTGTATTTAAATTTTGTAATGAAGTGAAATAAACTTCCATGTACAGAACAAATTAAGAATAAACAAAAGTTCACTGCGATTACTTATCAAGTACTTTTTGTATTAAGTATATAAATTTTCATAACCTCAAAATTTTGTATGAACACAAATGCAAACACCTTGCAATTGTCACTAAACGAATTTAAATTTTTATACTTAGTTTTTATAATTTAACTGTGAATAAAAGCTAATTTCAAGATTGAAGAATGTTTAATTTGAATTTTAGGAAAGCTGCACGAAACATCTGCTTTCTCGGCAATTATCTATAAAATTTATCTGAAGTTCGAATGGAACAAAACTTACAAATATATACCCCTGACCTGACAAAATTTCTTTCTGCGGTTTGTAAAACCAGTTCAACAATAATCGAAAGTGAAACAGATCATATGTTCATAAACATGATAGCAAATTTCATGTTTTTTATATGACCGTCTGTTTATCAAAAACTAACGACTTCTAAACACATGCAAAAATTTCTTAAACTTAATAACGAACCAAACTGCATCTGATTTTCCCAGACAAATCTGAACAGAAATTTCATCAGTTCCATCAACACTATAAACCATTTCCTGGGGTAACAGCAATTACGACCACATGTCTGTAATCTCGAAACCTTGTACCGAACCATATAACTTACAAAACAAAATCTTCACTTGTACTTCTCTATTGTTTTTCGTAGGCGCGCTAAATAAATGAAACAAAATTAAATTAGTTCGTAAAATGTATAAATATCAAACCGTTAGTAGAAGTTATTGAAATTTATTCAGGTTTACCATGACCTGAACCGCTCACACAAATAATTCAATCGAAGGTCACAAGCCTCTAGTCTGGAATACATCTTGGTGAATAGATAGCTAGGGTGCGACTAACGAACCAAACTCGAACAAATGATAGCGACGATATTAAAGACTCGCGGTTAAAGGTGGGGAAATACGGAAGCGACAGGATTGCTAGAGATGCTCACCAAAATAACTTTATGTGACACAGATATTTTACTACAAGAAGATTATTAAAACGAAGCGTTCCATTAGGTACTATATGGAACATTAATAAAGAATAAGGCACGCTTAGCACATTATCCTCGTAATTCAATGCGAATAAATACTGATCAAATTAAACATGTTACAATCTCTCAAGAGTAATTATTTTAGGCAATGAAATTAAATGGTTTTTGTATTTATATTTTAAAATAAAAGCTAGTTTTAAGTATAGAATGATTGTTTACACAAGGTATCTCTCAAGAGTAATTTTTATACAGTGTAGAGAAATTAAATATTGGGAAATTTTAATTGTTCTAGTTTTCTCCTTTTTGGGTAGGTTTTTTCAGAGAATTTGGGTGTTCAACGACCTCTCTTGATCTCTTTATCACATCATTTTCCCCCAAATTAAAATATAAAATTCGAAATCTGTGGAATATTTCCGCATGGATGAGTAATTTTATTATTTTATTTCTAACTCCTTATTATCCACAACTATTTCTATAAGATTTATAATACAGTTGCATAATCCTTTTCTTACGGTGACCTTTCTCTTTAATAATCTAGTTCTAACTCAAAATTAACTAAACTTCCCTTAACTCTATCCTAATATTACCTATACTCTAACATTACTATCTTTTATTTGTAACTTGCCCATATTTACATGCGGTTTCGTCAAGTTTCATTTCAAACAGAATTCTTCTCATTTGCATACATCACTCATCATACTGTAGCAAACTATCACTATCTCGGAAAAATATGGGGTATAAAATTTCATGAAGCCAGCCTAGCAATACAACTCGTCATAAAAAAATGTGGCAGAATCTCCCCATCTAGCCTACTCACGTTATTTTCAAATAAACATTTTTCAATTACTTTGCTTGATTATGGCTAAACTTTCATCTTAAATGGTGCGTATTAATCATTTCTAACTTCTTTTCATAATCTATAGCAATTCTCAATTCTTCATTTACCAATTCAGAATGTTCCTCCTTTAATAACATATCTATTTCATTTCTGACTTTACTTGGACATTTAACAGCAATTCTGCTCTTTTCTACATTATCCTCTAACTCTTTCAAACTGGTTTACCTTTATACTCTTAACTCCCTTGTCCTCTTTCACTTCACCAATCCCTTTTTTCATACTCTTCCAATTCCTTCTCACATCTGTATAATTATATATTCGTTTCGACAAACCAAGCGACATTCCTCCATATTTATATATATACGCCATTTCACAGATAGGTTTAATTCTTTAATCGAAATTATCCCAAACGAATTATTAAGCTCTATTTTGCAAATTATTTTATCATTATCTAATATTTTACTACCTTTATTTATTTTATTCTTAAAAGCTGCCTGCACAGAAAGTTCCTTTATCTCCTTTTCAACTCCTGCAATTATACTTTTTTCATCAGTTTCATTTATTATTTCCATCTCTTCAACATTATCTTCTACACTTTCCAATCATTCTGACCTTTTCTTTAAAAACGATACAACTCTTTTCTAACTTCACTAGGACACCTAATACTTAAACTCTTATGTCCTTTACCCTTCATCTTCTTCTCAAGTTGATTCAAATTCACACAATCTCCTATTTCTATATGGACTTCCTCATCCAGTTTAATCCTTTAATATCCCATAATCATCACTTTATCCCCTGTATCTATTATCCCACACATCTTAGTAATAAAATCCATTCCTAACTTAACTTTCAAAATTATGATACTATTGATTACTGCAAAGTTCTTGTTATTTGGCGATACTGAATTATTTCTTTTAATAGGTAAGACTTTCTGCATTAACTCCTCTGAATTATCTTTTATAAAACCTTCACTTACTAATGTTGCTTCAGCTCCTGTGTCTAAAAGTAATTTAATCTCTTTTCCTTCTACTTGTAATTTTATTATTAAATCATTTTTCTCCTTAACTTTTAAATCATTTTTCAAATCAAGTTTTATAAATTCACTCGTATTTATTAATTTCTGTACGTTCGTCGTGTGATTTGTCTGTTTCTAAAAAATCTTGCCTACTTGACGTTCCAGGTTGATTCGCTATCTCTGCTTATGACCTCCTATTATCAGTGCTATTATTCATGCCATCTTTTTCTAAATTTGTCACATTTTCCCTTCTTTGGGTTACGGTACTATTCTCACTGGTACGGGATTCATTGTTCTCCCATCTCCCCTGATGGCATTTCCTATATTCCAAGTATTTCTTTGAATATTTCCCCTTTTAAATGGCCTGCCTTGGTAGCTCTCCTGTATATTATTCCTTTGAAATCTAAATACATTAATGGGCTGGCTCCATCCTCCTTGGTTGGCCCATCTTATCATATCATTGAAGATATTCCAAAAATACATCTCTACTATGTTTTGTAAGACGATGCCTTATCTCCGTTTCAATGTGTCCTGCTAAATATTTTACAATTTGCTTGTCCTCTAAATGAGCATCAAGTTTGGCAACTCTTTACGGCATACAATTCCCTTGTCATGCCTGAATCACTACTATACTTGCCCATAAGTAAATTATCTCTAACTTTAAATTGCTGGTTGTCCCCCCAGAAGTGTTTTAAAAATTTAATCTCAAAATCTTAAAAAAAAACTCACTTTCAATCAGTCCAAACCAAATTTCTGCACTACCTTTCAACATGGATCTTACGACATTTAGCTTGGTTTGTTCATCTCAACTCCTCTATATTAAGTTTCTGTTATTTAAAAATATATCAGGGTTAAGTTTGTTTTCCCCATAAAATTTCGAATATTGTTCCAACAGAACACTGGTTGGACTCCATCGCATAGGTTCCCCAACATGAATATTTTTAACTCTATCTTACACATTTTCAAACTTATTCCCCAGGTCTGTTTTAAGATTTCCCCAATCATTTCTAAATGTTTTGAATTTTCCCTCTATTCGTTTACTTTCTGATCTAACTTTTTAATTTTCCCATTAGTTTCTCTTTCACTTGCATCCTGATTCGCCTTTATTTGAACAATTCCCTCTTTAACGCCGTCCGTATCCTCTAAAATTTATACCACCTTTCCTGTTATTTCAAATTTCATTTCGGCCACGGTCTTAGTTTCTTTTAATCACAAAGTTAGTTTTCCACTCATCTCTTTAAATTTCTTTTCATTCTTCTCGCTTTCTAATCTTAAACGTCCCCCAATTTAGCTATATTCTCTCCAAATTCTGTTCGTAACTCCTGAGCATTTTTGTCAAACTTGTCACCCATTTCTTTCATATACCCTCTCATGTTTTTCTTTTGTTCTTGCATATTCTTTTCACTTTAAACTTTTCTCATTTCACTAATTTCCTGCATATTTTTGTTTAGATTTAATAGGTGAACCCTCATCCTTGATTCCTGGCTCTCCCCTACACTGTTCTTTCTTGGCCTCTGGCTTCTCCATTTTCGCTTTTTCCATATAAACACTTTCCTAAGAACCAATTTCCAATCCCTCAGTTCTCAAACTCTCTTTTTTTCATCCTATCAGTCATACTGGAAACCGATAGGATATATTACAAAGAAAAAACTTCCGCAAAACCTTACAAGACAAGAAACTATAATTTTGAGACGATTTAATCAAACCCTAGGTTGGGACCCCGCCAATTTTGCCGTGGCCAAGCCTCGCGTTGGGCGTCGGTAATATTGCTGTCATACACCTATGAGTAGGAGTGCCACTAATTTTAGCTGAGACTTAGATACAGCGAACTATACTATCTTACCTTTCTTTTCCTTGCCTGGCTAGCTCAAATGTAAGCAAAATTTATACTATAATGAAATCCAAATGATAAAAGTCCAATCGATTTCCTTGTAAAACAAATTTAAAAAACGCTACCATTTTAGTTTCAAATATTTGCCTCACTGTCAAGTTATTCAGAACAGCTGTTGTCAGGTCGAGTCATTATGCTAACGCTTACCTTAGAAATTAGTTGTACTTTGAACTTCATTGTACCAAATATCTTGTCGAGACCACATGTGTAAGCTTGTGGTTGTTTGACAAACAAGTGACGTCAGCGAATTTTCCAGATCTGCACCTTACAAAGTGTAAGATTGAGCTTCTTTTAAACTAACGACGAATTAAATGCATTACAGCGTATTATACTGGACCATTATAGGGAACCATTTTCATCAATTTGTTGTGCAATCCATCGAAGTAAATCGAACTATCAAATCAATCCATAAAACGAGCTATTCAATGTGCATCATTTTTGACTCTTCATTAACCTATCCCAAGGCGAGATTATTTAACCGTAAACTGAACAATTAAACCTGATGTCTGAACTTGTAAGTTCGTAACCTTATAAATTGTGAATTAATGAAATTAAACATTGGCAAACGTGTGAGTTATCATTATCGGTATAGGTGAGGGTGATGGTAATGGTGAGCGCTATAATAAAATCATTTAGTCTACCTTAATAATTAGTTAACTTGCTTACCGTTATCAGAAACAAACAAAAGTCAAGTGCATTCTACACTTGATTACGCTGCCACGTTAATGGCCACACGTAGATCGCTAGCTCAGACCTTATTGATCTTCATGATGCTTCTAACTGCAGCGAGTGGTCGAGCCAGATTGACTCTTCTGTCAACGAGATGCGCACAAGGCACAAAAATCGTTTGACATTGGAAATGCTATTCAAATGACCAATGTTTATGAATATAGCCTTTACTGTTATTATTATTAATATATGCCTCGTGATTGGGCTATATGGTACTGATCTGAACTTATATCAACATTATAAAATTAATTGTTTATTTGAATAAACTGTGCAGTGTATTTTATAATTAAATTTATAAGCTTTTATAATTGTCATAAAAATTGTTACAGAGTCACTTCTGAAATTTTACTTTTCAGCATTAAAAAGAGTTTCTGGAGTGATATTGCAGCATAACAACGCTCCGTGCCTTCGTATTTTCATCTTCTAGAACACCATCAAAACGCTGAAATGGGATCTGCTAATAGCATACACCATATTTGCCAGACCTGGCCCCTTCCGATTATCACTGGTTCCGGTTGATTGTGAATGGCTTGACTAAGGGCCAATTTCGAAGTGCAAAATTGGTTGGATAAATGGTTTTAGTCCAAAGACACATCGTTTGTTTAATCATCACAGTATTTATGTATTGTTAGAGATGGCAAAATGTATGGCTAACTAGGGATGATATTTTGAATAAACCATTTTTTTAATTTCTGTTGAAATTTTCCATTTTTCATTAATCAAAAAAACCCGAAAACTTAGTTGCGCACCTCATAAATTCTCTTCGACATATGAACTAGAAGTAGATGATAACTACGTGATTTCCCTCCTTGTTAGGGAAAAGTGTCTATTAAAATACAGAATAGATAGATTTGCATACCACAATTGACTATAATATAGAACGAGGATATCTTCAATGTAGTTAGTAAAATAGAAAAAGAAATATGTAGGAGCATTATTCTCAAAAATATGGTAGTCTGCATGTGTGTGCAAGAAAATAGAAACCATATTTTTAGGTTTAACCTGCAGATAAGTAAAAATAAATAAGTAGCCTAATATTCTATTTTAATGGCATATCCTTAAAGAATTCATAAATTCACCCATGAATTTATTTAGGGTTGTAGCAGATTTTTAACCACACGATGTTGAGCACCAATGTAGGAAATAAGTATTAAAAAAAACTACCTAATTTAAGAAGAATTCTTCGAGCTCCACATGCGGTACAAATATGGCAGTTTCTATTTTTAATATTTCCTACTCGGGGCCCTTAGGGAGAAGATAGAACAACGATTCAGAAAAGGGATTTGAACCTTTTATGCTTGTGAGTTGGAACTACAAAAACTGGCTGTTCTGGTGGCTAGCTTGGCTGTTATGGGAGATCATGAGAAAGGGCAGGGTTGAAATATTCTTCATGACATGTGGGAAATTAAATAACGTGAATTTGGATGCCACTGTATCTAACAAGTGTTAAACATAGGTGTTTTTAGGGTAGATACAGAAACTCTTTTGCAATGGATCATTTCAAACTTTTAATTTACCTTCCTTAGAAAATTAAACCTGTTAGAATAAGAAAGTATATATTGTATAACAAATAACTTTTATCTAATAAAAAAAATTAAATCAATTCACAAAGCTTAGTGATATAAAAAATATTATTACTTAAAGAACATTTTGTCTCTTAAGACCTGAATGAGCATCAGATCTGATAATCACGTACATACTGTAATGTAAATCATTTTACAATGGTTATTGCCTAGGTATAACAATTTAATCAATTAGCACTTTCTAGGAATCATATACTATAAATTAGAAATTTAATCAATTAGCACAGGATTATGGTGCTAACAATGGGTGTCGAGTCTTACAGACTACAACATGGCATCTCGGGACTTAGCCATTAGTGGAAAAGGGGGTTGCCTAAACAATTAACATACCCTTTTGGGGTACAGCTAAATCACACGCTTAACCGGCGACCTTCAGGTTGGTCTGGCATAGGTCCTGGCTGGATGGTCAAAAGGTGTCAGTCCCAGGCTACTTGGTGCGGAATAGATCTGCTTCAACATTACAAAATGGTTGTCTCATTATTGGGGAGTTTGTGCTGAATTAAAAACCGATTATGGAACTTGAAGTTTGTTGTCAGTAGTCTCACCATCAACTTTCCAGCCCGTTTGCTTCGAAGATGTTGTGGAAATGAGCGGATTTAGAAAATTACTTCCCAGGATGTTTCAAGTGGGGAGAAGTCTTATCAGAACAAAACTTCCAATGCCCACACGCCGTGTGTATGAAACAAGTTGGAGACCACGAGGTATTTCTTGAACGATAAGGCTTTTAAGGTGGAAATGACAAATGACCTTCTAAGAAAGTACTGCACCTAATGTTACTGGGGATCTCGGTGACAGAAGCTAATAAGCTTCTAGCTTAATGGTGATCTAATTTTGTCTGGAGATGAGTAGTACAAGTATAGTGCCAATCTGATGAGCTGCAAACACAGCGAAAGCGGTCATTGGCTATTCCTCTTTGTAAAATAACCAACAAATTTAATTTTCGTTTGCTGTACTTGTACTACTCATCTCCAGACAAAATTAGATCACGATAAAGCTTTGGAAAATTAAATCGTTATTTGTGACTTCACAAACCAGGTATCATAACAGCTGAATTGTTTTCTGCAAGATTGTGGGTATGAAATGTTAAACTTAGCCTTGTAACTGAATCAAATTAGAAAATAACGAGCCTGTTGTTTTCCATATGGGACCAATGACTTATTAAAAATTGAGGATTGACCTAATACTATAAATAAATGGTCTTGATGGATTTTTTCAATTTTTTTCTTCGCTCCTTCCGGTGGATTTCAAAATTATTTCAACTAACAGTTATTCCCTTCCAACCCAAAAAAAAATTGTTAAAGGGTTAATACATACAAATAGTTTGATCAATACTTAATAATTTAATTAGTGTCATCCTAGGACCATTGTTTTCAACTGTATCATCCAAAAATTGGAAAAATATTCACTGGAATTGAATTTGATGTTGTTACAGTGATATGGGATGGGTCCTTATAGAAACGAACGGAAGAAAATATAACAAAATTGAACACTCAAAATCTACCTAGGTGCAATTCGAGCTACGTTAGCAATAACACTTACTTTGAAGGGTTTTCAATTTCTGTCAAGTTTATGGGCTCCTGCTCATCTAATCTTGTCTCAAGTAAATCCCTCACGACGACAAGCAATCAGGAGGGAAATTTAATTACTTTACCCTCTGGTGTAATGGAGTTCCTCCTCTCACAATTAATTCATATATTCAATCAAGAAAAATACAGCTTCACTGCGTCACCTAAATCTGTTTGTAATACATCACATTATTATTCTTGTAAACAGGTATACGTAAAAATTCTATGATAATCTAAATAACTTTCAACATCATTCATACAATAATATTCCGGGAAAACATGTTTGTACAAAATTTTTAAATTACCTCAATTCAAATACATGCAAATAGCAAAACATCTTCTAACGAGTCCATATGCCTACAGCATTTTACATTACATAATTAGGTCACTTTTGGTTAGTTACACGCCGTTTGTTTATTGTGCTAAATAACCATTAAATTACATCATCCACTTTGGTATGACTTCCAACGCCCAGACTTCTTAAATCTAATAAAACAAACAATACAACTTACAATACAAGTGGATATTTTATGCCTTTAATGTCCAGATAAACAAGTTTCACCCCAAAACAAAAGAACAATTTATAACCATTTAAACTAACCTTTTAAATGCGTGTTAATCTAAAAGCCATCCATTTCAGTGACTAGAATCCACAATAGAAAGGATTATTTAAGTTTCCACCAAAGTGGTATGGACTAACCGCTCCAGTTTTTAAATATTGAACCCGGTCGACGTATTCATGAACCTACCATGTTGAACACCAAGTTGCTGTTTCCAAGCCAATGGGGTTCTTCGAGTTTCCGTTTTTAAATAACCTTTCACGTGTTTTTTGTTACTGGTAGAGAGTAATTAATGAATTGATCTTCGGCGGCTGCTTAGCAATGCCCCCCTCCACACACACACACATGCCCTTTCTCTATTTCTGGGTAGTACATGTCTTTCTATGGTTTCTTTTAGTTAGCATCACATGTAAATGTAATATAAACGAATATGTAGTACTTACTGTATGATTATTGGTTAGTAATTTAATCTCTCTATCTTTTATTAATTGTAATACACTGATTTTTATCATGTCGTGAATACATTGTAAACTATGCTGTAATTATTCCGGTATATTTAAATGGAATTATTTTCTAATGAACAATGGAGCAACAGATTTCTTAATTTATGTGAAAATTGCTTAATATTAAACTGTTTTCCTTTTTGGTAGCTTTTAGATTAAGTTATGAACCTAAATTATGTTCAAATATGTATAAAATGAGGCTTTTATGGTTTCTAATCTGTTACCTAAATTTCTTTTATTGAAATGCTATCTTAATGAACACTATTATTCATGAAATACAAATATTCAGGTTACATCAATATTAAATTGTGCTACGTACCATGACGTAGCTGCAAGAAAACGTAAATATACCAGGCTTACTACCAATGCGGAGAGGGGAGGGGTTCCTAGGAACACAAAATCGCCAACGATTTTCTATTTACAATAAAAAAACTCAAATACAGAAATTTCTATCGAAACAGCAAAACAAAATTAACTAAGGTTACTATTTAATAAAACAATTTTATTCTATGGACAAATTCACTCATTGTTCCACGAAGTGCGCAATTCGTAGCTAACATGCAATAAATCTAATCAGTACCAAAAAGAATAACGCTGGTACTTTCGTATAAGCGGATTGGTTAATTAAAAAAACATTAAATTTAGAAACTTTTCTAGTAAGGATTTTACCATACGAAGCATTTGTTATAACTCTAATCAGTACAAAAAAGAATACTGCTGATACTTTCGTATAAGCAGATGGGTTAAGTACAAAAAGCAAAAGCATTAAAGTTCAGAACTTTTGTAGTAAGGATTTTACCAGAACAAACATTAGCGTATCTAATTTCAAATTGGGTTTATCCCTGGGTATGTTAGAAAAGGAAAACAAGTCACATATGTGTTGGGATACTTATCTTATCAGCCCTCGGAAGCGAATTGACACAGCATCGCCGTGGTAGTCAGCAACAACCATGGTACTACCGTAATTGTAACGGCGGTCTACATGCAAGAACAGTTGATCTACAACAAGGAATAATCGGGCTACACAACAAGCAATTTAGCCTCCAGCTAAGAGCTAAAAAAAAAGGAAAATCTTACTAATATTAACAACTCAGGAGCACTTACCGATACATACCAAATCTACACATTTGATAGAGGAGAAACGTGCATCGCTCTTGGAGTAACAGAACCAGTAATTTTTTACAAGTGCATCAACGCACAAACTGAAGAACAAAGTTTAAAAAGAGTTCAAAATAACACGAACTCGAAAAGCAAACATCCGCGTTACCTCGAAACGCAATTGAAACTGAAAAACGCGATTTTACCGGAGATTAGTAGCATATATTATTTCGACAAATCTTTAGATGAGAAACCCACTAGAACGCAATTATACGTTATCGGAAGGTACCACACGCTCACTGATACCTAAACAAGATCTTGATTAATTAATTGTAGCATAAACTTGTAGTTTCAAAACAACTATATTTATGTTGAAAAATTCTTAGAAAGAGTATTTATTATTAATTATGCGGAAGGATCCCACAATAGACATGGAACCCACATGGATGGACAATGAATTAGCAAGGGACCCGAGTTGAAAATTATGGTAAAGCGAACCCATCTGAACAGGTACAACACATCGGATATTGCTGGAGAACCCAACACTAGAAAAGGAATCCATGCAAACAAAACAACCAACCATTGCCGAAAATGAATGTAACAATTGTCCATTTCAGATTCAGTTTTCCTTTTCTTTTACATCTGATTTCTGTTTAATGTAATGCCAAAGGGTCACTATGTTTTTAGGTAAGTTTCTTTATTCGTGCTATTTTCTTTCTAATACAGCAAAAATACTATGATACACTTAAATGGAGCTGCATTAATTCCATTCTATTTATTCCATAGACATGGTGGTGGATTGAACTAATAGGAATAGAGTTATTTGTTCTATAGTTCAAATGATTGTAGGTTGAATATATGGTGACAATTTAGCCATACTTTTAAAATGCATATCATTGTTACATATATCTAATACAAATAGCATAATTTATAAATCTATAACATTATTTTTAGGAACTTTAACAAATCCAGCTGGTGCTGAAATTGTGAGCAGAAATATGGCATCTGGACAACCTATTAAAGAAATAGTCTACGAGGATGTAAAAGCATTAAAGGATAATAAAACATTTTACTTATAGATGTCAGAGAGCAATCTGAAATATTAGAAACTGGAGCAATACCTGGTAGCATCAACATTCCTTGTGAGTAACTTTATTAATTATAAATATAGTAGTTCCGCAGTGTCTCGCATGTAGGGGTGTTTTATGACTGGTGCTAATGCATGAACCACATTGTGCAAACTGCCACAACGCGAATTGGCAGCTATTTGTACAGACAGTATCAACCCAAATCCATGTCACATAAGGCACCATGTGGTGTCAGTTTGTGTTTGTTTTATAATACGAGAAATAATTAATTTCAGTCTATAGGACTGGATTTCTTATGTGCTGTTTTGTGATCGATCGGTAGTGGTATAACCATGTCAATCCATTTATGGCTACATGTACCTTCTTACGTATACAAAAATATTTTGTGACAGGTACACAAATGAAACCTTGATGTTTAAGGCAGTCATGGTGTCAGTTGGCAGATACATGTTTTATTGTATGAAAAGTGATTCCAGTCTCTATGGAACTTGACTTCTTGTGTGTGGAGGTGGTTTACTTATAGGAATAATGCAAACTATGTTATACAAAGCACTCCATATGGCCACTTCATGCCTACATGCGTGAACTGCTTCTTGGTGTACCAATGCCAAACCATATCGTGTAAGGCGGGACAAGGTTAAGGTTAACTGTATTGCATTTTTTCAGGTAAAGAAAATTTTAGAATTTTGCATTTGCTTCAAATTGAACTTATAGGTTTAAAAAAAAATTAATAACCGATTTCGGAACAATTTTGTACAATAAGATTCAAAATGTATGAGTAATAAAAACGTTTTTTTCATTCGTTAAACTTATCTGATTAGGCCAGTGAAACGTGTTTATGTAAAGGTTACTTTTACATTTAGCCATTTACAGAAAGGTGTATTATAAAATAATTATCGGTATAGCTTTTATTTTTAGGATAGAGGGAATCAAAGTTCTGAATACCCGTGTTAAATTAGTTTAATTTTTTTTTAATTCATTCTCAAATAGAGTATTATTTTTTGACCGGAAGACAATTTAACATGTTGATATTGTAGATTGAACTTAGTAGACTAACATTGTAAAATTTGCGTTGGTATATACAAACTATCCATCCACGGATCTATCTTCAAACTCATTACACTGCCAGATCCACTTTTCTGATTTTGTATTCTGGTAACCTTATGTTTTTCAGATGGGGCTGTTGTTAGAAGCCCCAAAATCAAGAGGCATCCAACAAAATTATCGACTAAAACCAGTATTCCCTGATTGTTGCATTTCAGTCCTGTGCAAGCACTTGCTTTACTCTTGCTTCAGGTTAGTTGCGAACATTTACCTTCTTGTTTACAATCAAGGTCAATGGTAATTCTTTGGATTACATAATTTGGGTGGGGGATCTTTGAAATTTTTTGTGAAATATCCACTTCATTTTTCTGGGCCAAAACTGTGCATAACAATGCATACAAAAAATCAATCGTATTCGTTTTGTCATTGAATTAACAAATAAGTAAATCCAATACGAATCTGAATAATTATTAATGTGTGCGTCATTTAAGTTTTAGCTTTTAACATTTTGTTTATGTTTTTAGATGCAGCAACTCATTTTAATTTACTTTTTAGTAAATGATGTTGAAAAAGTGTTAAAACACTATTCGCCAGAAGAGTTTCAGAAAAAATATAATCGTTGTAAGCCTGAGTTACATTCGCTAGTAGTATTTTCGTGCAAAAGTGGAACGAGAAGTGTTAAAGCTGCAGAAATTGCTATTAAATTGGGATTTGAAGAGTATTATTATGATTGTTGGTTTCACTGTAATAACTAAATTCTTTCTAGTGTAGCAAGTTACAAAGGATGGCTCGATTGGGAAAAGAACTGTATTAAATAGGTTTGTTGATCTAAACAACTTTGGCACTGCTTAAAGTTGATTTGTAGTTTGTTTTGTAAACACAATATTTTGTTATTATCAATACTTATATTTATTGTTTAGTTAAAATAAACACGTTTATGAATATATATTATGGATTATTTGTTTTAAGAAACGCCTAATTTTATCTGTAACTTTGGTACATCGAACTGTATTAATGAGAATACAATAGGAAATTACTATCGTATCTTTCTTTTCCTCCTTGTCTGGCTACCTCATATGAAATTACGCTGTGGCCTTTACGAAAATGAAATGAAACACATCTCAAGATACATCTATGCATTCAAAAACATTTTTCTTTCATACAAAAGAATTTATAAAACAGTTTACAGCTTAAGTTCATACAGAAATTATTCTTAAAAGTTACTTAAAAGTAATCCTTACCTAATCTTTGTTAACAAGTACAAAATCTTGTATAATTTATGTAGATGCTCGAGTGTAATTGACCAATAACTTGCACAGATCATTTAGTAAAAGTCAAAATGCTTCGAACTCTGACCTTAAAATTTTCTGGTAATTATATGCTTCACAAAATTTTTTATAAGATTAAAACTTATTCTAGCTTACAAATATTTAAATATTTTTATCAGTTACAAACAAAGAATCATAATTTATACTTGCAAAATAGCGCTTATCAAAATCCCATTTCAACGGTATTGAATACTTCCTGGTTCCATCTCAAATCGACGTTAAAATACCAGCTTATAAAGGTGCATTTATTAAAATCATCGGTTGTGAACTTCTACTAAGTTTGCTCATACTATTGTGATAAATATTCCTTATACTTCATCATATAATAGCTGGATAACTTCTATGTTACTTGTGGAACTCCAACAGAAAAGATTTCAAACTAATCGTAACGTATAAGTTTCATGTTGTAATTTAAATTGCCCTAACATACACGTTAGAAGAATTAATCGTTTACTCAAAGTTACATCGTCGATCTTGTAAAATGAACGAATCCTCCAATATTAACCACTTTCGTTTATATACAAAAATTCTAACTATTGATTTTTCGCAACAATTCATTCTGGTGTATTCTCGAAAATTAGTCATGGCTGATGTAAGAATTCCGCTGATTTCATGGTTTTTATGAGCTAATTAGTGTCAAGCTATCGCGGTTTGGTGTGAATTATGATTCTCTATCCTTTTCTACTGCACAAAGTTAAAGTTCACAGTCTCCTTCTTTCTTGTTGTAATATGTAGAGTAATTAAACTTGCTTATCTCGCGTTTATGGGTTTTTAATAGTCGCAGGTTCCTTGAATTGGGAAGTTTATTCATCGATACAAATAATCAACGTATTTAACGACTTAAAACATTTTTAGTAAAATGACGTATTATCTTATTAAGTAACGAAAATTCTAGAATTAATTTTTTGTTTGAAACTTGGGAAGTGTTTATTTAACGTAAATGAATGTTTTAAAAGCATATATCTATACATGGAGGTCAATTACATAATTAATTAAAGCTCGCAATTATATTCTGAATGATTGTAAATGCATTCTAATGAAGTACAGATTTTAGTTTCGCTTATCTTAAAAACGGTAGTTTCATTATTATGCTTTGTAAATGCAATAAGGTTTGTTTTTACACTGATGCATTAAATGGTTTTGTATTTACATTTTAAAATGAAGCTCGTTTTTACAAAGAATAGAATGATTATGTATATACGGTATCTTGAAACGAATTTTGTTTTATGGCCCCACGTTTGGAGCCAGTGTAACTATTTTTTTTTTGGTTCGATGTTAGATGGGCGTCAGTGAAACGAATTTTGTTGCTTGATGGGCGCCAGGAAACTTAATTTTTATAAATGGGCGCCAGTGAACAAAAATCTTCCGACATAGCTAGAGGTCTATTCCTGGGTAGAGCAATAAGAAGTGGGGGGTAAGTCGAATTTTGTTTGCAAACAAAAGCTAAACTAAGTTAAATAGGCGCCACCAAGTCCTGAGATAATCACGATAAGAGCAAAGCACAATTCTAAGGGCGGACGTGGAAACCCAAAGATAAAACGATCGCCTTCGTTAACAAAAACCTGTCTTATAAAAATAAGACGCAGCTCCTGTAAGAAATTACAAAGATTAAATTAAAAAAATGTAGAACATCATTTGTGTCCTATAAAAGTATCAAAAATAAAAAATGTTTATCCAATATGATATTGGCACAAAATTATTACCCAAAAATTCTACCTTTATGTTATCAGATTTGATTGCATTTGACCAAAATAAAAGTCTCAAAGTTTCACTAATTGTTTACTGAAGTAAAAAACTTTCTTTTAAAATTTCATAACTTTTAACAGGTAAAAAAATTCTCAACAATAATGTTTGTAACAAAATCAAAATGTTGTCTTTTTAAAACAAAAGACTGCTCTCTAAACATAAGCTCACACAAATAATTCAATCGAAGGTCACAAGCCTCTAGTCTGGAATACATCTTGGTGAATAGATAGCTAGGGTGCGACTAACGAACCAAACTCGAACAAATGATAGCGACGATATTAAAGACTCGCGGTTAAAGGTGGGGAAATACGGAAGCGACAGGATTGCTAGAGATGCTCACCAAAATAACTTTATGTGACACAGATATTTTACTACAAGAAGATTATTAAAACGAAGCGTTCCATTAGGTACTATATGGAACATTAATAAAGAATAAGGCACGCTTAGCACATTATCCTCGTAATTCAATGCGAATAAATACTGATCAAATTAAACATGTTACAATCTCTCAAGAGTAATTATTTTAGGCAATGAAATTAAATGGTTTTTGTATTTATATTTTAAAATAAAAGCTAGTTTTAAGTATAGAATGATTGTTTACACAAGGTATCTCTCAAGAGTAATTTTTATACAGTGTATAGAAATTAAATATTGGGAAATTTTAATTGTTCTAGTTTTCTCCTTTTTGGGTAGGTTTTTTCAGAGAATTTGGGTGTTCAACGACCTCTCTTGATCTCTTTATCACATCATTTTCCCCCAAATTAAAATATAAAATTCGAAATCTGTGGAATATTTCCGCATGGATGAGTAATTTTATTATTTTTATTTCTAACTCCTTATTATCCACAACTATTTCTATAAGATTTATAATACAGTTGCATAATCCTTTTCTTACGGTGACCTTTCTCTTTAATAATCTAGTTCTAACTCAAAATTAACTAAACTTCCCTTAACTCTATCCTAATATTACCTATACTCTAACATTACTATCTTTTATTTGTAACTTGCCCATATTTACATGCGGTTTCGTCAAGTTTCATTTCAAACAGAATTCTTCTCATTTGCATACATCACTCATCATACTGTAGCAAACTATCACTATCTCGGAAAAATATGGGGTATAAAATTTCATGAAGCCAGCCTAGCAATACAACTCGTCATAAAAAAATGTGGCAGAATCTCCCCATCTAGCCTACTCACGTTATTTTCAAATAAACATTTTTCAATTACTTTGCTTGATTATGGCTAAACTTTCATCTTAAATGGTGCGTATTAATCATTTCTAACTTCTTTTCATAATCTATAGCAATTCTCAATTCTTCATTTACCAATTCAGAATGTTCCTCCTTTAATAACATATCTATTTCATTTCTGACTTTACTTGGACATTTAACAGCAATTCTGCTCTTTTCTACATTATCCTCTAACTCTTTCAAACTGGTTTACCTTTATACTCTTAACTCCCTTGTCCTCTTTCACTTCACCAATCCCTTTTTTCATACTCTTCCAATTACTTCTCACATCTGTATAATTAAATATTCGTTTCGACAAACCAAGCGCCATTCCTCCATATTTATATATACGCCATTTCACAGATAGGTTTAATTCTTTAATCGAAATTATCCCAAACGAATTATTAAGCTCTATTTTGCAAATTATTTTATCATTATCTAATATTTTACTACCTTTATTTATTTTATTCTTAAAAGCTGCCTGCACAGAAAGTTCCTTTATCTCCTTTTCAACTCCTGCAATTATACTTTTTTCATCAGTTTCATTTATTATTTCCATCTCTTCAACATTATCTTCTACACTTTCCAATCATTTTGACCTTTTCTTTAAAAACGATACAACTCTTTTCTAACTTCACTAGGACACCTAATACTTAAACTCTTATGTCCTTTACCCTTCATCTTCTTCTCAAGTTGATTCAAATTCACACAATCTCCTATTTCTATATGGACTTCCTCATCCAGTTTAATCCTTTCATATCCCATAATCATCACTTTATCCCCTGTATCTATTATCCCACACATCTTAGTAATAAAATCCATTCCTAACTTAACTTTCAAAATTATGATACTATTGATTACTGCAAAGTTCTTGTTATTTGGCGATACTGAATTATTTCTTTTAATAGGTAAGACTTTCTGCATTAACTCCTCTGAATTATCTTTTATAAAACCTTCACTTACTAATGTTGCTTCAGCTCCTGTGTCTAAAAGTAATTTAATCTCTTTTCCTTCTACTTGTAATTTTATTATTAAATCATTTTCTCCTTAACTTTTAAATCATTTTTCAAATCAAGTTTTATAAATTCACTCGTATTTATTAATTTCTGTACGTTCGTCGTGTGATTTGTCTGTTTCTAAAAAATCTTGCCTACTTGACGTTCCAGGTTGATTCGCTATCTCTGCTTATGACCTCCTATTATCAGTGCTATTATTCATGCCATCTTTTTCTAAATTTGTCACATTTTCCCTTCTTTGGGTTACGGTACTATTCTCACTGGTACGGGATTCATTGTTCTCCCATCTCCCCTGATGGCATTTCCTATATTCCAAGTATTTCTTTGAATATTTCCCCTTTTAAATGGCCTGCCTTGGTAGCTCTCCTTGGTTGGCCCATCTTATCATATCATTGAAGATATTCCAAAAATACATCTCTACTATGTTTTGTAACACGATGCCTTATCTCCGTTTCAATGTGTCCTGCTAAATATTTTACAATTTGCTTGTCCTCTAAATGAGCATCAAGTTTGGCAACTCTTTACGGCATACAATTCCCTTGTCATGCCTGAATCACTACTATACTTGCCCATAAGTAAATTATCTCTAACTTTAAATTGCTGGTTGTCCCCCCAGAAGTGTTTTAAAAATTTAATCTCAAAATCTTTAAAAAAACTCACTTTCAATCAGTCCAAACCAAATTTCTGCACTACCTTTCAACATGGACCTTACGACATTTAGCTTGGTTTGTTCATCTCAACTCCTCTATATTAAGTTTCTGTTATTTAAAAATATATCAGGGTTAAGTTTGGTTTCCCCATAAAATTTCGAATATTGTTCCAACAGAACACTGGTTGGACTCCATCGCATAGGTTCCCCAACATGAATATTTTTAACTCTATCTTACACATTTTCAAACTTATTCCCCAGGTCTGTTTTAAGATTTCCCCAATCATTTCTAAATGTTTTGAATTTTCCTCTATTCGTTTACTTTCTGATCTAACTTTTAATTTTCCCATTAGTTTCTCTTTCACTTGCATCCTGATTCGCCTTTATTTGAACAATTCCCTCTTTAACGCCGTCCGTATCCTCTAAAATTTATACCACCTTTCCTGTTATTTCAAATTTCATTTCGGCCACGGTCTTAGTTTCTTTTAATCACAAAGTTAGTTTTCCACTCATCTCTTTAAATTTCTTTTCATTCTTCTCGCTTTCTAATCTTAAACGTCCCCCAATTTAGCTATATTCTCTCCAAATTCTGTTCGTAACTCCTGAGCATTTTTGTCAAACTTGTCACCCATTTCTTTCATATACCCTCTCATGTTTTTCTTTTGTTCTTGCATATTCTTTTCACTTTAAACTTTTCTCATTTCACTAATTTCCTGCATATTTGTGTTTAGATTTAATAGGTGAACCCTCATCCTTGATGCCTGGCTCTCCCCTACACTGTTCTTTCTTGGCCTCTGGCTTCTCCATTTTCGCTTCTTCCATATAAACACTTTCCTAAGAACCAATTTCCAATCCCTCAGTTCTCAAACTCTCTTTTTTTCATCCTATCAGTCATACTGGAAACCGATAGGATATATTACAAAGAAAAAACTTCCGCAAAACCTTACAAGACAAGAAACTATAATTTTGAGACGATTTAATCAAACCCTAGGTTGGGACCCCGCCAATTTTGCCGTGGCCAAGCCTCGCGTTGGGCGTCGGTAATATTGCTGTCATACACCTATGAGTAGGAGTGCCACTAATTTTAGCTGAGACTTAGATACAGCGAACTATACTATCTTACCTTTCTTTTCCTTGCCTGGCTAGCTCAACTGGAATTATGCCGTGGCCTTTACGAAAATAAAATGAAACAGACCTCTCAAGATCATCTATGCATTCAAAAACATTTTTCTTTCATACAAAAGAATTTATAAAACAGTCTACACCTTAAATTCATACAGAAAATTTATTCCTAATGGTTACTTAAAAGTAATCATTACCTAATCTTTGTTAACAGGTACAAAATTCTCTTTAATTTGTGTGGATAATTTACTGATCCTTTATGTAATGGCCAATGACGTTGCACAGATCACTTAGTATAGGTCAAAATGCTTCGAGCTCTGACCTCAAATTTTTTTTGGGTAATTATCCGCTTCACAAAAAATTCTTTATAAGATAAAAAACTTATTCTAGCTTACAAATATACGTATGGATCACGAAGGTCTAAGATACGGATTCAAATCCTGTCCGGAACCTTATATTTTCATCAATTGTTGGCTTGATTTGAAATGATCATTTGGGTTTTACATAAAAGTCTAAGTTATTATTTCATCTTATTAATGAATACTTTAGTAGTAATCAACTTGCCTCCTGCAATTGTCCAATATGTATATTTAATAGTTGGCATCATCCGTTATTTTGAGCGTCGCTCCTGTCTATATCTCATATAAGTCAAAAAACTTGACACAATCAGCTACGATTGACAAAAATTCCAACCGTGATTGAAAATTAGGTTACTATAGGGTTGTACATGATTTGGATTTGTGTAATTTTTCATTTGTCCGTCATCTGTTTCGGTGGCATAATTGTAAACGCATGGGCTGCAAAATTGTTAATAAACCTAGGATCTAAAGCAAATAGTTTAGCTACAAATGGACACACAAAAAAAGCATCAAAATTGTTTTAAAACCACTATAATGTTAACTAGGTCACAAATAAACTATACAATTAATTACATCATGCTTTAAAGTCGACCAATGAAGTTGTGATCTTCAGTAAACTTAAATTAGTAAAAGAGTGCATTTTTGCTGCCAAACGAAATAACTCAATGAAGTTTAACTGCTACTGAAATAAGTTTAATTTTTTTCTACGATTCACATGTTTAGATAATAATCACAAAAAATAATATTCCATAATACTGATGTGGTCAACTGTATTGGGTTTTGATGTAGTTTTGCATTTGTTACAATCCAGTGTTTATGCAGAATACGATATCCTACTTTAAGTTGTATGTACTTTTGCATTACATAGCTTGCAATCAACCGGTGTTAAATATTGTGTGTTTCACCTGTTAGATTTTGTAATTGAAGTTTTTTCTATAGCTTAATGAATTGTTTTTTGAAAATACGAGAATGTCATCAAAATTACCTGTTGCCACCACAACAGTGTGATGCAGTCGCTTACGATGAGATGCTCTTGAAACTTGTAGCAAAATCGATTTACCAGTTAGTTGTATTTTGTACATATACTGTAATATGCAGTTATACTTTTACTAAATAATTTCTCTCTTAGTCTCCTTGGTTTTGTTTAAGATACTACCTTACAGTTTGTGGTATCTAGTCTAATAAGAGAATTTTAAATTCAATCAATTTAAACATTCCATTTTCTGATGCCACTTCATTATTATTTTTGAGCCTATAACAATTCTATTAAACTTAGTTTGCAACGATATGGTTGTAATCGCAATAGTTTCGTCCACCACGTGCAAATTTTATCGATCGCTTTGAATTCTTATAAACGTGATAAACTGAGACTGTACCATACATCAGTCTGCAATATCTTTAAATGCCAACCATTTGTGGAAATTTTGTCATTCTTTCGGTTGACGTAACTTAACATTACCTGTTACAACAGCGTTATACGATAATTTATTTAATATATTAATAAACCACTCTTTAAACACTTTTCCATCTATTCCTTTACGAGATTTAACGTTTTTTCCTTCAAAAATCAACATTGCACCTTTGTTAAAACTATGCTTAGAGCGATATGTAGTACTGTTAGTCATGTGCTTTTGTATAAGGGTTTTTAACCAAATACATAAGCCACATAGGAATGTTGCCATCTAGTAATTACAACTTCATCCACCTACGCTTTGGATTTTGTATCAACTTCATCGAGCCATATACTTGTAAATAAAATATTAATTTACCTTTGTCTAAAACTTCAAATTCGCCTTAAATACCTTTGTTTCGAGCAAATATCATCACATTATACTAATATGGCCTTCCTGCTTCTTCCTAGTTACCTGTAATAACAAAATCTATTAAGAATTAAATAGCCTTAAGAATCTTACTTAAAATGAATTTGTTTCATCAATTTATATAATGTTGATTGGTTAATTTGCGGTATACTATTTTTATATATATATATATATATATATATATATATATATATATATATATATATATATATATAACAGGAAAGTATTCTTGACCATAAAATAAATATTACTGAAGTTTATTCTTGGAAGTTGGTCAGGTCAGTTAAACTTATTTAACTGACCTTACCAACTTCCAAGAATAAACTTCAGTAATATATATATATATATATATATATATATATATATATATATAAATATTATAAGTAGTTTTTTACACAAGGTAAGTTGATAAATACTAACGTATTGAAATTAATAAGATGAAATAATAACTTAGACTTTTAAGTAAAGCCCAAATGATCATTTCAAATCGAGCTAGTAATTGAAAGAAGGAAAATATAATGCCTTGGACAGGATTTGAAAGTTAGGTTTATATATGGTACTGTACACGATTTAGATTTGTAAATTTCCCAATTATAGCCATCGGCCTCGGTAGCGTAATTGGTAAACGCACAGTTCCGGCAAAACTGAGATGCAGGTTCAAATCCTGTCCAAGCCATTATATTTTCCTTCATTCAATTACTAGCTCGATTTGAAATGATCATTTGGGCTTTACTTAAAAAGCCTAAGTTATTATTTCATCTTATTAATTTCATATATATATATATATATATATATATATATATATATATATATATATATATATATATATATATATATTGCCATGGAACTCGGGTAAGATCCTCACCAACAAAAAATATTTTCGAAAATATTTTTTCAAATTTTCAAATTCGACAATAAACAAATTTTCAAAAATTATCTAATTCAAAAAAAATATCCTTACCCGTTTTCCTTTCTTCCTCGGTTGAATGGCCTTCTTCAACTGCTTCCGGCTAGTTCATTTGGACCTCCTTTTGGATATCTATATTCACTCTCAAATTCTATCATTCACGCACACTCCCAATAAAACCACAAAATACAACCAACATACAATCTTTTATTTATTCCTATTTACAAATGCAATTCAACACTGTCCATATTTTATTGTTCACATTACACTTCAGTAACTCTTATTTTGTAATGTCCTGTATTTACCTTTTTAAATCATCAAACACATAAAATGTATTCGGAGTAAATGGACCTTGAATAATAGCTTCTCTAAAATTCCTTCTTTATAATTTAATTATTTATTTTAATAATCTAAGTAAACTGTGGGGTATGGTGAGCTCATAATAACCCAACTAATTCTGCATAATGTATGCCCTTCTACTTCGCATACTCTTAAAATAAAAAAAAACCAAGTCATGTACTCTTCACAAAATTTCACGTTCTTATGGAACGTTTAAAAGCTTTCTAGACACCTTCAATTTCTAGTTGAATACCGTAATAATGTTATTTACACATATTCTGTTCAATACGTAAATAATTCACACTACCTTGAAAAACACTCTCATACGCCACCCCAATATTTACAGTTTATAGGAATCACAATTTTAAATCGTTACCTGGAATTTCCTAGAAGATCTCCGCTCTTGTAGATGATGCCATGTATTTTTCTATCTGGTCTGCAGGTCGTTTTCTCGCTATTACTAGACGAACTCCATCCAAGTTGATCCGCAAACGCCGCCTTCTCGGTGTAACCAAATTCCAAATTTCATTTCAATTATACTTCTTTCACAGTAATCTACGTTACTTAATGTCCCGACACGAGTTGATAAAAAATTATAGGTGATATCTCAATACTCTCGGCACACTAACCGCATTTTTAATTTACGAGGCTACCACTATGCAACACAATTTAAATGATTTGATAATACTTACAACTCGTGTTAACTTTCATACGTGTTTTTGGGACGATCGAAATAATAAGGGCCTTCATAATATTCTCCTAAACTATTTATATCTTTCCAATGTAACCTCTCCTGGCCACATTTATCCGAAATCCCCTGCTCACAACAACACATTCTCACTATTTTGCACTCAACCCCATTTTCAAATCTGCGAATTTCCGTCCTCGTTATAATATTTCAAGAAAATTACGCTACACTATCCTCGTGTTCATATCAAGTTAAACTAAACATATCAACCAATCGTAGCTCTAATGACGTTTCACAAATCCCTCCTATACTATTGTGGTCTCATGCTTATACGTTTTCTACGTCCCTTTCTAACCTGGTTTGAGTGGTAGGAAATCGATATCCTTGTTTGTGCGCTGTCCACCACACGTGGACTTTCTACGTGAGTTAAATAATCGCTCATTAGTATTTCATGCTAAAACATCCGACCGTTTGAACAATCCGTAGAATAATTTGTTCGTTATCTACAAATTAAACGGAACTTGACATTTAGAAAATACGCAGGTGTTTAATTTTACACGAACGTTTTAAATACATTTCTCCGATTTAGAGTTCGCCGCATTTCTACCCCACTGATATATGTCAGATAGTAACGCGTTTCATCTTGGTATCATTGGGTTTTTACACGCTTTTATGCAAATTATACATCAATAATCGTTCAATTAAATCCAAATTAATTAATAAATTAATGGAATTGGCTTCTACCATTAGATTTCTTTGCAAACCTACTTAAATTTCATTAATTATTTATAAAATTTCGTTAATACCTGATACTTAAAAATGAATTAACTAATCTAAATTTCGCACATAATTTCTGGTTGTTCCTTTATACAGGGTGTTTTGAAATTGTTTCTTTTATATTTATTTTTGATCTTTTAAAACCACTATAATATATATATAGAATGATATTAGCAGGTTGTAGGTCAGCTGGTTATTTAAGTGTACTCTTTATTATATTCTTAGCTTTCGGTTTATTTCAAACCTTTATCAAAGAAACTACAAAAACGTCATTATGGGCATCAAGCAATATACAATAAGTACTTACTAAATTGAGGTTGAATGCACATCAATATCATTGAACTATATAAAACTTAAACTATACATCGAATTTTAAAATTGAACAATAAAACATTTAAAACTGTAAACTGTAAACTATAAACTATTTGCCTTGTGAACATGTTACTATTTTTGAAGGAGAATTGTTATCTTTTAGAATTGTTCGTAATTTATTTAAATTTTTTTGATATAATGAAGGGTGACAAATTTTTTTGATTCTGTTTTTTAAACCTAATATAAAATTGATTTTAATTTTGTAATTATGATATGAGTTATAATTTATATTTTATAATTTATATCAAAAATATATTCGTGACGGTCCCAAAACACCGAGCGAAAACATAAGTTCAGTCATTTTATATTAGGTTTAAAAAACAGAATCAAAAAAATTTGTCACCCTTCATTATATCAAAAAAATTTAAATAAATTATGAACAATTCTAAAAGATAACAATTATCCTTCAAAAATAGTAAATAGACTGTTGTATAACCATCCAACTAATAATACAAATAATATTAATTTAAACAATGAAGCGAACATTACTAATAATGACACTTTACAATACCATTCTCTTCCTTACATAAAAGAACTGACACCAAAGTTATATAATATTTTTAAGAGATTTAACATAAAAATTGCAAGAAAGAATATACTTACACTAAGTAATTTATTTTCAAAAATTAAAGACAAAACTTCACCATTAAATCAGAGAAACGTAATCTGCAAAATTAACTGTTTAGACTGCAATGAAGAATACATTGGGCAAACTTCCCAAAATCTAAAACAAAGATTAACTCAACACAGAAGTGACATCCGTGTTAAACCTAATGCATGTGCATTGAGTATCCATGCAAACTTAAATAATTCTCATAGAATTAACTTTTCAGAACCAGTAATTCTAAATATTGTAAGCAATAAGCAAAAAAGAGAATTTCAAGAAATGTGCTACATTTACAGATACCCTAACACCATGAATAAAAGAACAGATATAAATAATTTGAGTACTATATACACATATTTATTACATTTTCAGTCTGATAATAATTCAGATATAAATACAACACCAAGATAAATATATTTATTACATCTTACTACAACCAAATTATGTAATCGACACTGTTACACTCACATACACGTACATACTTATTACTTAGAAAATCTAGCAACACCTTTTGCACATGATTAGAAAACAAAGTTTTGTATACAAAATCAAACTTTCAAAAAATTGTCACTGTATACAGAAATATGAAATTTTTTATTTATTTATTTATTTAAATTTATTGAACTACATACAGGCAGAGCCCAAAACAGTAGCTCCGATATATAATTCAACTAAAGAGGAAAAAATACCTACATACTATATATATATATATATATATATATATATATATATATATATATATATACAGTTTGAACTTGTAGTGAAGTAAGCAAAACAGTTAATACAGTTAATACAATTAATACAGTATTTCACTAAAAATACATTTTTAAAAATTTGTTCTTGATATGGCGCTTTATTAAAATAACACTGTCATCAAACAAATCGATGTTTGATAGTTGCATTGTTAAGTTCATGGTGTGGCACATGCGGTTTATAGGAGAATTGCGACTATAATTAGTTTTTGATGTTGTCGGATAAAATGTAAGGGGTTTACGCAATATACAATTAGGGGTGTATATGTTAATAAGTGCTAAAAGGTTGGAAGAGTCAATGAATGATTTTAAAATTTTAGCAAAGAAAATATTGTCTGCCAGAGTTCGTTTATCTTTTAGAGTTAGCATATTAAAATATTTGCAACTAGAGAGGTATGAGTTAGAAGTTGATGGGGTTTTTTTCATTATGTAAGTGATCATTCTTTTTTGTATTTTTTCTATTCTTTTAGTATAAACTTGATAAGTTGGATTCCAAACCGAGCTTCCGTAACTTAAAATTGATAATACGTACGCATTGTAAAGCGTTAATGTAGTGTTTATGTTGTTGAAGTATCTTGTGGTTCTCACTATGAACCCCAACATCTTATTAGCTTTTTTGCATATATTATCTACGTGCGTTGAAAATAACATTTTAGAGTCAAACGTGACACCTAAATCAGTGATTTTAGCTGTTGTGGCTAGAATATGACTGCTAATACTATACGTGTAATTGGTTATGTTGATGTTTCTTGTAAATGAGATGCTATAACATTTAGCAAAATTTAAAAATAATTTGTTTTTCTCACAGTAGTGAGCAAGTCGCTGTAAGTCTGATTGAAGTTTTTGACAATCATCTTTACAAGTGATTTATTTGAAAACCTTCAGATCATCAGCATAGAGTAGTATATTGTTAAAGTAGAAACACCGATGTATGTCGTTTATGTACAATACAAATAATAACGGACCTAAGTGAGAACCTTGCGGAACACTGGATGTTACTGAATAAAATTTAGAACGAAATCCATTTACAGAGACTGCTTGTGATCGATTTCTTAAATAGGAACAGACCCATCTCAATAAAATGCCATGAACCACGGATTCGACAAGTTTACGGATTAGTATCATATGATTGATTTTATCAAATGCCTTGCTAAAGTCCGTATACACGGCATCAACCTGACATCGCCGCCCCATGCACTCAAGTACATAGTTGGATTAGTATAATAAATTTGTCTCTACAGATTTCCTTTTAATAAAACCATGCTGTTGTGGAATGATTTCAGAGCTTACAGAAAAATATAGCACGTCAAATATAATTTGTTCGAATAGTTTTGGGATAGCAGACAGTATAGAAATTGGTCTGTAGTTTTTTATATCTGAGGGATCGCCAGATTTAAATATTGGAACTACAATGCACTTTTTCCATACCGATGGAAATATCCCCATTGCTAACGATTTAATAAATAGAATGGATAAAGGGTGGGTTATTCCGTTGCAGCATCGTTTTAATAAGATTGGTGGTATTCCGTCTAAACCTGGACCTTTGTTTATGTTTAGCGTGCGTAGACTATTGTGATTACTGGAGTCACAGTCAAAATTAATATTGGCATTCACATCGTATTCATACACGGATTGAAAAAATAAAGCAAATAGTTCAGCAATGTTCTCGCCTTTAAAAGCAGTTTTACCATCATAGTTTAAAGAGTGTGGAATATTTGATCTATGCGATTTTTTTAGTTTTACAAATTGCCAAAAATACTTAGGGTTTGTAAGTATGTTATCTTGCGCACGCTTCATGTAATTTTGATAATCGGTTTCGATAAGAGTTTTACTGTGGCGTCGAAGTATTGAAAATGAGCAGTAATCAAGTGTATTATTGTAATTTTTCCACCGTTTATGATACCGTTTCTTTTCCTTGATTACTTTAATGGTTGCTCTTGTGTACCATCTTGGAAAACGTTTATTATGGTTCTGTTTTATTTTTGGTATTCTTAGTTCAAATATTTCAGTTAATTTGCTGTAAAACACATGCACCGCATCTTCTATATTACTGCCAGAGAGCAATTCATCCCAATCAGTTGATAATAAGTCATTATCAATTTGTATAAAGTTAGCTTTACTGAAATTGTACATAATTAACGGATTTATAGGTAAATTGTTTTTGATATTACATGTCACGAAAATTTCAAGAGAGGGATGATGTATATCCTCTGGGACTAACGCCATCGGACTTTTAATTATGTTAATTTTAACATCTGCGTTTGTTAATACTAAATCAAGAACTTTTTGATTGTTGTTACAATGTGTATTATATTGTCGTAGGCCACATAACATCATAGCATCTACTAATACTATGGAGCTCCGATTTGAATATCCTGTAGGTGTTGCGTACTGTAGAGTATTATTATTAGATATCCATGTAATTTCCGGCATATTAAAATCGCCACATACGAATACGTTTGCGTTTGTATCGGTCATATTGCCGCATAACTTATCTAAATAAACATTTAGTGCTGTATTATCACCTGGAGGTAACTAGACGCCAACAACAATCGAAAAGGATCCTTGACCGATTGAAATCCAGATGTCTTCTGCTGTGGATGACCAGTTTATTATTCTCTTCGATACTATAGAGGTTTTGACCGCAACAAGGACTCCACCTCCTGACTGTTTTAAGGATCTTGTGGTTTCCCTATCACGTCGATATACCGTATAATCATTCGAAAAAAGTTCACTATCACTTATACCCGAAACCAACCCACTTTCCGTGATACAAATGATATCATAGTCACAACTTAAAACGTTTATGTAAAAGTTATGAGTTTTCGTTCGTAGACCGCGTACATTCTGGTAAAAAACGTTTAGAGACATTTTTAAAAAACAAGTTGCATATTATTTATTACAAAGTATGTACAAATTGGTGAAGAAAGAAAAATCAAAATTAAGTGAAAGGAGACAACTATAGTTTGTTTAAATCACTTTCGGACTTGATAGGTTTAGCGGGCGAGGTTTCATTCTTGCGAATATAGATAATGCAGTTACGAACCCAAACGAATTTATAACTATTTTTCCTAGCTGTTTCTTTGGCTTGTTGCAAAAGTAGTTTATTTCCATTAGTCAAGTGTTCATTAATAAATATTACATCGCCTAGTTTATCGATTTTAATTCCTGGTTGTTTGGAATTAGTGGATGATCGCTTGTAAAGCTTCGATGCAGCTAAAAATTCGTCCTTTTTGCGTCTCAATACGAACTTTACTACTATGTTACGAGGTTTTTTATTATCATTGTTCATGTGCTGCACCCTGTGTGCGATACTTATATCGTTATATGAAATGTTGCAATTTATTGCTTGACCTATTGCTGTTAAAGTGTCGTATATATTTTCATTATTTGATTCAGTAACACCTTGGATTTCAAGATTATCCATACGGGAACGCTGTTCGAGTTCAGTAATTTGAGCGCGTTGTGATTGTATTACTTCTTTCATCATTTTACACTCAGCATTCAAAGTATCTATAATTTTAAGTGAGGCTCGAACTTCTTTCAGTTGAATTTCGAAATCATCTATTTTATTGCAACAAAATTGAATTGAAGTTAACATTTCAGACTGAGCCGTTTTAATGACTGATATTTCGGATCTTATAGTGGTGAGTAAATTTATAATGCTATCAGAATTACCTTCTTGTAGAGAACAGCATGTAGCACATTTCCATGAGAATCCTTTAATATCGTTTATTGCTATAGCTTCATCTGGCATTCCAATACATTTCATGTGAAACACCATATTGCATGCACCTTTTTTTTTTTTTTTTTTAATTTCACTTTTATCCGCTTCCACCTTTACAGTTATTAGCGGAGGTTGGAGGTATTATTTATAATCTATGGTACAAATATGTTATCTTTTATATAATTTATATACGATGTAGGATTTCTATGTCTTTAAGATAGTTCAGCAGTGGTTCAATATTGGGTGTGTCTCTCAGGATAGTTTGTACATCTTGTTGTATGTTGTATTTGAGCCTTTTTTGTTGATATTTTTCACAATTCGTTAGGATATGCTCTACTGTTAGGTTTGTTTTACATTGTTCACATACAGGTTGAGCTTCTTTTGTCATCAAGTAGTTGTGTGTATATGCAGTGTGTCCTATTCTTAATCTTGTTAATACTATTTGTTGTTTTCTTGATTTTGGGATGTGTGCATACGGTTCGGTTTTTGGTTTTATTTGTCTAAGCTTGTTATTTTGGGTGTTCTTCCAGGTTTCTTCCCATTTTTTGTCTATTTTGCTTGAGATAATTGCATATATGTCTGTTATTGGAGTTTTGAGTTGGGTGTTGGTATTAGTTATTCGTTGTTTAGCCAGTTTATCTACTGCTTCATTTCCTTGGATTCCAACGTGGGCTGGAGACCAAATCAGTATTATTTCAGTTCCGGTTTCTTCTGTTGTTTTGTGTAGAGCATCATGTATGTTGTTCGTTATTGGATCTGTTGTGTACCATTTTTCGAGTGATTTAATAGTGCTTAAAGAGTCTGTGCATATTGCATATTTGGTGTGTGTTGGGTTTGATGTTATATCTTGGATGGCTGTTAAAATTGCTACTTTTTCTGCTGTATAGCTGCTGCTATATGGATGTAGTGTTATTTGGATTTGTTGATCTTGTCTGAGTACAGCTGCAGTTACTTGTTGGTAGTTTTTCGACCCATCTGTGTAGATAAATTCATGTCTCTTGTGTTGTTCCTTTAGTTCTTTAAATCGTTGATGATACTGAGCTTTGCTTGTATGTTTTTGAATAATTTGATAGTGATACATTTGTCGTTATATGTTTTCTAGTCCATGGTGGGAATATAGGTAAATATTGTGGAAGGATTTCAGGTAGGGATAGTTTTATTTGTTTCATTATGTTTTTATGTGTACGGCTGTTGGAGTACTGGTATCTAATCTTGTGTTACATGATTTAATTTTAAAGATGTCCTGGTTTGCTTCTATTTTCTGGTTTGATGCTAGTTTTGCAATATATTTTAGGTTCAATTTATTTCTTCTTATCCATAAAGGTGGTATATTTGCTATGCATTGTAGACTATTGACTGGGCTTGTTCTGTAGGCACCTGTTGCTAATCTGAGAGCTGTGTTTTGAATGGTGTCTAATTGGTTTATATTAGAAGGTTTGGCTGTGCTGTATGTGATACAACTGTAATCAAGTCTTGATCTGATGGTAGTTGTGTATATCTTTAATAGCTGTTTTGTGTGCGCTCCCCAATCTGTATTCGAGAGCATTTTTAAGATATTGATCTTTTTGTTGCAGTCCTTTTTTAATTCTGTTATGTGCTTTCTCCATGTTAATTTTTATCAAAGTAGATGCCTAAAAATTTGATGTTATCTGTATATTCTATTTGGGATTTGTTTATTAGAAGTTTTGGATCCATATGTTGTTTTCTTTTCTGCAGAAATGTATTGCTTTTGTTTTGTGGATGAGAATGTGAAACCTATTTCTTTTGCCCATTTTCTATTTCGGTTATGTTTTGTTGTAGATTTGTTTGTATTGTGTTGATGTTTTTGCCTTTGTGGTATAATACTATGTCGTCAGCAAAAGCAGTATTTGTGTTGGTTTCTTCACAATTTTGTTATTTTGTTTATTATTAACAGAAATAGTGTGGGGCTAAGTACTTCCTTGTGGAACTCCATTTTCTTGCTTTCTTGGTTCTGATAAGCATCCATTTGTTTTGACTTGGAAAGAACGGTTTTCCAGGAAGTTTTTATGTAGTGTAGTATTTTTCCTTGTATGTTATGTTCTATTAGTGTTTGTATTATCGCATATTTCCAAGTGGTGTCATATGCCTTATGTAAGTCTAAGAATATTGCTACTAGATGTTGTTTAAGTTCGAACGCTTTTTCTATTTCTATTTTTAGTTTAAGTGTTTGATCTGTTGTTGTTCTGCCTGTCCTAAAACCTGCTTGGGTATTGCTTAATATGTCATTATTTTCTATATACCACATTAGCCTTTTATTTACCATTTTTGCATTATTTTGATAATACATTTGACAGTGCTATAGGTCGATAATTTGCTGGGTTTGTCTTATCTTTTGATGGTTTTAATATTGGTATTGTAATGACTTTGTTCCATTCTATAGGGTATACATTGTTGTTCCATATGAAGTTATATATGTCTAGTAGGTGTTTCTTATTTTTATCTGGTAGGTGTTTGATCATTTCTGGAATTATTTGGTCTGGCCCTGAACTTTTTGTTTTTTGTTGTGAAATACTGTTTTCTAGTTCGTCCATTGTAAAGGATTTGTTTAATGGGTTGTTTTGTTCTTCAATTTTGATAATTTGATTGTCTTCTGTATTTGTTTTTATTGTATTGAAGTCTTTATTATAATTTGAATTGCTAGATATTTTGGCAAATTCGTCTGCTATTTTTCTGCTATTTCTTGGGGTCTAAAATAATTTTGGTGGTTCCTATTAATATTACATCTGTTGCACGTGGGATGTTATTTATCCCTTAATTGCTTTTATTTTGTTCCAAATTTGGTTATCAGGCGTATCACAGGTTATGGAGGAAACATAGTTTTCCCATGCTTTTTCTTGCTCTGTTTTATTGTACGTCTGCTAATAGCTTTTGTTCTTTAAGTTCTATTTGGTTTTCTATGTTTTTGTTTTTCCGATATTTGTATAGCGCTCTTTTATTGTCTTTGCTTGCTTTTTCGCATTCCTTATTCCACCATGGTACTGTTTTTTATTGTTTCTATTGGATAACGTGAATGTTTGTTTGGCTGTTTTATTATGTCTTGGCTAAAAGATTCTATGATTTCGTTTATGTTTTGGTTTATGCTGGAATATTGTTTGTTTTGGTATTGTTGGTTAGCAATGTTTGGAATTGGGGCCACTTATTCTCTTCTATTCTCCATTTTGAGTATGATGTATGGGGTTTGAGGTTTGTATGACTTTCTTGTGAGCTAATAAGTATAGGAAAATGGTCACTACCATATAGATTTTGAATTACTTTCCATTCTAGATTTGGTGTAATTTTGGGTCACAAATCGTTAGGTCTATATTTGAAAATGTACCTGATTTTGAGCAAAAATGTGTTGATGAGTTGTCATTTAGTATGATGAAATTGTTTTCATTTATTATTTCTCTATCATTCTTCCTCTTTTGTCAGTTTGTTGGGAACCCCATATTATATTGTGCCCGTTTATGTCACCTAGTATAATGATCGGAGGGGGTAACTGTTTTAATAAATGTTCAATGGACTCTTGATTGCAGTTTGGTTGTGGTGGTAGATATATATTACATAAGGTTACTTTTGTTTTATTTGGTGTCAAGATTCTTATAGCTATTGCTTCTAAGTTTGTTGTTAGGGTATTTCCTCTATATGTTTTTGTTGTTTACTAGAATTGCCACCCTCCGCTAGCTATATGTGTGTTTAGTCTGTCCTTGCGATATTGTATAAAATTGTATGTATTTATGTTTTGGTGTTCTTTGAAGTGTGTTTCTTGTAAGCATATGTAATGAGGTTGTGTTTCTTCAATTAATTTTTGGAATTCAGCTTTATGGGATTGAAGTCCATTACAATTCCATTGGATGATGTTCATATTATTGATTATCGACTGAGGAATCAGACATTTCTGACTCAATTTGTTGTTCCTCCATTGTTTTAGTTATTCTTGTTATTGTTGTTTTAATTTTTTTGTCATCAGTATTGTTTTGGATTTCATGCATCATTTGTATGAGTTGGTTTGTATCTTTGGTATAGTTTTTACTTAATTGTAGTATTTTTTGTGTTCCGATCGTGTTTTCTAGAAAGTCCTGAAATTCGTCGAATGAGATAATGTATTTGGCTGGATCACTTTCTATGATTTCCTTTATTGTATTGTGTTTTGGGGATTCAGTTTGTTCCAAGTTCTTCTTTTAATTGTAGGATCCTTTTTTGTTTTTGTTTGTCCGTTTGGTTTGTGATAAATTCGACAGGGTTGATTCTTGGTTGGTTTCTTGTTTTTCTTTTGTGTTGCTTCTCTTATTTGATGTTCAATGTCAGTTACATTTAGTTCTTCTGTAGGTGTACTGTCAGATGACTGATTTGGTCTTTTATTTCTTATTGTTTCATTTAGGTTTGTTATTTGTTCAGGTTGTTTTGTTTCAATCTGTATATTGTGTTCCTCGCAGCTTGAGGTTGAATGGCCGGTTTGTTTACATGTATAGCAGTATGTTTCTGTAGATAAAAATAGTCTGTAGGGGGTTTCTTCAAATAATACTATTATTGATTCTGGGATGTTTAAATTTGCAGTTTGTTTAACATAGATTTGTCTACGAAAGCTAAGTATGTGCTTAAATTTTATATCTGATAAAGCAGCTTTTATAAATGACATCTTGCCTGTTAAAGTTATATTTTGCTTAATAAGTGAGTCTTCTATTATATTGTGTGGTATGGATGGGCTAACATTTGAAATAACCACCCTTATGGTCGGCGTAAGTAATTTACGAATTTCCACTTCTGTGTTATTTACTGTTATATTAGGATAGTTGTTTACAAACTGGTCAGCGTCTTCTTTTGTATTTAAATAAATACAGATCCGGTTATTTGCTATTCTTGATGCAAAGATTATATTTTTAGGATCTATTATTTCCGTGATTGCATTTAAATAATCTTCTAACTTCGTGTTTGGCAATGAATTTAATATAATAGCATTTTCTTTTGACGGGAAACTGCTTGCAGATGTTTGTTTATTTGGTGCATTGCTTTTACTGCATTCGAATATGTCCCTTCTTTTATTGTCTGATGGGTGAGTAGGTTTTTTGTTTGGCTGGTTGAATGATTTATGGTTGAGGGTGTTATTGTTTGTAAAGGATACATTTCAGGTAGTTTTGGTAAATGGTTTGGGTTAGGTTTATTTAATATAGCTGTAATAAAAGGAAGAGGAATGTTTAGAAAACAATACCTGTTTTGGTTTTATCACTTATTATTTCCGAGGTCGTATTTTATCTCAACGAATTCACATAGAACTGTACTGTTGAACATATGGTCGCGGAATGCATGCACCTTTGCATTGTAAGCTATTACTGTGACAAGTTATCAGGCCGTTGCACTCTTTACAATTACTAGGCATTGTTTATCTATCCGGTTCTAACAAAAATTATTATAAATTATTATTTATTACTTGGATTAACTAAACACGTCTACACCGTACCGCGACCCGGACTTATACTTATGTTTTTTTGTTTATGTTTTTAGTTTGTAGAATTGTGCTTGCCTTTTATATTTATACAACGCCAATTTATTAGTAACCTCAATTTAGTAGGTACTTTAGTTATTAATATTGTAATAGCGTTTTCTTATTGTAGCACCTTTGAAAAAGGATAGAAATATATCCGAAAATTTAGGTGATAAAAAAGAGTACTCTTTAATCCAGCAGACCTGAAACCCACAACTCCTAATAAATAAATCTACAGCAAGGTCATTAACTTACAAAATATATATATATATATATATATATATATATATATATATATATATATATATATTCACCATGCACATTTCATATTAATTTGTTCAATTATTTACATTGTATTATGTTACGATCAGCGCAAATCAAAATATTCTTCATAACTACGTGTTGTTATTGGGAGTTAATTACCCGCAACTCTGAAGATAATGATATGAGTAGAAACCTGAATTAAACCCCATGGTCATAGCCTTAACAACAATCAGATGTACACATTTAACTACCCTTCCAATATCTACTCAGATTGTTTATAAATCCAAGGAGATACGGAAGAAAAGCACAATTAGGATCAGTAGTTAATGGGGTACGTTACAGAAGGTATTCGTGACGGTCCCAAAACACCGAGCGAAAACATAAGTTCAGTCATTTTATTATTATTATTGTATTAAAATAATAAACAAAAATAATAATTTCTAATGCAAGGTTCAGCTGACAGGTGGCTGTTCATTGTTGTTCCACATAACCGTTAAATAACCAAACTATAACTATATTATAATATAAAGTTCTATAGTCGTCATAGACACAGTGTTACAAAAGCGTTTAATAACAAAAACAACAACATAAAAAGCTATCACTAGCAAGCATTAACTTGTCGAGAAAAGAGTATTAAACCGAGCTGACAAAGGAAATTTGAAGACCACTTTTAGAATTTAATATTTATGAGTTTTTTTAAAGGTTATATGAAAGATATTGTTAAAGAAAAGTTGTGGATGTAGTAATCGTTATTTGAAAGATTGTTTGTTAAAGTACATTTTGTGCCATTATAAATCTGATGTTTGATTCTAGTGGTTTTATTTAAATTGAGCCAGCAAAAATAATTAGGGTAACACTTCTATTTACCACTTCAGATTCTAGCATCCTTCATTGGCTCCTAACGGCAGGCACTTCGGTCCACAGCACTTTTATCCATGCCCAACCTTTCACTCAGGGGCTCATTTAGAACCACTACCATATATAATATATATATATATATATATATATATATATATATATATATATATTGACGTGATAAGGGGTCATGAGAGGTCATTTGTCTCCCGACACGGTTCACTTGAAAAATGTGAGGCGATCATTTTTCATAAAAATACACACTCGTTCGCATGAGAGGTAAAATGGAGGTCCCATGTGTGAGTGTTGTCACGCATGTTAAAGATCCCTACCTTGCTTGGAACAGCAAGGGTTCGGCAAAATTCCAAATTTTCCAGGTAAAAAACTCGCTTCCTGGCCAATGTAGTACCTTCGGATGGAGCATTGGAAAATCACATGTAAAATCATGAGAGGTCATTGAAACCTGAATTCTACAAATAAATCCCACTAAAAGATAAAAGAATCCTGAAAAACGGAAATTTCCTTAAATACATGGTTACACCCTGTAAAATACAAGCGTACTTTTATTCATTAAAGTGCCATGCAAAACACAAATTGTACGTATATAAATAATCACTCTGTATGATATAAGTTATTGTAATTAAATAGCAAGTAACATAAGTTGTATATGTAAAAATAAGTAATTGTAAGATACCGTAAAACGCACTTCAATGCGAACGCAAATATTTTCTATAAAACGCAACCACTTTTGCAATTAAAGTTTAAATAATTACCCTGTGGATTATAGAAATTTATTCTAAATAAGGAATTTTCTAGAATATAAAACGATAAGTCATCGGGATTTAGAACTACATAAATATCTAATTAATAAATAATCGTTTATACCAAGAAGCGGACGGAACACTGAAAACCCACAAAAATCCAAGAAATTAATTATCTTTAGCATTAGTATGCGACGTCACAATAATAGTATATGCGTAAAACAAGGTAACTGAAACAATATTACGTGGAATAAACGCCGCGATTTTAGACAATGCTAATTGGTTTGTCTGAGAACCTTGCATCATAATGTTCCACATTTTTCTATAACTTCTGGATATAGATAATGTAGTGTATATAAGGAAGCGTTTATTCATTCAAGGGGTAATTCGATTCTGAAATTCAAGTCGCAAGCGGTTGCTATGCGAAGATAGTATTTAAGTATGCAGTAAGCATACTGTAATTTAATAGCTGCGAGGTTGCAATGAATAAAGAAGTGATGTTTTTAAACGCAAATTACATACAAAATGGAATTATTAATTATGATGAAGAGGCAAAATTCTTCAATATAAAACTATTTTAAAATTTTTATTAAATAATGGAAAAGAAGATTTAACCAAAAATGTACTTTGGTAATTGCTGTTTGAAATGAGTATCTTTATAGAAAATCTTGAAAGATGATTTGACGTCAATTTAAAATAAGAAGATTTTTAATTATGAGCGTTTTTGTGGATTCTGCAAGTATTATTTTTAGATTTATTTTAACTGACATTTGATTAAGATAGTCCTAACAATTTTTTTTTTGTGTAAAGGATTTTTTACCAGGAAAATTGGTATTCAGAGTTCAAAATACTCTGACCTTTTTATAGATTATCTGTCAAGGATTATTTTGGCCAAAACAGATCTTACAAGCGTGGAAGTAATTATAACCAGGTAAACATTCCTCAAAAGAATATGTTTAATTCTGTAAATTTAAAATAAGGTAAGGAAAAATTGTTTTTATATAACAATTACTTCTTAGAAATTATTTTGTTTAAAAGAAACTACGTTGTAAATGCTTTTGTACGAGAGAAAATATTTCATACTATATAAAGACTTTGTGATATTGCTGTTTTTTATTTGATTTTGAAAACTCTGTCAATTCCGTTGAGCTAGCCATGCAAAGTTAAAAAGGAAGGTAAGTGAACAATTTCGAGTTTTACACATTTCTGTATCGTAGCACTCTTTTAGTGACGCTCACAAAGCGAGGCCTTATCACAACACTCTTTTAGCGGCATCTCAATGTGCGGCGTTGTCACAGCACTCTTTTATTGGCGCACCAACGTGCAACCCTTTCCACATCACTCTTTTAGTGGCGCCATTTTCATATCACTCTTTTAGTAACGCTCCAAAGCGAGGCGTGTCATAGCAATAACTATATATATATATATATATATATATATATATATATATATATAATTTAGCAGAATGTCCAAAACTATTATCGGTTTGTAAATTGTAAAGTCCCATTAATCTTCAGAGCATCTATTTTGAAACTCATGCGATATCTATCTCTATCACATGTGAAACTCGAACGGTTGGAAACATTTAAACATTATCGCACGTAACACCAAAGACATATTTTCAAACACCATGTGATACCTGATTTACGTATGTATGCTCTAAGATGTGTGATATTCATGGCAACATGGCATTTTAGCGAATTATGACAATTTAAATTAGAAACCCCAATAATTAGAGATTTTCAATAGCATGTTTTGCTAAATATCCTTTAACGTATTTCCATCATTTTAATAATTTAATACTTTATTATTCAACATAAGCATTTCTCAGATATACTGCTTCATTGAGAGTAGGAAAAATTGCTACATGTGTGCAATCCACACACCCAATGACTGCAGGAAACATGAATTTCATAAAACTGGTAAATGATTTACTTTTATAATAACAATAAGGCTACATTTTATATTTATCTATCTCGACTCGTTAATGTTTTGCAGCAGCCTGATGCAGTGGTTCGAAATTTCTGGCTTATTCAAAACTTCCGTTACTTCTTTAATACACTTACTAACAAAAACTGACTAATAGCATGGTTAATATTCCCACCTATGTCCAACTGATAACTGCTAGCAAAAAATCACACACTAGTCAACACCTAAAATTATGCATTTATATATAAATCATATAAAAGCAAAAGTATTTGCCTTTCGTGGTATTTCTAACGCAGTTACTTTTGTCGGTGCAACCATATAGGGCTCCAGTAAATTAATTACCTCTTCAAATATTGGTTTCATTAAACGTTACAGTTTTTGAAAGTTATTATCACTTAACTCTTCAAACGGATTATCATGGGGATGGAAATGCTGGCCATGGATGTTTTGGGTCAATAGTTCGGCCTCTTCCAAAACCGCTATTGCAGCCAAATTTACTTATTCATCTAAACCAGCCATAATAAAAATAGCAAGCAAAATACATAGAGAATCTATTACCCTTAACTTAATTATAATTAACAAAATAAAACATTAAAAATTAATAAAGAATAGCCCTAAAATTAATAAAGAACAAAAAGTAAAAATTGTAATATATCGATATCCATCTATCAAATGTACATAAACACACCACTTAAACATTGAAGTCGATTTTCATATGCGACACGGTATTTTGCATACAGCATACGCATCCATTGCAATTTTGTATGCGGATGTGTGCACGAGTTCGAAAATATGCTACCTTTGACATTGTGCAATACTATGACATTTTCGTGCATGACATCAAGTCTTCCGAGTTCGAAAATAGGGACCCAGAGAATTTGTTTAGTCTGAGGCATAGGTTAACATTTTTGCACAATATTTGTTCTATACAGTTATTATTATCATGGGACAAACTAATATCTAAGAATTTGATATTGGTCAGATTAATGTCACAAAGGAACATATTAAAATATATCAATAAACTAAGCTTGAATCTAAGTGACATGCGATAACTCACAGCAATTGGAGAAACAATCTAGTAAACTGGATACAATATTCAAAAATCAACAGGTGTTATTTATTTTAAATATTCCTAAATTTTCCATGTATTAAACTTATAATCAATGTCTCTCATAACGTACAAACTAAATGTGGTAATACTAACACCCAGTTGCAGTATAAACTTTTGTCATTACTTTCAATTGTCTTCTACAAACCCACTCATTTACCCCAACACTTGAAAATAATACTACCTTCACTATATGGTGCTCAGCTAGTTAAACATTATAAATTTTAAAAGTTTATTAAATGATATTTAAAAAGATATTGCTTGGTAAACTTCATCAAAGATCTACGCATTTAACATTCGTTCATTAATGGCAGTTTTTGGTAGCTAAATTTATTACCCTCTCATCAAAATCCTTTCCCACCCTTATTAAGTATGTTTATTTGGGGAAAAGTCCATATAGTCACTTGCCAGAATAAGTAATTAATAAAATAATTGTGCAAGCCAATAAATATGGTAATTGAAGTAATCAAATATGTTCGTTCTCACACTGCATGAATTATCTTAAAAATGTACTCAAAGAACTATTTCATATTTCAGTCCAAGGTCATTTCTTCTTATCTGCAAGTTTTGAGTGAACCATTTCTCTAAACTGACCCAATATAAGATTTTCTCGCTTTTGTCTTTCTTCTTTGCTGAACATGGCAAGAGCACGTTTTTCATCAGCCGAATATATTTGATTTTCCTTTCTAATACGAACGGCTTCCATACGCCTATGTCTGCTTCCAGACATAACATAACCAACAGTTTCAAACGATGCAATTTGGTCAGAAGTTAATCCTATCTCACCTCTTCGAGGTATACGTTTACCCTCAGCTACATAAGCAGCCATAGCGGCTCCCTCGCCTGGCAGTAACGCTTTACCCATTTCTTTATATGTTAATGTAGCATGAGTCTTCTGTTGAGGTCCAACAGAAACATCTTCATTGTTAGTTAAGGAATCCTTTACCGAGACTGCATCTAAAAAATGAAACTTTTAGTTCAAAAATTAATTCAAATATTTTAATGGTATGTTCAAAATAGATTTCCAGCATACTACATAATATAAAAGCTCTAACTTAGCTAACAGAACATTGCGAATCTATTTGTTAAATAATTGACCTTTTACAAATGAGGTATAACCATGTTTGTTATTTAAAAAAATTTTTAGAAAATATATTTTAGACATGACGCGTTAATTACAAAAGATATTTAGTTAATCATTGCGAAAAGCAAAAATTGCATGAAATGATCTCAGACTACAGCTATTACGTATAAAATGAAATGAAACTTTTTCGATCGACATTTTACGTATCATATAGCAAGAGATGGAAGATAACATATGAAATTAAATTAGAAAAATACAAACAAGCTGGGGTAATGGAAACCCACTTCTGAAATGCTCATTAAAACACTTTTTTCCATACTAAAACAATTTTTTTTTCTATATAAAAAATTGCTTTTCGAAAAAATATATTAAGGTAATAGAAAAACAAATGAAAAAATTCGCCAAAAATATTTATTGGCAAATTTAGATAGATTTTCGAATTTTTAATAAGCCCTTACTTCCGTATGGAAAACAACATGCAATTTTTTTTATTTTCTAGTTTGGTTAAATTGTAAAGCTAAGTTCAACATATTGTATCCACAATCGTATAGAAAACCATTCAAGTGTTTTGTAAATAGCAATATAATCTTTCAAAAGTCCATGTAAACACCTTATTGTTCACAATATACCTCAAGATTTTCAACTTGTTTCGTATACACAGTTCGTGGGCATTAAACATTTGATCTGATAATATTCCCACGGTTGAACTGAACTGTCTTTGTAAGTCATTTTCTGAATCCACTCACTTCCACATCATCTTCGAGTAGGGCGGGAAGTTGTTGCTGCACAAATCCTGTAGGGTCAATAGAATCCCATGTGGCCAATAAATTCTTTAGGGTCTACAAAATTCCGTAGAGCATGCAAATTCGTTAAAGCCAATAAATGCCGCCGAACCAACAAATACCTCCTAGCCTACTAAAGCATTTTAAAAATACGCACCTCTATTCTAGAACAATTATACGTTTAATTTACACTTTGCTATGATAATTTCATATTATTATTTAGATATCGTTTATAAACGCCTGTTCTTTGAATTAATAGCACCACCTGTGCTTCAATTTGCCAGTGATTCTTTTGAAACATCAATCGGGCCCATTCGACAGCCGCTTGTTAAGTAGGGAACATGTGACAGGAAATTACTATGGCTATGGGTGGGCACTTAGCCTGGTTCTTGATAATGTGAAACAATTTATCGTTCGCTTAGAACTTTTATACTTAATCTTTTAATATTTTCACTCCTAAATTGACGTGAAAATTGTTCAAGATTATGTTAGTGTGGTGAACCAGCCTTTATGAATTTCAATTAGCACGTTCGTTCTAATGCAATGATATTTGGAAGAATTTTACAGAATTTTGTTTCCAGTTTTGGTTCATTTGTATACTGCGAAAATCATGCTGTTTGGTAATAAAATCTAAGGTCAGACTTTTGTCCTTAACATGAGGTAAGCGGAAGAAGATAAGACACATTCGTTGTGTTGTGAGCAGAGAACGCGTTTAAATTGTGTAAATCAAACAACTTTTTTGGTTGATCTCATTTGTTTGGCAAATGTCATAGTATGTCGCAAACATTAAAATATTTGTTTACGTATGTACAGGGTAATATTTAGTTGCTAAATTTCAAGTTGAATTAAGTAGGGATTTGTTTAAAACAGAAGTCTGTTTACATATGTTGTAGCACACATGAAAGGAATGTTGGCATTCTAAAAATCTAATTAGTCTTGTATTCTTAAAGCAATTCATTATTTTGTTATGAGCACGTATTGCTGGTAATTTGTAAAGTTGAATTTTCAGAAAATTCTTTCCAGTGGCATTTAATGTTAATGAGAAACTAAACATTCACATGGTCGTCTATCACTGTCATATTTGAAATGTTTAAAAAATTCTGCGTTAGAAGAAAATAGCATAAAGTTTTGCTTATGTTTTTTGTTGACATTATTTTTATACCGCAATTGATGCTTGTAAGCTATAGGTAAACCATATCTGCTTTAAACATAGTATTAAAGTCTAAAATTCGAATAACTATATAGAAATAATTTGGTAAATCTCCAATACTTTTTTGATATACTTCTTTCCATAAAAGTAATACTGTTGTTATGAAAACTTACATACAACAAAGGGAATTTAAATTAAATAATTATTTACGCTTATGTTTCTCTTTTATTTTTAACAAATATGTTCACAACAGTATAAATTTGAGTACCTTTATAAGGGATAAGGTAAGCGGAAGCTAGTGACTTCTAAAATTAGTAATTGTGTGAGGTATTATCAGAACCAGTGAGTAAGAATATTTTTTGAGGTTCTGTTAGTATAGGCCTACTATATTTATACCCGTTGGGGATGACACTGTTGTTCTCTTTAAGTTTTTTATTTTAAATTTTTTTTTTACAATTTTAAGAACACTGTGCTCTTTTGTCTAACTAAACCTAATACCTTTATGTTAGAAGCTGCGTTCTTTGTGGGGGACAAGTTTTTATTAAGCAAAGACCATTCCTTTTTACTGAGGGTTTCCACGTCAGCCTTCAGAGTACACTTAGCCTAATTAAATTTGATTCCAGGATTTGGTGGTGTCATTTTTTGCTTTTGTTTTGGTTTACTGTCATAGTTTTTATGCGAATATAGGAATCCACAACCACATCTCTAGCTAGCCGGATGAAATCTCCTTTCATGGGCCTTTAATCAAAGAAAGAGGAACAGGTCTTCTCCTAGGTTTTAACTAGGGGAGTAAAAAGGCAACACTACATGTACCCTCAAGCTAACTAACATCATTATTGTCTGAGCATCTTTGAGCAGACCATCATCCTCAAGCTCACCCATCACATACTACGAAATCAGTCAGTGGTATTGCCTTTGTCAATACAAGCAACCAGCTGGAACCTGGGTTCAACCAATCTAACAGTAGCAGCCAGAGTTCAAGGGTGCGTTACTTTTGCCTACTCCCAAAACGGATTTTAATTTCACAACCCCCTTTGCCACAAACGACTAAGTTTAGAGCCGTGAAAACCGCCATCTTTCAAGTCTATAAGACCCGGCACCCAACTGAATCGATATAATATTTTTTGTTGATTATATAATATTTTTTACTTAGGATATATATTTTCTTGAAGGTAATATTTGTTTGCTCTAACTTTGTTATATTTGAAATTCTCACTAACAACTATTTTAAAATTTCTTGAATTACAGTTTTTGATTAAATTTGTATGTAATTATCAGATCTGATACTCATCTAAATGCTAAGCAACGAAATTGTGTTTAACTAATAATTTTTATAATACTAAAACATGTGAAATTATCTATTACGTTTCATAATGGATACAAAATATTTATTATAGAATAGAAACCTTTTGATTTTAGTATGATCCATTTGTAAAAAGGGTAAATTAAAAATTTTAAAATTATCTATTCCAATAGGGTTTCTATATCTACCCTAAAATTATATATTTTTAATATTTGCTAGATACAGTGGCATCCAACTTCACTTTATTTTGTTTTCCGTTTAGCAAAGGATATTTCAATCCTACTTTTCTCATAATCTCCTATGGGGTAATGACCAAGTTAGCCGATGGCACAACAGTTTTTTATGGTTACATCTTGTATGCATAAAAATTTTAAGTCCCTTTGAAGTTCCGAATTACTATATCTCATGTGCATTATTATTTTAAAATTAAAAATTTAGCACCAATACAACGGTTTCAACTGTAAAATTTCAAATTCGTTGGAAAACTGTTACAGTTGCGCTGGCATTGTGAGGCACAAATTGTTGCTTTATCTCCTCTTTTAGGACAATGCCTCAAAATACGTTCTTAATAAAATAAAAATGGTTACAATATATCACTTTAGTATCATTTTGTTTAAACTTAGAATATAAAAGTGACATTTTTGGTAGAAATATGAATTTAAGAATATGTTCAGTAGTTAAGTGCACTAATTTCAAAAGCCGTTTCTGATTCTTCGGTAAGATGAAACTAGTTTTTTTATGAACACTGTTTCTAGTTTTCTGCCAATGAGATCAATGATAGTTAGTCACAAGAAGAAATTACTAGAATGAGCATTTACTTGTGTGTAGCTCCACTCTCAGGGGATGTCATTACACCAAAAATCCATATTTACTTTTCATTTTCATAAATCTAATTAAGGGCCGGTTATTTTTAACACAACACAACAGCAAATACCATTCAAATGTAAAGAAATGTTGGAATCATATTCTAATTTCAATAATAGTGTCGGTATTGAAGGAATTCCAAAAATTAATTCATTGTTACTTTGGGAAAGTATTCATTTACTCAAGGTATCGTTTAACCCAGCATAAACAAGGCTTTTAGGATGTGGTGTGACTATAAACTAACGAGACATACTGTTGACTTTTTTATTTTAAATTTATACATATTCATTTATTATCCCCTTTAATATAGTCAATATACCCCCTCCCCCTCAATCCTTACACCGCTACAGGAAATAGTCGTATGAGCTCGTTAATGGCATATTGGTTTTACTTTCATAGCTTCAACGGTCTAAAATCTTGTTTCTTTTAATGAAGATTTGGCCTTGGGAAACAGATAAGTCACATTATACCAGATCAGGCATATACGGTGGATGGTTTAAAATAGGGATGGTATACTTGGCTAGAAATGACTTGAGAGGCAATTCAGTGTGCACCGTGCATAATCCCATGACTTGTGTTCGGTCTCTTTGTCGCACGTTTCCGTGTTTAATTTTAAGTCGTAAATTTTGTAGTCGTAAATCTAATAGTAAAACTGTCATCCCTTGTTCCCTTATATCCTGCCATAAAAATTCGTTGGGCATGTGTGAATAAGTGGACAGAGTAGTGAACAAACACTTTCTTATGGATATTGAAGCAGAACGGTCGTGTTTCTTCGTTCAGTACCCTAAGTTAGTCAAGTGCCGCAGCAGACTTTCGTTGTTAAACCCTAAAAACCTCAGTGCAAGTGTAACGTAACATAGACTCAATTCGCATACAGTCCACTTGGTTAAAGGAAGAGGAACTGCAGCTTAGAAAAACAAAACACCGCGGAGGTAAGTCGATATATAAATTTATAAGACCCCCCGCGCGTGAACAAAATTGGTCCTTCGAGCCGGATCTTTAATTAAATAATTAGTTCCTATCCTTTAAGCTCCTTATACTTAAATTTATAAAATTGTCGTAGTTTTTATTATGGTTAAAGGTGTTACACAGAAAAGAACATCTTGCTTACACATTTACTGTAGATTTTACAATACATTCCTTATCCTTTGTGGCAAAGATTAGGGTCGTCGTCGGTATCCTTTTATGTAAACTATTTATGAGGGTTATTGTATCCTAGATCTTTACCTTATTTGTCACTTCAAGTTGGAGCAACCATTCGGGTTCATGCAACTTGTATAACAAAGGGGGTTATTGGTATTTATTTGAAACCTTAAAAGCTTTGTCGGGCAAGCACTGTAGTTAGGTGCATTTTTCTATTAATAATTTAATTTCGTAGATAAATTAGTAATTTAGCGTATTCGAGTCACGCATTGTGTTTACATTAATTTTTATTGTCGTTCATTAATCATTAATCAAATATGGTTATATCAATTGATAAAGCTATTCTTGAAGCTAAATTTGTAGTTAAAAGGTTGGATCACATTTACAGTAAGATCAACCAACCGGAAGACGTATCGATTGCTTTAATTAGAGCGTCGATTAAAAGTGTCGAACAGATTGAAACGCTTTTCAAATCCTTTTGCAAGGATATTTTCTTTGATGAAGAAAGTGAACAATTGGATGAATTCTCGGCCCTTAGGGTGAAAATCGATGATTATCTATTAGATATTCGTATTATCTCTGAACAATGCGAATTAGATCGGGTAGAAAATAAGCCAAAGGTGGAAAATATGAATAATTCCTTTTCGTCAAACTGTGCAATTCGCTTGAAACATTTTTCAGTCCCCCGCTTCTCCGGACGCATATCAGATTTTGAGAGTTACAATGCAATCTATAAGCGGTTGATTCATGATAATGTCAGTTTGTCACCCGTTGAAAAATTTTGCCATCTCGTTGATACATTAGATGAGTCGTCGCGTGCGTTGATAAAACACTTGCCATTAAATGATTATGCATACGTGGAAGCCTATAAAATCATTACTAATCGTTTTCAGTCCAAGAGGTTATTACTTTCAACATATTTTAATGCTCTCGAAAAATGCCCTAAGGTCAGTTCCTCAGACTCGCATGCGGAACTCCGGCAATTAATTAGTTGTTTTGATGAAAATATATTCGCGTTGAGGCAGATGGAAATAGATTTATTAGATTTCATGTTGTTTAATCTGTTATCGAAAAAATTAGATATAAACATTTTAAAGCGTTTTGAATTAGGAAATAATGACGAAATTCCTTCGTTTAAAGATTTAAGGTCGTACATTGAAAAACAATGTAAGGTGTTGGAAATAAATGACATTGCGTCAGGAACATGCTTAAAATCTCGAGATTCCGTAAAGAAAGAGAAAAGGAAGGTTCGTTAGCACTTGGCTAAAACTTCTTTAGTTAGTACCACCAATGATGTTAAAAATTGTAGTTTCTGTCAAGCTGTGCATCCTATTTATAGATGTAAGCAGTTTCTCGATAAAACCCCTCAAGAAAGATTTGAGGTGGTAAAGCTTAAAAATCTTTGTATCAAATGCTTAAATACTTCACATTCGATGAAAAATTGTACGTTAGATTGGTCGTAGAAAATGTCATCAGTCGCACAATTCGTTGCTTCACTTCGATAAACAAGAAAATCGGTGTCGCCACGCCGACAAACCCATCGTCAAGGTCAGCGTCTCCTCGGAGAGCGGCGCCTAGACTTACTTCTACTAGTAGACCTAGTGAAGACAATCTGTCGCCGCCGGTTGTGCATAAACAACCTGCCACTAGCTCGTTGATTTCGACGTCATTAGAACACACAACCACGCTGTTAGCTACGGCAATGGTGTCGGTGCTTGATTATACAGGAACATTGCAATCTGTTCGTGTAATATTAGACAACGGATCCATGGAAAGTTTTATGACTGAAAGGTGCCGTCAGAAATTAGGTTTAAGGAAACGGAGAGCCAATGTTACTGTTCAAGGACTTGGCTTGAATTCGTCGTTGGTGTCTGGTGCACTATCGTGTGTAGTCAGCCCTCGAGCACGGTCTCCAGCATATGGAATTGATTGTTATATTTTACCTAACATTTGTAATCAATTACCTTCGCGTCGATAGGGGTCAAGGAATGGTCGCATACTCGAGGTTTGGCCTTAGCTGGTCCTAATTTTAATGTTCCTGGTAAAATTGACATGCTACTCGGAGCGGAAATCTTTGCTCAGGTTTTGTTGAACGAGTCTCGTTGGGGTGTCGCTAACGAGCCAGTTGCTATTAAAACAACCTTTGGTTGGGCTTTAACGGAAAGGTCGTTTCCCGAATAGTTCTATTACGTCGTTGTGTGCTTTCGTTGAACCCTTAGACAGTGACATTCGTCGATTTTGGGAATTAGAAAATATTCCCTTCAAAAAACACATTTCTCCTGAAGAAGAAAGGTGTGAAAATCAATTTGTGGAAAGTTATAGATGTAACAAGGACGGTCGTTTTGTAGTGTCCTTGCCCTTTAAAATTTCGGAACCCTCATTTGTGGGTACGAGATCAATTTGTATTAAAAGATTTTTGTCGTTAGAACGTCGTTTGTTAAAAATCCTGAATTGTATTCAGATTATAAAAATTTATGGAGGATTATTTGACAAGCGGTCACATGGTTCAAGTGAAATCGCCTGAAAATTCGTCGGGTTATGAAAAAATGTATTACATTCCCCATCATGCTGTACATAAGCGGGATAGCACTACCACCAAATTGCGTGTGGTTTTCGATGCTTCGTGTCAGGATCAATCTGGAAAGTCGTTAAATGATAGCTTGGCTATTGGCCCTGCTTTGCAAAAGGACATTGCAGTTTTGTTATTGCACTTTCGTGTACACCCTATCGTAATTACAGCTGACATTAAACAAATGTATCGGCAGATTTTGGTTAAAGATACTCATCGTAATTATCAACGTATCGTCTGGAGATTTTCTCCGTCAGATCCTATTATGGACTTTAAATTAAATACTGTAACTTATGGAGTTTCGTCGTCGCCTTTTTTGGCCTTGCGTACTGTTCAAGAATTGGCAAGGTTAGAGTCGATTAATTTTCCTTCGCGTCATCGGTATTGGCGGCGATACCTATGTTGATGACTTAGTCACTGGATGTAATTCGATTGAAGCTGCTAATCAATTAATTGGTGAATTGAATAGTATTTGCTCTAGTGGTGGTTTTCAATTAAGAAAATGGAGTATTAATTGCCCGGAAGTGATGTCCAACTTGAGGGAGTCCCTGTCCAGTTCGGACGCAATTACATTTCAAGATAAAGATAGTGGTTCAATAAAATTTTGGGCCTTTCGTGGCGTGCTCTTACAGATGCATTTTATACAACTTAGACGTTGAAGAGCGCACTTGCACTAAGCGTAATATTTTGTCGGCTATCGCAAAATTTTGATCCTCTCGGATTGATAGCACCTGTAGTACTGTTCGCTAAACGTTTAGTTCAAGATCTTTGGCTTTTAGGTCTCGGTGGGACCAAGAGCCTCCATTGAAGTCATACAAAATGGAAACATTTTTGGGTGAATTGCCAGCGGTTTCGAATATTGAGATTTCGCGTCACATCGTATGTCATAATTTTAAAAGGTGGAGTTGCATGGATTCTGTGATGCTTCTGAAACCGGGTATGCAGCTGTCATCTATTTTCGTTCGTTCGATCTAGAAGGTAATATTACCATTTCATTAGTATGCGCAAAATCGAAGGTTGCTCCTACTAATCGCGTTTCATTGCCCGTCTCGAATTGTGTGCTGCCGTACTCTTGGCAGATTTAGTAGATTTCGTCAAAATACTTATACAGATATTTTATCATTTAGTAATATTTTCGCGTGGTCAGATTCTACTGTTGTTTTGTCTTGGATTCGGTCTTCCTCGCATAAGTGGAAGACATTCGTTAGCAATCGTATTTCGCATATTCAAGAACGTATTCCTCCATCTTCGTGGTTTCATGTTAAGTCCCAGGAAAATCCTGCGGATTGTGCCTCACGTGGACTTTTGGCTTCAGAGTTGGTTCATCATCCATTATGGTGGACAGGACCTTCCTGGTTAGTGCGTCGTAATGAAGAATGGCCAGTAACATCGCTGCCAAAACTTATCGGCTCATCTCAGATGGACGTCGAATATCGTACTCTGTCGTTAACAGTCATTATGTCTGACAATTTCTTAGATATGTTGTTGGATAAATTTTCAAAACTGCAGAAAATTTGTAGGATTATTACATGTATTCGTCATTTCATTCGTAATGGTCAATGTCCAGATTTGCGTTCAAAATATTCCGATGGTTTGTCTCTAGCTCAGCAGCAAGAGGCTATACATTTATTGATTTAAAGAGTTCAAACAAATGGTTTTGCTCAAGACATTGCAAATATTAAAACTGGAAGACTTGTTAGTAAACAACTTCGTAGCCTTAGTCCGTTTCTAGATAGTCGTGATTTGTTGAGGGTGGGCGGTCGCCACGTAATTCTGACTTGTCGCATGATGCAAAATTTCCAATTTTGCTTCCTCGGTCGCATCGGTTAACTGAGATTATTATATTAGATTGCCATGAAAGACATTTACACCCTGGTAGAGACGGTATCGTTCGGGTAGCTACAGTCAAGACATACCAAGGGTTAGTTAAACGCCCCCTAGTGAAACTATGTTTACTGCCAGGTACTTGATATTTAATGGTATGTACACATATATTCACTTATATAAGTTTGTCGGTTAGGTTTATTAGTTAATAGCTCTAATTAGTTTTAAATATAAAATAAGTTAGTTCATACTTATTTTGGTGGGCGGGATGTTCGGTCTCTTTGTCGCACGTTTGCGTGTTTAATTTTAAGTCGTAAATTTTGTAGTCGTAAATCTAATAGTAAAACTGTCATCCCTTGTTCCCTTATATCCTGCCATAAAAATTCGTTGGGCATGTGTGAATAAGTGGACAGAGTAGTGAGCAAACACTTTCTTATGGATATTGAAGCAGAACGGTCGTGTTTCTTCGTTCAGTACCCTAAGTTAGTCAAGTGCCGCAGCAGACTTTCGTTGTTAAACCCTAAAAACCTCAGTGCAAGTGTAACGTAACATAGACTCAATTCGCATACAGTCCACTTGGTTGAAAGAATAGGAACTGCAGCTTAGAAAAACACAAAACACCGCGGAGGTAAGTCGATGTATAAATTTATAAGACCCCCCGCGCGTGAACAACTTGTTTGTTCATAAATCGGGTCTTTTTTCTAATTTTTTCAACAGAGTTTAGCAAAAACCTCTAGGTAGTAATGTTGATTAACAGTTTGACCATCAGGAGCCTAGGAACAGTACACAATTTCATGAATTGTAATGCATTCACGTTACTTTAAATATATGCCAGACAGGAAAGAAAAATTTTCATTTTGGACAGAGTGAAGATGGATGCACCCTGTATATTAAGATTTTACCAACAATGAATGTTAATTAAGCAGGATATTGCAATTCTTTTGTTCCTAGTAAATATAATTTCAATTAGGGCGGTTAGTATGCAATGTGTTGCGTTATTCTAGCTAGGAATTAGATGGTCAATGAAAATTTAGTAAATTTGAATGGAAAAATTAAATATGAACCCACCTTGTATGATACATACATACAATTTTAAATTTTGTCTCTATAATTGTCATTCGACTAACAAACTTTAACTTCAAAAGGTATAACATAGTTTCTTTTAAATACATTGTGGCCATAGGAATCCCTGACACTGACAAATTAAAACAGCAAAGAAACATGGCATATGCATTTCACATGAAAAGATAATTTACAATGGACAGATATCGTCCGTCCCAACTACTGACATTAAAATAATAACGTAGTGCAACAGTAATACGAATTATATACATAGTTCAAGTGACAATAACCTTTATTGACCATATATTAAAATTGATACATTGTAGTACCAGATGCTGACCAAAATGCATAGGATTTTTATAGTGGGAGAAATAACAGTAGCAACGCATTTATAACGAATAATTTTGTCTGGCATTAAGAAAGTAATTCGAGCAAAGTGAACAAAATTAATATAAATTGTTGGTTATTTCGAAAAGAGAAAATTCCAACGACCAGTTTCACTGTTATTGCAGCTCTTCAGATTGAACCATTTCTCCCTGCCTGGCATTAGAAAAGTAATTCCAGCACAGTGGACGACAATTATTATAAATTGTTGGTTATTCTGAAAGGCGAAAATTCCCTGTTATTGCAGCTCCTCAGATTTAACCATTTTTCTCTCGCAGAGAGAAATGGTTCAATCTGAGGAGCTGCAATAACAGTTAAACTGGTCGTTGCAATTTTCTCTTTTCAAAATAACCAACAATTTATATTAATTTTCGTTCACTATGCTTGAATTACCTTCCTAATGCCAGACAAAATTATTCATCAAGTAACCAGAAACATTAGTTTCAATTGGCCGAGTTCCTCAATCAGCATTGGGTGTAGTACTTTCTTGGAAAGTCCGTCAATGTTAAATGGGTAAATTGTCCTTTGTTTATTTATCTTGCAACAGATTTAATTAATTATCCACGAGCAATTAATTAGAAAACGTCAAAATGTAATAATACGAGCGAGTGGTATGGGAGAAAGTAAACAAAACACAATTTCAAGAAGGAGGAAAATCGCAACAGGCGACAAGAAGTTGAAATACGCTTGCGAGTGCACAGTAGGTTTAAATACGCGGGGGCATGGATATGTCGTAACGGTCAAGGTTAAAACGTTAGGACCTGGAGATTTTAGTTCTACAATAATTTGGAATTTTGTGTTAAGAGAGCTGTGCTAGCTTGGAAAGAAAATTGGAAAATACTGACGGTTTTTGGACATCCTTAATCTTTTGGGGAGTAATTTAAAACAGAGAGTAATATGTGAGCTTTTATGTTTATATTTTTTTACATATGTGGTATTTATGTAATAAGAAATTAGTGTAAATTCGTTTTAAAAGTGCGCTTTATTAGTGAAATTAAGGTTGGTAAAAGAGTGATAATTTAGTATTTTTAATGAATAGTGGAGTGGTAAATGAAAAGTTAGTATTTAACGGTTTTCTGTTTGTTATTAAAGGCATTTCTAGAAATTAGTATGTAGAGTGTTATGTAATTTAATATGGAAAGCGGGAAAATTGGAGTGATAGTACTATTGATGGATTTAATAATCTTCTTTTACTAGGATTTTTTTAGTAATACCTGGCCATAGTGAAGTTTAGAAATTAGGTTTTTTTAAGGAAGGCATATTTGTATTTTAATGAAATTATTTAATGTCAATAGAGATTGAGTATAGGTTCAATTTTATTTGTATTTATTTATAAACTAGGATAAAAATTAGGTCATTGTGAAAGAATATCCAGTCATCTCCATGATGGAATCATATCTGGTAGAAGCACTTTATTTTACATAATTATGACAAACTTAATGAGTGTTTTTACGGGATTGTAAAAGGTAAAGTGTAATGTGGTAAAATTTAGGAAACTGAAGCAAAGGAGCTACGTGAAATAACCATCTCCTTGTAGAGCAATATAAGGGGATTGCCGAAACAAATGGTTTGGCGCTCCTCAATTACTACAAGAGAGAAGCCTTTCAGGGTAAGAGATTAGAGTAACGTAGTTGCTTTTTTTTGTATTTCAGTCCTTACATTTATCATTTTATTATTTTTTATCTCGAATTCTATCAGTATTTTCATAATTTCTTCTATAGGAACCCACTCCTCCACCACTGTAATTAGCTGAAGCATCCTTAAATTGTCACAGGATACCAGTCGCTTCAGGGCAAATAAAAATTTATAACATAACGCTCAACTTAACCGTAACAAAGAATTGGAAAACTATGTCACAGTTGTATCAGGACCAATGGACTACAATTTGAATAAAATTTACAATTATAAATAACTGAATTTTACATGCATGTTTTGTTTTTGGAAACTAAATACAAAAATAACCCAATAATGATATACAGGGTGATTCACAACTTCATAGAAATACTTTAACTGATGCATAGATTGGTATTTTCGGAAAAAAAATTATTTTTTAAAAACTAAAACTGAACCAAAAGTTTTCAAGGTACGTATAAAAATAATGAGATGACTAAACACATGCTCTAATTGAAATTCTTTAGTGGATGACCTCCAGCATAATGTTTATGCTGTATGACATGTGTATCGTAAAATTTTATAGTATGGTTTCGGATTTAAAGTGTACAAAACCACAAATTGGTATGCTTTAATATTAGTGGTGCCAGTAACAACGATGGACTTTTCAAATATGTTTATTTGTTATTCATTAGTAAACTAAATTTTTTGAAGTTCAATACAAACAATGGGTGATTAAATTTACAGGTAGCAAGCTTGTAAAATGCTACTTTCAAAAACAAAATCTTTGATGTTTCCTATGAAATTAAAATTCACAGAAGACAAAAATAGGAAAGCTGGAACTGAATCAACATTTAAAAACGAATTTTATAGTGTACCAAAATATGTTTACTGTCATTTGATCCTTTTAAATTTAGGACTGCGGTTTTTTGGGTATTTTCAACACTAACATCAAAAAGTAATTGCAAATGCCAATTATGCGCTACTAGCTTGTAAAGTAGCATTTTGCAAACTTGTTACTTGTACAGTAGAATGCCCATTGTTTGTATCAAAATTTAAAAAATGAGTAACGAATAAAAATTATTTGAAACGTCTATCGGTGTCATTGGCACCGCTAATAATAAAACCTCACTTTGTAGTTTTGTAAACTTTAAACCCCAATTCATATCATAAACTTTTACAACAGACATGCAATGCAGCATTAAACCAAAGGTCACTCACCAAGGAATTCCAATTAGAGCACGTGGTTAGTCGCCATTATTTTCATACGTACCCTAAAAACATACGGTTCAATTTTAGTTTTAAAAAAATTATTTTTTGCAAAAATACCATATATGACCCATAAGTTAAAATATTTCATGAAGTTGTGAATCACCCTATGTATATTTGAAAGAAAATTTTTAAGGAAATATGAATATGAAAAATATATAGGGTGTTCCATTTTAAAAAATACAAATTTGGTCTGTAGTTTGGTGTAGCTTAGAAAATACGTTTTGAAAAAACTGCTACACCACTGTATTCAATGTAAAAAATCTACGGGAGTCTGTTTTCACATTTTTCAAAACCAACTTGTACGTCAGAAACGATAAGGATTAGAAAGGGTCTGTCAACACATTTAAGTGTTTCTGAAAATTTCGAAAACAATTTTGAGCTATCACTCGTACCTTCTGGTAGAAACCAATAAGAATGGGGCATCCTTTACAGCATCCAAATTAGTGCCCAGTTCCATAAAGTGGCTGTTGTTTTAACCAAGCCGCAAGTTATATTATTAATTAAATGAGAAATTCATTTATATGTTTGGACTATCACATTAAATTACACATTCACAAACAATATGCAAAAAGTTAAAAGTAATTATCGAAAATACACTAACTTCACACTGATTATAATTATTTTTACCTTTTTCAACCCATTTCTCTTCAAAAGATTCATCCTCGTTTGAAGAAGAATTATGTTTTTTCCTCTTTTTCTTTTCCTTTTTATGTTTCTTCGATTTTTTATGTTTCTTATCTTTCTTTTTCCGTTTGGAAGTTAGTTTTTTAAAAATTGTTGCTTTATCGGTAGTAGCTTCTGCATCAGAATCGCTAGTGCTGTATTGTTATATAACATTATTACAACAAAAAAAAAAATAATAATAAAAAACAACAAACCTTATAGGTGAAGGTGATGTAGCCCAAACACCTGAAGGTACAGTGCCAATGATTTCTCTCTCTTTCCTTCGCAGTTCCAAAAATTCCTCCTCTTGGGTAAGTCGCTTTACCTGTTGCTTGTGGTAAGAATTACGATCTTTATGATCTCGGTCAGTATTATAAAATCGATCTTTTCCTATAGAACTATGCCTATGTCTATTGTAACTTGCATGGTGTGTAGAAGGAGAACGATGTCTCGACCTAGATCTTGTAGGACTTATTGAAGTTCGAGAAACATACCTCGACTTGCTGGATTCCCTTCTATGCATTTTTACATAATTCAAGTATCTTATGAACTACATAAATACACTATATCCACTGAAATAATCAAAAAATAAGACTTCATATAAAATTAATAAATGAATACGAAGAAACAATATTAATTTGTCCAGACACAATTTTATTTACGTTTTAAGATTAAAGGTTTGCAACGCCAAATTGCACAGATGATTATAAGGAGAAAAATATAGGTGTTGAGATATCCTTAAATTTATTTGTCAGTATTGATTATATTTAGTTACCGTAGGTCATTTCTGTATGTTCGATATGGTCTATGTCATTTTAAGTAGGATTGTTAATAACTTTTTATTTTTCTTTCTAAATATTTTACTTTGAAGAAATAGTTTGGCTACACAAATACAGTAAAGAACTTTCTAAAAAAGTTATTTTAATGAACTGTCTACCTTCATTCGAGCATTTTCATATTTACGTGAACTAATTATCCAACTTTTATTTCACTTTTAAATTGTGATCTAAAAGGAAATTTACTTACAACACTTCACTTGCAATAAATGCGGGTTCCTGCGAGTTTCGGCCGTATTTTGAAAAAAGAAACTAAAAATTAATATGAATTAATGAAAACCGCTAAAGTTGTTAAATGTTCTTCAAAATGTATGTTATAGCCCAAGATGAATAGAGTATAGGTACAAGATGTATTTAAACATCTCGAATAAAGTCGTTTACAAAAATGCAAGGTAAGCTTTGGGTGCCATATTATGCGCCATAGTGCCTGACCTTTATTAATGTTTACATTTGCGCTCTGAAGTTGTTATTAGCTATAAGCGTTTTTCTTCTGGATTATTATCAAGATGACTACTTTATAAATCTGGAGTTGTTATAATCTTTTTGTTGTATAATAAATATAATATGTGCAAGACATTACACATCATCTTTAATATATTATTTAAGTGAACTCCGTAGTTTAGTGCATTATTTTTACCAAAGTGTGATTTAAACACTAGTATTTTGCGATTGCACCTTCAGATGTAAAAAAAAAAGGTTTATAGCTGCTATTTAGATATAAAGAAAATCATTATTCTATTGCAGATGCTAGGTGGCAAAATTTAAAGTGCAGCAATTTGCAAAAGTATTCGAAAAAACTCGGTGTGAGTGGAAAAAGGGTATTTTTCTTTTCCTTTCTAAATAATTTTGCAATCTGTAGAGAATGTGATAGGAAGTATTATAGGAAAGATCAATTTAGTACGGAAAATAAACGTGTATGTACTAAGCACTTTCACCATCAAGATTGTAAAGAAGAATGAAATTTATAAAATAATATCTTTACGTAATTGTTAATTTATTTTAGCAGTACCATCACTATTTCGTTGACCGAACAGAATTTTTAAGACATTTTATAATCTAACGACACCTAGATTTGATGCCAACATGAAGTTATATTGATATTATACATATACAAATATTTATTAATTAGTAAACAATAGCTTGAAAATCGATATTAAATTTTAACAGTAATTAAAATTCACATAACAGAACATGTATTCCTACATTCTTAACAAACACAAGTTTGTTAATTTAAAAGTTTTAAATCAAATCCTACTTATTACTTATATGAAATTTATAACTAAAATTTTTAATTGGCAGGCAGGGTAACGTCGTTCGCACGCGACCACTGATTGGCTAAGAGTTTGTATACCACCTACTACTTAATACATCTTGTGTTGTACAAGCATCCTGCTGTCATAAAAGAACGTCAAAATCTAACAGTTTTGTACACGAGACGCTAATAGCAACAAACTGTTCCGTCAGCTTTTGACATTGACAGTTACCATAATGTTACTTTTTGTTCAGAAATTTGTATTTAAATTTTATAATTAACTTTTTTTATTGTATCTATAGAAATTTATAGCTGTGGTATACAGCATTAAATACCTGATACAATGTGAATAAGTAATGCAAACTCATTCATGGATTATTGCTAACTCAGTTTTTTACTAATTTGTTTGTTTAATTTCAAATGCCTGCAGTTGAATTGTAACAACTCCTATAAGCATAGTACGAATTTGATCACTTATCTAATAAATTATCACACATTTAGTACTGTTTTAGAATAAAAAGTATTTTCCAGTATTGAAAGTGAAACATAAAGTAAGGTTGTGGTAACTGTAACTGTTAATGTCAACAGCTGACGTAATAGTTTGCTGTTATTAGAGTCTCGTTTTGTATCACAACGTTCATCCTCCGTTGTTCATCGTGCCAATGAATCTCGAACCTATTAAGCACTCCTTTCAGCACAACACTTCCCGTTGCAATGACAATACAGCTGTTGTATAGGACAGGCTGTGCTGAGGCAAGTCTGTTAGTGGCAGTGTCCCGGCGCAGACAGTTATTCAACAATATCGTTTCTTCAAGGATATTTGTAGTTGGAAACTGTTAATCGAACCTGATTTGTTCCTGTTAGGTCTAGAACCACTGTCCAGATCGTTGAATCGGTTATAGCGCATCGAAAGTTCAACCGTGCTTGTCTGATGAAACCAAGATGGATTTTAAAAATGTTTTGACGCTACAACAAATTATATTATTTATATATACAATTGTGATGCAACATCGTTGTTGTCCTTGATTAAATCATACGTTCGCTTAGGAAGGACGAATATACTTGTGTGGTATATTACCATGTTTACAACTGCTGATGGTTTACCTACCGCGTTCAGCATGACGGACTAGCTAATCAGCGCATAGATAAAATACTTAAGTATCTATCACAGAATTGCCCTTTTATCATCCTTAAAACTAAGAACATAAGACCTGTTGAGCTTTTTTTAAAAGCTTTATCTTTTATAGCATTAGTTAGGTTAAGAGAACTTTTAAACCCCGTACGGAGAAAATACTAGTATTATTAGTTTTATTGTAAGCGTCACGTAAAAACCACACGAAGATTTGGTTGTCACGTAAGCCCTGATATTGACTTATCATTTGTGGTTTGGAAACAATGCAAGGATTTCACTGTTCATACTTTGCCGAAGAGAGCTACGGCCAACCAGAGCAGGGGGACATCCGGACGCTACCCACGCCATGATAAAGTCTGTTACGGTTTCCCGCGTTTCATATTATTGCACAATCATTAATATTGAAACGACTTTTTCTTTACAAAAGACTGAAACGTCTTTTTGTTCTATTGTACTGAAAGCACCACTGAAACGTTATTTCTTCTACATTAAGGCGCTAGTGAACCAAAAGTCTTTCGACATAGCTAGGAGTCTATTCCTGGGTAGAGCAATAAGAAGTGGTGGGGTAAGTCAAATTCTGTTTGCAAACCAAAGCCAAGCTAAATCAAATAGGCGCCACCATGTCCTGAGATAATTACGATAATTGCAAAGCACAGTTCTAAGGGCGGACGTGGAAACCCAAAGATAAAATGATCGCCTTCGTTAACAAAAACCTGTCTTATCAAAATAAGACGCAGCTCCTGTAAGAAATTGCAAAGATTAAATAAATAAAAAAAGTAGAACACTATTTGTGTCCTATAAAAGTATAAAAAAAAATTTAAAAAATAAAAAAAATGTATATCTAATATGATATTGGCACCAAATTATTACTCAGAAAAATTTTACCTTTGTGTAATTAGATTTGATCGCATTTGACCAAAATAAAAGCCTTAAATTTGAACTAATTGTTTACTAAAAAAAACTCTTTTAAAATATCGGAACTTTTTAACAAGAAAAAAAATGGTCATTAACAACTACATCAAAGTTAAAGTTTTAACTTTTTAAAACAATTAACTATACTTTAAACATGAACCTGTTATAAATATTTGAGTGATAATAATTTGTAAGCATAACACACTGAATTACGTTCTAACCTGGTCAGATCTTTTCAGGTAGATTACAATTACTAGTATCTTACATAACGTGGATTTGAACTTTCATATTTACGTTTAATAATTTATGTATAGATAAAAGCTGATCACAAAAATAGGAATGTTTTGTTTAAATTCCATTACAGCTGCACAAAGCATCTGCTTTCAAGACAACATCTGTCAACTGTGCAAAACAAAAAAATATGACGTTGAAAACATACGTTGAAATTATCGAAGGTTCAAATGGAACAAAGCTTGTTATTATAGAAAGCTAATCTGACAAAATTTTGTTATACGGCTTATAAAACCAGTTCAACAATAATTGAGATTTACACAATTTACTTGTTGTAAACATAATAGCAAGTTTACGTGCTCTAACTTTTAAAACACATGCATGAAATATCTTATAACTAGTAACGAACCAAAACTGTTTTTGTTGCTTCACGATAAATTGAGATGGAAATTTCGTTCTTCAAACAAGGTTACCAGCCATTTCTAATTAGATACGACTGCATCCAAATTAACATCCATAATTTCTTAGTAGACAAATTTCTTATTAGACAAATTTCAAATCGACTGTTCCTAAATAACGTTAATTCTAAATTTTTGGATCCTTCATGACGAATTCTACATGTTTCATTCTACGTGTCGCGCTAAATAAATTAATTCAAATTAAATTAGTTCGTAAAATATATACTTTACCAACCGTTAGTAAAAGATATCTCATTAGTTAATAATTGATGCGAAGGTTGCCAGCCTCTAGCCGAAAATACATCTAAATAAAGCTGTTGCAGCGGCTGACTAACTTGTCGAAACTAGAACCGAGTGGTCGGGACTTTAGAGGCGTGGAATACGAAATAAACAACTAGAGATGCGCTTGGAAATAGCTTTATGTGACACAGATATATTAATATAAATAGATCAATAAGGAACAATGCACGCTTAGCGCATTATTCTTTTAATTCAATGCAAATAATTATTACTGAAAATAAAAATGTTACAATATAATGTACAATTACGTGGCAAATTGTATCAAATACCAAACACGTTTAAAAGTGATACAATGATTAAATTTACAATATAAATGAAAGCAAGGTACTCACTTAAATCGCACCTTACCGCCAAATTCCAGGGCCATGTCGTTGTTTTTGGTGTGGGTAGGCTACGCCATCTTTGTTTCAGATTCCAAATCCGTCCATCCTCTATGCTTGCTCATAGGTGGGACGACAAGGATAACCAGGTAGAAGGAACGATAAGGCAAGATAAGGAACCTACCCCCCTAAAAAGAGAAAAAAAACTCACACACGACACAGGTAGATGCTCTCGGCTTCAGGTCTCATCGTCTAATGGCGTCCTTTCACACACTCTGCACCTGCGCATTCTTTTGCGCAAACGCAACTGTTCGGAATAACGGAAATTGACAAGTTCATTAAAAAATATTCGCGAGAATTACCTTATAACTTATACTTAATCTAAATGTGATACATAACCGATTTTTGGCATGTAACAAGCCGCATTGGAATCAGAACACCGCGGGATAAGTGCATATTTTATTGTTTTCAAGGCATTTGCTGGCCCAGAAATTTAACCCCGTGTAAATTTGTTAATATTGCAAGAAGCATCATATGCAGTAAAAACAAACGTTTCAGAACGTTTCAATTCGTTGCAGACCTCAATAAAACTATTTCAGGCAATGTGAGCACACATGGTGTGTAATTTATTTACATAATTATTAACAACTATCATCAACATTCAACATTTCTCAAAAATCTTTAAAATTTTAAACAACACAAAAAAATAATCTTTCTTTACATTACATTTGCTATTAAATAAACAAAACTTGAAAGTCAACATTAAAGTCCTACCACACGCTTAATAATTATCTTACAATACCTTTATATCAAAAACAAATCTCTCGGTACCCTTTTCTTAAATCCCGTACCTCATTTTATAATTGATCAATTATCAGGATTGGGCTTGCATAATGAATTATATAATTTTTGATTTCTAATTAACTTGCATTAAAATAAACGCTGAAAATTGAATTTACCCATGTTCAACTAATATTAATATCTTTTCTTATTTATAAATAATTTTCAAGATAAATAAATTATCACAGCAATTATTAATTTAAAACATTAAAAAGTAGATATACATTTCAATAGCAAAAACATTAAAAATTTTAAAAAGTTATAAAGTTGTGAAGTTAAGAGAGCGGTACGTTAATACAATCCTTTAAGAACCTTCGCTCAAGAAAAGCTGAAAAACAAAATTAAGTGTATAAAATTTAAATAATACAAAATTATAATTAAGATATGACAGATGGTGATTATGGATAATTAGCAGAACAGGTTATATTCCTATTACTAACATGCAAGGACGTTATAAGAACAAACTCAGTGATACTTGTGAAAATACGGGCCAACATAGTTCGAACGTGCATTTGTTACTACTTGCTTTTCTAACATTTTGAAAACTATATCTTCTATCTTTTTTTCTGATCCTCATCGTTAGAAATATTGCTTAAAAATGGAGGTAATTTTGAAATCACTAGTGTTTACTTAGACCAACATATACCTAAAAGTTATAATTTAACCTTACTCCGTTTTGTTCTAAATGCGTAGTGTCTGATAATAAAACATACGCTCATAGAGGAATTGTACAAACGTGGTTATATACGGACACACCATATGTTTAACAATGATAGAGCAAATGCCTGTGTTAAATACACCATCTGAGGATGACACGCATACGTTATACCAATTACATATATTTTAGCTTGATCCATTCTTATAACGCCCTTGCTCATGTAAGAGGTTGAACAGAATACAACGCCGCTTAACAGCGTCAACGTAAGGAAATAAATGGTGCACAGAATAAGCGCCGTCTACTTTCATTTTGACAATTGAAATAACCTCAATTCTTCTTCAGTTGTTATCATTTTATTAATCTTTGATTACCTTTACTTTCATCAAAATGGATTTTGAAGTGGATGATGTGGTGATCGCGTTCTATTTTCGGCATATAAGTGATCAACCGAATTGCAGGCGTTGGTGGGTTAGAGACATTTATAGAAATCGCGACCAATCTGAATATTTCAATGTTATATATAAACATATGAAGGACAATGATCCAGAACAGTTTTTTATACAAACAAGAATGGACAGGGCAGTATTTGATATTTTGTTAGACCTAATGAAACTAAAGTTAACAAAAAAATCGATCAGAACTCCTATCGATTTTGAATGTTGATTGGCTGTAACTTTATCGTAAGTTTATAAGTAGTTCAACAATATAATTTATATACTTTTGTATGTAGATATTTGTCTCAAGGAGTGTCTCACCAATTTTTGGCTTAGAGCTTTCATATGGGAAAATCAACTGTACGAGAAATCATAATAAAAACTTGTTCATTGCTTTGGGAAGTTTTGTCTCCACTTTATGTTTACTCGTCTAATCTGAACGATTTTCAAGAAACTGCAGAAAGGTTTTGGACCAAATGGAACATGCCTAATTGTGTAGGTGGGATAGACGAGAAACACATAAGCATTCAATGTCCTCCCATCATGTTTTAGAATTATAAAAAACACTTCAGCATTGTGTTAATGGCGATTTGCGATGCAGACTATTATTTTACTCATGTTGAGGGAGGTGCATATGGCAGTCAAAGTGATGGAGGTTTGGAAACTATTAATGATATAATACAATTTATTTATATTTTGATTTTTAGATATATTTAAGAATTCTTCAGTTGGTCGCTTATTATTGTCTGGGCACCTCACTTTACCAAAAGACCGAAAATTGCCAAATACAAAAAAAATATTTCCCTTTTATTTGGTTGTGGATTCCGCATTTCCTTTAAAACACCACATTATGAAACCCTTTCCAGGCTAATTATTGACAGACAGAAAACGCATCTTTAATTACGGGCTATCCAGAGCGCGTCGTATAATAGAAAGTAGCTTTGGTATTTTGGTGGCACGTTAGAGAATATTAAAGACAACACTACATTGCCTTTCTTGTGTAACCTTACACAATTTTATAATGAAAAAACCCACACGTAGTCGCTACTGCCCCCCACATTATGCAGATTGGGAAAATGATGCAAATAATGATATCCTTGGAGAATGTCGAAATGAAACCCAGCCTTTACGACAAGCAAGGTTGGGATCAAATAATGCAGCAAGAGTTGCATTTAAGTTAAGAGATGCACTTGCAGATTACTTTGTGACCGAGGGTTCAGTGGATTTTCAGTATGATAGGATCAATAGTTAAAATTATCAGTAGCACATTATTATATTGAAAACTTATTTACATATCAATCTTAAATCTAAATAATATACATTTATATTATTCTAAAGTTTGATACTGTAATTCTTGTTCTTGTAAAGAAATTAAATGTTTCTTTATTTTCATCATCGCTTCTTTTTGATGTCGATTGTTTAATGTGTCAAACACATTACCAACAGATTGACCAAACTGTTGTCCTGCAGAAATATATGTTGTTATCACCTGAGATTCCACGTATTGTTTGAAGGTAGTGATACTTTCGCTAAACAGATTATGTAGTTCATCAGCTTTTTTTTTGCGAGAATATACATGGCTTGAATTTACAGTATTTGCTGCAGGTAGCGGTTCTGGTTCCTCATATAAAACCTCTGATGTCTCAGATTCTGTACCACGATCTTCACTCTCAAATGTAATATTGCCGACAGTGCTATAAATTTTAAAAAGTACAAAACATGATATTTACACAATATTATTGTACATACCTGCAAGGTGCTACTTGGTCCCATAAAAAACTTAATTGATCAAACAAATGCCACGATATGATGGTTGACCTACTACTGCCAGAAGGCAAATTTTCTTTTTTTAATTCTCTCGTATACCTATCTCTTAACGATTTCCATCGACGTATACATTCTTCAGCTAAAAAATTCACTAGAATTAATTGCTTGATTTCTACAAGAGTTGATTATTACCTGTAGAACCTTGCTGGTTACTTATTTCCCGCCAGTTTTGTAACTTCAAAGTAGTGTTTTTATAACCACTAGCCCGTTTATCGTATACAATTGGGTATTCGCGAACTATTTCAATCAATTCTTCTGCAAAAATTACAATGTTAATAAATATTATAAAATAATAAAGAAGGAATATTTCGTTCTTTAAAAGGACACTAACAACAGAAGCTCGTTCAACAATCAAAGTAATAAAGTAAGGTTATGAGTTCAACGTACTTGACATTCGCGGGCGTAAAAGTAGAAAGTTTGCCAACTACCAACGCTAAACGGCGTCAAACGCCGTGCATTGTGTGTACAGTAATTTAAAACAGTTCTTTTAACTCTTGATTGACATCCAACGACGTAGAACGGCGTTGTATTCAATTCAGCCTATAACATGGAATATACAAGAAATTTTGTATCATCAGCTTAACCTCTAAGATTCTTTGACGTTTGAACGTTGCGATACCGATAACGTTAACGCAATAGTTATTTGTATTAGATACAACCGCTGCCGTATTTTAATTTAAGGTTTGAGTCATTAGGTGAAGGGTGAATCCTCAATCTTATCTTTTACAGACCATCTGAATCCAGTCTTTTATGCTATACCAATAATGATTTGAATTGGTCTTTGATTTTTTATGACCTGACAACGAAATTGGCACTGTATGTTAAAGAATTTTTTTAAAATAATATTAGTAAGGGATTCTCGTAAGTATTGAAAGTGAAATATTGCTATTATATTTATTATTTTTTTTGCTAAGGTGTATATTATGGAAGTGCATTTTAAATTTCTCCGAGAATTTAATACAAATTCTAAATTTTCTTTATATTATTCCATTACTTTATATTATTCATAGTATAAACTTTCTATTTAATTTGTTTTTGCTTATTCATTGAACAAAAATTAAACCTATTACAGTAATTTGTTTTGATATTTTAATAACAAAGGTTTTTTTGTGTGGATATGTTACTCCCTATTTTTATGTTAAATCGGTATTTCGTTCTATTCTGTACCATCCTCAAAACTGGTATGGATTTTCCCCCCATTTATATTTTTAAACTTGTTAACTGCATATCCTTTCACTTGTTTTTATGATTTCATTATGTTTAATTGAAGAATATGGGTATGTTTATAATTACACTGACCCAAATTTAATTAATAATAAACTATTAATTCTACATTTTTAGTTTTCTGTGTTACAGGATGTTTAAACAAATTCATTTTTGAAATAGTAATTAAAACCATAGCAGTTTGCACCCATAATTAATTACTGATTTCTAGAATATCTAAATTTTAATAGGTGAAGGCTAGTATAATGTAGATAAAGCAGCTGTATTACATATATTTTTAACATGTTAGTTTCAATAGCATTACAGTAAGTCTAAAATTGAAAATTCTCATCGAAGTTATTTTTTGATGTAATACTAGAACAAAGGCGCGTTTGTTCTGAAAAGTAGATATGTAGTAATATGGATAATAATTTAATAATTTTAGGGAGTGCCAAACTCATTATTGGTTTAAAGCAATGGAGTGTATCGGTTTGAAGAATGAAATCTAAAGACTAACAATTCTTCTAGATTTAGACTGCAACATTAAATTTAGTAGTTAATATTTTGTCTGAATATGTTAGAATATGTCTTGGTGTAAAAAGTGGATATTTTTCTACAAGAAAGCCTGAGGGCCTAAACCGCGAAGACAAATTGTTAATCAGAAAGCCCCTGTGAAAATTGAGTTTGAGAAAATCGGTAAAAACCCAAACAGAAATTAGCAAATTGTACTTTGCGACAATTTTGATCCAATTAATTGGCTCTCTGAATTAAACGAACCAATAATAAAGTCAACATGTAATATGTAGGTATATAAGTAGAGTTAACTTATGTATAAACACATTACTTCTAAAACACAGGTTTACTTTTACATGATTTGAAAATTGTACGAACCCCTCATATTACATGGCATCCTAGAACATGAGTTCTCAGTTCACTTAACGTGAATGACGAATTTAAATTCCTGTACAACACTTAATATTTGTAATAAGGAAAGACCACTACAACACCGAACAGAATATAAGAATCTTTAAATGCTAAATATTAGTGTATGCAGTGTTGCTGTGCATTTTAAAATTCTTAAAATATTGTCAAAATTCTCTAAATTCATTTTGTGATACTGTCGTAATTAAGTGAAATGTTGTTTCAATTAAGCATTTAAATTATGTATTAGATTATTAGTTTCTGATGTATATTAAATTTAATCCACAATAAAATAAATCGTGGTAGATTTTTACTTTACCTATCGAGAATTCTTATGTGACAGTAATAAGCCCAGGGTAATGTTAGGATGGAAAATGGCTTTTAGTAAAAGAAAACTCATAAGACTTTTTAGCTAACTGAGTGTTTACCCACGGTCGCATGAGATTGGGTCAATGGGTTTATTAAAGTTGGAAAATAAAATAATGGACGCCACCTAAATTTTTTTTAATGCAACTGACAGAATCAATTTGCGAGAAAAGGAAAATTTGGAAACCTAGATTATCGCCAACCACTTTAAATACAAAGTTTGATTGTCACAAATATGTTACTTACATCTGGTCGTCTTCTTCACTGAACTAACGATGACTAGGGCGGCTCTGAAACAAATACTACCAACATAGATACCCTTTATATCTTACGAACTAGTATAAGCATGAAATCTTTGTTTTAGTTTCGATTAGTTTTCATTGTATCATGGTGCACATTTGTGTAAGTTTAACCTTCCAAATACCTAACAAACTTTGGAGAAGTTTAATGATTATAGAGTAATGAACTGAAATCAAAAATAATTCTATATTCTCTTTTAAGATAAGTAATGAACATTTTAAATTATAAGTGTACATAATAAAAAAATAAAATTCTTATAAATGTAGTTTCTTGAATTGGATACTTAACTTTTGGACATTATTTTTTATAATTAATAGTCTGGGGTAGCGCTACTAAGACTTTACAGTTCTTTAAAAAATTTACTTAACTTATGGCAAAAATTATTAATTAATTAATTAATCTGGGTTTAAACTTCACTTTTCTGGACTTAGGCCCTATTAAATCAACATGTTGGTATTTTAAATTCTGGTAAACAAGATAACTATTAAACATGTATCGAACAAATCATGATTATTTGTCTGCATATTTTACTATTGTCATATATACAACCGATAAGGTACAATTTCCAAGGTTGAACACACCATTAATTACAAAAAATTGTTGTACTCATTGTAACCTTACATTTTAAAAGAATAAGCTTTTAGCAAATTAATTAACAAAATTATTCGTGACGACCCATAATGAATTGAATACAACAACATGAGGTAGTTAAAAGCTTTCAAAAAAGGAATTTATTACATACATGGATACGTAATGAACTTTGCAACGACAGCCTTATTTTAGAAACTTAAACAGTCTTACCTATAGCGGCAATGACCTATAACCTTCAAATGACATGTCGTTCATTAACTAAACACCCCAGGTGTAGCTGCATAGCGGAAATCCAATATATTTGTCCAACAAAATTGCTTATGCATTTACATTTTAAACAAGTTCCATAAAATTTGCTTGAACCAAACCAAATTGAATATGATCAAAATAACTTAAAGTAGTATCGGAGTTGTATCGGAGTTGCACGTCGCCAAGATGAGTTTGTACACTACACATATATACAAGTTGTCCCAGACAACTTTTAAAGAACTGTGACTTTATTACGGTATCTCTGCCAGAAAAACTTAATTTCCCGCACCATCTTGAGTGTTTTTTAACACACCAAGTGATCTTTCTGTTCAACGAGCAAATGAAAAGTGACTATCTGTCACGAATCGTCGGAACAACTTGAAAATCTTAGATATTACAAAGAAGTAGGAGCACGCGAATAGGTTTGTATACATGTTATCAGTAAAGACGACGTGATACGTAGTAGATTATAATTCTAATTGAAATTGTAGTGTGCCTTGAAGTTTGTTGGGTTATTAAATATGCAAAATCGAATAAATCAATAATATAAACGTTGTTGAATAAAAACTAAAATAATAGATGCATAGTGGTAACGTCAACAAATAAATTTGCAGGGAAATTTAAATGTTACAAGTTTGGTTTTAGTTTTTTCGAGATTACGCCCTAAAATGACTATTCCAATAACAAGTTGACTGTCATATATGCGATAACTCGTACTTGGCATTATGTTGTGCAGTGCATTGATGATGCTCGGGACCTTGGGCATAGTAGTCACATGCATACCAACTATGTCACGGAGCCGCCATCATTCACACAGCACAATGATAATGGATCTCTTTTAATTTTTTCTCTTGCATACAAATACGACAAGACTTAGTAGCCGTTGTTTCTTTTCCGGAGGGATGCTCACCAGATAGTGAAAAGAAGCATTCTTTTTCATCGTCTGTTTTCCTGGCATTTCATTCCTGATTCTACAAATCAATAGCTAAATCAGTCCAGGTTTTGACACCCTGACATTAGTTTTGTTCAGGCCTTTGTCCGATATTTTGTTTGGAATGTTTGATCATCTTTGTAACGTCGTATTATCCTAAATACAAGCTTTTCAATTGAAAGTGACATATTGAATTGAACTAATTACTATGAATACGAATTACAGCTTCCAATCACTTTAGAAATCCTATAAATAACCCTAATGCTACAATAAGAATTAAATATCGAAATTGGAAAAATGAAAAGATTATAATATATAGTACATTTAAGTACTCTTATCTAATTGACACATTAATGAGAACGAAATTTTGCAGAAAATTCATTTTCATAAGAAAATATAAAACATTTTAGTACTTATTATGGAGTTATGTTCTAATTTATGAAGGTGCTTAACCTTATAACATATATTTTGTTTCAGTTCTCTAACAATGACTGAAACAACGAATTATGAACAAGTGGTAATGACCCCAAAAACAAAAACATTGAATTCTACTGTACTTTTAATCGAACGGAAAGTAAATGCACAATATATTGGTAATGGAAAGGTTCACGTTGCTGGTGGTGACCATACTGGCATCGTTATAAATAAGGAAATATCCTCAGGTAAGCATTGAGTTTATATGCTAGAAGTTTTATATTTTTTAATATAATCCAAATGCCAAACGTCGAAACATATTTATAACACTAACACATTTATGTTTGCAATCTTCTTGAATCTATAAAATTTCTAAGACTCCATTGTACTGTAAAACATTAAGGTTTTGCAATCCATAGTTTATAATCTGTGTTCTGACAATTACTTATAAATGTAGACGTTTTGCTCACATTATAAGGTATGCCATCGGGCCAGGAATGGTTCACTATTTATGAACTTGGAGACATATTTAATTAAAACAGCGTTTGAACAGATTATGAAATTACCTGGGTTTTCATGGCATACAAGATACAATGCTCTTGGGTAGTCAACGATCTGCTCAACAGTTTCTTTCCTGCGGGTATTTAATTAATTTAAAGTTTCATCCAACTGATTAAACATCTAACTCTATTAAAACTTTATACTTTGACACTATTATTCTGCCAAATCCTTATTAATCAAAGCTTAAAATTTACTTTTAGTTTTATACAACCCGTGTTTTAGATACGATATAAATTGAACCAAGCTTCACATTTGTAATTGTAAACGCATATACTTTTCTCTTGTTCAACAAGTCACAAACAGAGCCACTAAAAGGTTGAAACAATAAAAAAAGGTTGGGTTTCTAAATTCACTGTAAAGTAAAAACATTGAAGTCATGAACAGACACTTTTTGTTTTTCCATATTTATTCAGGATAGTTAATTTGTACACATGCGTAAACACAATCCAAGAATTCCAGTACACACATGTGAATTTGTTTTGAATATGTGCATAAAACTGCTTCTTTGAATTTTACTAACAAAATACGTCCTTATTTTCCATATTTAAAACTTATTGAGAATTTTTAATTGTGGTGTTAATTCTCTCAATTTGTAAACTAAGCATATGAAAGGTTTTAATTAAGTTATTCTGTTGTTTTTGAGTATGTCAACCTTATAAAATTCTGGGAGTGTTTTCTTTAACTCTTGTATTTTAGTGGAGTTTGTTATGCATACGGACTTTTATTTAATACGGGAAATTCATCATTATTATCAGGTCTTCAGTCCTGGAACTGATTAGATGCATACCCTCATTGTTTCCTATTCTGAGCTAACCTGCACATTTCCCTGAAATTTGCAGTCCCAATAGTCTGATATAGGTCTACTCTACCTCTTTTTTTCTATCTCTGCTTGTAATATATCCCGCACTATTCCCCAAAAATGCATTAGAACGTATCCTGCCCTTCCTTTTTTGTTTTCTACAGATATCTTTATTTCACTACCATTTCTATAACCTCTTTGTTATTAACTTTGTCTGTCCATGCTATGATCCTCATACATCTGAAACACAACATTCCAAAAGGCTTCTACCGTTTTTCTGTCTGCTTCTCCTACTACCTCTATTTCATAGAGGTACTGTGCTGTGCTCCACACATGTGCTTTCAACAATTTTCTCCTTGTTTCTGTTTATTGTCTTCGAATATAGCCGCTACTCTTTCTTGTTAGATACAGTCGGTTCCCCTTCTATTGTTTATAAATATATGCCCTATTTCCCCAATATTCAATAGTATTTGAAGGGGGTTAAGCAACCTGCGGCTACGAAGATCCCCCAACACTTGAACATTTACCGAATTAATAGTTTTCCAATATATCCTTTCGCACAATCAACATTAGTTGAAAATATTTCAAAACCAACACCTGTAGTTGTTTATAATAATCATAAGATTTAAGTGCAATTATTTGTTCATCATTAGGTTTTCCATCTTGAAACTGATTCAACGCGTATCTTCACGTATTTCTATTCTGAACTAGCCTACATCACTCCCTGAAATTCCCATAGCCTAGATACAGCTCGGTTTCCCTTCTGTTGTTTCTTAATTATATGCCCTATTTCACCATGATTCTGTGGCATTTGAAGGGGTTAAGCAGCATGTGGCTGCCAAGGATCCCCTGATATAAAATTAGCAATCGCAGGGCTAGCATGGCCAAAGAGCCTAGAGGAAGTCGGGGAAGTGGCTAACCTGAAGGCGTTCTGGACAGCCTTTAAAGAATACGCGAGAAGAGTCACGAGATTAGACGGTGATAACCGCACGTAAATCGGAGGGGGATGGGGAAGGATTGGAAATTTTAGAATTTTGACCTGACGTGAAAAAGGATACGAACATGAAATAACCAAAAGCTGGAAAAAAAGAAAATAATAATAATAACAATTGTAACCAAAAGCCAATATGCACGAGAAACCCCCACACCACTAATACAATCACTATCTCACCTTATTCACCCTGAAAATCGGGAATAAACAATAACAAATAAATCAGGAACCCTAATTAAATTAAATCAATAAAATAAACAAAGCTAATAAAATAGAGTGAAACTGCGCCTCCCCCCCCCCAAACTTAAAAGTGATAGTGATTGTTATCCCACCAGGACGTTTAGTGCATGCCCTCCAAGACTTTAACAGTGCATATTCATCTCCCCTTAGAAGTAAGAAACAATAGATGTACGCAGACGACCAGATCTTCGGATGCTGGAGAAATTTATTTACGAGGTAAGAATAAAATTGTGGCGGCTGTACTCGCATGAGCATTGATTTGTATTAAATATGAAAATTTTGAAATAATTTAACGCTCACGTTTTTGTGTGTAATGGCGCTAGCCTACATAATGCACATGCGAGTGCACTTGCTAATTTATTTGGGTGATGCTTTTGCTAATACATGCACTGTCACATGCTTATGCTTTTAGATGTTATTTATTTATATACATATTTATATTACTTATATATATATAGTTATATTTAAATTTACATTTTATATTTATTTTGCATGTACTTTATTACATTGAGGCTTGATATGTATTGTCTGACTGTCTGACGTTCTGCCGCCATTTTGGTTGCAGTATATTTTTAGGAAGGAAGATTATAATTGTGAAGATTGTAATTGTAATATAAATCAGTTAGGGAGTGATAGAGAAAGCTAGGGATGGATTTAGGCCAAAGATAAAATAAATTACTTAGACGAGGCAAGATGAATTTATAGAGCAGGCAAAATAGCTGGATTCACTATTAAAATATTTGGCGAATGCTTAGAAATTTGAATCCATTTTAAAATTTGGATAGTTTTAAGACGGCCCTTCAGGTTGCACCTGTAAGCAGAGCTGGCGGTTGCTATCCGGTATTACGGATCCCTCCCCTTTTCACTTTTGCTTGTGTCTTGTTGATCGGGCACGCTCCAAAATCAATGCTAGGGATACCATTATTTAAACCCTATTTCTAGTTTTTGTTTCAGTTTGTTAGATGTTTATTTAGGAGGAATTAATTTTGAATCTAGATTTAATTTGAAGCACGTTTATATTTTTCGCGTTTAAACCCAATGTAGTACCTTCAGGTGGAGCATTGGGGGCGTGGCCGCAAATATAGCAGCCCTTATTCACATTATAATACCAAGAATCCCCAACACTTAGACATTTGCCTTTCACACAATTAACATTAGTTGAGAGTATTACGGAACCAATACCTGTAAGTTGCTTATAATAATCATCAGGTTTAAGTACAGTTTTTTTTTGTCATTAGATTTTCCATCTTCGACTTGGTTGGACGCATATCACCATTTATTTCTATTCTGAGCTAGCCTGCACATCTCTCTGAAATTCCCACAGCCCACATTTTTCACTATCTGTGTGCAATAGTCTAACCTAGGTCTACCTCTACCTCTCTTTTGTCCTATCTGTGCTTCTAATATATTCCGCATTATTCCCTCATGCCTTGATATGTAGCCTATCATCCCATCTCTCCTATTTTTTACTATTTTCCGCATACTTCTTTCTTCTCCTACCATTTCTAGTACCTCTATGTTCTAACTTTGTCTGTCCATGATATCGTCATCATACATCTGTAGCACCACATTTCAAAGGCTTCTATCTTTTCCTGTCTGTTTCTCCTACTGTCCAGGTTTTACAGCCATACAGTGCTGTGCACCACGCATATGTTTTAAGCAATCTTTTCCTTGTTTCTATGTTTGTTGTCTTTGAACACAGTAATTGCCTTTTCTGGTTAAATGTAGCACAACCTTGTGCTAATCTTTGTTTTATATCCTTTGCACTCTTCCCTCTCCCTTGCATATTTGGCTTCTTAGGAAGCAGAAATTTTTAACCTCTTGTAAGTTCTCGTTACCCATTTGTATTCTAGTTTTTAATTTATTTTTCCTTTTTCATACTAGTACTTTAGTTTTATTTTTGTTAATTTTCATATCGTACCTCTGTTAGAACTGTTTTCATTTCATTAAGAGCAGCTTCTAACTCTTCTTGCTAGATGCTAATACCCCTATATCATCTGCAAATCTAAGCATATCGATCTTTTGTCCCTGCATAGTAATTCTAAATGTCTACCTGCATTTGACTGTATTCATTGCCTCTTTGATGTACAAGTTAAAAATTAATGGGGATAGGGCACATCTGTCTCACCCCTTTCCTAATATTTACTTCTCTACGTTCCTGCTCTAATTCTATTACCGCTGTTTGTTCTTTGTATAAGCTCTGTACTATGCATCTATCCCTAAAACTGATTCGAATTTTTTTGATCATTTCGAACATTTTTTTCATTTTACATTGTCGAATCCTTTTTCCAGATCTACAAGCCCTATATACACGCATTCCCCTTTTTCTATTGTTTTCTCCATTATCACTCTCCGAGATAAAATAACCTCCCATGTTCCCCTGTTTTGTTTGAATCCGAATTGATCTTTTCCTGGTACTGCTTCAGCTTATTTTTCCATTCGTCTTTGTACAATTCTAGTTAATATTTTTGACACATGTACTGTCAAATTTATTGTTTGAAATTTTTCACATCTATTCGAGCGTCTCTTTTTTGGTATAGTGACTATGATGTTACGTTTGAAATCTTTGGGTATCTCACCTGTTTCATACATATAGCTTACAAGTTGGAAGAATCGTTCTGTTACTGCTTGTCCAGTGGCTTTTAGAGTTTCTGCTTGCACCTTATCTGTACTCGACACCTTACCATTTTTTAGACCATTTAACCCTTTCGCTGCTGAATTAAGAATGAAACTGCATCACTTGTGTGCCGAATTAAGAAAATCTAGAAACGTATATATAAGGATGTAGCATTCAGAATTACATATAACGTATGTTTACTGACATAGCATATATATTATATAATTTGTGGTGCGTTCATACGTTCATAGCATACCTGTCAATCTTAGATATTGAAAAAATGCAAATAAATACTACACTTTTTATTATGTAAATAAAAATCAGTTGTGCTAAATATTTTAAAACTTTTCAATGTGTGAAATAGTTCAAAACAGGGCACCACGCAAAGTCCGACGTCACAGTCGGGACAAAAATATCTACTGTCCTTTCTTCTTTTTCGGTAACTGCTCAGCTTTCTTATCAGACAAACCGACATATCCTGCTATTACAAGAATTTATACCTGTGCACTATTTAGCAACGAAAGCACCTGCGACACGATTGAAAATCTAAACACGACTAAATCTAATACAACCTGAGATACTTGTGATTTACGAAGTATGTATAAGCAACTATAAAATAGAATAGGCAAGCTTCTGGTACGTATATTTACTAACAACTCACAGATTTATGAAATTATAAAACGTATATTTATGGAAGTAGCACTTTAAGTATGCATTTTGAAAACGTTTATTTACGGACGTAGCAGTTAAAGGGTTATTGCTAATTCAAACTCATCTCTAAGTCTAGGATATCTCCAGTCATTCTTTTCTATATCTCATGCTTGTTCTAATGTTGTTAGTTCTTTCCCTGCATATAAATTCCCGGTATATTCTTGCCTTCTATACACTTTCTCTACATTTTCTATAATGACGTTCCCTCCCACGTTCCTTACATTTCTGCTATATGGAATTATATGCTTAAAATTCATTGTAATTAGTTTGTATGCTTCGTCTATCTTTCCTATTTCCATCTTAGCTTATATCTTTTTGCACTTTTCATCAATTCATTGTTCTTTAGCTTTCCTGCATTTGCGAATAATTTCCCATTTTATGGCTCTGTATCTCTGTTTTCCTGTTTCATCTGATCTATTTTTGTATTTTCGACTTTCTTCTATTAGATTTAGGATATCCTTTGTTATCCATGGTTTCTTATTTTCTTTTTGTATATACCCTAGAATATCTCTGGCCACCATGTCTAAGGTGGATTTAATGTTATTCCATTCTTTCAGCAATTCATTTGACTTTTTTTCAAATCTTTCGTGGGTATCTTTAGCTTTTAGTGAAAGTGCCTTTTTCCGTTCCTTTTTTGGAAATTTTTTAATTTAAGAGCGGCTTTCCTAATTGCGATATTGTGGTCAGGGTCTATAGACTACGGATCCCAAGGTCCCGGGTTCAAATCCCGACACGGCCGACTGCTTGAAAAATGGCAGGTGAGCATTTTTCACAAAAATTACGCCCTCGTTCGGATGAGAGGTTAAATGGAGGTTCCGTGTGTGAGTGTCGTCACGCACGTTAAAGATCCCTACCTTGCCTGGAACGGCAAGGGTTCGGCAAAATTCTAAATTTCCAGGCAACAAAAAACTCGCCTCCTGGCCAATGTAGTACCTACAGGTGGAGCATTGGAAATGTAAATGAACGGTCAGGGTCTATATGTGCTTCTGGGTAGCTTCTTCCGTCTTTTACTTGATTTCTAAACCGTTGTCTAACAAGAATATAATCTATTTGATATATTCCTATATCTTTTGGCATCTTCCACGTGTATCATCTTAAATGATCATTTGGGATTTGCATAAAAGTCATAAGTTATTATTTCATCCTATTAACTATAATACGTTAGTATTTTATCTGCTTACTGTGTGTAATTAACTATCTAATATTTATGTATTTAATACTTGGCTTATAGCCGTAATTTTGAGCGTCGCTTCCTGTCTATAACTGACATGTCAAAAACTTGACACTGTCAGATATGATTGACAAAAATGCCAAATGTAATTGAAAGTTAGGTTGATGTATGGTTGTGTACATGATTCAGATTTGTAAATTTTCCAATTGTCATCACTTGTCCCAGTGGAGTAATTGGAAAACCCATGGGCCCAGAAAGCCTAAGATACAGGTTCAAATCCCGTCGGCTGATGTGTATTCTTAATGGTGGCTTTTGTTTGAAACATCTTCAATTCTTTCCATTATTTGAAGACTGTCAGGTGCAATAAGGAAGTTTTATACTTTCCTAGTATATCTGATATGTCTCCAGTCGGAAAAACATATATCTGTCAATTTTGTATAGAAGTCGTTACCAAAAAGTTTACAACAAAAACAGAACTCATTTTTAGTTGGCATGAATATAACAACCAGTTGCGGATAGTGTCTTCGCCATTCTTTAAATGTCTTTTAACATATGCTTGTTTAGACATTTTTCTGCCTCTTAGCATTTAAATTGTTTGTTCAAAATTTACTATAACGAGGATGTAGCTGTAGCTAACACTCAAATTGAATAACTTGAAGAAACTTAATCTCATAATAATTATAACAAAAAACACCAGTGCAATAGCAAGTCAATCTGAAACAACTCCATTGAACTAAATTTCAGCAACCATAAGCCCTCGATTAGCTAGTAGTACCTATTTATAGCCCATTGTGTGATTATCAGATTCTATGAAATATGAAATCATCAGTGTATCTTTATTTTGAACTACTTACATTACACGAACTTGTATACTAAAAAATACATTATTTTTGGATTACTAGCCTATAGACTTTGGTCTTTTAACAAATCTGTCATAGTTGTTGTCTTTTGTATCGCCTGTTGTTGTTCACAAACAGGTTCATATTTACCTGTGAATAAGCAAACCGTTAGACTTCTATCTTTAACAGTGCAATAGTTTGACTCAGACAGATGATTGGTTTAAACAACAACAACAACACCAATCATGCCATTTCCTTTCGCGGTAACAAAACCTAGCACCTCTTTCTAGAAGGATATACAGAGTATATCTCTAAACTACTACACTACCTCTACTCCCAGCACCATTCACAATCTTTATCCACATCCCTCGGTCCCTACACACTTCCTTTGTCTGTACAACATTCATACATTGCTTTTGGTATGCTCTTTTGTTCCTCAGTCTTCTCACCTGTTGTTCTTTCAGAACCTCCTCTATTACATCCAACCATCATTTACGTGGTCTGCCCCTTGCAGCTCCAGCTCTACTAGTCATCTTACTTGCATATATGTGTTTGGTAAGTCTATCCTCATTCATTCTTTCCACATGTCTAAACCATCTAAGTATGCTTCGCTCGCTCAATTCCTTAAGGGTCAATTGCACCCCCATACTCTGCGATGACCCGTTCATTTGACACCTTGTCTTTCAATGTTTTTCCACACACACTTCTTAGGAACCTCATTCTTGCAGCATTTATACAACTAACATGTTTTTTTCTGCCAGACCCGAATTTTACTCCCATACAGAGCGGTTGGCACAACCTCACTGTTGTGTGCCTTTAATTTTGAATATTTAGTAGTATCTGTAACTGTATTATTAATAATTAGTCATGCTCAATGTTAAATACTGACTATAGTAGAATTCTTAAATTGTTTAACCAGTTCATCAAAATAAATCAATATCACGTTTTCAGAAAATGATCTTACTATCTGGTCTATTCACCAGTCCATAAAAGGAATCAAAGCTTTTTGGTACATTTTTTATTGTTTCTGGTAATAACTGTAACATTGTTATCTTTGTCGCTTCTGGTATATTTTTAGGAGTTAATTCCAAATTAAATATCACTGTTACTGCTCATATTTTTGTTCAACTTTATTTAAATCTATCATGAACATGTCTGTAATTTACTTTTGACAGAAACTAATATTGATTTAGTTACTGAGGTGTTGCATCAAATGACCAGCCTCCTTAGTTTTTGTGAATTTGAAATCGCATGTAGAATATAGCGGAGCGATTGTAAAATGGTTCGTGTTACATGCAACACCTAGCAGGTTACCAGAGGCACGATGTTAAATTGAAATTGTGGTGTGAAAATGTGATCACTTATAATTTACAGAAAGTGAATAAATGAACTTTTTTTGGAGTCCTAGAAAATATTAGTTTTTAATTCCAAAGTGGTAATTATAATATATGTTTTGTATAAAATGGCATTTAATATAATTATTAAAATTGAAGAAATGATTACTTTTAGTATAAATATAAATGCATAATTATTTAAGATAATGGTGATATTTTTCCTGCACAACTGTCATTAGAATTTCGTGTATTTCTTGTTAGTGGTCAAACTGGTAAACACACACAAGAATCTCGAATTTTAAGGTACTGGTTTAGAATGCGTGATAATAAAAATCTCCTCAATGAAACGGAACAAGCTACTGTTGCACAAGAATTTTTCAAGGAGTTAGTTAGCCCACAAGAGTTTCCAAGAGGTTTACATCAATTATGCGTACTTGAATATAATTTATGATAGCATTTATTTTCAGATTATGTTGGTTTTATAAAAAAGATCATGAAACTCATGCAACATAAATATGAAAATATAAGCAAATTAGAAGTGGAATTAAGACAGCTAGAAGAAATCATAGTACCTAATAGACCACGTAAGTTGTTGATTTTATTAAATACTGAAAAATTACCATTTTACATTTTGTGGAAATATTTTATAGCTCGTCTGGGCTACCTACATGTTCTTCTAAGACCTCGGTTGTATCACTCAGGTTTGAATAGTAGTTTTAAAAAATTTGAATATAACTCACTCACTTAGTTCATTAAGTACAAATTATTTATTAAAAAACTGCATGGCATGTAGTGATTATTATTTTGAATTAGTTTCAATATTTTTTTGTTTTTTCTTATCACTATTCAGTAAACGTAACAATTTTAAAGACTTACCAATTACATATAATCAAATTAGACATTAGAGATTGTTTAACTACTAACTAATAGTACTTGTTCGGATAGTTTACTATTTAGTATTTATCCATAAGTACAGCAGAAGTTATTCTGTGATACCATTTAGAATATTGCCAAAATCACATCTAAAGCAATAGAAATGTCATCAGTGTAATATTTATTTATTTGTATTTCTATATATTCTAACTACTTTGCTTTAACAGGCGGTGACAGTACATAATAGATATAGAAAATGATCAATCTAAATAGACAGATACATTATATCATTACTTAATGCTTTAATATCTTTTATATAGCAGCACGAAACTTAGCCAACGTGCTTGGAAAAGGATCGAACACATGGTTTTCTAAGTTGTTACACAACTCAGCACCTATGCTAATAAGAGAGTTGTACAATGCACTATGAATATGTATTGAATGTTGAATCTTAGAAGAACGGTTATTTCTAAGTATATAAATAAGCTGCTGTTTTCAATCTGGAGGCAATTACTGTAAATTAGCATTTTCTGCAAATTGCTTCAAATAAAATTACTAAAACTCACTGATTGCATCGATTACTGCTCCCAGCAAAGCATTAACGTTAGTTGTTTTGCTCTATTGTTTAAATACATATCTTGCGGCATGACCTTGGAAGGCTTCGATTTCGTCTCTAAGATCTTTTGTCGGAGGATTGCATGTCGTGGAACAATATTCTAGGGTAGGACGTATTAAAGTTAAGTTTGCATTTTCCCTCACAGTAAAGTTAGCAATTCAAAGAATAAACATGATAAAATTTAGTTGCTTTTGTGCTTTAAAGACAATATGCTGAACGTGCTCGATCTACGCTAGATTATATGTCATATGTATATCTAAATATTTGCAACTTCCAGAAGGTTCCAAGTTTATGCCTCCTAACAAGTATGTGTGTTGAGTCATGGTAACTCCAAATGATTTTTTCTGCATAACTAATCATTTTGTTTTCAACATACCAATAATATCCAGCATATAATTATGTTTGTAGAATATCTACATTAACCAGACTTTCGATAGGTCTATACACAATTATATCATCGGCAAATAAACGAACGGTAGATGATTTAATTACTACACAGCTATTTATAAATATTAAGAACAGAAGTTAATCCTAATACGCTTCCCTGAGGGACTCCAGAAGGAATCAACTCGGGGTTAGAGAGATTGTTATCAACAAGAATTTCTTGAGTTCTTTTAGAGAGTAATGAAGTAATTCATTGCACGACCCTGTAGTCTAAGTAAATCTTATTTAGGACTTCAATTAATAACTTGTGGGCAAGTATCAAAAGCATTAGACATATCGAGAAAGACATCGTCCACATTAATCCCTTTAGTGAGACCATCAGCAATATCTTAAAAATCTGCCTCTGAGCTCTCGCACAAATAACCTGGCCAAAGACTAGATTGCAAATGTTGAGGAAAATGAGTTTCTTCTAATACTTGCATAATATACCTGCTTAATATACACTGTGTCCGAGATGAGGAGGGCCACTATGGGGATCTTGAAAACGGTATGAGATACAGATTTGGTTAAATCGGAGAAAAGTTGTGTAATCAAAGGCCTAGAAAATGGCGTTTAGAAATCCCCAAAACAGTTTTTGGTTTTTGAGATATTTAGAAAAAATTGGATTTTCTTATTTTACATATTATTTTGTTCTAGCGTTAATATGGCACCTAGACCAAAACCGAAGGCAGTTCACAGCTACTTTTAATGTCCCTTAACATGGCATTGTGAGTTTTTTCACCTGACGTTTCGTCTTTGCGGAACCATCTTCAACTTTTTTTTTAAATACCGTCCTGGTGATCTGGTATCAGATTCTGAAAGCCCTATTTATGCCGAATTCAACGATGTATTACACTTTATAGTTTAATTGCGTTTTCGTTTTTTTTTCGGCCTTAATCTAGAAAATTCCTATTACGGACCTGTAGTGCATAGTTTTTAATTTTAAAGAATAAACAATTACCTATACCAATTAATAGTTTAGTCATTTAGGTGTTTAGTAATAGTCTACTGGCTGAGTTTATGCACTAATTTAATAGAATAAATAACGAATAAATAAAATGAAATTAACAGAATACCAAAAAATTAAAAGCTTGCTTTGGAAAACAAATGAATGTGATAGTGGCGTATTTGGATTGACAGTAACGTTAGTTTTTGGTACTTAATTTATTGTGAAGTAATTAGTAATTTGTTCCATTAATTATGTTATTTAACGAAGAAAAGTTTGATATGGTGGCATGCTTCATTTCGTCCAACCGAAATTGTTTTGTTGCAGAGCGTATGTATTTGCAGAAATATCCCGAAAAGAGACAGCCAAATAAAAGGACTTTCAGTAAATTAGTGGCAAACCTTGAAGCATATGGTAGTTTTAAAAAACCTGTAGTTTCTCGGAAAAAGACCAGCAATGAAGAAACTGTACATGATGTTTTGTTAACCGTCACACAGGATCCTGGAACATCAGTCCAGCGGATTGAACAAAACGTTGGTATATCAAAATCAACGGCACAATTGTATTTTACAAAAACAAAATTTACATCCCTATAAGTACAGGATTTGTCAAGGACTTAGACCAGGTGATTTAGAACGTCGTCGCTTATTCTGTGAATGGTACACAAGAAAATGCCAGGAAGAAATGAATTTTCCATATCAAATAATATGGTCTGATGAAAGCATGATTACGAATAACGGTATTTTCAAGAGACGAAATGTCTATTATTGGTCTGAAACCAATCCACGTTTAAACAAAACATCAAGGTATCAACACCGTTTCGGTTTTAATATGTGTGCTGGGATATTCGGCACAACGATTGTAGGACTGTTTATTTACCACCGTAACTTAACATCAGAGCGTTACCTGTATTTGCTGCAAAACGATTTAGAGGATGCTCTCCATAACATGCCTCTGGCGACAGTTCGCAACTGTTGGATACAGCAGGATGGTGCACATGCACATAATTCCAGAGCTGTTCGGGAATACCTTTCAATGAGATTTCCAGAGAAGGTGATTAGCACGCATTCGGAAACACCCTGACCAGCGCAGCGCGTTCACCCGATGGAACCCCGCTTGATTTCTTTGTAAAATTTTGCTACAGAACAAGACCTAAGGGAGTTAGTTCTGGAAGCATTTGCTGGTATTACTCCACAAATGTTGACTAGAGTTTTAGAATCGACAGTTAGAAGGTGCTATTTATGTTTGGAAAATAATGGAAGTTTGTTGGAACATGTGCTCTAAATTTAGTTGTTTTGTTCGTGTTCATTAATTTAATTTTATTTGTTTGTTGTTTATTCTATTAAATTAGTGCATAAACTCAGCCAGTAGACTATTACTAAACACCTAAATGACTAAACTTTTAATTGGTATAGCTAATTGTTTATTCTTTAAAATTAAAAACTATGCACTACAGGTCCGTAATAGGAATTTTCTTGATTAAGGTCGAAAAAAACGAAAACGCAATTAAACCATAAAGTGTAATAGATCGTTGAATTCGGCATAAAAAGGGCTTTCAGAATCTGATACCAGATCACCAGGACGGTATTTAAAAAAAAAGTTGAAGATGGTTCCGCAAAGACGAAACGTCAGGTGAAAAAACTGACAATGACGTGTTAAGGGGCATTAAAAGTAGCTGTGGAGAAGTGCCTTTGGTTTTGGTCTAGGTGCTATATTAACGCCAGAACAAAATATGTAAAATAAGAAAATCCAATTTTTTCGAAATATCTCAAAAACCAAAAACTGTTTTGGGGATTTCTAAACACCATTTTTTTAGGCCTTTGATTTCACAATTTTTCCCCCATTTAACCAAATCTGTATCTCATACCGTTTTCAAGATTCCCATAGTGGCCCTCCTTATATCTCGGACACAGTGTATACTGACTTTAATAAAAAAAATGCAACACACAGAAGTTGTTGATCGATTTTAATAAAATTTTCACAAAATGCTTATTGTAATAAAACAAACAAACGATTAAAATTTGAAAACAAAATGAAGAAATAAAAAGATTTTTTCAATAATGAGTTGCTCCGCTACTCTGCTATGCACTTATTTAAATTGCAGGGCATATTGTCAATTGAGTGATCACTTTTTCCAGTGGTATATCATTCCAAGCTTCCTGAATCTGAAGCGAAGATGCTGCAAGTCGTTTGATGGGTGTGATAATTCACTTAGCCTTCTACTGATCATATCCCAAATATGCTGATCATTAGGTTTTCAGTTCTGGAACTGGTTGGTTAGGCACGTATCCTCATTGTTTCCTATTCTGAGCTAACCTACACATTTTCCTGAAATTTACACAGTCTGCATCTTTCACTATCTGTGTGCGTAGTCTTCCTATCTCTGCTTGTAATATATCTTGCACTATTTTCCAAAAGATGCCTTAGAATATATCCTGCCCTTCTGTTTCTGCTATTTTTTTTGTTTTCCACAGCTCAATGGATGAGAAATCTGGCGAACGAGAAGGCCATGGGGAAACAACAATGTTAGCATCTTGCAAACATCGTATTGTAACTCTTGCCGTATGAGGGTGTGCATAATCTGCTTGGAAAATATGATTTTTCAACATCCAAAGAAATGGAGTGCAATAGACTTCAGCATATTGGCAATTTAACTGGCTGCGCTTAAGTTGCCATCGACGAAGACCAAGGGGGATGTGCTATTATAACATATTATACCCCATATCATCACTCCTTGTATAGTGGCTGTGACATTCTACAAAAAGTGTTGAATTATCGCATTTTCCGTGCATACTCCTGATTCTCTTACGGCCGTTGTGGGCTCATAAACAAAATTGAGACTCGTCACTAAATACAATTTGATACCAATCTAATATTAAATCAGCTTCCGCTCAACATCTTACATACAATTTACATGATTTCAATTACTCAATAGACTCTAAATTGTTATTTTCTACTAATTCATTCCGGAAGTCTGTTCTTATGGAAAATTTTGAAATACAATCCACTTTACTCAATAATAATACTAAGTGTTTAAGTGATGCTTTTTCTTGGGACATTAATAACATGACTACTCTTTTTCTAAAAATCGATAAAAATCAAACATAATCTCATACTTTGTTACTTCTATTTGTTTTTACGCATGTGGTTCGCTACTAGTCTGTGTTTTTAATACATTTTATTTAATATTAACATTTGTGATGTTTTCCTATATTTTGATTCATAAATGCAATAATTTTTTAAAAAAATATATTTCATCTTGTGATTAAATTACATTATTTGTCTATTAATTAATAAACAATAAGTAGTTTTATAAAGATTAATGTATACAGTTAGCTCCATCTACACCCATTCCTATGTATTTATTTGGAGAGTGCACCCTTAATTTTTACCATTTACTTCTTGGCTGCTGCACACCCTGGTAACCTAATTTTTTAAAAACAAAAATTTTAATCAATGTTAATTATTTGTTTGTCATGTGTGATTGTCACTTTTAACGGTACATTCAATAATCTATGATATAAGTAACATTATTTTTAACTGTTTTTGTAGTTAGCTCCACCTTGTTAACTGCTATTTAATTAGTTAACTTAATCTTTTTATGTCTCGATGATGACCGGTCTCATAAGACTTTATAGCGCCGAAACAATTATCACGTTTTGGTATATATATATATATATATATATATATATATATATATATATATTCTAATTTCCAGTTTTATGTAAATCCAATTTCTAAAAATAATTGTTTATTAATATACTTTGTGTGACAGATTAAAGATTTTTTCATTGAAATATGATATATCTTACTTAACTAGCAATAAGGCAAAAGTGGTGGTGTAATTGTAGCAGTGCATAAAACTATTAATTGTGGGCATGTGAATTCAGTTGTGGATTCGGCAGGAGATACATATGGTTTTAATAAAGATGGATACCACTACAATAATAGTTGTTGTTTACCTAGTGGTTGTGATACACAGCAGTACAGTAAACATTGCAAATCAGTTGATGTTCCACTATAGAAAACACACTTATCAAAATTTTCAAAATATACTGCTGAACTATGTAAATCAAAGTAAAAAAGAAACTTTACATGAAATATAAATCGGCTGGTTTGTTAGCACATTATGAATAGTTTTCCTACCATAAAACGCAATGTAAATGGCCTACCAGAAACTGCTATGAAAATTACGTAAGCAGCATTCAAAACATCTTTTGTAATGTGAAATCATTTTACAGTTACGTAAACTCAAAAAGGAGTAATATTTTTATACCAAACAATACGTATTATGAAGATTAAAAATTGCAGTTACGTTACCGGTGCATCCAAATTTATTTACATCGCAGTTTGAAAAACTTAAGCAGCATTTCTTATACTGTATCACCATACAATTTTCTGTATTCTTTTGATATCAACAACATAGAAATAACTGCTGACAAGATAAAAACAAAGCATCTAAACTTGATAATAAGAAGAGAATGTGTTCAAATGATATCCTCCAATTTTTATTAAAGAATTTGCAAGTCAGATAGCGTCTTACGGATAAAATGAGCGTTATGTTATAAATTTAGGTTTGTCCTAAAGGGACAGGGACTCCTTAACAATTTAAGGATGCTTCAGCTAATTACAGTGATGTGAGAGCGGGTTTCAAGTGAAGAATAAAATAATAAGACAAATGAAATATAAAAATTATAGATAAACTTGGCCAGAATACAAACAACTATGTTACAATATTCACTTACCCCAAAAAAACTTTTAATCTGTGTTATAATTAAGGGAGGTTAAACCATCTTATCTCAGCCATCTCTTGGATATTATACCTACACGGAAGACTGTTATTCCACATAGGTTTCATCTGCTTTTGCTTTTCTAAATTTAATTACATTATGCGTAACCTTTTAAAATATCTTAAAAACATTTATTAAATTTATCATAATAATGGAAATTCTCAAACTCGAGGCCTCCATCACTGGTGTAACTGGATAGCCTTTTTCAATTACCTAATTCTTATCCAGTTTGTAAATAAATACAAATATAAGTTTCTTAAAAGTAACACTTATTAACCTCAATCTGTTGACGTATTATCAAATCAATTTTCTAAGTTTTTACTAATATTGGTAGTTACATTCTGAATCAAATCAAATGATATTTATTGGTAAAACCAAATAGTGGGGTTCAACAGGGCTGAATTTTAATTCCCGCCAATATACATAGAGAGCAATACATATAATATCAAATCAAATCAGGTTTTTTGTTGCTTTAAAAGTAGATTATGTAGACTACAAAAGCTAGTTTTATTTGTGATGTTGAAACTCGTTCTGAACTCATTGACCAGAGTTGGAGCTACATACTCAATGCACCACTCAAATTTGACGGCACTATGACTAGGGATGGTGTAATAGCTGTTGTTTTTCAAAATAATGAATGTGCAGTGGACCTAGGGTGCATTATTTCAAATAAGTATAAAGGCGTCTTGGTTTTTGCATGACATATATAAAAGTTATTGGAAGTAACGATGGCCTATATTGGAATTTTAGTAGTGACTCATTGTAAAAAATGTGTAATATGTTTTCTGTGTGACATTTTGGAAGAAAACCGTAAGCACAAGTTCCGAAGTACCTGTATTTGTTGCAAGTGAACCATAAAAAGTTGTAGTAAACTACACCACAATTATCTAAGTGCCACAGAACAAGACTATTACATAGTTGCCATTTTGTACTGGAATTTAAACAGTTTTTATAACCTATAAAGCATCTGCATTTTGTGATAGGTTGCAATTTTTTTTACATGGTTTTCAAAAGTTAATTGCGAGTCTAATATGATACCGAGATATCACACATTATTATTGATACTAATTATAGTTTCTTTGACTTTGACAGCTTGGAATGCTTGGATCTGATCAGGCTATGACACGTACCAATAATATAGCTATAGATTTGTTAGAATTAAGAATAAAACTGTTTGCCTGTGCCCATTTACTGACTCTCGTAAGATTATAGTGTTGATGTTCTATTGTGTTGTTAGTCATACGAGTGTCACCTGGTATGTGTAGCACGTACATGTCATAATTACAGGTTGCAGATAGAACTTGGGGTAAATCTGCCATAAATATGGCAAAGAATCATGAGCCAAGTATACCACCTTCAGGAATCGGGAAAATTCATTTCTCACTCTTACCGACTGATACCTACCACATAGATAATTTTAGAACCAATCCACAACTACACTTTTACATCCATAGTAAGAAAGTTTGGCTACAATAAGATTATGAACGATAATGTCAAAAGTTTTACTGAAGTTGAGAAATACTAGGTAGGTTACTCGCGATTCATCTATACAGATGGAAATGTCAACTTCGCAATAAACAAAAATGTCAGTTAATCAACTTTTTATGTTGGTATTCCATAGTCTCTTAAAAATTGCCAATTTAATGTTCACTTCGTAATTAGCACTATCATCATCATCATTAAGTCCTGGAACTGGTTAGTTGCACACCTCCATTATTTCCTGTTCTGAGCTATTCTACACATTTCCCTGAAATTCCCAGTCTGCATCTTTCACTATCTGCATGCAACAGTCCGATCTAGGTCTACATCTACCTCTCTTTTTTCCTATATCTGTTTGTAATATAACCTGCAATATTCCCCAAAAATGCCTTAGAATGTATCCTGTCCTTCTATTTATCCTATTTTTTCCACAAATATCTTTATTCTCCTACCATTTCTATAACCTCTTTGTTATTAACTTTAGCTGCCCACACTATCATCATCATACATCTGAAGCACAACATAGCAAACTGTCTCCTACTGTCCCTTAGTTCATGGCCGTAGTGTTGTGCTCCACACATATGCTTTCAACACTTGTGTTCTTTTTTTTGTTTGTTGTCTTCGAACATAGCTTCTGGCTGCTCTTTCTTGTTAGATACAGTTTGGTTCCCCTTCTATTATTTTGTAAAGATATATCTTATTTTACCGATATTCAGTGATATGTGAAGGGAGTTAAGCAGCTTGTGGCTACCAAGATCCCCCAACACTTGAACATTTGCCGAATTAATAGTTTTCCAATAAATCCGTTCGCACAATCAAAATTAGTCGAAAATATTGCAAAACCAACAACTGTAGTTGTTTATAATAATCATCAGGTAGTAGTAGTAGTAGTAGCATTTATTCGAAACATTTACATGTGTTGAACACAAGTCATATTGTACTAAAAAAATACAGCAGATAATATAATAATTTCTAAATTAGTATAAGTACATGGCAACATTAAGTTTAACATATAACACAATTATATACTACCAGTAGTTAAAGTTTTAAACAAATCTTTAAAGTTTAACAGTTTTAAAACAAGCTTTACATATTTAAAGAGGAAACTGACTTAAATATCTTTATCTGTAATAAATTCAAGAACTGAATAGTATGCTTTCTCTAGTAGTATCGTTTTCAAAGCCAACTTAAAGGCATATAGTGTCTGGTTCTTAAATCTGTTTGGGAGGCTGTTGTATAATTTGGGTCCCATATATAGTATGCTGTTTTCAAATTTCTTTGTATTATGCATAGGAATTATCAGTACCTGTCCAGATTGTCTAGTGTCATTTTAAAGACTTTAAAAGAGAATTTTGTATTTGTGAACAAAACAAAGAGATTCTAAAATGTAAACACAGGAAAAGTAAGAATCTGTAAAGAAATGAATAGTTTTCTACAACTTTGGTGCCTATTGGTTTTACTAATTATACGAATAGCTGTTTTCTGTTCAAGGAATACTTTGCGTGCAAAGGTTGACATGCCCCAAAATATTACTCCGTATCGTAATGTACTGTAGAAATAGGCATAGTATACAATCAACAGTGTATTATGTGTCACCACACTGATAAGTTTGCAATGCAAAATTAGCTTTACTAGCCGCTTGTGTATTTTCAAAATATGGTTATCCCAATTGAGTAAACTATTAGTGGTGATACCTAAGCATTCAAGGGTATTTACAGCTTTTATTTCAAGAATATCCATAGCCTTTCTATCTGGTTCGCCCATTAACATATAGCAAGTTTTATCCAAGTTCAATGTAATTTAATTTAATTTACACCATTTACTAATACCATTAAGACCCTTTTGCATTGCGGATTCAAGATTTACCAAGTTTTTTGCTGTGTGAATAATAACTGTATCATCTGCATATAAGTGACAAGACCCATATTTAACGTTCGCAGGAAGATCATTAATATAAATAAGAAAAAACAGGGGTCCCAAGATGGAGCCTTGAGGGATTCCACAATTTAAAAGAACTTCTGATGAGAAAGTTGTTCTTCCATCACTACTAGTGATTGCAACACTCTGTTTACGATTTGTTAAATAAGATTTTACTAAACTGTATGCTACTCCTCTAATTCCATAATGATATAATTTAACTAACAATATTTGATGCACCACTGTGTCAAATGCTTTACTAAAATCACATGAAATACAACCTGTGTGCATCTTAGTGTCTAGACCAAAATATATATCTTTGGTAATGCTAAATAGTGCAGTATCGACATTCTTGCCTTTAATGAATCCGTGTGTAGTTTAGATATAATATTGCAATCCCTGAAAAAGTAATTAACCTATTGCAAATAACTTTTCATAAATTTTAGAAACGCTAGGTAAAAGTGAAACCGGTCTGTAGTTGGATATGTTGTGTGGGTCGCCTTTTTAGGATTGGAATAATTTTTGATATTTTAAAGCATTCTGGAAAATGCCATGTTCCAATAAAATGTTAAATATATGCACAAGATGGTCAGCAAATATATTCTTACAAAGTTTGATAACTGTTATAGGAATTTCATCAAAACCTGCCGATTGTTTATTTTTAAAACCGTTGATTATTTCTAGTAGCTCTTCTTTATTGCAGGAGTTAAAAAAATTGATTTAGCATTGGGAGAAGCTACACGATATAAATTAGCTTTTATACTTTCTAAGTCGTTTAGATGACTATAATTTTGTGAAAGCAAAAAGTGTTCTTTGAATAGATTTGCAATCGTTGTAGTATCAGTTATTGTGACGTTATTCATTATTATTGACATATCAGTAGACTTAAAGTTTTTTGAGATTTCTTTTCTAATGATTTTCCAAATTATTTTAGATTTATTATCTGCTATGGATATTTGTTTATGCAGGTGGTTCTTTTTTGCTTGCATAATTAGAATTTTTAATTGTTTACAATAGCTACGCACATAGTTACAGAACCAAGGTTCATTAAAATGTTCACGAAGATAAAGCAAAATTCTTTTGTTATTACAGGATATTCTTATGCCTTTTGTAATCCATTCGTTCATTATATTCTTTTGTTTAGCTCTCACAAGTGGAAATGATTTGTTAAAAGAAATTACTAATTTGTTCATAAAATCATTGATCAATAAGTGCGCATCCTTAGTAGTTAACTGAATAATATGCCCAACCTCATTAGTAAATTGTGCAATATTATGATCATTAAATTTGCGGAAATATTTAGAGCTCATATTTTTGGGAAATTTATCGTTACTGACATTTTTACTAGCAATATTTATGATTGCAAATATTGGCCAATGATCAGATATTCGACGTGATACTACACCTGACTGTAGCAATTATTTTTTCATCATTAGGTTTTACGTTTTTGAACTGGTTGAACGCGTACTTTCACTACACAGTTCCCTGAGATTTCCACCACCTGGATACAGCTCAGTTCCCCTTCTATTGTTTTGTAAATATATATATATATATATATATATATATATATATATATATATACCGTATTTCATCTATATTCAGTGGTATGTGAAGAGGGTTAAGCAGCATGTGACTGCCAAGATCGGCAGCTCCGTGGCATAGTTGGTATGTGTGTGACTACTACGCACAAGGTCCCGGGTTCGAATCCCGACACGGTCCGCTTGAAAAATGTTAGGCAGGCATTTTTCACAAAAATACACCCTCATTCGAATGAGTGGTAATATGGAGGTCCTGTGTGTGTGTGTGTGTGTTGTCACGCACATTAAAGATCCCTACCTTGCTTGGAACAGCAAGGGTTCAGCAAAATTCCAAATTTTCCCAGTAAAAAAAAACCTCGCTTCCCTTGCCAATGTAGTACCTTCGGGTGGAGCATTGGAAAATCACATGTAAGGCTACCAAGATCCCCAACTCTTGAACATTTGTCAAATTAATAGTTTTCCAATAAATCCTTTTGCACAATTAGGATTAGTTGAAAATATTGCAAAACCAAATCCTGTATTTTTCTAGTACTCATCAGGTTTAAGTGCGATAAGTTTTTCGTCATTAGGTTTTCCGTCTTGGAACAGGTTGGATGTGTACCTCAGCTGAATTCTATTCTGCGCAGTCTACACAATTCTCTGACATTATTATTAAAAGGAACCCTTGAAATTGTGCTGTATTGTTAATAATGTTTGCATTTAACATGTTTTAAACATAATAAAACATTTAACATGTTCATAACACCTTTAATATCCTGCGGATGTTCATTAATAATTTTTATTTGCACCTTATATATAAATGTACGTTGTTTTTGAAGGTTGAATATACGATATATGTTTATCCAACAACTTGGTTAATTTTAACTTAGGTAATGGAGGTAAAAATTTTATATTCACAATAATGCAGCAGTATAACAAAAAAGTTGATGTATTGATCAACCTTGCTTTATATTGATTGATTATTACCAATATTAGATCTTGTCTCTCAGTGATCTATGCTTGAAATGTGCAGTAAACGTAAGAACTGAAATATTTTTTTACTTTTGAAGGACATTGTTGACATTTAATCTTTTTTCTAGTATAGAAACTTGCTTATAAATACTTTAATACCTTTCATCGTGGAGAAACATTGCTGCTTTCACCCTTGGAATAGATGAGATGGCCAAAACTTTATACAACTTAAGAGTTTTTTTAATGTATTTTTTAAACCATTAAACATTTAAATGCACCAAATTCTAGAAAGTTTTTACTTTGATAAATTACTTGAAGCTGCTGGCAGCTCATTTTTATATAACTAGGATAACTCTGATACTTGATCTTAAAAGTTTTTTCGAAATTTTGCACAAAAATTTGTACATTTTAGAGCAACAAATAAATTTGCTACTTTTAATGCCCAATACAAATGAATATTTTTTTATTTTTGACTTCTGTCTTTTTTAATGCATTATTATAGTTTCTCTTCCTTTTTTTTTTCTGCTACAACCCCAATATCAACATTAGTAACATAATTGAATTACTGTTTATTTGTTTGCATATAAATGTAATTTGCTTTTTAAAATACTCCAATTGTTTTTGTATTTCTATAGTGTATAGCAGGTAATGAACGAAATTTTAATCGGCAAAAAGTTTTTTTGTGGCCACTAGCTTGCCAAACATAAGCTTGCAACTTGATCGCTTTGTATAATATCCATTACTTCAATTAGTTGATCAAATGATTCCTTATATTATTATCAATAAGACCATAAATCTTTGTAACATTGCGATAGCCGCAACATCATAACCAAATGGTTAACACATTTAACTAGCAATATTTTCATAACCTCTGTAGTTTAATTGTTTATGTTGTGAATAAACGATTGTAGAGATACATACTCTTCGGCACAGTTGTATCCGCCATAGCGATAACACAGTCTAATTGACATAACACATGAAATAGTTAGAAAAGTAACGATATTTATATTTTTAGTATCTTCTGATGAGAATTCTTTAGAAAATGCAACACGCCTCTCTCAGGAAAAGGTGTTAGAGTTAATAGAATCATCATATCCTAATCCATTAACGATTAGTGACATGACAAAGTATGTACTTTAATTTATTTACATTAAACCTCGAAGCACAAATATCATTATTTCAGGAAACACAGTTGGGACAAAGACGAAGTCGTTCAACATATGCAAGAATTGGAAAAGAGAGGGTTAGTTAAGGCTATGGAGCATGGAGCTTATACTCGTCAACAATCAACTGATAATCGAGTTACGATTGTTAAACAAATGCCTACAATTTCTAGTGCTAAACAGCCTACTATTGCCGTTATTACAGCACAGTACTGTGAAAAATTGGCAGTTGATGCTATGATAGAAAACAAAACAACTTATGTACGATACACCACTGTTGGTAAGTTTAATTTATTATTTAGTATCAATTTTTATACTTCATGCTATTTTAATTTGTGGTCTCTGTGACATTAAAGTCAGTTCACTGGTTCCAGGTTCAACTCTCATATCTTATAGTTGAAAAACTCCCATGTCAATGATTTTTTCTCATTAATACCATAGCCGGTCAAAAGTTAATTCATAATTCCATTTAGTGTTCTTATTCTTGCTAAAGATCTCTCATCTTAAAATGCATTGCATTATTTTAGCCGAAAAATAAATTAATAGGGGTTACAATTATTGATTTAGGATGAATCGAAATAATATTATTAATAGGGAAGTGTCTTGTATATTAGGAAATTTAATAGTATGTGAGATTTTAATAAAGCAGTATTGTACGCAACATACAAAAGCGGAAATAACTTTTAAAACCAGTAGTATAATCATGGGTTTAATTATAAACAACGCACAATAACCGTTAACTAGGACACGGAAATCTTCTAAACAAACTCTAAAACTGCAGTTGGTAAACGACTCATAAGAAATGAAGTTTTACCAAAAATATAAGGATATCAACATGTGGATCATGGGAATGCAACGATGATACATGAGAAACTATTGTGTAAAGGGTATTCACAAAAATACTATTGGAATAAACACAGGCCGTGGGAACAAAGTATGACATCAGTTGACTTGCACTGAGCCAGTAGGGAGGTAAATAATATAAATAGGTCTACAGTAAACAGTAGAAGGAATATCTACTCACGTGCAGGGTATGCTAAACATATAATTTACGGATGAAGGACGAGTTGGCACATGCTTTTGAAACTGTAGACAGTGAAGTTACGAGAGTTCTAATACGAATAAGTAATGGACTCATAACAAAAGCACCAGCTTAAAATAACTACAATTCAATGTAGATAGAAAGGGGTGAGAAATTGCAGAACCTGCAAAGCTTTTGGATTTCCTTAGTTTTTGTGTAACTTCAACACTGCTCTTATGGTTTATGTAAGGTCTATAGAAGAGAGCTTCATTTCATTACCATAAATATATATTTGCTTCATTTGTCGTAAATGGACAAAAAAGGTAGTTGGCGTCCATTTTCATTTTGACAAAACAAAAGTTAGAAGCCTTTCAAGGTAAATGAATCCCAAAAGTTGGGAATTTTTAAGTAGTTTTGCAAATTGTATATTCCCGAGTTGTATTTTTTTCATAGGACCGATCCTGCACCACTGCAGCTAGTAGGTGCAGTTGTAAACTGTTACAGTGTCTCTGCCTCCTTAAGGTCAGGTAAGCTCAAAATTAGGATAGTAACAACGCCGTTTTTTACACGTAACAGCTTAGAAGAAAAACTATTCCATGAATACACTTAAAATTCCAGTTTATTTTTACAAGTGAGCACTCGTATTTATATGAAATCACAAGAGTAAAGTGTACATAAACCAACACTTCACAGAGTATTGCCACATTGTAAATATCAAGATGCAATTCGTCCAAAGTTTGTTTTCTTAAGGTGCTGAATAACAATTAACATTTATTACTAAAATTAATTATCCCGTTATTTTCATAGGTAAAAGAATTTCATAAAATATATCGTATGCACAATGGACTGACATGCGAGACCTGCATTCAAACTAAAGCAAATGACTAACTCATGTTAGCACAACCCGTTTTCTATATTCCCATTAATATATGCTTAAATTTTTTTTTAATTCTAAAGAACATCACTGATGGTTCTAGTTTGCTTTATTAAATTGTGTTTATTCAAATTAAAAGGAAAACATTGACAATTATTATTTAAATCTTGTTACATGTAAAAACCATGTTATTTTAATTTACAAATTTTGAACTTACTTTACTGTGAGTGGGTGGGAACATCATAACAGTTTTACAGCTGCTCTGATTAACTACAGTGGTATGGGAGGGGTTTCTATGGAGGAAAAGAATACAACTTGGGAATATTCTACTTTCAAACTACTTAAAAATTCAGCTACCCTTTAGAGTTCCCTTACCTTGCAAGACTTTTAGCTGTCACAAATTAAATGAGTGTCATACCAATAAGTGTTCAATAACTTACCCCACAATGCCTTACTTAGTAGATGGTTATTCCAAATAGGTGCTTTCGCTTCACGTTATTTAATACTTCACTTAGGTTTGAGGGTTTCTTTTCATACAAATGAAACACAACACCTAAGTTGACGCCTAACCTATATTACATTGCATATTTCAAAACATTGACATAAGATTAATTTAAAATAACAAACAAAAAAACACCATAATTTTGTATAATTTCTAACTGGTCGGATAAACGTCTCTATAGTTTGATTTACTAAAATAATGTTTACAATCAATTTTTAGTCATGCCATAACAATAGTATATTGTGTCACAAGGGCAGAAAGTGAGCATTAGCAGCCCGCAGCTATTAGATGCCTGAGTAATGGCATCTTCAAACAGAGTTTTTACATCACATAATTTGAATGTGGTGTTATGTGCAGCAACATATTTTTTAATGTTAGGCCCTATCCATTCTAAAGGATTTAAACTGCAATCGTAGGGGGGTAATCACAGTTCTATTCATTCGCTATTTTTCACCAATTCAGTATGAACATATGTTGTGAGATGCAAATGTAGTACAACTCAACCAATTCCAATTACTGAAGCTTTGGATAATGATCTTCAATTTCAATTTCTTTATTTACAAACCAATCCATATCTACCCTTATCCAGCATAGTGTAGGGGTTTTCTCATACTTTACACAATGATATGAAGTTATCCATTACTACCCATACAGTGCTTTGATCAATACCAAGTGTTTATAGCAGTCTGCTTTGCAATTGCGGTTTTACCAATTGCTTCGACATGTTACACATACAAATTGTATGCCATTAGCTTTTGATCACTTTTGATTTAAAGTTTTTGACTGAGTGCACCGTTTTACCCAAAATCACTAACATTTATTATTCGCTCTTATATTCTTATACCCAAACCATTATTGAACATACAAGGAAAAACAACTATATAGACAATATCTTCGTTAAACTATCCACTTTAAACTATTATTCATCTCTCATACAGGTGACATTGTCTAACCACTGCGTCCATTTTTTAACTTTTACAGCTGAAAATAATAATCAAACCACTACAGTACTAAGAAGAAATTATTCTGCAAAGAATATAACCAGCTTCAAACAAGAAATAAGAGCTTTAAATTGCCACGAAATATATAGTATTACAAACAGCACCCACAGTTGGAAACTAATAAATAACTTAATTGTCACGGGCACATGAAAAATACTGTCCCATAGAGCAAAAACCAATCCAACTAGCAAAATTTAAGTTTGGAGAAGAACTAAAACCATTTAGCAATAAATTTAAAGGAAATGAATCACGTACATCAACAAATAATCAGTGAAGATACCAGATAACGTCTGAGTAATATCAGAAGTCAATACAGAACAGCACTACTGAATGAAAAATGGCATTATGCTACCTAACTCTTAACAATTCAAAATTTACAACAAAAAAGTTTGGCAAATAATAAATTACAAAACTGGGAAAGTGGATAAACAAAATAAAGTTTATATAGATACAAACACATTAAACACATACTTTGCCAACGTTGCTAAGGAAATGGCAGCCAATTTACAAACAGTGTCAAAGCCATATTCACATTATTTAAATCAATTAAGAAGACGGACAAATACTATTTATTTATATCCGACAACACCTACCAAAATCCAAATAATAACAAAAAGCTTCAAATGCAAAACTAGTCAAGATGTTTATGGCCTAAGTACTAACCTAATAAAAGGTATAATCGAATATATCAGCAAACCAATAGCCTATGCAGCAAACCAAAGTCTCCATGAAGGAATATTTCCTGATTTACTAAAAATTGCAGCAATCACGCTTATCTATAAAAAAGGTGACCCAAAATATCCAGAAAACTATCAACCAATCGCTATTCTCCCTGTACTATTGAAAATATTGGAGAAAATTATATACATAAGAATGATAAATTTCCTAAACAAATTCAACTTAATATCTGACAACCAATTTGGATTCAGGTCAAAAAGATCCACTGTTAGTGCAACAGTAGAAACATTAGAGCACATTTATGAAGGTTTCGAAAAGAAAAAGCTCACCATAGCAGCATGCTTGGATCTCAGTAAGCCTATGCAGCAAACCAAAGTCTCCATGAAGGAATATTTCCTGATTTACTAAAAATTGCAGCAATCACGCCTATCTATAAAAAAGGTGACCCAAAATATCCAGAAAACTATCAACCAATCGCTATTCTCCCTGTACTATTGAAAATATTGGAGAAAATTATATACATAAGAATGATAAATTTCCTAAACAAATTCAACTTAATATCTGACAACCAATTTGGATTCAGGTCAAAAAGATCCACTGTTAGTGCAACAGTAGAAACATTAGAGCACATTTATGAAGGTTTCGAAAAGAAAAAGCTCACCATAGCAGCATGCTTGGATCTCAGTAAAGCCTTTGACTGCGTCCAGTATATGATTTTACTTGACAAACTAGAAAGAAAAGGTATTCGTGGAACAGTACACAAACTAATTAAAAGCTTCCTTGAGAACCAGCTACAAAAAACTAATACTCCTCAAGGACAATCAGAAATCGAAAAGGTCCAGACTGGAGTCCCTCAAGGATCCATATTTGGACCACTACTATTCCTCCTATTTATTGATGGCCTACCGCAAAACATAGACCTACATACATGCTTATATGCAGACGATACAACTATCCTGGTAACAGGTGAAAGCTACGAACAAATCATGGCTGATCTAAATGGCGCACTTCTATCAGCAACGGACTGGTTTAATACAAATAAACTTAAAGTCAATAAAGAAAAAACCAACATACACATTTTCTCAGATCAAGTAACTCATCATAATGACACTGAAAGTATAAAATTTCTAGGCTTTACAATAGATTTTAAATTGAACTGGAAAATGCACATACACAAAATGTGTGTTACAATAGCTCGATCACTATATGCAATAAGAAAATTAATGAACATAAGCACACAATTTGTAGCTAAATCTGCTTATTATGCACTCATACACAGCCAACTGAGTTATGGGACTATATTATGGAGCGCCTCACCGCATGCCAAGCGTGCATTCATTCTACAAAAAAGAGCTATCAGATTACTTACTACTGTACCAATAACCACTCACTGTAAACCACTATTCCGAGAGCTAGGAATAATAACATTGTCTGCGATGTATGTTATTCAGTGCATCAAATATGTTGTAACACTACAAAAGCATCCATTGACACACCAAGACGTACATAGCTACAACAGACAAAACAACTTTAAACTAATAGTACCATGGCATAAACAAAAGTAAAGTGGAGTAAATTACTGGACTTACAAAATTTACAAAAAAACTCCAAATCAATATTTACAACAGAAGACCACTAAGGAACTTGTCAACAAAATGAAACTGTACCTTACGGGCCTTGCACCATACAGCATTGATGACTACCTGAAGAGTACCATAAGAATATAAAGCATTTTGTATGACATGGTTAAATATCTTGTATATATTATTCCGCAATAAATCTATCTATCTATCTATAAAGTGCATGATATATTTCACATATTGTGAAGATATGCGACAGATACATGTGACTGGTATACCTTTTTTGATGAATCTCACCAAGGAATTTATTTAAGTTAGCTAACAGTCTGTTTTGCGAAAATTACTAAATACTACTTCGTTACTCAATATTGCAAAACACCACCTTGGTAGATTTTTTTATCTGATCACTGAAGAATTTGTTCATACTCCTTCCATTAATTTTTATTTTATTGGCAAGTAAACCTTTACAATATTAATCGTAATCAAAATTTATAAGAAGTTAAATAATAAATATCTGTCGGTGATATTTTTGTCACAGCCTAATCCCAAAATCATTAAATTTAAGCAGTGTAAATCGGTTTCATGTTTCAACGAATGAAATTGAGTATTTTTAGTCCCTATGCCTTTCATCACTTTATTCTCTTGTGAAATGAAGTATAGGGTACTTCATCCTACAACAGTACAGGAAAGGAAATCCAAGCAAAAGTTTGTCGAGTAATACAATTTTTACATTCTTAGTTTAGTTTCGTTACTTGCAATTTTTATAGGCTGATGGCTTTTTTTTATTGTTTGCGATTCTCGCACAACACCGGATGGATTTTAAGAAGGGAAGCTACCTCTTTCTGTTTAACATTTTACTATTATCGTGTGTGCATGACCGGTTTTTCGATTATTTGTTTGTTTTCTGTCAACTTGTTTTTATAAGAAGTCTTTCTCCATATTAACAGTGTTCTCTCATTTGTTTCCACAATCTGCATAGCATGCATGTGAACCTTGCGTGTCCATTCCTTATGAATTATGTTTCTAGCATGTGATCGCTGCATACTTTACTTAAGGTCGGCAATATTGTTATAATGCCTTGCGTTCTTGTGCATCATCCATTTACGTTATCTTACCTGTGCTTATGTTTCTCATGTCCGTGTTGTTTGTTACCCTTCCCTTGGTTAAACATATTTCTTTGAACCCACGAACTTTATGAAAATATTTCTGGTGTGAAAGTTATTTGCCGTTTAATGTAACTACTTTAAATTTCTTAATATACAGTGTTTCCCTAAAAAGTTCATGGGGAAAGACCTACTGAAATAGAAAATGTGTAGGAATTAGGGAATTGGTATACAGGTGGTTAAAAGATGGAGTAAACAGGCCTTCTATATAAGGCCTTAATTTTTCGATACTAAACGAAGCCTCTAAACACTATTTTTCGATTGTGGTAAATTTTCTTTCACTTGGTGTAAGAGACCTAAGGTTAAAACAAATACCTTCTTTTCCGTCTATATTTTGGAGTAAAACGTCTAAGATATGTTATACTCCCGGCGTCGCGCGTTTAGAGCGACTTCCACAGTTGGCAACACAGATACTATCCACGTTCACATTATTGCACAACAAAGATATTATGACATAATTACGTGTCAATTGTATCACATGCCAAATATGTTTACAGTGATACAAGTTGCACCTTAAAAAAAAGATAAAAAGTACTTACTTAAAAATGTGGAACTCTTCACGATTTTGCGGTCATCCTTGCGCAGGGGCCGTGCTGATTTCCGGGTATCTCGTTTGGCGTGGGTTAGGTTATGCCCTCGTTGAAACCAGATTTAACGTCTTCCCTCTTCTTCTGTTTGTAGGCAGGACGAAGGAATAAGGTGAAGGCAACGATAGAAGGTAGAGATAAAGGGAAACCTACATTCTGAAAGAGAAAAGACAAAGAAACGACACAGGTAAACATTACTGTTCGACGTCTCGTTGGCTAATAATTTTATGTCCAGTCCAAACTGCACACTTACCCACTCTGCGCCTCCGCATTCTTTTGCGCCGTCGCAACTGTCCGGGATGGCGGAAATGCACAAGCCTATTTTAAAAATAATGACGGGAATTCACTCACAATTTTAAAAGTGTACATGTCCAAATTTGGAATGTAACAGATACTAAAATCTGAGGCATCACACTGAATTAAATTCATGATTATTGTTAAAAAAAATAAGCTGCAAGTGCAGTTGGATTTGTGTGTTAATGCGGCAATGATATATTTGGTCTTGCATATATGAAACAAGGATGCACAATGTTTATGTAGATATTGATTGTGGGGAGTTTGCATTCTAGTCTAATAGTTGTTGTTTTAAAAGAAGGTTGTGCCAATCATATCGTTTAATGTCAAACATATTTTTAAACCATTATGAATATTTCTTATTGTTAACACATATATTTATTATTTTCTGCTATTTTCACTATTTACTTGTTTATTAATATAGGTGTAAACCAGCATGATTCGACGACTTTCGAGTAATTATTTACATTCTATTTTTTGTGCAATTCTTTCATCGTAATTTTATCAAATATCAGTTTTTCAATCAAAATTGCCTATGGAAAAATTTCAAGTTAAAAAGAAATGTATTCATAAAACACTCCGATGATTTTTAATTAGATAAATTAACACAAAATGAACAATTATTAAAATCTTGCATTAATTTCACATTCGTTCATACCCATTTCGTCATGGATCAAAACTAGCAGATTTAAAAAACACTGTCCTTAAAACTTTTGTATTGGATATGTATCCTCGCCATCATCAGGCAATTACTTATCAAATTTCAACCATATCCATCAATTAAGCATTATGGAATTGTCGGTTTCAATTGCTAAGGTTCACCAACATTGACAATTTATTCCTTACCTATATCATAAAGACAATAGACCACGAACCATTCAGTCTCACAAATACTATATTCCTTTATTAAAGTTAGAATTTCCTTCTACTTTTTATTCATCTTTGTTTTCATGAGTGGGATCATACTTCAAATAACCGCTATTTAATAAATCTCACTGTACCAAGAAGTTTTCTGCTGCTGGATCTAGTAGAGCACTAAATAATAACCTTAGGACCTAGAATTCTGCGAATGATTAAATGTTTTTTCAATCATTTGTCTTAGGTCATAGCATAGATTTACATTGACAACACCTTCACAATCTTCTTTTCTTGCCCAAGAACCAATAAGAATTTTTATTTTTAATATTATTTTGTTTAGTTTCAAAGTGAGGTAATAATTTTTATATAACAGAAAATTTTATAATTTACTGCATATTGTAATAACAATATCTCAAGATAGTATTTCTATTTTATTTTACGGAACTCTACCTAGCTATTAATCTTAATTCACATCTTTTTTAAATAATTTCCTGTTAAATCATCTAAAATAATAAATGTCAATTCAACTTCATTTAAATTTCTCGAATTGAGGATTTAAAATTTAAGTATTCATTTTTTAATACCTTTCAATGTATGAGGCAATCCGTGAAAAGTCGCCTCTCCATTTGACTTCTAGTAAACCTAAAGTTTAATATCCACGGATTTAAGTAATTATATATATTCACGGGAAAAAGATACATAGTGGCAATCTAGCATTTTTAAATTTTGTGGCGTTACTACAAAATTAACGTGAACAATCTATAAACGATCTTATTTCTGTTAGCCAATTTGTAGAAATATTTCTTACTTTAAATTTACTATGATTTGGTGTAAATACTTGTTGATTTATTAAATATATTGACTAAAGTATATCATTTGTTGATTTAAGATTACATTAATTTATTGAAGTATTCATGATACCTAACCTAACAAATAATTTTCATTGTACACAAAAATTCTTACACATGTGTACTGAAATGCTTTCTGAACATCAATTTACTAATCGATTGAAAAAATTACCCAGCTATCGGGATTTTTGGTTATTTTTCCTGATTTCCGTGACAGTTTAATGAGCAATTTGATGATAGTAAACAGTTTGGCTGGATTTTTACAAAATCTCCATACCAGTGTAAATGAATTAATGCCAAACTGTAACTCGGCTGATTATGACAAACTCAATATACTTAAACCATTCTTGTCTTCACTGCATACAAATTTTTTGGAACACATTAGACCATCTAAATACATGGCTATTGACGAGTCATGATTAAATTCAAGGATTGTTTGTTATTTATACAAAACTTTCCAAAAACCTATCAAACGAAGGCACAAGATATAGGTATTGGCGGATAAAAACGAACATTGCTATGAATTTGACATTTGCACTGGAAAGACAAAAGATTCATCTGAGAAAGCCTTGGGAATAAAAGTAGTTAACAAATTATGTCAAGGACTTGCGAATGAAGGTCTTAAGATATTTTTTGATAATTATCTTAATGGTATCGAACTTATGGAAATTTTAAAAACACTAAAAATATTTGCATGCCAAACCATAAATCCAACTAAAAGACAATTACTCGAGTTTCAAAGAGATAAAGAATTAAGAAGGGTGATTCTGATTATTTTGTTAGCAACAATGGTATCTATACAATGAAATAGATAATTGCACCATTTATTCTCTTGATTTCAAACTACTACCAACCAAATGAAATGACTAAAGTTAACTGCAAAACAAAAACAGAGGTACTACAAGAAATTCACCGTCCTGCAATTCTTTATGACCACAATGTGAAATATGAACTCTGTCGATAAGTTGGATCTTGTTATGAGATAGACAGAAAGTCCAAGAAGTGGTGCCACAAGATTTTCTTTCACTTTTTAGATGTGTTGTAAATTCATACATTATACACAAGCAACTTCTAAAATTAGTTTGAAAATTTTCAAATGCAAAGTTTTTACTTCGTCTATATCAGAAACTAAATAAAAAACCATAAATCTTATATAAAAGCAAATCCAATGTCAATGTGTGGATCTAAAAGAAGATATGCTTACTGTGCCCTCAAAAGAAGCAAATATGCACATACTGGATGTGCAAAACCTGCACTGTTCCATTATGTTTATTCAACCCTAAGAAGATTTGTGGGATATCATGTAGTGTGAAACAATATACATTTAGACATTGGGCTTTTAGTGTGTGTAAATAACTAAGTTTTAGTTGCAGGGTGTTGCACCGAGTACCACACTACAGTTTGTATTATAACAAAAAAATAAATATTTATAAATGTAACTAGGGTATATTTTATTGCTTATTAATCCACTTTTAAAAAAAGCAAATAAATCAAGAAAAGAAGGCTGTCCGCAATGTATTTTTTGTAGTAGTGATTCTGTGCTTTTCAGAGTTGTTTTCAGCTAAGTCTTTTAAACAACTATTTTTTATTCCTAGTACTAGTAAAGAATAATACTTGAGTCCTTGACTACTTTATTTCTTTATGCATAATTATGACTCAGATTAAAAATAAATAATTACAACTTGAACAACAATAATTTGAATAAATAGTGATCTTATGTTACAATGCTTATTAATGGTCATTTGAATTATTGCATTCAGCATTGTCTGTCCAGCCTTTGTATTTCTCCCTTCAAGTTATTGATTAAACACATAACCTATAACTCTCAACATGTTTTCAAAGTATTATAAACATTAAAAATGATTACACCAAGATTTAGTTTATCACAAGATGAGAAAACAGTTACAATAACAGTCCGTGCTCCATACTGTAATTTACAAGAATTGGAAGCTACTGCAGAGGAAAATACTTTTATATTTACATGTAAACCATATTATTTAAGATTAAATTTACCAGGTCAGTTAGAAGAAAATGATCAAATGAGAAGCTCTTTCAATTCAGATACAGGCGAATTTACTTTTCAGTACGAAAAATTGCATTCAGGTGAAAATTTTCCCAATTTAGAGTTTATAACAAAATTTTTATGCACCAAAGTGGAAGTTGATGATGGTTTACAGAAAATTGAAGTTATAAGTTGTGATAAACAAGATTCTGTAAAAGATATTAAAGAAGTACAGTGCGAATATGGATTTGCAATGCGTGGTGGATACAGCTTCAAAGCTTTAAGTGGAGAGTTTAGTGAAATTTTCGAAATAGATCCATATAATATTTCCTTAGAAAACAGGTATAAACTAAGACAATCGAAAGAGAAGAAAGATTTCAACGATGATCATTATTTGGCAGATCTGACAGATAACTATGAAATAAATGAGTTAATACGTTTATCAAATCCTTGGAATAAACTTACAAATAACGATATAAGTTTTACAGCAATGGAATTGGATTTTCTTAAAGATCTAACAAATATAGAATATAATTTAACAACCAAGCAGATTAAGTACTGCCATAATGGCCTACTAGATATATTATATGCATATTGTTATGACCGTCGAAGTACTTGTTTTGAAATGACATGTGAATCTGGTTGGACGATTTCAAAACTTAGCGCAACTCTTTGTTGGTTTGATGGTTTTCAGCATCCTAAAGAAGCTCTTGTATGTGCTTTTAGACGAAGTCTAATTTATCCATTGTTTCGTGATTTTAATCTTAGTCAAACGATTTTAGGTGATTTAAAGACATTAACTAAACTAGGAGATCATTTTTTAATAAAGTGCCTGATAGAAATTTATTATATCTTTTTAAACGGAGATAGTGGTCGTTACGTATTTAATAATTTATTCATTAAAGATTATATTGTGTATGTAATGAAGTGGGATAAAGAATTATGGAAAGAAACAGTGAATGAACTAAACAATATAATTGTTAACAAAAAAGATTTGGGTCTCAATTTAGAACAGATTGAAGAAGACGCAGTAGATCTAAATCATGCCATGGCAAACTTGAATATAAGTGGTACAGATTCTGATGATTCTACAAGTACAGACAGCTCATATGAATCGTCTTCTAGTTCTGAATAATAAAATAATTTTAACACCTATATTTGTTGAAGTGCCAGAGAAATGTTTACTAGTTATTTACAGCTGTATTTTTAGAAAGTTCATATACTTTGTGCTTGTAATCAAGGTATTATAGTTTTATATAATATTTAAGCTACAATTGTTAAATTAGTTCATCGGCTATTATTCCTTCCTTCTTACAATTATTATAGTGTAAAATAGCCTCGTACCTACTGTGATAATTAATAATGTCTATTACAGAAAATGTCATTTTACAAATTTGTAACAATCCATTTTTTGGTATCAACATCCACAATTTAACATGATTTAATTTCCATCAATTTTGTTTTAAAAAGTGCATGGTTTCAATCTTAGAGATATCATCGATTCAAAGTTTGTAATGCATAGCGTTAGTCTAATTAAACATAAAGGTATTCAGGGAAGCATCCTGTATATTAGGAAATTTATAGTTAAGTATAGAAAGCATGCAGATTTCTAAATTCCTTCTTTTCAATTTAATTTGGTTGCATTAAACGTGGAATAACCAGCGTTGAAAGAATCCAAGCAAGATAAGCAAGTTAACGTCGCAAAAATGAATGTACTTGTTTATAATGTATGTGCATAACATGCTTTTTTTTTTTAATTAATAATACTATGCTTCACGTAATTGAACAAAATGAAGTGTACTTTTATCACGCAAGCCGCTAAACCATAAAACGACCAAATTGTTTTGTTGTTAAAAGAAACTTAACCGATACAAAAGTTTTGTATTTTTACTATTGTAAATTCAAAACTTGAAATACTATACGTTTGATAGAGTTGATTATTCAATATTACATCAGTACGTTTACATTGTTCTGTCAGACTAAGTTGAATGTATTATTGTTTTATTATATTAATTATATATTAATTTTATTATTGTCGTTTAGTTACCTCACCAATATGTAATTATTTCTGTTATTATTATAGCTCTCGTTACTTTCCTGAGGCCCTAATAAACGTTGTAATTGGTATAAAATATAGTCTTTATTATAAAAATAATGCTGAGATCAAAATAAAACAATATTTGAAATGTAATAAATATAATTGAGATGTAAAACCAAGCTACACATATACATGTTATTGCAAACCTTTTAACTGGGTTTAAAAACGCAATACTACCGTCAGAAACAACTAAATCAAAAATAGTATGACTAAAAATTAACAATTGACATATGCAAAAGTGCTGTCATGGTAACCATATTAGCTGTAACTATCATAAAGGTCAATAATCACTTTTATTTAAAAAGCATCACATTTATTTAACTTTTAATCTCTGTTACTGCGCAAATCACTAACATTATCGTCTGCGTCAACACTAATGATTAATGAACGCACATCTTCTATATCCCACCTGCTCTTAATTTTTTGTTCTGCAAAAGCAATATTTTTCACCCATGCTTCAGGAGTAATTTTCGAAAGAGTTTCTTTCCAAGTTGTTAATGACTTTTCTGTAGATTTGCCACTACTTCCAACATTGATACCAATAGTATACTTTTGTGATACCCCATATTCGTTCAACCGGGTTGAAATTACAGTGACATGGAGCAAGTCGTATTACTGAAGGTCCCTATTTTTCAGCTAAACTGACAACTGCATATAATGATTGGGGTTTATTACTAAAAAATAACCCACAATTAATTTAATTGCTTTGAAATCACTATAAACTTACCATTTTTAATACTTTCAGCAAATCATATTTCATCCTACTTATGTCATTCTATATTATTTGCATTCAATCAACGTTGAATTTCATCTTTACGATTTGCAGCACTTGGTGCTTTATTTAATTATGTGCTGTAGTAACTAGCATTATCCATAACAATTGTGGAAAGTTTTTCCAAGTTCGTGAACAGCTATAATTCAAACCATCGCAAAAAATTCTCTTGATTCGTTTCACCATGACAGTCCTTGGTTTTAAATGTAAAAACATGCTCAGAATTTGCTATAAATCCATCTTTGCAAACTGCACGAAGAACAATATATCTAAAACATTAATTATTTAATTCCTTTTTAAACGCACCAAGTATAAATCACTAATTTTGTGCTCCCAACGTAGAGCTTCTTTACATTGTAGAACGTTTGTATTTGCCTCTGATTTACCAATAGTGTTATCTTTGCAAAGACAAGTTTAATATAAGAAAACAATCTGTGTCAAACCTTTATTGGCAATTCTGATGTATTCCCTTAAAAAGGCCCTATTTTACAGTAAAATAATTAAATTAAGCCTGTAATAACACAAGAAAGTGACATAACCAATGCAAGTGACAAAGTAAAAAGCTTAGTAAAATGATAACGTATATGCAGCTACATCGTATAGTACTGTCAACTATATGCTATTTATATTTAATAAAATGATAGGGATATCTAATGACATTTCTTTAGTTTAACTTGCCTACCTTAAGTAACTAAACGTGACGTAGTCGCAGAATTAGTGTGAATAGAGTAAATTGTATTTATTTATTTACAATATCCAATGGGTTACAGTCAAAGATGTAGTCTGTGGGAATATCTGGGAAATGTGTAGGTTAGCTCAGAATAGAAATCAACGGAGACACATGTCCTATCAGTTCCAAGACTGAAAATCTAATGACAAAAAAAATAATTGTACTCTTAAACCTGATGATTATTATAAACAACTACAGGTGTTGGTTTTGCAACGTTCTCAACAAATATTGATTGTGGAAAGAATTTATTTAAAAACTATTATTTCGGCAAATGTTTAAGTGTTGGGGGATATTGGTAGCCATCAGGTTGCTTAATCCCTTTCACATACCATTGAATATCGGTGAAATAAGGTATATATTTAAAAGACAGTAGAAGAGGTGCAATGCTCTGTATCTAACACGAAAAAGCAGCTACTATATTCGAAGACAACAAACATAGTAACAAGGAAAAAATTGCTTAATGCATTTGTATGAAGCACAGCAATGTATGGCCATGAAATGAAGACAGTAGGAGAAGTAGACAGGAAAGAGTGTGTGTGTTGCTTCAGTTGTATGATGATAATAGCATGGACAGACAAAGTTAATAACAAAGAGGTTCTAGAAATAGTAGGGGACGAAAGATAAAAAAATAGGAGAAATTTAAGGATATGACACATTTTTAGACATTTGGGGAAAGCAGAATGAACACTAAAAGGGATTGCAAATTTTTTAACTATTTCTTTTCATGCAATTCGTTTGTTCTGGGCAGCACTAAAAATTCCGCATTTGTGCTCAAAAATTGTACAAGTTATATGTAATTTAATGTGGCCAATCCAACATCTCTGAAATGAACATCATTATCGAGTTTTTAAATTTCTTTACTTTTTATTTGTGCTTTGTTTATTTTTTGCACACAGTCACATGTTAATTTTTTTAGTGCATAGTAAAACAGACGGGGAGGGGGAAGGGATTTTATTAATACTGGAATCTGTAGTATGTTTTAGGTTATTTGTGTTAATTACTTTAAAGTCTCATATTTGAAAGATGAGAATTGTTAACAAAATGGCCAATATAGTGCGAAACCACCTCTAGTGTTAAGAGTAAGAAATGTCTAGGTGTGGTAGAGAGCAGTGCAGGGTAGACTGTTGTTTGAATAAGAATATAAATCTGGTATACCTATTTTACTCACTGGAATTATATATGAATTTCAGTAGAAATAGATTAAAAATCATTTTGTATCATTAAATAACAGATCACTTCCATTACACCTAATTAACATGTTATTTGGGGAGCTTGAAGTGGCATCCCTAACTATTTAAAACTAACCAGTACTACACCAAGTATTATTTTGTTAGTTGTAATTTGCTTGCAGAAAAGTTTGTATAGTATTTGTAATTGTGTAAAATCATAGGGAAAGAAATTGTAAATTTAAACACAAAAATATTCCTTCTCAGCAGCGAATTGTATTATCTCCCACGTGACATGTCGATTATTCCTCTTAAATAAGGAAATTATACATCAAAGTCGGGCATTCATTTATTATTTTTCACTACAAGAGGGCACTTTGCAGCATTTATTCTATTTTATTAGTTTCCCTTTTATATGACGCGATGAACTATATTTAACATCATTCGATTTCCACACTTTGACGCTGCACATAGCGACACAACAACATACTACACATTTGTTTACTGCCAAAGGAGGATGCAGCAAGTAACGAGAATTAAAACTTATTGTTAAAGAATTAACTGGGTTTGAAAGGCTTGTGAAATTAATAATTGCAAAATTTCAATTACCGTGGTTTTATATGTATTTAAACAATTTGTAATTTTTCTTTGTATTTTTTGAAGAAACATTTAGAAATAACATTAATAAATTATTAAGTATTTTAAAATAAGAAATTTGAATTAAATTTGTATACACAGGTACATGTAGCAGTCCTGGTGAAGCACCTAGGCCTAAATTTGGTAAGGTAGTTATTTTCACATTTAAGATCGCTTTTGGTCATAGATGCATACGACACTGTTTGTTTGTTAGTAATCGTCCACATTTGTGTTGTCACATTTGAGCTTCGGCATTTGCAAGTATATTTTTCACAACTAATAATCACGTGTTTATTATTTTGTTAACATATGTAATATCACTTGTTTGAATATGTTTGCATAAATATTATTTCAATAATCTTTTACTTTCTACGTTTATTTTGGATTATAATACAATTTTTATTAGATTTACTTAACCAATTTGCTACATTTTAACATTTTTTTAAAAATATATTTACACAAATCAATTGCACGCAAGCACATTTATTTTACGTTTCTTGTATTTCAGCATTATTTGTTTATCATCTTTTATTTTGTTTGCTTTTCCAATTATAAGAAGTAGTGATATTAAATCAGTTACGTATAGACTTTCATACCAGTCAAACAAACTTAAAATATGATTTTGGAACTATAAAATAACAACAAAGTTATTTATAAATAAGGTCAGGTTTGTTCACTGGGACTTGATATTGCTTGGTTTTGCTCTATCACAGAGCTAGAGAAGAATCCAATTCATAGAATTTGTGAAAGCATATTAAATTTGTTCAAACGAATAAGGCATTTCAAATAATGCTCGTCATAATAAACCCTGTGGTACAAGTGAAACATTGTTTGTAGAGGATTTTAATACGCTGTAATATCAGAATATTATGTTCTTTACTTTAACAAAAATGTAAGGTAAGAGATGTTGCATATGTCCATGTTGAGTAGTTAGATAATTTATTGTGCAATCTTTTTAAATGCTTTTTTATTTGTCTTTGTCACTGCAGACTGATCCATGCAAACATTATAAAAATATACCCATTTTCAAGTCCAGTAGTAAACTGACATTACAAATTACAAAATTATTTGTTTGGATTCTTGCATTTTTAATATTTTGGATTACTGCTCTAATATGTTCAGATGTTTAATGGAAGTGCCTACCAGTTACTGTTTAACGACTTTGTAATGGTAAATCTGCCATCATTAATCTTCTTCTCCACCTAAACGATATAACTATGACAAAAAATAGTGCCTAGACCAACTATATCTTTACAGATTATTAAAGCATTCCGTTGCATAAATTGTAACGAACTTCAATTTATTGTTCTTTCTTCAGTCCAATATAAGCAAGATTATTCAAAATTACTTACAAAGAAGCCTTAATGTACTAGACGTCGCTACACAGATCACCGATGATAATTATTGTTACAGCTCCGATAAGTATCGGAGTAGACACCACCTTCTTCTTATAAACGGTTTATATATATATATATATATATATATATATATATATATATATATATAGCCGTTCTTTTAGTGGTTTTCAATTACTAGTTCGATTTGAAATGGTAATTCATCTTTACATATAAAGTTGGGTTTTCATTTCATCTTAAAACTATTAATAAATATTAATATAAACATGCATTTGCATTCCAAATGTGGATTATTCTTCTCTATTGATAATTTGATAATATATATATATATATATATATATATATATATATATATATATATATATACATTTATTTTACCGCTAATACAGGCCCGAAGTGCTATACACACCCGACGTTATTAAAGCCAACGCGACGTTTCCAGACCCGGGTCTGGGTCTGACAAGGTTTTTGGTGTATTTCTCCATTCCTTGACCCCTAGAACCCTATAAACACATTTTTACTTTTACATGATCGGGAATGAAAAGTCGGTTTAACATACCGTTATATACAAATTTAGTTCATGTAAAACTAGTGCAGAGAGCGTTCTAGTCACTTGATATACAGACGATGTTTCTCAGTATCTTCAACCGACGTTATCAGTTCCTTCAACCGGCAACCATGCGTTCGCTTATTGTGATCGGTGATGTATCCTTACTGGAATGTTTACAGTAAGAACAGATGTCAGGTAACGATGTAAGCATTTTTAATAGGTTCACTATAGTTTATTAAAATTTTTGTACAACTTTGAGATACATTTGTTTATATAAATTATTTTGCACTTTGGATATAAATCATTATAACCTTCAACAAGTTTTCTGAGGGCTAAAGCTCAGCACGTAAATCGAATAATCGGTCGGTTCGTTTCTGGCTTTAAATTATAATGGGATATCAAAAAGTATAATAAGGAGGATCTTCTAAAGCAGTGTTAAAAAATCTAAATCGGGCAAAGTTCGAAATTTGTGTAGACAAGAATTATTTTGTAAGTTGATTAAATTAGCAAAGTTGAACACAAATTTACGCGTAATGCAATGCCATTCTAAAAACACACCTAGATGCTCAACTTTTTTTAGATAATTGATAAAAGCTGAAGGTGACCATTGCTTTCAAATTTTAATAGCTCTTTAACGGTATAATCTATATGGAAAATAGAAACTACTTGAAATGTAAATTTTTACCTAAAATTCAGTAATACATATTAAACACATATTAAAATTTTAATATTGCAGGAGTTTTCAAGTTGCAAACATAACCTCACTTATTTCTAAAGTAAACATTAGTCTAATATGACCCAAAAGCAAAACAACCTAAATAATTCTAAGATTCTTTTGCAGATATTGCTTTAAAATCTTCATTAGTTATATTGGTAGAGGATTTCCTCTTTTTATTATTAAACGGTTTTATATAACTTGCAACGTACGTATCTAGGTATGTCGTTTAGGTTCAAAATTTATAGTCAACCTTTTACCAACTTTCTGGTATCCGATCAGGCTGATATTTTGCACACAGCTTTGGTGCGGTTAACAATATATTTTGATACCGTTCTAAATTCATTATAACCCCCTTGATATGGATATCAAATAAACGGGATCCACAAGTAGCGCACGATAATCTACCTGACGTCACACTAAATTCAATATAGTGGACGACCCAAAATGGTAAATTATCTTTGTCTTTACAACCCAATTGACATGGGTATCAAATACAAAAGTTCAACGCATAGTACACGATAATCTACGTGTTGTCATTTCAAAATCCACTAAAACGGACTCCAAAAGACGTTGGATTACCTTTGTCTTTACAATTCCTAGAACACCGCAATCTCCAATCTACGTAGAGTCACTTCACATCCAGTATGGCAAACGCCCTAAAGTTGCGGATTAGCTTTATCTTTACAGTATTCTTGATATAGGTATCAAATAAAAGGGTTCGGCGAGTAGAACACGATAAGCTCGTGGCTTCGTTGTAAATCCAATGTGTCAAACGCCCCAAAATGGTGGATTACCAATATTCAACGGCATCAACTTTAAATTTTTTATATACCATGAGATTGGATAGCGATACATATTTTAAGGAAGCTGATCTGATGCTCTAATCTGGATACCCTAATACATTGCGGATATAGATATGTTTAGTTTAGTTTTCCCAGGTAAACGTGATGTTGGGGAACAAAAAAACATAGAGTTTGGCAAATTCTAATACTACAATTGAACTAAAAAGCAAAAATAAAACATTATATTCAGTGAAATATATATCTCAAAAGTATAGCTACAAAGAAATATGGAATATATATTTTAAAAGTTGTAGCTCTCAGTAATACTACTTTATAACTTCTATCTGAAATATGGCCTCGAGTTTTTAAAATAGATATTTTATATTTTTTGTAGTTATACTTTAAAGTTCACTGAACATTCGTTTTTACTTTTCAGTTCAAATGCATTTAAATAAAAACTTGTTTCCAAAAATGTTTTGTACATATATTTTGTTAGACTTTTCGTTAAGCGTTTGCCTAAAAAAATTCATTCTAGTTTGGCTATAGAACAATTTGATTAATAAAATTATAAAATGCGGCTTATTGCCATATCTGTATATAATTTTAAATCATTAATAAATAACAAAGGGTTCACTTTTAATTGTTTGCTTTTGATGTCAAGTCTACAGCCACTTTCAAAAAAGTTTAGTAAATGAGAGACTGGGTTTAGTGCAAAACAAAACTGTATCCGGATCAACGAATCCCCTTGAAAATACTCCTCACTTTGTATAAATGGTTCCAGCTATTTGTTCACCGACAACAAGTTGTGTTTCCGATATTTCCATTATTTGTTGCAGTAGTAATATTACCTTGGGTCAAAGTTTATACACTTTCAGAATTTGTATGAACTAATCGACTGGGCCCGAATCAAATGGTTTACTGTAATCTACATAAGCTGTATATAGGTTGAGATTGTGTGTCTTGCTTTACACATTATAATACTGCACCAATGATTAGTTGTTCTTTCAATCGATGCTAGTTTGTTTACAATCATTTTGTACTGAATCTATTATATGTCTGCTTCAGACTATCAGTAAATTTTACCGCCAAGGAGAGGTACAGCGATGTAAATAATATATAAATAGTTGAATGCATGGTTGTATTGGGGGGGATCCTGGGGTCCAGATCCCTCCCGATTCCATAAAAGTATTTTTCCTTGTTTCTTAAAAGAAGTACAAATCTGCCAGTCGACAAACTAATGACACCATTTTTAAATAAATTATAACGTGCTGTTAAATTATTCGATAATGATACAGGTTTTGATTAAGGAATTTCTTAAAATTTTAAAGTTAAAAAGCATACTTGAATACATAGTAATTAAGTATAATTTGCTTGCATATCATTTTAGAGAAAACGCGAGGCCTGGGGAAACTAATATTCTAGAGGCCCTTCAAAATTTAAAATAGAATGTGTGCAAGAAAATGAGATCAACGGTGTTTAATATTCTTTGGATCATTACATTTAATTATTTACAGCAGCTTTGAGCGCTAATTATTTCAAAATAGTATAAAATATGCGCTATCAGGTTATTAATGAGGGATATTGCTAGTGCTTGTAGTCATTTACACAACAAACGTGTTGTCAGTCAAACATATATTAAATATTAAAATATCATTATCAATAAGTTATAAAAGTCATGTGAACTGGTCAGTTGGTGGATGATAGGTATTCATGCATAATATATTTCCTTTTTAGCAAACATTTTACAATAGTGTTCCTTATTTAATGCTTTGACTTAAATCTTCAAAAGCTTTAAAATACATATTTTCTGAATATGTTTGTCGACTACATTCAAACCTTATTACTCGATTCGAAAAAGACTATGTAAGAGTAGTTTTAGTTTAGCAGTCCTTTCCTTTTTGCATTGTGTCATTTATGATTTATGGTGTGTCGTTGTAGTTTCATGTATATTTCAAGTTCTGGGTATTTAAGTGAAATATTATGCTGTAATTATTGTTACTAAAATACTAAGAAAATGTTTGTTAGTCCCGATATTTTAAAGAGCAAATGCTTCCTTTGCTTAATAAAAGCGCAACGCAACAAAATCTAGGGTTATTTATTGTTTTAATTAATGCGACTGAGAGTGTCAGCGGGCAGTAAGTAAAGCTAAAACTTGTCGAATTTTTGTATCTGTCTTGTGCATAATAAAATAGTTAAGGTTTTTGGGCTCAAAGCCTAATGGTAAGTTTATACTTTATAGTAAAGTTCAAACTGTTTCTAAACCACAAATTAGTTAAGGCATAAGTTATGTTTTTTTTGGTTTCCTTACAAAAATTTGTTGTGTTTGCATGACTATTTCAGATTCAGTTCACTTCTCATACAATAGAGCAGAAAGAGCGAACAGACTTTTTAATTTTATTTAGCGCCATAAAATATAAATAAACAACATGCTGCTACGCCATTTTATTTTAATTTTAAAAAGTAAAAAAAAAATCAGTTTGGCAAGGTCAAGATAGGGCAAAGCCTTCTCAGTCATATAAGGCACGGTTAAAAAAATATGACATCGGGTGCAAAAGAAGTTACTGTCGTTAATAGTATTCCATTTTGACAGGGGAATAACAATTTGGATAGAGAATATTACACAAATGGCAGCAAAATTAATAATTTATTAAAACATAAACTTTTTGTATGACCCTGGACCCCAGATATCAAAATCGCTGTTGATGCTGATAATTTTTGTAAAGCTTTTACTAAATCACAAGATGATGTAGTATCAAATTTAACAAAAACTATAGCAGGCAGGCAGCGCTAAATCGCCAGAAAATAAAACCTGTTATAGCAAGTATAACTCTTTGGGCGACAACAATTTCCCTTGCGTAGAACTTCAGACTAGATCAATAGTTCTTAATATTCAGTGTTGCACAAAGAGGGTGCATTTCTGGCTCTTCTGCGTTATCGTATTAGTGCTGATGATGAAGTGTTACTAGGACATTTACAAAATTTTACACGTAATGCAATATATCGTAGCGCTTAAATACAAAATTGCATAATATCGTTACGTGGGAATATAATTCAGAATAAGCTCGTAAAACAAATCAATAACTCTAAAGGATTTTCTATTTCAACCGATGGAGCTTCTGGTGTTTCGCGAACAGCACAATTATCACTTCGCGTGCCATATTTGGATAAAAATCTATCAATACGTGAAGATTTTATTGAAATTGTTTCAGTAAAAGAAACGACGGGTGAATATTTGGCTGTGGTTATAATTGATTCGTTGAAAACTTTAAGAATCAAAATGAATTATCTTGCTGAACAAGGCTACGATGGAGCGGCGGTCAGGTCTAGCCATTTTAAAAGAGTACAGTCTATTATTGAAAAAGTAACGAGAGTCCTATATGTGCATTATAATGCCTATGCATTAAATTTGGCAACAGCTCAGTCTTTTCAAAATTAATATATTAGTAATTGTATAGCAATAGCTAAGTCTGCGGAAACGTTTTTAGAAATTCGCCTAAAAGAATAGAAATTATAAAAACAAATACAGCAAAATATTTGTCAAATTCTAAATAGCAAAAACTTACCGCTATGTGTACAATCAGGTGGGTTGAAAGCCATAACGGCCTTTTGCGTTTTAAATAAATAGATCAACTGCTCGTGGACTCCTTTGAACCGAAGCATCAAATCTAGATGTTTCTTGAAGCGCTAAGCAACATTTAAAGTGCATAATCACGGGAGAATTTGTTGTCGGTATAAGTGTTTCTGACTACATATTTTCACATACAATAACCCTACGTAAACTTTTGCTAACAGCGGAATGCAATTTATCTGCCGCGCCCGGCTATATTGAGGACATAAAAAAACTATAGTAATATCTAGTACAAACAGATTCGACGTTTGAAAAGTTTTTCTCGGTCAAAACTTCTATTAGAAAGTATTGGCTATGACATAACTATCCCTAGATAAACGTCAAAACAAAAAACGGTGTAAAGGTAGGTCCTTCGAGCCCAGACCATTATTACAGAATATCAGTCGTAATCCCTTTTTTGACGACCTTTTAACATAGTTGGATTCACGAATTTTAAATCATAAAATGTTATTAAAGCTTTAGGTTGCATTTTGCCTAAGCAATGTGTAAACTTAAACTTTAATGATGCTATTGTGGAACAGTTAGAAATATATAAATAATTATTTTATAAAGATACTTCACTTAGTGAACTAAATATTTAGAAGACAAAATGCAAAGAGGTACAGACTAAGATGGAAATAGGAAAAACAGACGAAACATACAAACTAATTAGAACGAATTTTAGGAATATAAAACCGTATAGCAAAAATATAAGAGACACGGAAGGAAACGCCATTATAGAAAATGTACAGAAAGTGGTTAGATGGCAAGAATATATATAGGGAATTTATATGCAGGAAAGGAATTAACAGAAATCAGACATTTAAAAAGATGACTTGAGATATCCTATACTTAGAAATGAGTTTGGATTAGCATTAAAGGGTCTGAAAAATGGTAAGGCGCCGGGTACAGATAAGGTGCAAACATAAACTTTAAAAGCCGCTGGACAAGCAGTAACAGAACGTCTCTTCCAAATTGTAAGCTATATGTATGAAACAGGCGAGATAGCCAAAGATTTCAAACGTAGCATCATAGTCACTATACCAAAAAAGAGAGGCTTGGATAGATTTGAAAATTTTCAAACAATAAGTTTGACAGTACACATGTCAAAATTTATTAGAATTGTACAAAGAAGAATGAAAAAACGCGCTAAAGAAATACTAGGAGAAAATTAATTTGGGTTTAGGCAAAATAGGGGAACACGGGTGGCTATTATAGCTCCCAGGGTGATCATGGAGATAACAATGGAAAAAGGTGAAAGCATGTATACAGGGTTTGTAGATGTGGAAAAAGTATTCGACTATGTAAAATGGAAAAAAATGTTCGAAATACTCAAAAAGAGTGGATTGAATTTCAGGGATAGACGGATAAATAAATACTGAATATTATATTGTAAAATCTGTCATTTATGTATTCCAAGTATTACAAATACAATATTTATAAAATATTTGGAGGTATCAGAGAACTCGAAGAAGAGTGTAATTTTGCAAGTACTAGCAATAAATTCCCTATACAAAATTTGCAAAATAATACAAATTATTAATTAATATCGTAATATAAACGAAACAAATTAAAACACTACATCATCGCTATCTACAACACAACCTACACTTATACGGAAAACTTATATACGTACATATTAATTTTTAACAAATTCACAGGCACTTGTAAGAAACAAAAATAGTCAGTTTCTGACTACTCCTAAATTGTAAACAAAAAACAAATATTCTTAAAGAAATAAGACAATGAATTACAAATCCACTTCAAAACTTTTTTAATGCAACACAATGCAGCGGTTTTTATGTACTGTATCAAATTCATTTATTGCGCTTTCTATATATATCTAGCTCTTTAACTATGGACTCTTCAATATTAATTATTGCTAAATATTCTAGTCGATCGTTTGTCATTCTATTTCCTAAATACGTTTTTAAACTCTTAAACAAGAAAAGGTATGTTCGCAAACAGCACTTGACATGGGGATTATAACAGCAATTAGTGCAATTTTAAACGTTTCATAGAAAACAATTTTATATGCTTTAAGCAGGCCAATAAAATTTAAAATTGTTTTTATTATAAATTTGTTTTGCGCTTTGTATAATTTTAGTGTATTTGGTAAATTTTCAGTTCAGCTTCCAACGATTACAAATTTATTTTGTAGTGTTTGGCCATCGGCAGCAGATGTTCATAAACTAAAAAATTTACATTTTAAGGGTGAAGAGAGCCACTAGATACGATAATGTCGGAACACTGGTCAAATCGTTCATTGAGTTCTGATAATACTGAGTCTAATACTAGTAAAAACATGTTTATTTTACAGTAGTTTATGACTTCACTTTATTGTTTGTTTTGCACCGAAGTCACTTCCCCTATGATGTAATTTTGATAGATTTGCGGTAACTTTCTATTCCGCTCACTTTTTGTTGCGCTTTCTTGCATAGACTGAGGAATATTAATTTTATTTTCGTTACACATTTTTATGACTTCGGAATGTATGTTTGCATATTCCTTGAAATCTTCATATGTTCTCCATTCTTTAAATGTTTTTATAATAGACATTATCAAATCATTACTTAAACGTAGGTCAGCTGTAACTTTTTGCAAATAATCAGTAACACCTTTGAGTAACAACAAAATTTTCGAAAAAAGACAAATATTGAAAACAAATTCGAAATTTATCTGATACAACAATCCAATTGCCTCGGCAAAATGATTGATCCCTCATTAATCAATAAGTTGAGTAATATTAATATTTAGCTTAAATTTTTTTTTACACTTAAACATGCAAAAACTTGGGCCGACCATCTTGTATAATAAATTTTCTTTAATTCTAATAATCGGTCGTTTGTTTGGATGAAGCCTTTTTTGCAAGTCAATAAATCTCGCATAAACAGTCCATTGCGAAATAAAGACATACAGAGTTTGTAATAAATTAAAAAACTCATTGCTCTTACCAGCCTTTTTGCATACATCCGTTATAACCAAGTTCAACCGATGATTATAGCAATATACATAAATTGCTTGATTAATTTCATACATAAAAAGTTTTTGAACTCCGTTATTCTTACCATTAATTACATTTGCACCATCATATGTCTGTGCTACGCATTTTTCATGTCTACATTTAGTCGGGCTAATATCTCCTTAATATAAATAAGCAATAAATCTAGCATCTAACTTATTTGCAGCTTTGAAACCTATAAATCTTTCATAGATTGTCCATCTAAATAATACCTAACCACAACTGAAACTTGTTCAATTTTTGTGACGTTTTTTGCCTCGTCACACATTATTGAAAAGCAAATTACGTTCTAGAATTTTTTGCGTATCCTATCTAGCATCATCTTTGAAAAAATAAACAAAATTTTATTCTAAACTCTGGCTAGTATATTTAGCGTTTGCTGCTATCCCTACACCAAGTTTTTTCTTAACTATCTCATGGTACTCTCTGAAAAGTTTAAGAAGCTCTCTAAAGTTACTGCTATTAGAGCTTTCTACAGTTTCAACATCTCCTCTTTGAGCAATATTCTGAAGGCCCGTATATCGCAAAATGTCGACGATTACTCCAACATATATTCGGTTTTCTTTAACGAAGTTCAAATGTGCTTCACTTATTTGTCCGACTACTGCGGTAGCAGTACTTGGTGATTTAATGGCTTTATAAGACGACCATTTAACGAATGAATGTTTATATTCTAAACTATTTTCGTGTTTTTTGTCCAGCATCTTTATTCAATGCGTTTTTCCAATAATTAAAACCTATTCCTACAAATACTGCGTTAGAGTTCTTTTTTATTATAAAATGACGACACACAAAACAATAAACAGAGTCACACTTAAAATGCAATATTCCAACCAGGAAAAGAGTGGGTACCAACTTTTATTAAAGTGTCTTAATCTACAACTAAAATTAGTTTGCGGGTAAAAGTTTAAAATAGGCTGAGATGGGCTATCTTACACTTTGTGAAGGATTTGACGGTCCTGGCGTAATATTTAAAACACAGCAGGGCACAATTTTTGTAGAATAAGGTGATGCAGTTTCGGCAATTCTGCAACTTTTTTGTTGGCGCCAGTTACATATCCCCCAAATTAGGATATATAGGTAATCAAATGGAATTATTAAATTTGAAGTTAGATTGTTACAATGTATAATTAATTGGAGGACAAATAATAAAAGGTTAATGGAAGTTCATAAACCAGACATGAGAACGGATGCGAATACATTGTATTTCAGACGTAATATGACACTGCAGGTGTAGGTCACAGTAGACAATAAGATTGAATTATTAGAATTAATATTGTTACTTTGTATTGTATAAATGAATAAAGAAATAAGCAGACATAAGCTCTGCAGTTCCCACAAGCAATGTGAGGGGCAGGGACAACATCAATACCCTCGAGAGCCCAAGATGGCCAGTCAGTCTTGAGCTTCACAACTTTAACCTTGTTGGTTATTCAGCTACTTATCCTAATTTTTGTTCATTTAATTCAGTAAATATCAACTTAGAGTAATTTTGATCTCAATTGACCACCGCAAATATCTTCGAAGGTATTAGTATTAGTAAAAACGTTATAAATAAAATGCAAAAAATAAAATTTGTGGTCGTAGCGTTAATTTAATTATTATAAATGTATTTTTATGAGGATAAGGTAAAAATGTTGGAAATGCAGTGCACGCGATAGCTATGTATCAGGAATGTTTTCTAAATAAACCAGTAAAAAGTTTGTAAAAGTTATCATCCAGCCATATGTGATGTATCATAGCATTCTAGAAAATTAAGGCTTTCCAATGATGTCAATATCAATGTAGAGTACCATTTGAACTTTGAAAATCACCCCCACCCCTTAACAAAGAGTGCAATAAAAATTTTTCCATATGACATTATTATAAGGATAGTAAGCTGAGGACATTTTATTTATAGAATTTTTTGCTTATTGCTAATACTTTCGAAGATATTTGCGGTGGCCACGTTATCTGGCTCACCCGCTATATTTATTTACTTAATTAGTTCTGATACAAATATGCGCATTGGACTTTTTCTCAAGCTACTAGTAGTGCTTTTTCAGCACGTGAACTGCAATGATTGGTGACTATAAAAAGGTATAATAGGCAATGTAACCTTCTCTTAGCAAAAATTTCCGTTCTGTATATAACTATAATTAATAGTATTAACTATCATTAAGTCCCCCAAAAGGTAGCTTATCTAAATTCACATTTCAGCAACAATAACAAGCCCATAAAACTATATAGAATATCAATGCAAGCTGCGGTCATTTTACACATAAAACATTCTAATTAAACAGACGCATTCAATTTTGCATTCTAAACTCTGGTATGCTCATCACAGCAGAATTACAAAAAATGCTTTATCCGTTTTAAACCCCCATTTCCACAACTTAAAGGCTCCAATTAGAATGCAAGTGGTTAAAAACCTATCCTTAAAATCCAGAGAAATAAAATTTTGCACACAACCAGAATATAGTATGTTCGTTACAGAAAAATTGAAAAATTTTGTTTTTTTCAGTTTGACGCGCGGCCCTCACGGCCTAACCTAATTGGGGTGGGGTTGGTTAATGAAGACCAAAAATGATGAAACACGCTATACAACCTGGCTTTGCTATGCTCAATACAGGAATATTTTAAAAACATGGCCCTTCGCAAAGTTTAAAAGAACTTAATTGGGCGGCGTGTGTCAAAGGCAGTTCCTGGGTACCTAGGTAGATGAAGTTTAGCATAAGTCATGGTCTGATATTTGTAACGCAACTGTAACACTATCCTAGATCGTAGCTTTATCATTTTGTAACGATACTTTCTACCCTACCTCCCATTTTTAATTTTTTTCTTTAAAAACACCAATAGAAGAACAGTCCGCCATACTTCTTTCTGTGTAATATTTCAAGTATTATTAATCGAGATCTTTTAAAGATTCGTTGAATATAGAGATTATTAATACCATTTTAATATTTCAGAATGTTACAATACTTTTTCGTCGATTGTTCTCTATTTATTCGAGTTAGTTACAAAATTCTTTAGTTGACCGTACTTTAATAAAATGAAGAACACAATATGTTATTCAGTTGTTATTTAAGAACTAAACAAAGGACAAATTGAACTATGCACTTATTATAACTATTATTAGTTTAGCTTTCTTTGTTTTCTTTCTTAGAGGTCACTATGCATCATTTTGTTAATGCATAATGAATTATCACCTGGTCGAACATTAAAAAAATATATGTAGTTCAAACTAAATAGATAATTCCGTTGCGTTTATTAAACATTACTTAAAATACATACATTGATAAACACAATTGAGTAATTATTTATTTCTATTTGTGTTATATACCACTGTTTTTATTCGTACCCAATCACTGTTCTCAAATAAGTTGAACGTTTGTTTAAAAGTTCCATACATTATTGCTTTTTTGATGCTGTTTTGTATGGGATGTGGCTTTGAAAGAATTCTATAACAATTTTCTTTTCTTTAGTCGACCACCAATTTCTTACGGAACCCTTGGTACTATCAGAATTTCTGACACGATGAATTTATTGTACAGAATTTACATCCATTGTAGATTTCACTCTCAAAGCTATGGTTGTTCCAATGGGTTTTATGCCGCTTGACACTAGACGGCCGCCGCTAGCGCAACGTACTCTGGTTCAGTACCATTAGTTGAATCAATACAGTCCTCTTCTTCGTATTCAACAAGATTGTCAGTAATTTGAATATCTGGAAGATTTATCTATACACTCCATTCCTCTTCCGGCATTTAATAATAGTAAAACTTTTGCAACCTTTGCTGTTTGATGAATGCCTTCTGAAAACCTAGAAAAATAAAATTCTGTAAATATTTTTTTAATATACCTGCACAATCGTATCAATTTTTTACAATCACTAATTAAATAAGGCTTTTTGCTTGATCCTGACAAAGAACGTCGACGTTTATTGAAGCGAGCGATAAAACTAAAAAACTCGCATCGCCTATAGCAACCAGTAAATAAGCGTCTCAATTTAATAATTGTCAAATCTGACACATTGCAAGATTTTTTCACTGTATTAAATTTATAATAAAGTTAGTGAATAAAAATAGTTCTACCTTAGTAAGTAGCTATAGGAAAATTTCTATATTATAACGTGATAAGGAGATTACGAGAGGTGATTGAAACCCAACTTCCATAAATAAAACCCCACGCAATTAGAACGAAACTGGAAAGAATAGAAAATTTTCGAATATTCATTGTTCCACCCTGTATAAAGTTTACAAGCGTATTGTAAATTCAAAGCCATTAAAATGCAAAGCGAAATACAATTCCGTGTGTGTAAACAATCATTTTAAAGCACATTGTAAGTACAAAAATCTATTTAATTCATGTTAGAATAATATGAATTTATTGCCCCTCATTCATTAAAATACTACCTATATTAGTAAACAAGTCAATCTGGACAAAGAAAGCAATTAAACACTTTGGTTATTTATTTAATAAATAATTACCCCCTGTGTAAAATATCCGCGCAAAAACAATGCAAATCTTAATGCATTTTGACAAACAAACCCTTATTAAATATGTGCCTAAAATATGCATTAGAACACATTTTATTTGTAAATAGTAAAATGTAAATCGTATTTCATTTACAAAGAATAAATAAGGCAATTAAAGCTTTAGTTACTTAGCTAAATTGACTATCGTATAACATTAAAAAAAAACATGTTCTAGAAGCTTGGGAAGAAATAGAAAAAATGCGTCATATGTACTGAGAAAGCATTAATAGTTAAATTAATAAACACCCTACTTAAGAAACTCGCGCTATCATTAAAAAGGCATAAAATCAATTTTATTGCCTTTGCATTATTACTAGATAGGATGCAACGCCATTATCAACTCCTTACGTTGGACAAAGATTAACATTACCTTTTACTACATATAAAAATCACAGTTTGACACTAATTAGGTCATTAAACCGGGGGAGTTTCAGGAAATATTACATCACGTAGACGACAAAGATTCGAATAAAATCGCGTAAAATTTAGAATCATCACGTACTTTGATAATTTTAATATAAAAGCCGGAACTTTATTAGTGATGTATTCATTAATTCGCGTCAACAAGCAATATGTATGAGCTTCGGTTTACGAGATCGAGGATGAAAAATTTCATTAATTCGCGATTTGTCATGTAAGATTTTAAACATAATTAGATGCAGTAATTTGATTTGCAAAAATACAATGAAAATTCAACGTTCTTCGATACCAAAGCTATTCTAAAGTTAAATAAAACAAAAGATGCACTTTTGATAACTGATGTCGTAAATGGAGATTTCAAATAATATAGAAAATTTCGTAAGCTAGTTTTTGACATCAATTTAAGAATGACAGCAGAAGGTATTTAATAACGTTAATTACAAATTGGATAAGTACTATTGGATTTCGCAAGTATTAATTTCAGATTTTTTTGTTTGTGATTGCTATTTGAGTATTTTGTCTTTTGAATTTAAGGTAGAAAAAGACTTAATCATATAATTTTTTGTAAGGATGTTTACCAGAAAGTTTTGGGGTCAGAATTCGAAACATTTTGACCTTTAAATAGACTATCTGTCAAGGCTTTTTGGCCAAACACAAGCGTGGGAGTAAGACCGATAAATTATTCACAAGAGAAAAGATTTGCTTTCTGTAAATTTTAACCAAGACTAGGTGAGGAACATATTAATAATTAAGTAAATAGATACTTGTTAGGAATAATTTTGTTTGAAGAGTTATGCTGTAAACTGTTCTGTATTCTTTTCTATGAAAGCAAATTGTTTTTGAATGTATAGATGCCTTTTCAGATTGTTGTATTTGATTTCATTTTGTAAATTCCGTTACTTCCGTTGAGCTAGCCAGACAAAGAAAAGTTAGAAAGCAAAGTAAGTCAGTAATTTCAAATTTACAATTTGCTGTACTGTCACAGCACTAACATCGCAATATAATACGAACGAAAATTTATATTATTGCCCTCAAATGATTACTGCACTTCTCTTCGCGTAACGCCATAACCGTCATTTTAGAGCAATAGTGTAGTACTTTTCAATTATAATATGTAAATGACTATTATAGAACTTAAAAGCGATCTTTATCGCTCTAATGTTTTAAAGATCGCTAATCAACAACATAAAAAGCTTTTCATTTATTGGTCAAATTATAGACACATGTTAATTGTAAATATTTTAAAATCAATGAACTATTGATCATTTCAAATAAATGATGTGTCTTTGAATTCTAAATTAAACATTCATTTTTCAAGTTGCACTGCAGGTACGAAGGTAAGGTGAAAAGTTCTCGGCACGACACAGAGATGGCGTTCCAATCAGCAAAAATTTGTGCTTCCCGCCTGCGTGCACATGTTATTAGTTCGTATGACAATTTTCAACTTGCTATCTCAAGTAGTTTGTTTACACGAATTTTTTCAAGCAGACGTCTTATACGTGTTTCCTTAAGATGGATAAACTTGAATATCGTGCGGTCATAAAATTCTTCGTTTTGGACGGATTAACCCCTCAGAAAATTCATACGACTTTGACAAAATTTTACTGAGACTCTACCCCTTCCCTGTCAACCGTTAAAAAAGTGGGCAGCTGAATTTAAACGTGGTCGCACGTCCATCGAAGATGATCCACGTGAAGGACAACCAAAAACCGCAACAACACCGGTCGAAAAAGTGCATGATATCGTGTTGGACGATAGGCGAGTGAAAGTGAAGGAGATAGCTGAGGCTGTAGGGATATCGGACGAAAGGGTGCGAAACATCTTACACAAAGAGTTAGGGATGCAAAAGCTCTGCGCAAGATTGGTGCCGCATTTGCTGAATGCCGATCAAAAGCAAATGCGAAAACGAGTTCCGCAGCAATGTTTGGCCCGGTTCAATAAGGATCCGAGCGAATTTGTGCGGCGATTGTCACTATCGATGAGACATGGGTCCACCATTATACGCCAGAAACGAAACAGCAGTCGAGGCAGTGGGTGGAATCCGGTTGTTTAGCGCCAAAGAAAGCGAAGTCGATCGCCTTCTGCCGGAAGGGTGATGGCCAGCGTGTTCTGGGATATAAAAGGGATCCCATTAACTTGCAGAAATTTGTCTCTGGGAAGCGCTTCACAGCTTCCAGATCCTCACTTTCGGGAAGGAATACTGATGTTGGAGAAACGCTGGACCAAGTGTGTTGAAGTTAAGGGGGATTATGTCGAAAAATAAAAACATTTTTTTCACTAAAATTTGCAATCTTTCATTGTAGGCCGAGAACTTTTCGCCTTACTCTCTTAGATTAAAAAATTTCGTTTGGTGCTCGATTATAAAGGCCATTAAAGGGCATTCCACTTAGCATCATGATCTAAAACGCTGCCACGTGGTTTTAAAACCTCATTTATAAAGTTGTATATCATACTGGGGATTTTATATAAGACTACAGCATATGGATAAGCAAATTGGCCATTTGATGCAAATGTTGGATAGAAAGCAATAATTGGTGTAATAATAGTTGCGTCGTCGCAAGTGGATCTCCAATTCGTATTCACTGTTTTTGTACCTATAGCTATTTGTTAAAGTGGGAAGAACAAATACCAATATTTGATGAATAGTTATAAAAATTATAATTTTCTGGCACATAAATGTCTGATAATATATAATATAGATATAGTATAAGGAAGTTACAATTGTTTTCTCAAATTATAAGCTACTTGTTTGCACAATTCAGATTTTTAAAACAATGGCTGGAGCATATCCTATTGCATTTAAAACAATTACATCTTTTATATTTGTGTGATATCTGTTTTGGTTTCTGAAATACTCAAGTGTGTACACAGTTCAGTTTAATTTTTATTGTTTAAACAAATTGTACCATTATTTAAATTTTCTGAAGGTTGATTTATTTATTTATCAGCATTTCATAACTTGATTTGGATTATGATTTAAATATTAAAAATATGTTGATATAAATCATTATTTAAATGGAAAAAAAATGGGTTGATTTATATTATAATTAAATTCTAATTTAAATCGTCGCAACCCTGATTATTATTATTATTTTTATAATTATTATATTATTATTATTATTAGATGGAAATTTCTCATGTAGAACATTTCCCACTTAATTTTTTCTAAAGCAACTGTACTCCAAACTTAAGATTAAAGACATCGCGAGTAATTTTAACATACAGAATGAATGATTTTAAATACCATGTTTGAAATTTTGATGCCTTAGCTGTATGAATTTACGTATGAATAACGTTAATCATGCGACAACGTTCTTGATAGAAAACTAAAGAGTTGACAAATACTAATGAACGTTTAAGAATCAGACAGTTCTTCTTAATCATCGCTGATTAATTGTTTATTAAATTTGTACAACTTAATAACTTTTGAAAGAAGAGTAAAACGCGGTACTGTAATTTAGAGCGGATTCATCGTGTGATAAGATACCATAAGTAAGATATTCACAGTCTCAGTTGCAATATACCAAATTTTGTTGAACTGCAAAATAATTCCTCATTAAAAATTGTTACTGATTTTATTTAATAAAATAATTAGTACAGTTAAAAATTTAGCATCGGAAAATTGGCTGTATTTTTATATTTATGTCTAACAAACGCTTAATCAACAATTTTACTGGAATGAACTCTAAACTCGTATCAAATACCATGATAAATAGAAAACACAGTATGCAGCGGTGTTCGATGTTATAGATTAAAAAGTGTCGAGAAAGGAGAATCTTAGACAAAATCTTACTAATAGTAGTGGAGGTATGGTTTATAAAAACAGTACAATTTCTTGCTAAAACTGATTACGTTAATAAAACAGTTATTATCTAGTATATGAAAGCATTTAAATATAACTACCATTACTTACCAGAATTGTCGCATCTGATTACAGGATTATTACGTTCGACCTTCCAATCTATAAAAAGTCAATGTTAATTAAAGACCACGATATACTTTAACCACTTCTTACTTACTGAAGCTGTTTCCTTATCTTCATCCCTTAAACCACTAGTGGATTCCCATTCTGGTCGTAGAAGAAGATTGTCATTGGTATTTAAGCACATTAACATTATATTCTTGTACCTGGTAGTCATCGTTAAGACTTTTTGATTTTCACATTCACTTAACAACGCATGTAGACATATGACAAAGCAGACAAGGTAGGCGAAAGTCTAATTCAAGCCCACATTGCAAGTGTAATAAAATATAATATAAGATCGAGCTTTACAATGATAAAATGCTGTACACAAACGCGGCAACGGTGTCGGGCATGAGAGCATCGGTCAAACATCATTTCTGTATATAATTGGGTTCAGGAAAATGGTTTAACTTTCTGGATCTAGCGGAGATAGGTATTTATCGAAATTCCATATTTTGAAAAAATCATTTCCCCTCTATAGCGTCTTGTCGAGTGCTTGTTAAAAACATTCTAATTTAGTGAGATATACATTTAAATTATTGGTATTTCTGCAGGGTGTTAGGTCGTCTGCTAAACATCATTGGTCTAGTAACGTAGATTGGATCCGTATATATATATATATATATATATATATATATATATTATCAATAGAGAAGAATAATCGACATTTGGAATGCAAATGCATGTTTATTATATATATATATATATATATATATATATATATATATTATTTTAGTTTATTTAAATACTTTTTTTAATTTTTTTATATATTTGCTTGATAGTGTGAAAATTTTTGACTATTTCACGTGCTTTAAATATATTTGGTCGGTCTAAAAAAAAACTTATATATGTGTGCCTCGACTATTTAGAATCTCTTTTTCTCAGGGTATCTACACCTACCTACCGTGGGTTCGGTAATAGGTAGATGGTTACAACACCGACCAAACGGCACTACCTTAATTTTAGTATAAGTAACCCTTTTTTTATGCGTATATGCCAAATACACAAACAGATCCGCATAGCCTTGTGCCAATTCAAATAAACTTACCAAATCACTTTAACGCTCCGAAAAACACAGTACTCACCCGATTTATCCTCAGTTGTAGGCCTTTTCCTTAACTCTGGCTAACGATCTTGGTAGCCGGCTGTGTCTTCACACTACGCTCCACTTTCACATGGACTACTTGGCTTTCCACACACCAGGTTTTTGATATAATTTCTATTATTTTCCACCCAAATCTATAAATAGTTAACGGAATTTAGAATTTAGAAAAACCTATACTTTTAACTTCCTCGCGCTAATTTTCTTCTTATTATCCCGTCATTCTGTTCAACCACTCATTCCAATCCAGCAATATACAATCCAATACCAATTTTAACCTGCTCTTTCAAATTCTGTGCCGCTTTATAAATTTTTCCACCCAATGCCTTTCGATCGCATGTAAAACCCAAATCACTTCTAACTCGTTTTCCTTCGGCCTTATAGATCCACTCCAATTCATATTCACCTCAATCCAAACCACTCTAAATACCAGCTCTTATTAACTACTCTCTCGGTGCCGCTCCAATATCTAATCTTCTAATTTTACACCACTAACTTTCTACTCTTCTTAACTCGTACTGTTCCCTCTGACTCTCTATACTCTTCTCAAATTGAAATCAAATGCTTTAGCTCCCAAAAGATTTTATTTCGACTTTTAATTATTCAAACTTAGTACATTTTTTATCAAAACACGTCTTTCTACCCAAAAATATTCAAATCGTTCTCTCTTATTATTTTCACCTAGGTGATACCGCCACCTTCAAAATTATTATGCCTATTCTTTATACATTTCTAAATTCAAACAACCAATTATATTGACACAACTAGTGTTGTGTCACTAATACCTATCAGTTATATTTGTACACTTTGCGATTATATTAATAACTGTTCGATCATTTGCGAATATGATCACGTCGCACTTAAATCACCTTTTATATAGTACTTTCACATAAAATTTTGATAATACAAGTTTGTCCAAAGGTTGATTCTAATAAATATGTGCCGAAATGTTTCACATATAACCCTGGCCATGTGTTGTGAACAGTGGAACTTACACAGACGCACCCGGCTTTTAGACCAGCAAATTTACACTCTATGGATTATCATCGTACGACTTAGTATAAATCCTTGAATACTGAGTTTTCTCACATCATCAAGTCATTCTTTTACGTATTGGTACTTTTACTCTGACCAATCTACTTTAGATACTTCACCATTTGTAAAGTACGGCAAACACAAAAATTACAATTACGTGATCTGGTCATTGGCTTTTTTGGCATATACACAACCTTAAAACAACAAAATACTCTTTATACCCTTTTAGATATTACGTACACTTCAATTACCAACAATGTTTACTACAATAATTTATTTCTTTAACACTGGTTAAACTATATTTATTACTAGCATGAGTACATAATTTATGTACACACCCTTAATGTATTTACACAAGCACTCACTGTTTTATCTTAAGTTATAGATGTTTAGCATATTTATTTTAACCACTTGAAAAACAATTTAGTTCATGCTGCTTGTGAATTAATATTTCTGACAAAGATTTATATATTGAGTTGTAAAGCTTCCACGCATCCAGAAATTATAAAGTGATTCTAGATTTATCTCTTGTGTGCTTCATGTGTTGTTTAAATACATTCTTATAACTTTCAAACATGCCATTGTTTGCTTAATGGCTTAGTCTCTTTCAATTCTAGATTGCCGTGTCATTGTTATAGTTTGAACAACTAAACTTACAAAATGTGTTGCATATTTCTAGATAAAGATGGATCAAAATAAGTATAAAAAGTCAATTCTGAAGAAATTTGATAACTTCTGCATACTTCACAGATTACTTGCCAATCCTATTTTATTTAATCTTTTTTATAAATGTCACATGCTTGATTTTGCATGGTTAACAATTTCTACAAATTAGGTTGCGAAATAGTGTAATATTGTAATTATAAACCTCTATATTATTCAATTGCATGTTAGATTAGGTTTTGTGTATCTTGTCCTCATTCTTCAAGTATTACATTAATTCATTCAGAAAATCTACTGTGGCATGTAATTTCCAGATTAGTGAACCTTTGTGAGGTTGCATTTGGAACTTTTGTATAACAGTACAGCAAGTTATTTGCATTTATTTTATGATTTGGTGAATAGAACAGTTAATTATTCCAAACTATTGAGACTAACATATTTTAATATTATTTCCGGTTTACATTAAATTTAAGAATATTTCTAAAATTATACCTACTTTAAAATTAGTATTAATAATAATAATAATAGTATTTGAGTTCTGTAGATTTATATGGAACCTCACCATCATGTAACAAACACATTAGCAATGTTGTATCAATGAATATTGTACTTCATATATCAATCATAAAATATGCTTGCCGCATTATTATTCGTGTCGTACTAGCATTTATTATATTCATATATTATTTTACAAAGTGGTGTTATTCATTAAAATTATATCTAGATATAGGTATGTGATCGTCCTTTATGGTTGTTTTCTTGCTACTTGCAGAACTGTTTATACTCAAAGATTAATAGTATTCGATTGAGTGTACTTTCTTATGCATTACATTGTATATTTTCATTTATTTTTGTAATCTGTTTTTAAATAGGAGGGATGAATGGAAAAGCTGAATTTACTAAAAAATACACATCAAAATTATTAGTAGTAAATTTAAATATTTGTGTGACTTAAATCTGAACACCACTATAATAGTGAAAATATAGTTAAAATCCAAATATAGGTATTTTAAATATGTAGTAAACAAAAACTAATATTTTAATTACACTAAAGGTATTTCTGTATTGTTACGGGTAAAATGAACCTTAGCGTTAGAAATTTTTATTTGCTCTGAAAGGGCGGGACCCTATAACAATTTATTGGTATTTTGGCTAACCATAGTGGTGGTGCAGGAGTGGGTTTCTATGGAAGAATTAATAAAAATAAATAATAAAAATTTCAAATAAAAATAATAAAATGGTTGAAATACAGACAAGCTACATTGCAATATTTACTTACCCTGGAAGACTTTTTTCTTGTCATAATTGATGGGCACCAAACTGTCTGTCACAGCAATCCCTTCGATATTATTCTTACATAGATTTGATTTCCTAAATTTTATCACATTATACCTTACCTTTCTCCAAAATACTGTAAAAACATTCGCTTTTTTGTCATATTAAATAAAATTGAAAAATAAAATGTCTCTTTCAAACATGATCACTGGGGGTGACTGGATACTAAATTCAACCTATACTTAACGTCCATTGACAAATAAAAATAGAAATATACTTTCCTTTAAATAAACCTGCTTTCTGAAGCTCATTCTGGCCAGGTATTATGAAAAAATTCTAAAAATAGATTATTAAATTAATACTATCACTCCAAATTTTCCCGTTTCTCATTAAAGTACGTGACATTATGAATCCTAATTTTTGAAAATGTCTTTAATAACAACATAGAAAACAGTTAAATATTAGGTTCTTCTTTTATGATTTTATTGTCCGTTCAAAATACTAGGGTTTGTCAACTAACACTAAATTATACAAATAAAATTTACACTTAAAATTCCATATGTACATATTTCCTAATATTTTAAAATATTCCAAAATATTTCAATGTGCTTGCACGATATCATGCTTAAATTTAACCAACACTAATTTTGTCGCTAATTCATCGTTTAACAAAAAAAGTCAAATTTCGTGTTCATTTCATTTCCTACTACATGAATACCAACCCATTTACATATAAAATTTACATATACATTATTAAAAAATAATATAAGTTCATAATATTACTCACTGTTTGAATTCCAATCATTAATTTTCAGCTTGTTCAGAGACTCCAGCATGCAAATTTCTCGTCCTTTCAGCTAACACAGCTCCCTTAACACGACAACACGAAAATCATAATTATTAGAGGGTTGGACTCTCTAGATCCTAACTCTTTTAACTGTTTATAACAATGATAATTCCACAAACATATGAATTGCAAATACCTTGTTCATGTAAATGTTAAATTAAAAAAAATAAGTTGCACGCCACGTTTTGTCTGCGCAAAATTCAATTACATTATATTTTGAACTTGAAGCTGTTTCTTTTCAACTTCTAACATCCCCCATACTCGCTTGTATTATTACATTTTAACGTTTTCTAATATTGCTTGCGAGTAATTAACTCATTCTTTTCCGTCGGGTTTAACTATTTTCTTAATTGCAGTCAGCATCTGGTAATACAATATAACTATTTTTATCTATGCTTAATAATAATTTATTGTATCATTAATTACCTTATAGTAATGTACATTTGCAATTTATCCTTGAACGTCTAGCTATGTTTCAGATATGATTCTGCATTTTTCACATACTAATTTATTTCATTAATATAGACTTTGCTGTTTTGTTTATACATAACACCCTGTATTCATTACATATTTATTACATTGCATGATTTATGAAATCTTTAATTTCAGCAGTTTTTCTTGTCGCAATCCTATTTAATGGCTAATGCTGTAACCAACTTGTCTAAACGTTTTTTTTTGAATATCTTCACCTGACACTCGCAGCATCAATGAAAATCTGTTTGGCAGGTAAAGTTTTTTATTTTGTTTGGCTTCGGTAGCACAATCAGGGTTCTACGTGGACATATCTAGGACGGTTTACCAGTGATGTTGACATTGTACTCTCTATCATGGTCTGAACTAGCTTTATCACTTACTTAATCAACATGAACCAAGTAAAAGTTCCTACCCTAAATAAAAGACACATGCAGCCACTGCTCACTTATCATAGAAATATATTAAAACCATAAAGTTCATAATACTACTACACAATCAAAAGGTTTACAATGAATCTAATTAATCATATTTATACGACAAAATTGCCTTTAAGACTTTCTATTGATAAGAATAAATGGCAACGCAATTTTCTACCATAGGGAAAGATCGATACAGATTCATAAAGATATAACTAACAACCTTTTTTTGGCCAAAAGAGTGTAAATGATACACATCTAATTTACGTATGTCTACTGCAGCATACAGTAAATACTTACAGTAAAGATGAAATTAATTAGGGACAATTTTCCCTTCTTTTTCTTTTAATTACTGTCTTTTAATGATGGATATAACATAATTCATTTAGTGTATTCTCCAATTTTCTCATCTATTTTTTGATTACTGCCTGTTGTTGGTGGATATAACATAATTCATCTAGTGTATTTCCAATTTAGTTGAACATCTATTCAGCGCTGTGTTTCTCTTAAGAACATTTTATCCATTTATCAAAAATAACACTTCAATATTGAGAATACCACTCTGTATGAAGTTGCTTTCCTGCACTCATATTTAGCAATTAACGGCAATTCTATTCAAAGCCCACTCTGGCCCAACTAATAGCCAAGTCTTGCATTTATTATAATTACTCAAATCTTATAATGGATTTAATTTTACCTGTAATTATAATATTTTATTGATACCAACAATCTTGCTTATTAATTTCTTTTATGCCACAATCAAAACTAGCTTCTCACGCTATTTTTTTTTAAGACATCCTTCATCGACCCATGAACCAAGTGATCCACCATTCAGCATAATTAGTTATACACACGGAATTGCATTTTTCGCTTGGCAAAAGGTAAGCTTGTATAATACGGGGTGAAACCGTGAATTTTGAGAAATTTCTATTTTCCCGGCTTCTTTTATATTTTAGTGGACTTAATTTGTAGAATTTGGGTTTCAGTGACATCTTGTGACCCCCTTATTACGTCATTTTCCTCAAAATCAAAATACAAAATTCGAAATTTACGTTATTTTTACGCATGTATGAGTAATTTTACTATTTTATTTGTAACTAATTGCTATCTACAAACAATTCTATAACTTTTTATAATACACACTCATAATCGTTTTCATGCTATGGCTTTTCTTCTTTTAACAATTCATCTATTCCTACCTTATAATTAACTAAACTTTCCTTAACTACTTTCTAAGATCATCTATAATCTAACATTTCTATCCCATATTTCTAACTTTTTTATATTTACACACGGTCTCATCAAGTTTCATCTCAAACAGAATTCTCTTCACTATCATACATAACTCATCAAATTATCGCACATTCCTATCTAAACTATCATAAACTTGGAAAAATATGGGGTATAAAATTTTTATGAAGTTGTCCTAGCAACTACTCAGCTATGCTAACGCTGAAAAATTTATGGCTTAGAATTTCCCTATCTAGCCTACTTACGTTACTTTCAAATCATACATCTTTCAACTACTCTTCATGATATGTATAATCTTTACTGTTCAATGGTTCAGTATCAATAAACTCTTAACTTATTCTCACAATCAATAGCAGTTCTTGACTCTTTACCTTCCAATTCACAATATTTCTTCAGGAACAATTCTATTTCAGTCTTAACTTTACCTTGACATATTACAACAATTGATTCCTTATCTACATTATCTTCTAATTCTCCCATAATTCACACTTATACTCTTAACTACCTCATCCTCTTTCATTTCATTAATTTCTTTATTTTTCCTACGCTTCCAGTTGTTCCAACGGAACACTAGTTGGACTCCATCTTATCGGATCTGCAGCATGAATATTTTAACCTTATCTTCTAAATTTTCAATTTTATCTTCAAAATTCCCCAAGTCCTTTTTGAATGTATTAACCCAGATTGACAACTTTCCTCGATTTCGTTCGCCTTTTGATCTAAAATTTTAATTTTTCCATTAATTTCTTTCTCACTTGCATCCTGATTCGTCTTTATATGTACAACTTCTTCTTGAACGTCATCTATCTCCTTTAAAATTTGCACCACTTTTCCTCTAATTTCAAATTGCATCTTCTCTATGGTTTTCTTAGTTTCCTTTAAGCCCAACGTTAGTTTTTCACTTATCTCTTTAAGTTTCCTTTCATTCTTTTCACTTTCTAATCTTAAACTTTCCCCCAATTTTGCTATATTCTCTCCAAATTCTACTCGTAACTCCTTAGTATTTTTATCAGATCTCTTATTCATTTCTTTGATACATTTTTCAGCCATTTCTTTTATATTCTCTTTTTGTTCCTGCATATTTTGATTTAGACTTAATAAGAGAGCAATTATTTTTTATTCCTGGGTTTCCCCTACACTCTGCTCTTTCTTTACCTTAGGATTTTCTTTTTTTACTTCTTGCATGTAAATACTTTCCTGCGAACAAGTTTCTACTCCCTCAGCTCTCAAACTTTCATGAACCTCTTTTGCTGTGATAACGGCCGTGTTGGTGTGCCGCAAAAAGTGTACTGTGATATCGATACAACAAATTGTAAAATTTGAATTTGTTGACTTACCTTCCTTTCTAACTTTTACTTTGCCTGGCTAGCTCAACTGAAATACTGGAGTTCACACTTTGACACTCAATTAGCTACGTTCTTCATCGCCCACGTGACAAGTGATCCACCGTTCTTCTTTCAGGTAATTATTTATACACACGGAATTGCATTTTTTGCTTGGCAAAAAGTATCTATTACAAAAGATAAAAATTATATTTAACATTTTCCTATGGTATAAAAACTGTTACTAGGAAAACATAAAAGGTAATTCTTAAACACCCTAATTTCTAAAACTAGGTTACGCAAATATTTGTAATATACCTAAATTAATTAAAAATTCCCTACGAATTATTTACTAAAAATAATTTATGGAACGCTTTATAACATGTAACAGGTGTTGCATGTGCCATTGTCACAAAAATTTATAATATAAACAGTGAAATAGAATTATTTATCACAAGAACTATATTTGATAGTCAACAAAAAGTAAAAGAATGCAATTTATAATGACAAGCATACATGCAATTAATAAGATATCATTACAACAATATACGTCGAAACATATCCTTAAGGGCATGCGTGATAGTAATTGTGAGGTGTGTGAATTCTCTTGGCTAGAAGTCAATAAACTGTGTATTTCTAAGTGGCAATTTTAAATCTCCCCCTATTTAAAACAGAATACAGTTGAATCTTTGGGTTGATTAATATTTTATTGCTTGTCAAAAATCAATTTGCACAGCTCCAAATTACAAACCTACTGTGTAATTTAATGAACTGCTATATTAAATATATTTTTAGAACATATTCTCAAATGATGTATCATTTACACGATTTTATTTTACAGTTATAATTTTTGGTGGAATATTATTATCAGCACTTGCATTGCGTTTTATTTGGCGCTGCCTTGGTAAATTTAAAAAATAGTATGTATTTTTAATTAACTTTTTGTTGTACTGTACCTGAACATTTCCTTTGATGTCATGTCTTCATTAATGTTTTTTCCACTCTATTATGTGCTAGTCTGTATTATTTTTTAATTAAAACAAAATGGTTAATAACACTGCTTCGTGGTTCACATTTCATTTTATATTTTATCATTTAAATTACTTCTAACAAAAATTATTTAATAGGTGAATCAAATGTTTATACACTTGGAAATATTGGAGCACATCGAATAGTTAGTACTAAGTTACCGTCTGTTGGACATACTAGGGAAGCCATGACAGCTGCTGGAAATACAACCACTCGATTACTAGGAACTTTTCAAAAAGTGGACTATGTTTTTCTTGTTGGAGTTGGGGGTGGTGTTCCACATTATACTGATTATAATAAACATGTGCGATTAGGAGATGTAGTAGTCTCATCCCCAGGTTCAATGAAGTTAGTAATAAATTAAGGCAATAAATATTTACTGTAAAGCTTTGGTTTTGTAGAGATGTTTATTTGTATTGTGATAAGGTTAAGAAAGATGATAAAGGCTACAGTTTTGAAGTGAAACCTTATTCTCCTGCTAACTTAAAATTGCAAGAAATTGCCTCTCAGTTAAAAGTATCTACAGAGGATGATTTAAAGATTATACCGCCCTGGGTAAATTACTTACACGATGGACTTGAACTCTTAAAAAAGCAGCCAGAAGCTCTTTTTGAACGACCAAGTTCTGATACTGATAAATTGTATATGAGTATAGGTGAACGGGATCTAATTGAAGTTGCCCATCCAGCACCGCAAGATACGTCTTTAAAAAGGTAAATTACGTACACTTTTACACGATTGTCTTACATATTTTTTAGGTTTGAAGGGCAACCAAAGATACATTTTTCTCCAGTTGCGTCAGGCAGGCAAATAGTACGAGACGATCAGATACGACAGTTGTTTTCTGGTAGATTTGGAGTACTTGCATTTGACTGTGAATTTGATTCTGTTATAGAATCTATACTGGGTAATTGCAAAGATAGTTTTGTATGCATTCGTGGTATATCTGACTATAAGGATGGCAGTAGACGAAAGGAATGGCAACCATATGCATCTCTTGTAGCAGCTAGTTTTATGAAAGCAATCGTCTGCAGCATGGAACCTCCTACTAATGTTTAAGTAATGAAGCACTGCCCGTTTTTACATATTATAAATTATATTGTTGTTGAATATTGATGGTTTTGGATATTTAGGTGCGGTTGTATTTAAATCTACATTATAGTGTTATGTCAGAATTATATTACATATTTTCTTGACTCACACTTTTAAGGAAAAAAAGGTCAAGTAGTTTGTGTAACAATAAAAAATGGGATTACTTTGATCTCTCATCGAAATAAAGTAATTAAAATTAATTAAATAAAAAAAATAAGATACTTTATGTTAGTATTCAAATGAAACATGGCCATTGTGCTTTCTTTCAAAATTTGCAAATTTTAGAGCAATTGAACAGATAATGTTGAATTGATTTACGATAGACCCTTGAAATCTCTAAATGGCAAAAGTTTGCTGTCGAAATCCTGAAATTTCTTTTTTTATGTTTTCTTACGTTACTGTGCTTTGTTTTGTCAAATTTCTACAACTACATGCCAGTAACATATTAACCAAAATAGTAACAAAAGATTAACATGAAACACTTTGAATTTCCATTCCACAAGCTAACAAAAAGTCTTCATAGGACAGTGATTCTCAAACTTTTTTTAATCACAGCCCATTTTAGATTTGTTAAAAATGTTCCCGACCCCTTTCCCACTAACCTAATATTTGATCAAAAATATTCATGTGATGTTGAGCTTGTATCTGCATAACAAGGGTTATATTCTTGGTTGAATTTTTGTCAAGATCAATTTCATGTCCTTTAAAAATCCACTTTTGCAGGGCAAATAGCATACCAAAATTGAGATAATGAATTTTCCTAAAATATATCTTGTGCTGAGGAATCATTATGAAGCTCCAAAAATATATCTGTACTTCATTGGGAATCTTGGTAACATCCACAGGTACATGAAATGGATTTCGTTCTAATGCAGTATCTTGATCAGTGAGCTTTGGGAAATAATGTTAAATATCAGATCAGTGGCTTTAAGGTGGTCATTCATTTCCTCTCTTAATTTATCTACAATTCACGCCTTTGGTTCCAAAGTGTCTAGATGCAAAGGTGTTGAAAGTTGGACAAAGTCTTCAAGATTTACTTACGGTACCATTTTTTGGACCATTAATACAAACGCCTGGATATTATCTCTGAAGTAAATAATGTTTGTTTCTTCACCCCGCAATTTCAAATTTAGCTTGTTTAGCTGATCAAAGATATCAGATAAATAAGTTACTGTTTGGAATCAGATTCCTCATTAAAGTGCGTCGTAAATTTTTTTCCTTCCATTTCTAACAACTTATTTCATTTTTTAATCCAAAACCTCACCCAATAACATTTCCTTTTGATAACCTATGAACAGCAGTGTATAAAAATGGAACTTAATGATCAGAGTACATGTTTCTGCATAGTTCTTTGAACAGACAAATATCGATGCACTAAATTTTCTATAATTGACAATTGTCGCTAAAGAGTCAGGCACTTATTGGAAAGGCTTTGAAAGAGTTAGTAGCAAGAGCAAATCGGTGAATCGTGCAGTGCAAGCTCTTTAACTGGTACACATACAGCATTTGAAATTACATAAATCAATCACTTTCGATTGGTCGCACTTTTTCTATTTACCTATAACAACCTGACCACAACCTCCACCTTGTGGATTTAATTTCAATGTCCAGGCTTCGAAAATCTAATAAAGTAAACAATAACCTACAATACAATATGGGTGGACATTATATACTGTAATCCAGTTAAACAGGTTTCATAAATACATTGCACCACAAAACAAAAGAACAATTTATAAATATCTACAAAACACATCTGAGTGCCAATTTAAATAAGAACATCCATTTCATCAGCTGAAAGCCATATTAGAAAAGAATTATTTAATTTCCCACCAAGGTGGTATGGAACTAAACTGTTCAAAATAGATATTGGGTTGTTCTTGTCGATTTATCTCTGGATCACTATGTTGAACTCTCAGTTGCTAATCTCATCGCTAGTGGGGTTTTTTTATTTCCTCTTATTTATGATAACTTTTTCTATGTTTTTTCGTTACTCACAGGTAATTATTTAATTGTTTTTTGGCAGCTGTCTAACTTTTGTCATTTTTCGTCCACACTTCATGCATTGGGGGTGAGGTGGGGCGTCAAGGTACAGTCTTCCTATTAAGCAATGCGTGAGTACATATGGTTTCATCATAAAAGGTCACGTGCTCGTGACAATTTCATTTCTGCAGCATTTTAAATAGATATATTGAAAACTTTTTTACATTGTATGTATTTTGTTTTTGTCGAAATTATATGTGATCTGATATTTGTAAGTTTCACTAAATAAGCATGTGTGTTTTTAAGTAATTAACTACATTGTACGGATATGCTAATTATATTTTCCAGGGGTTACTTAACTTCACACATTTCCATGTAACCTTAATTTTTCTCAATTCTACTACAAATTGTAAAAAGCTCTCCTATATTTGGGATAATTATGATATGAAACATGCAGATTAATAATTCCAACTTCTTTAATTATTCTAAAAACTTTCTTAAAGTGGCATATCATAATATGAAGATTTACTATGATAATTATTCTGCTTATCCACTACTTGGTTAATTACTTATGCTTACATCTTTGTATTTGACTTTATAAAACAAAATTTTGAAATCTGTTTACTCTTTTGCCGTTTTGAAATAATATATGGACCTGAGTTACATTCAAATACGTATTACACAGAAATAAAACTATGCTTTTGTGGTTTTATTTTCAGAATTCCATTTTATAGAACTAAAAATCTATTGAAATGTCATGTTTGGTGAACTCTGCTGTTCGTGAGATCGGAATATACAGGGCACATCTATATTAATTTTGTACGTTTAAGATTAATTTCTGGTTTATTTAATGTAACGCAAACATATTGCACACCGTATGAGGGTTTAAAGTGTAAAGACAAAAATACTACATAAAGTCCAAATTAAAACGAACAACTTCTTAACTGTTTTAAATTTTCTACAAACACTAAGAGTTGTAGGCTTACATAGAATGCTAACAACAAAATTATAGGAACACGTGCTAATTATCTAATGTTAATAGCATTATTCAAAGGGTGCAGATTTTAACTAATAATTATTGTGTAGATAACAAAAATTAATTAATTAAACTTGCGGTAAAATCATATTGATAGCCCAGGTAAATGGTTTCGTTTCCCACCTCAACTAATGGGAGGGCAATTCACATACGTATAAGAATAATTGGCATTTATTGATGAGCCGTTTTAATTCAGCTATTCAAGATTATTATATATGTATCTAGCACCACCCTGTAACCTTTGCATATCAAATATAATGAAGATTTTGTACTACTTCACCTAAATGTCCATCTCCACCTATCTTTACTTGATGGTTGTTACATTCAGAGTTTAATAATTACACGATTTCTTTATTATTCTTTCACTTTGTATCATATTGCTCTTTTAGGAGTATTTTTAACCAAAACATCTTTTAGTTTACTAATGTAATATTTTGTATAGCTTATGGGTTGTTTTATTTGTAACGTAAATAATAGTTACCATATATAAGTTTTATTAGAACAATTTAGATTATTAACAAATTTAATTCTATGCAAATTTATTTATATACTGTTTTTATTTAATTACTTTCACTTACTAATGTTTCTAGGATGATAAACCAGAAATAGATTTTTGGCAATAATAAATAAATTTGATAATAAAGACTGATAAATTTTGTATATTAATAATCTATACTCGTCAACATTCCATATCCTCTTAGTAACTAATAAAATTTATTAAGTTTCTCTTTGTTGTTGATTTATTTTTGAGATATCCTTTACCCTGAGTTTGATTATGCATTTTTATTGTTGCCCATTCAATATCATTTTAAACCAGACAGATCTACTAAAAATTATAGTTATGCAGAAACAAAAGGTAGTATTTTCTTTAGATCAGTTAAAATTGCAAAATCACAAATTATGACTGTTAGGAATGGGAATGGAAGTGAATATGTAAAGTCTGATTTGACACAATTTGTTAATTAACATCAACATTTGAGTTCTCATTATTGGATTACTCGTATATAATTTCTGAGTTTGTAGTGATTGTTTCGGTATGAGAAAACCATTAACAGGGACGCCACGACCTATTGTGCAATGTGTGCATTGCACCCAGGCGGCAAAAAAGCTGGTACGAAAATTTTGTTTAATTATTTTTTTGAAATTTTTGAACTTATCAAGAAATTACTGCTTATGTTTTCGTCTTTATTTTGTGGTCCTTATGGCCATGATCATCTATTAGTATATTTCTATTCTTAAATATGATACAGCACCCTGTAAGTTCTCGGAAGCAAAGTAGATAAATGACAAGCATGGTCTATAGAGAACCAAACATGTTTTCTTATACCTTTACAGCGGAAGTAATAAACCATTGTGATGTGAACAGTAAACACCCAATCCTGTTATTGTTCACTCAATAAAGAGGAATTTATAACTGCAACACAACCTTTACTGATAAGCTTTTTCTAAACGCAGGTATAGGAAGTGAAAGCCACAATAAAATATTGTGAAATGCTCATTAGCACTTTTTAGTTTAAAACTACAACGTACAGTTTGGATTTGGATGTTTACGTGCAATCACTCTTGTTTCAAAATTTAAAAATGTCCGATAGAAAAACTAAACGTTTGTCTGGTTTTCAATATAGACAGAAAAAGAAGCACAAAATAGAGCAGCAATAGCAACAATCCGGTGCTTTAAAAATATATTTGGCTGCAGATGTGAGTGCAAGAGCAGGTTTATCGGATAGTGCTATTGCGAGTACAAGTACTATTAGTGCTAGTGTGAGTGTAGTAATAGGCCAAGAAATTTTGGAATATCCTACTACCATGAGTGAAAAAGAGAATAAGAGCCGCTTTGATGATAATAATAAAAAAATCAAAATTTTATAGAACCACCTGAAGAAATCGCAACAAAAAGTATATATTCAAATTATTCAGGAAAGTGGCGAGAACCAATCACTACAAAAGATATTGAATTTGTTATCCCCCTCATAAGTACAAAATATAGAGTTTCCAAAAGATGATCAGCAAAAGAGGTATACCGAGAATTACCATTATCAAAAATTAGACAATAGAGAAAACATTTGTCGACAGTGGTTACTATATTCTCTTTCATTAAACAGTGTTTTCTGCATTGCATGTCAGCTTTTTGAGCCTGAAGGTGCTCAAAACAAATTGAAACACCTAGCAGGAGTACGTGATTGACAACATTTATCTCTTATTCTCAAAAGACACGAATAAAATTTAAATCATTTAAAATATGGCTGACATCCTGATTTAAAGAAAGGCACCACTATAAATGCTGCTAAGCTTCGTATTTATAATTTAGAAAAACGTCACTGGCATGGAGTGATTGAAAGACTCCTATCATTTGTCAAAGTAATGTTTAGCATTCAGGCGATTTTCTCAAAAACTTTTCACTTCTAACAACGGGGATTTTTTTCAGTTAACCCAATTAATTGCCCAGTTCTGTTTTATCGGAACACATTCGTCGCATACAGTCTCCGCAGCACAAGAATATACCGCATTATCTCAGTATGTAAATTCAAAAAAAGATTTCGTTATTAGCAGATGCCATCGAGACTAAAATTCTTGAAAAGCCTGTTGCTCAAAATATTTTTCAATTATTCTTTGCTGCACTCCAGATGTGACACACGAAAGAAATTAGTGTTATTATCCGATTTGTATCAACGAATGCACCAGTTGAGATTTTTGAACATTTTATTTGTTTCTGTCCTGTAACGGATGCTACAGGTAATAAATGCAACAAATTAAAAATACTCAATTCAGATATACATAATTTATGCGGCCAAAAGTATGACAATGGTGCAAATATGCACGAAAAAATATTAGTCTTCAGAAATGAATTTTAGATTTAAATCCAAGAGCATCTTATGCTCTATGTTTTACACATACTTTAATTTTAGTTATTAATGATGCTGCAAAAATTAGTTTTGAATCAGTTGAATTCTTTGATTTGGTACAAGAGTTGTATAAGTATTTCTTGGTCTACATACAGATGGAATGTACTTTTAAAGCATGCATCTAATCTTACACTGAAACCGTTATCAGAAAACAGATGGGACGCCTTGGTTGAACTGAATAACGATAGCACTTGGATATAAGTCTAGAAGTATGGCAACTAATCTGGGCCAAAAATAAAATGTTTTAAATTTATTTGTTCCATTTTCATCTGGCATATATTTTGCATAAATATTGAAAATTGTGTGGATGCATTAGACAATTTAAAAAATATTTGGTGGGATTGAGAACAGATTCCAGATTTGAAATAATAGTGGATGGGGCAAGCAAAGTATCAGTCGAATTTGGTGCAGAAAGAAATGGCGAAAATGAGATGTCTTGTACTCCCCCCGATATATGAGAAGCAGCAAAAATGCAATTTTGAATTTATTACCAGAAAAATCTAAAAAGCTGCATTTATCTGCATATGAATCGTTTATACAATGGAGGGAATCAGAAGAAAACTAAGTCCTTCTCGGAATCCGTTTTATTGGTATATTGTACCAAGTTGTCTACACAATATAAGCCATCAACATTATGGACAAACTACTCTATGCTGAGAAGTACAATTAACTTAAATCATGGAATTGATATTGAAGATTACAGCAAATTAAAAGGCCTTTTAAAACAAAAGTCTGTAGGTTTCAACCTAAAAAAGTCACTACATTTTCTACTGAAGACATAAATAAATTCTTTAATGAAGCTTCTTACGTTAAATATCTTGCAACAAAAGTAAGATGTCTACAAATTATTAAGATATTTCTGATAAATAATAATTTAAGGTGGCATTGATAATGGGAATAATGGGTGCTTGCCATGCCAATGAAATGTACAAAATGACACTTGATAATTTGCAAGATCTGAGATCAGCTTTCTTGGTAAAGGAGCCAAATTCCAAAACAAAAGTTACTCGCAAATTTACAGTCACAGATAGTTTTTATCAAATTTGCAAAGAATACATTAGTCTTCGTCCATCTTCTGTGATATCTAATATCTTATTTTTAATCTATCAAAATGGCAAATGCACCTGACAAAGAATTGGCATTAACAAGTTGACCCAAATGGGTAGACAAATAGCATCATTTCTGCAGTTACCCAACCCTGAAAAATACTCCAGTCATAGTTTTCGTAAATCTTCTGCGACTGTAGATGTAGGTGGAGATATAACTGCATTAAAGAGACGTGGTGGATGGAAATCCACGGCAGTAGCAGAAAGCTACATTGATGATTCTACCAAAAATAAAATGGAAACAGGTACCAAAAACTCAAACTTGATACAAAATCCTTCTTGTAGTTACCAGACATTTACACACAATGAAACAATATCTACTAGTAACCAAAATCATAATGTAGAATTAAATTCAATCCCTTCATTCAACATAAAAGATTGTGTGAATACAAATATTACAATGTAAATAATGTAAATAAATAAAATTAGACTTTTTGAATTAGTTAGGTATAGAGAAATTCGTTTGTTTTAATATTACTTGTTTAATGTTATGTAAAAATAAATACTTTAGCTAAACTTATTTGATAGTCGTGGATAAAGTATAGTATTCTACTCGCAATAATGGCTATTATTCACTCGGTTTATTTACGACACGAGCCGTAGGTGAGTGTCGTAGACTTAAACCTCGTGAATAATAACCATCATTATATGCTCGTTGAATAATATACTATTATTTGCAGACGATGCAGTCATTCTTTTTGAAGGCAGTAATTGGCTTGAAGTTAACAAGAAATCTGCTGTTGGCATAAAGCAGGCGGCTCCGTGGCGTAGTGGTATGTGTGTGACTACTACGCCCAAGGTCCCGGGTTCAAATCCCGACACGGTCCGCTTGAAAAATGTTAGGCGAGCATTTTTCACAAAAATACACCCTCGTTCGGATGAGAGGTAAAATGGAGGTCCCGTGTGTGAGTGTTGTCACGCACGTTAAAGATCCCTACCTTGCTTGGAACAGCAAGGGTTCGGCAAAATTCAAAATTTTCCAGGTAAAAAAAACTCGCTTTCTGGCCAATGTAGTACCTTCGGGTGGAGCATTGGAAAATCAAATGTAGTGTTGGCATAAAGCTTGTTTAATGCATGGTTAGTCAATAACTTGGCTAACTTTAAATTTACATAAAAGTAAGTTGTTACTATATTTATTTATGGTTCCGGGTTGGGACCGTGTCATTTTGTAAATTAAGGTCGACGTTACTTCGCCACAAGACACCTTTTGGCTATGAATGGGCTAGTGAGTGTGCTAGTTCAGGAGTAACTCTTCTCTTTACACTGTAACTTGTCCATTTAATATTATCATTCTTCTTTTTATATAATTTAAAAAAAAATTATTTTATTGTCCTGATGAAGCCCCTTACAAAAGTGGGCGAAACGTCGACCTTAATTTACAAAATCACACGGTCCCAACCCGGAACCATAAATAAATATAATGACTCCGGCCGTGAAAGCCTCTCCGACAGTAAGTTGTTACGTTTATTTTCAGCACAAATTAATTACCCTTTTTCTCCCTTGTTAATTCATTATCCGTTCTAATAAATTCCGTTTCTACTGTTAAATAAAATCGTTAATTTATAATTAATAATAAATATGCTTCCCGTCATTTTAACACCAAACTTGCCCCTAGATTCATTGATCCTTTTCCCATTTCTAAAGTCGTTTTTCCCTGGACCTACGAACTTCCTGATCCTTCAGGTCACAATTCCATTTGACACGTTAAAGATCTGAAACCTGCCAATCCGGACGATCCTAATGCCCCCGATCTCGCTCTGTTTTCCATCTGGCGGCGTAAACGCCTTAAGCCCAATATCTAGTCCTCGTGCCCCAGATTCTTATGACGACTTTGCTCTCCTTCAGATGATTTTTGGACGTTACGATTTGGTTTTACTTCCAAGTTTTACGGGGTTTTCTTTCATCTTTTTGCTTTTTCTTGCACCCGTGTGGGTCCGGAAATAGAATAGTGCCATGGTACGACCTGCCTGTCGTAAGAGGCGACTACATCGGTCAAACACATACACACACGCACACTCTATACACGCACAACACATACACACACCTTTATTACACCCCCCCCCACACACACACACACACGCTCACACCTACTCATACATAACTACTCTGAGATTCTGTTTTATTTTCTTTTGTACGATTCTTAGTTTTCTTTTTTGGGTTTTATACTTAGTGTTAGTGTTATTCTTTTTGGTTTTTTTTCTTTTTTCTCGTTCCTTTCGTTGCACTTTCCTTTCCCTATCCTTTTGCTGGTCTTCTTCGCTGTCGGTCCCTGTACCGATTGTGCTTCGTCCATCTGCTCCTGTGGTAGATGCTTTCTAGTCCATTTTTCGTTCTTCTGAAACCACAACTTAGTGGACTTTAGGACTAGTTAGCCTTTCTTTTCTTCTGTACCACAGTTTGAAGTACACCGTTTCCTTTCACCAACGTTCCTCCTCTCGTTCTCCCTTGTTGTTTGTTTGTTTACTTGAGGCTGGACCTTTGGGTCCTGTTTTGGCGCACACTGTTGGTTTTCTTCCTTGTTCGTTTTCTTCTTTTGGAGTCGAAGACTTTCCTGTTTCTTTACTAGAAATATCCGTCCTCCGACGACTTTTCTGCAGTGTCAATGCCGTTCCATCTTAGTCCTCGTTGCTTGCTTCCCTTCCTTCCGTCCCTTTTTTCCTCTTCTATTATTGGTTTTTCGAACCGGACGAGAGTCCTTTTTTTATTTTGGGGTGTCTCCTTTTTTTTCTTATTCTGTTTTTTGTTTGGGTTTTGTAACAAGTTTTCTTTTAGATTTTAAGTGAATTTTCTTTTTGGTTGTTTGCGTTTTTTCGTTAGCATTAAGGCATTTATCTCTAACATGGAGAGCTGCCGTTTTTATGTGCCTACCCTTTACGTTATTTCGCAACACAACAAAACCCAAAAATAACACTAAAACTTAATGGTTGTAAATATAAAAATTACACATGTCTCATTGGCAGGACAATATCATAACTAATAAAAATTTAGCACAAAAAAAATTAAGCATATGGTAACCCAACAGTTATAACTCATCCTCGTACATCTACGATTACTTACAGTAATCCGTTTAAGGCCACCAAGTGTGGTTAACCAAATGGTGTCAATTAGTACTTACGCACTAATCCTCGAGTTGTTGCTATCGGACCGGCTCCCACCGTATCTAACGACGGGGCGTAGGAGAGGGGCGCGTGATCCCACCTTGGGGTTGTTCTCCCATTACAACAAACGACGACCATCCATCGTGGCTTTAAGGGTCACCGCAAGAAGCTATAGTAAGCACAAGTAAAATTAATCTATTGATGTCGAAAAGTACAATTTTACTAAACCATAAATACGCACCACGTTGTAAGGCGTGCGCGAAATTTTCATAAGGAAAACGAAACGAAGAAAACCAGAACGGATGTTTTCGTTGTGTGAGTTGAAAAGCAAATGAATATTAATTACGTTTAACTAATGACCAGAGCTCAAAGTAATATTGTTACTAAAGATTAAAACTGGAAAAACACGGTTTTATCAGATAGTACGCGGCTTCAATTCGACGAATCTTTTGATGGAAAACACATAAGAATCAATTATCGGATACCTAGAACAAGTTATTGCCTAGTTAATTATAGCATAAACTTTACGTTGAGGAATTCTGAGAAAGAGTATTTATAATTAATTAGGCGGTAGGATTTAACAATAGAAATAAAATTTATACAAACAGGGAATGCATTAACAAGGGAAAGGGTTATCTTAATTTAAACGAATTAATTTTCGTTCGTAAAGAAAAAGGGATTTGAGTTGAAAATCATTAGACAGCGTATTTATTATTGTAAACAGGATGTTATTGAAGAATTTAAGAGATTACCGAATATCTAACACAAGGCATAGACTATTTAATTTATAGAATAAATTTTCGTTGTAAAAGAGAAAGGGATTTATTCGAGAGTGTGTTTATTATTAATTATGTTGAAGGATTTAACATATTTATGGTAAAACGGGCTTATGAAGTAACAGGTATACTATATAGGGGGTTGTTGAAGAATTTAAGGATTGGAACGGAGTTTATTCGAACGAGTAATGAATGAACAAGGGAGAAAAATGGCGTAATTAATTTATGCGGAAAATAAACGTAACAAAGAATATTACATTTTACCCTAGCTTGGCTAGTATGCCATTGAAAAGTAATGTTTTGTTCAAAGACAACATCATATGGATTGAAAAACTGCCTTGGAGTACTACATTAAAAATGTCAGTCCTCGACATATTACGCTCAACCTTCCCAGTAAACCCCCGGGCAAGAAAATAAAGTTTTAAAACACCCGATCTTTACTAGGCGTTGATGATCTTGGGGAGGTCCTTTCTCGGCTCTTGTCATGTTGTGGTTATGGATAGCGGCGCGGGTTCCTGCTTGTAGGGCATCACTGATGAGACGATAAGGATGGGTTAAAAATGTTGGAACGGAACGCACTCACGCCAGCACTACCGGGTAACGGTACGATATCTCGGAAGTCGGTACGAAACTCTGACGAGCTAAGCGGCAGGCCTCGCTTAAATGCATCCCCTCCAAACTAGATTGGCGTGCTTCCGCCTGCGTTCGTAGAAAGATGAACTTATTCTCACAACAGAACCCTACGTCAGCACTACGATTGTAAAGATAAGCAACTGACGTCAAGACCGGTGTGAACGTTGCTAATTCTGGGGTTTCGCAGCGTGAGCAAAACGAGGATTTTTTCAAATTCTAAAAAAAGTTCCTAAAATAAAGCCTAATAATACATAGTAAATTCACAGCCTTTAACTTATCTACCATTAAATAGCAAAGAAAATTAGGCTCTCACCACAAATCACTTCCTAATAAGATCTAGCGTGGAAAAATCTGCAGTAGAAGTAACTACGGACGCTAAGGTTTTAAAATTTAATTACTTGTATCGACATTACATTTGATTTTCCAATGCTCCACCCGAAGGTACTACATTGGCCAGGAAGCGAGTTTTTTTTACCTGAAAAATTTGGAATTTTGCCGAACCCTTGCTGTTCCAAGCAAGGTAGGGATCTTTAACGTGCGTGACAACACTCACACACGGGACCTCCATTTTACCTCTCATCCGAACGAGGGTGTATTTTTGTGAAAAATGCTCGCCTAACATTTTTCAAGCGGACCGTGTCGGCATTCGAACCCGGGACCTTGGGCGTAGTAGTCACTTGTATCGACAGCAGTTTGCTAATCGTACGTGGAAGCGATTTGTAGCCGAATATCTTCCAGATTTATTGCTACGATCCAAGTGGTTTAATAAAGTGGATCCACTTGACATTGGCGACATGGTACTAATAGTCGACCCAGAACTACCACGTTGCAATTGGCCCTAGGGTAGAGTTGTGCTTACAAAACTTGCTAAAGACAATTCAGTTATATCAGTAACGGTGCAGACGATCGCATGTTTGTACGAACGACCGGCTGTGAAACTAGTGAAATTAAATATTAAGAAGACGGGTACAGCATCCTCTAGTGAGAATGCTGTAGTGGGCGAGAATATAACTAAAGGTTATTAAAAGTTTAATTGGTTTTTAGTGTGCGTTCTCAGTACTTAAGAGTAAGTCGGTAGAACAAATCGTAATCGATCTAGTAGGATTACGGATGCATTTTTGTTATAAATAGATCTATCAATTTTGACTTTTTTAAAAAATAGAATATGTAAATAAATTACTAAACTCTAGGACAAATTGTAAGTAGCATAGAATGTTCAAAATTGTTATACACCATTATAGACGTCAACCTTGTAGGAATTCGAATATATATACTATTATGAGTGCTACTTTGTTGCTGCTTCCTCTAGAATATACAGATATTCATTTCGTTGCGCTTATTATGTAAGCTAAAGAAAGGCTTAAATAGATTTTCACAATATATAAAAGAGGTGTTTTAATCATGTTGACAATTGAATGTCAAATTCCGAACACCAAAACAAACACTATGGTGACGTAATACGTGCGCCGATGTTTCGACACTATAGCGACGTCCATTATTATACGACATTTTTGATAATAAAATAGATAGCAATAACATACAAGTAAACCAAAGTAAAAGAAAATCTTGAACACCGCCTTTCAAACGACATATGCCTTAATAATTGATGCCTAGTGAATAAAGCTTGACAATTGTCTAAGAATACGGCACATGATGCAGTCCCACACTAACGAAGATAAATTCGCATGCAATTTGTGTGATTATACCGCAAAACGAAAAGCTACTTTCCAAGCACATTTGCGGTCGCATACTAACAAGCGTTCATTTGCATGTAATTTGTGTCATTATGCCACAGCGCACAAAATTAGTTTACAAACACATTTCCGGTCGCATACTAACGAGCGTCCATTCCCATGCAATTTGTGTAATTATACCACATCACAAAAAAGTCATCTACAAGTTCATTTTCGGTCACATACTAACGAACGTCCATTCACATGCAACTTGTGTCATTATGCAACATCACACAAAGGTAGTTTACAAATACATTTGCGGTCGCATACTAAAGAACGTCCTTTCTCATGCAATTTGTGTAATTATACCACATCACAAAAAAGTAGTTTACCAATACATTTTCGGTCGCATACTAACGAACGTCCATTTTCATGCAATTTGTGTGATTATACCGCATCACAAAAAAGTCACATACGAGTTCATTTTCGGTCGCATATTAACGAACGTCCATTCGCGTGCAATTTGTGTGTTTATACCGCATCACACAAAAATAGTTTACAAATACATTTGCGGTCCCATAATAACGAACGTCCATTCGCATGCAAGTTGTGTGATTATACCGCATCACGACAAAGTCATTTACAAGTACATTTGCGATCGCATACTAACGAACGTCCTTTTGCATGCAATTTGTGTGATTATGCCGCAATACAAAAAAGTACTCTAAAAATCCATTTGCAGTCGCATACTAAGAAACGTCCATTTGTGTGATTATTCTACATCGCAAAAATTTGTTTACAAATCTTTGTGCAGTCCTATGGAAATGAACACCATTTATTTGCAATATGTGATTATTTCGTATCGAAGAAAAATAATCTAAAAATAAATGTGCGATCCCTTAGTAACCAAGGTTCATTTGAATGCTTTATATGTAAATATATTGCATCAGAATAATACATTTACGAAGACCTATACGTTTGCATACTAATTCCTTGGCAGACGCCATTTTTTATAATTTTTAAAAATCTATCAGTTCTTTAGCACATTCCTAAAATAAGCACTGTTGAGTAATACTAAAGAATTTTTTTTGGTTGGGTGGTGTATTTTCGGGAAATCCCTGAGATAGCGTTCGTTTATGTTCTAACAATTAATGGTAAACCCCTGGAGTACCTATATTTTTAGAACTAGGGTGTATCAATAGATCTTACCTTTTTGAAGATTCGGTAATTCCCTTTTTAAATTTTTGCAACAAATTGGTGTCGCTTTAAATTGGCTCGAACTCTTTGGATTAGGTAAATTCTTGAATAAACATTTGTTAATAAGATTTACTAAACTATGTTTGTATATAAGTCGAAATGCGAAGTAAAACTAACCTAACTTACATCTGTCATGTTAATAGAATGTTATATCCAAGGTCGTGTTGCATTCTGGAGCTTGCTGGACAGAAGTTTTTATGATATACTTGATCCGTCAAATCAAGGCTATGACGTCAGATGTCGACTACGTTAGGTTGTTATGTAGCAAAGCATACTAAGTAAACATGTATATCACGGTTCAACAATGATCAGTTTCTTAAGAAATACATCATAAGAATGAGCTATCAATTATAGTTACATTAAAAAAAAATCCTACAATATTAGGAAGACGTGAAAGCATCTACAAAGTTAACAGTTCTAAATTTAGTTAAAGCTATTAAAAAACTGGTTCTGTTTTAAGCAATACCAATATATCCCCACAGTGGTTGGTCAAATAAAAATATTACTGCAGTTAATGAAAGTATATGCGATGATCAGACCAGGCTTAGCAACAGTGCAATGTAATACCAATAGTAAAAACCAGAATGTTCTAAAATGTAATGTCAACGTACTATATCTTTTCATACGAATTGGAATTTAGAATTTGTCTGCCTGGATTACTATTTTTGACGTCACAACCTTGATTCGACGGATGGACTATATTACAGCAAACGATTACGAACAATGATAATAACAATATCGGGTTAGTTTGCGTCCTATTAATAACAAATGGTTTTGAATTATATTGTGTTACGTTTATTTTCAGCACAATTTAATTACCCTTTTTCTCCCTTGTTAATTCATTATCCGTTCGAATAAATTATGTTTCTACTGTTAAATAAAATCGTTAATTCATAATTAATAATAAACACGCTGTCTAATGATTTTCAACTCAAATCCCTTTTTCTTTACGAACGAACATTATTTCAGTAAATTAAGATAACCCTTTCCCTTGTTAATGCATTCTCCGCTCGTATACATTCTATTTCTATTGTTAAATCCTACCGCCTAATTAATAATAAATACTTTTCCTCAGAATTCCTCAACGTAAAGTTTATGCTATAATTAACTAGTCAATAACTTGTTTTAGGTATCCGATAATTGATTCTTATGTGTTTTTCATCGAAAGATTCGTCGAACTGAAGCCGTGTACTATGCGATTAAACCGCGTTTTTCCAGTTTTAATACTTAGCAACAATATTACTTTGAGCTCTGGTCATTAGTTAAACGAAATTAATATTCATTTGCTTTTCAACTTACACGACAAAAACATCCGTTCTGGTTTTCTTTGTTTTGTTTTCCTTATGAAAATTTCGCGCACGCCTTACAGTGCGGTAGGTATCTATGGTTTAGTAAAATTGTTCTTTTCGACATCAATAAATTAATTTTACTTGTACTCACTATAGCTTCTTCCGGTGGCCCTTAAAGCCACGATGGATTGTCTCGCCTTTTGTTGTAATGGGAGGACAACTGCAAGATGGGATCACGCGCCACTCTCCTTCGCCTCGTCTTTAGATACGGTAGGAGCCGGTCCGACGGTAGCAACTCGAAGGTGAGTGCGTAAGTACTAATTGACACCATTTGGTAACCACACTTGGTGGCCTTAAACGGATTACTGTAAGTAATCGTAGGCGTACGAGGATGAGTTATAACTGTTGGGTTACTGTTCGGTCTTTTTTATTATTTTATTAAGTTTAATTTGAAGACGACTCGCTTCTGTATCCTATTAATGTAGACATTGGAAATATGCATCCTGAATACCTCACCCCTTTTATCACGAAGGTTACGCGCGATCAGGTTCGAACAGGTAGAAACTTGTTTTCGACGTGCCTGCACCCCTAAATAGAGTGTAAGAAGACGAGTCGTAGTTAATCGTTCGAAATGTGAAGACGTTATTAACGCAACATACAATTCGGTATGTTCTCGAAGCATGTTTTACGGTTTGTTATATAAACATTCATAATCGTGTAGTGTTCGGAATGAAGGGTGTAATTACACAAGTGCTATTTATGGCCATAATAGTGCGAACTTTGTAAGTTATAACAAAACTTGTCGGTCAGTGGATATTTCGTCTCGGCTTGCAGAGAAGCACTACAACATCTTCGAAATACAGTCCATTAATTCGTTGGTTATTAATCGTTGGACCAGCAAACTTCGTCCTTCGATAGTATCTCCAGGTATGTAACTTGCTACAAAACTTGCTGCAAAGGCCATGGTCGACGATACTTATGTAGATGACGTAGTAACAGGTTGTGATTCGATTGCAACAGCAAAACAACTTGTCATTGAATTGAATGCCCTTTGTAAATATGGAGGATTCGAACTGCGCAAGTGGTGCAGTAAATCGGTAGAAGTTCTCGCAAGCTTCTCAAATTTAGGTCAAATGGAAACATTGTCATTTCAAGATAATGTAAACAGTTCTTTGAAAATTTTAGGTCTTCAGTGGCGACCTTCGTCAGATGTTTTTGCATACACTATTCATGTGCAACAAAGACAATGCACTAAACGTAATATTTTGTCGGAAATAGCTAGAATTTTCGATCCGCTTGGTCTTTTAGCGCCAGTGGTGTTCTTCGCTAAACGGTTTATCCAAGAATTATAGTTATTGGGGTTAGATTGGGATCAAGAACCTCTTACTAAGTTCGTTCAAAAATGGAGAAAGTTTATATCAGATTTACAGGAAGCTTCGAATATAGAAATTCCTCGTAGATTCGTTGGAGATAACTTACAAAAAATAGAGTTACATAGTTTTTGTGATGCCTCTGAGGCAGGATATGCTGCAGTAATTTATTTTCGTTGTGTGGATATGGATCATAATATTGTCGTTTCTTTGGTATGTGCTAAGTCAAAGGTAGCACCACTCAGCAAGATAACATTGCCAAGATTGGAACTCTGTGCTGCAGTATTACTATCGGAATTAATTCATTTTGTCATGGTGACATTTAAAGATATTTTGGAGTTCGCAGATATTTTTGCTTGGTCGGATTCAAAGGTGGTATTAACGTGGATTCAATCAACGCCGAACAAATGGAAAACCTTTGTTGCAAGTCGGATAGCTCGTATCCAGTCATACGTAGCTCCTTCAAATTGGTATCACGTGGAATCGAAGTACAATCCCGCAGATTGTGCTTCTCGTGGTTTATTCGCTTCGGAGCTGGTCAACCATCCCTTATGGTGGGCGGGTCCTCCTTGGTTATTGGTTGTAAAAAGGAATTGGCCTTCCAGTAAGGTATTAGAAATAGAGGATACGTTGCTTACGGAAGAGAGAGTTACGAAAACATTTTTGGTAATTTCTCAGGAAAATTTCTTTGATTGTTTGTTGTACAAATTCTCAACATTACAGGGACTATTAAGAGTACTTTCGTTTTGTAGACGTTTCGCATGTAACTTGAGAGTTGCTCGTTCAGAACGATTGGTGGGAAACATTTTAAGTCAGGAATTGCAATCGTCATTGCATATTCTGGTGAAAAATGTACAGTCGGAAGTGTTTCAAAAGGAACTTGACAATTGTATTCATAAAAAACCTATATCAAAGCAGTTTCGCCCTTTGAGCCCATTTATTGATGATCGGGGTTTGCTTAGGATGGGCGGCAGATTGAAAAATTCGCAGCTAGGATTTGATGCAAAATATCCGTTACTTTTACCAAAGTCGCATAAATTGACGGAACCTATTATTATGGATTGTCATGTCAAATATTTACATTCGCTCAAAATTTTTGGATTATTTCAGCAAAGGGAGCAGTAAAGGCTTGCTTGAAAACTTGTGTTCGTTGTTTTAGGACTAATCCTCCCTTCTTATCGCCTTCGATGGGAAATTTACCCTCTCCCCGAGTCACTCCAGGAAAGGCTTTTCTCAATTCCGGAGTTGATTATGGTGGACCTTTTAATATTACATTCAATAGGACTAGAGGCCCACGGATTACTAAAGCTTATATTTGTTTGTTTGTGTGTTTAAGCACAAAAGCCATTCATTTAGAATTGGCATCGAGTTTATCTTCGGAAGCATTTATTGCAGCTTTGCGGCGATTCATCGCGCGGCGAGGTCGTTGTTTAAAGATATATTCGGATTGTGGAACTAATTTTGTGGGTGCCTCTAGAGCCTTGAAAGAAATGATGAAAATTTCAGTGGAGTCGGAAAGTATTGAATTCGTTTTTAATCCGCCTGGTTCTCCTCACTTTGGAGGTCTCTGGGAATCTAGGATTAAATCCGTGAAAGGTCACTTATATCGTGTAGTAGGTGATCAGATTTTAACGTATGAGGAAATGTGCACAGTATTGACGCAGATTGAAGCGGTGCTGAACTCACGCCTATTATGTGCGTTGAGTACAGACCCTAATGACTTTTCGTACTTAACACCAGGTCATTTTTTAACTTTCGGTCCAGTCTCGGCTCTACCGGATCCAGACTTATTGAATACCAAAGTGTCTCGGTTAGATCGGTGGCAACTGCTACAACAAATACACCAAACCTTTTGGAAAAGATGGAGTGTAGAGTATTTGCACACTCTACAACAGAAAAATAAATGGTTCATTAATCAATCGAATTAGGTAAATATCGGTTCGTTAGTGCTTCTTAGGGAAATAAACACTCCTCCGTTAAAATGGCGTTTAGGACGCATCGTTGAAGTGCATCCGGGTAATGATGGAGTTATTCGGGTTGCTACTGTAAAAACTGGCCAAGGGTTAATCAAACGACCACTGCTTAAGTTATGCTTACTGCCTGTACAGTAATATAGTTTTCTTTGTGTTATTGTATATACTCACGTATAAACCTATTGTATTATCGTTCTATCTTTAGCTTAAAAATAAGTTAGTTTCTAATTATTTTTGGTGAGCGGTATGTTCGGTCTTTTTTATTATTTTATTAAGTTTAATTTGAAGACGACTCGCTCCTGTATCCTATTAATGTAGACATTGGAAATATGCATCCTGAATACCTCACCCCTTTTATCACGAAGGTTACGCGCGATCAGGTTCGAACAGGTAGAAACTTGTTTTCGACGTGCCTGCACCCCTAAATAGAGTGTAAGAAGACGAGTCGTAGTTAATCGTTCGAAACGTGAAGACGTTATTAACGCAACATACAATTCGGTATGTTCTCGAAGCATGTTTTACGGTTCGTTGTATAAACATTCATAATCGTGTAGTGTTCGGAATGAAGGGTGTAATTACACAAGTGCTATTTATGGCCATAATAGTGCAAACTTTGTAAATTATAACAAAACTTGTCGGTCAGTAGATATTTCGTCTCGGCTTGCAGAGAAGCACTACAACATCTTCAAAATACAGTCTATTAATTCGTTGGTTATTAATCGTTGGACCAGCAAACTTCGTCCTTCGATAGTATCTCCAGGTATGTAACTTGCTATATTCTAGGTACAACCTCATAGGTACGTCCAATTACCATGTGATTTAATTTTTTTGTGCTAAATTTTTATTAGTTAAGATATTGTCCTGCCAATGAGGCACGTGTTATTTTTATATTAACAATCATTAAGAGCTGTGGTATTTAGTGTTCTTTTTGGTTTGTGTTGTGTTGCGAAATAACATAAAGGGTAGGCACCTGATAACGGCAGCTCTCCATGTTAGAGAGGTTTTCTGTTGATCTTGTAAATATGTGTAACTTGTAATTACGGATTGTTTATTTGGTGGTACCATTATGCTTTTGTACCTAATTAATTTTAATCTTTTTTTGTTAATTAGAAATTGTATGATTATGGTTAGGAGTGTTATTTGTTTACTTTTATTTCAGGCCTGATTTAATTTGTATAGGTATGCTGTCCTGCCCACTCACCGATTGAGCCCGGTTAATTTCTCTTTCTTTCTTCTTCCTTGTTTTTTTTTACTACGTCATTGTACGTAGCATTATTTCTGACTCCCTGGCGTGGGCCGCGATTTTTTTTGTGATTAATTTCTGCTTCGAGTTGGTTTTAGTTTTAATAGTATAGTCCCATTGTACGACCTGCCTGTCGTAAGAGGCGACTCCAGTACTCATTAAATGACATTTATATAAAATAACATATTCAAAATCAGTACCCAATGTAACGTTTTTATAACTATAATTCAAATTTTTATGTAAGTATTTTTACTTTGTAACTATTTATATTTCTAATGTGTTAAGGTTATGATTAAGGTTTTAAATAAACCAAAACGTAAACAATATATGCAGATGGATTTTTAATATTTGTGTATTCAATTGCGGTGTTAAAACCTCTCGTTGGAGCGTCGCTAGAAGAGCGTTGTGACACGGTACAGTAATGATAAATGAAACTATTAGTTTACCTTCCTTCCTAACTTTTCTTCGCCTGGCTAGTTCAACGGAAATTATGGAATTTACAAAATGAAATCCAACAGCAATCTCAAAAAGCATCTATACATTCAAAAACAATTTTCTTTCATACAAAAGAATATATAACAGTTTACAGCAGAATTTTCAAACATAACATTATTTCCAACAAGCACCTATGTATTTAATTATTGAAATATTTCTTATCTAATCTTTGTTAAAATGTACAGAATTCAAATCTCTTCTCTTGTGAATAATTTTACTATTCCTAAGTAAGAGTATAATTGGCCAGTGATGGGCCACAGATTATCTATTAAAGGTCAAAATGATTCGAACTCTGACCTCAAAACTTTTTGGTAATATCCTTACAAAAAAATATTAAATGACAAAATACTCAAGTATCAGTTACAAACAAATCAATCTAAAATTAATACTTGCGAAATCCAAAAGTTCTTTTCGTAATCAACGGTAGTAAATACCTTTTGCTTCCATTTTGAAATTGACGTTAAAGGGTCAGCGTGTCAGATTTGTTCATATAATTTTTAATCTCCGTTCAGAATCTTAATTTTCAAAGTACATTTTCTATTTTTAATTAATTAACTTTAGAATAGTTTCTGTATTGAAGAACGTTTAATCTTTATAAAACAAATGTTACTTCAAATTTTCCTACTTGAATTAATAAAACGTATAAACTTCTTGCAACTCAGCATGTTATTTTACTTTATTATCAAACTTGAATGTTACGTATCGCTTGGTTTAGGAACGGATCCATTCTCAATTCTTACATGGTATTTAGCAAGACGCGAATTAATGTATAAATACCCTCCAATAAAGTTCCCGCTTATATACAAATTATCTAACTACGTCATGGTACTTCAGAGTTTTCGCGATTTAATTCAAATCTTTGTCCCCTACGTGATGTAATATTTCTAGGAATTCCGCAGTTTTAATGGTTTAATTAGTGTCAAACCGCCACGGCCCAATGATTTACGAGCATAGCAAGGCGTTTTCGACTCTGTTTGATTGACAGAGTTAATTTTTGCGTCGTATTCTATTCTGTAGTAATGCGAAAGCTATAAAATCGATTGTATGGCCCTTATATTCATAACGCGAGATCTTTGAATAAATATTTATTTATTATTTAGATATTTAAAAACAATTCTTATGATTTGACGTGTTTGTCTAGATTAATGAAGAGTATTCCAGATTAGTTTCATTTAAAACTCCTGGATGAATTTAAATGTCATATCTACACATATAATTAATAAGGCTTGTCTATATTTTGCAAATGCAGTAAGATTTGTATTCTTAACAATTATAAAAAGAAAGTATTTAACTTCGCGGTAAATAAACATGTTTTTATACATAAAATTTATTTTATGCACGGTAGGTGTATTTTTGTAAAAAAATGAATGGCGTTAATCTAAATTATTCATAGTACTTTTGATGAGACCTTCGTTTATAAATTCTTAATGAATGCAACAAATTGATATTGTTTTCACACAGATATATTAATTTGCTTTGTATTTATCTCTTAAAATAATTACTTACATACACGGGTGTCAATTTAGCTAATTAAAGTTTCAATTTGTTAAATACAATAAGATCGATATGGTTTTTCGCGGATATTTTAAAGGCTCTTTATTTACAATACGCTTTAACCCTTAAGTACTACCGACCAAATATGATTACATTGGTACTATAGACGGGCCAGTCAGACCCAATATTTAATTAGCAATTAAATTAATTTAGAAAAAAGCAATTTGTTTATTTTCTCAAAATACAAGTAAAATGCACACACTTAATGAACTTAAAGTAAATGAACTATCCTAAATACAATTGGGGCAAAGTTTTTTAGCACATGTTAAACAAATTGGTATTTTACAAGTCTCGCAGTATGTCTTAGTTTTGCTGTCCTTATTCCTAGAACATATACCACATCTTTTTCTTTTTGATAGGGTAGTAGTTTCCGGACGTTCAGTGTTATGATCTATAACTATACCAAGGATATCTGCTGTGAGACTTCGCAGTTTGCGTGGTATTTTGTTGTTGTTGATTCTGCGAGTCATATGTCCGGTACAACGACTAAGACCAAATTGATGTAAGTAATCTAGTCTTTTAATTTCCTGACCATTTGAAGAAAATTGATATAAAACTCGTGAATTGACCCCAGATACATTCAGCATCATGTGAAATAATACCATTGGCCAACGTATTGTTCTACGAGATGTAGAGTAATTGGCACATTTTTGATCTAGTGAATCTACATCTGATTTAGAATTATAAAATAGAATGATCTCAGGTGTTTTAGTTAAGGCATCTATTGATTTCTCATTATGCATACTAGATGTTAAAATAACTGCTTTCCTTTTTTTAGGAACATATGATACAATTGTATCATTCGAAGTAAATCCAAAAACTGAAGTATCAACTTCACGTTCTTTAGATGGCAGTAATTGAGGAGGTATAAATTTTTTATTTTTCTTCACAATTCCTACATATGTCAATTTTCTCTTTCTAAGTTCTTCAGTTAATTCTAAGGAAGTGTACCAATTGTCTCCTGTTATATTTCTCTTAGTGCCTACTATGGGTTCCGTTAAACGAAGTACAACATTCGTTTTTCTTGATACTCTTTCCAGTATACACGTCACAATTGAACATATAGTGTATTTTACAATCCGCCAAAATTTGTATTTTAATGCCATATCGCACCGGTGTATTAGGCATATACATTCTAAAAGCACATCGGCCTCTAAAAGGCGTAAGCATCTCATCAACTGTCATGTATAGACCTGGTGAATAACAATTTTTTGAATTTTGAACAAATTCTTCTAAAATATCTGAAATAGCCGCTAATTTATTTTCTTTAAGTCTTTCCTTCCTGGTATCTTCACTATCAAATCGAAGACAGCACAGTAAAAAACAAAATCGCGCCAGAGACATGGTACAACGAAATATATCTCTACCAATTCCGTTAGTTGCCCATAAAGACCGTAAATTTTCATGACCAGATTTGAAGACTCCTAATAAATAAAGAAGACAAATAAATGTCTCTATTTCAATCTTATCAGTAATATTAAGACATGAAGCAGAAAATTGACATCTGCTGTTTCTGCGCCTTTTAAATTTACTATACATTACTTTAATCTTCTCAATTTTGGCGTTAGTCCAAACGACACCTTCTGAAATCATTCTATCAGATATTAGTAGTCTCCAAGCTTCTAATGGAGATGGAGGATTTTGTCGGGCTGAACCTTTCAAGCCTGGCAAAACTGTTACTATATTCTTTACTAAAGTTTTTCCTCTTACTGGTGCATCTTGTGCCCATTTTGTCCTATCTTTTCCATACCACGCTTTACTGTTCTTTGTGGTCTTCACTCTTCCATCTTCTAATGACTGAGTGTCTTCCTGTTCTTCATCGCTTTGATCAGAGGGATTCCATTCGACTTCACTGTCAGAATCATGATCACTACGTTCTTCAAAATCATTTCCCTCCTGGTCACTTACATCGCCAGCATTTAATATATTTTCGCACGCTTCACGCCTATCTTCTGCTAAAAATACAACATCGTCGTTATCTGAACTGTCGTTATCAATGCTATCATCGAAGTCCTCTCAAAACTCATCATTTTCAATAATTTGCAGAAGTTCCACATCAGAAAGACCCCTTCTGTTTTCCATTAACCTTAAACAAATGTAACCGATTATAAGAACGTTTTAAATCATAAAATAGAGTATTTTACTTGTACGTTTGCACTCTAAATATGCAAAATCTAAAACATGATAATTTTCCACAACTATCAAAAATAGCTACGCTTCTACTACGGACGGGTCGCTCAGCCCCAAAATTACAATAATACGGTTAAAAAATCGCTTTACAGACAGGTATATCACGTTACACGTTCACAAACCAACTGATTTATGAATACTAAAGGCACGATGCATACAGAGATGTGCAAAGCAAAATTCTATATGTTTCAACAAGATGCTGGGTCTCAGAGATCCGTCTGTAGTACTTAAGGGTTAAAAATGATTGATTTGCATAAGGTATAAAGTTTATATCTGTTCTAAAATCTTGCAACTGTCCATTATAAATTTAATTACATAATTAATAAAGGTTTTGTTTTTTAATGGCAAAGAAGTACGTTGTATTTTTATACAGGGTACAATAATGAATATTCGGAAATTTTAACTTTTCTTCAGTTTATTTCTATTTGGGTGGATTTTATTTATGGAATTCTGACGTTCATTAGTATGACCCCGTAAATGTACTTGTAAATAATACTTTTGCAATGTTGTATAATCACACAAATTGCATTCGAAAGGACGTTTGTTAGTATGCGATCGCAAATGTACCTGTAAAGTACTTTTTTATGATACATTATACTCACATAAATTACATACATGTAGATGCTAGTTAGTACGCGACTACGTATGTTTGTGTAGATCACTTTTTCAAGCCGAATTATAATTACACAAATTGCTTGGAATTGTACGTTCCTTAGTTCGCGACCTTAAACATTCTTGTAAATTACTTTTTTGTGACATAGCATAATTACACAAATTGCATGTGAATGAACATGTGTTAGTATGAGGACGAAAATGTTTTTGTAAATAACTTTTTCGTGATGCGGTATATTTACACAAAATACATGTGAATCAATGTTTGTAAGTATACGACCGAAAGTGTCTTTGTAAATGACTTTTTCGCGATGCAGTATAATTACACAAATTGTATAACAATGAACGTTCCTTAATATGCGACCTCAAATGTACTTGTAAATTACTTCTGTGATGTGGTATAATCACACAAATTGCATACGAATGATCGTTCGTTAGTATGCGAACGAAACTGTTCCTGTAAATGACCTTTCTGTGATGCGGTATAATTACACAAATTGCAGGCGTATGGACGTTCATTAGTATGCGACCGAAAATGTCTTTGTGAATGGCTTTTTTTGTGATGTGCTATAATCACAAATTGCATGCGAACGAACGTTTGTTAGTATGCGTCCGAAAATGGGTTTGTAAATGACTTTTTCGTGATGCGGTATAATCACACAAATTGCATGCGAATGGACGTTCGTTAGTATGCGATCTCAAATGTATTTGTAAATTACTTTTATGTAATGTGGAATAATCACACAAATTGCAAACCCATGGACGTTCATTAGTATGCGACCGAAAATGTGTTTGTAAATTACTTTTTCGTGATGCGATATAATTACACAAATTGCATATGTATGGACGTTCGTTAATATGCGACCGAAAATGTGTTTGTAAATTACTTTTTTGTGATGTGGTATAATCACACAAATTGCAAGTGTATGGGCGTTCATTAGTATGCGACCGAAAATGGGTTTGTAAATTACTTGTTTGTGATGTGGTATAATCACACAAATTGCATGCGAATGGACGTTCGTTAGTATGCCATCGAAAATGTATTTGTAAACTTCTTTTATGTGACGTGGTATAATCACACAAGTTGCATGCAAATGGACGTTCGTTAGTATGTAACCGAAAGTGTTCCTGTAGATGACTTTTTCGTGACGCGGTATAATTACACAAATTGCAAGCGAACCGACGTTCGTTGGTATGCGACCGAAAATGTCTTTGTAAACTACTTTTACGTGATGTGGTATAATCACACAAATTACACGCGAACGGACGTTCATTAGTATGTGAGCAAAAATGTTCTTGTAAATGCCTCTTTCGTGATGCAGTATAATCACACAAATTGCATGTGAATGGACGTTCGTTTATGGGTGGCTGCATCACGTGCCGTATTCTTAGACAATTGTCAAGCTTTACTAACTAATTATCAATTATGAATACAAATATCCTTTGCTTCAATTTATGTTTCATAACAATCCTGACAAGCTTTACGTCAAAGGTGGTGCTCAAGATTCTATTTTAGCGGAATTTGCAGTTAGTTTTCTTGAATTTGTGAAAATCGTTTAAATCTAAGGCAATTTATACATTTAGTTTATAATATTATACGGTCTTTATATCTTAAATCATGATCTATGTAAAACGTATTGTTGCGATCCACTATTAGGCAACCCGTCAAACATACAAACGCCCGGGGCACAGCGTATTCTTCAGCATTCGAGAATCCTTCTACAAAGTTCTAGATAATGAGTCATATCTTAATGCAGGGTATATATAAGGCCGCTTATGAATGTAAGAGTTAGTCTATTCTTGAATGTCTAATATAAATTATAACGTGTTTAAGTAATAGTAGTTTCGAGCTTTTAGAAGTTTACATAAATGTGATATGCTGTGCAGCTTGTAGTGTACATAAATAAATAGAAGTGTATAAACAAATAGTTGTGTTAGTGGTTAATGGACCTATGGTAGAGAAGTTAGTTTAAGAAGATATTAGTGCTTGTAAATTCATTAGTGTAATAGTGCTTCATTGTTAAGTGGACTGAAAACATCTGTAAACAAGGCATATACTGTTAATTAGACTTGTGAACAGTGAGTAATAAAGACATTTATTATTACTTGTTTTGAATTAAAGAAACGCGGTAGTAGTAGCGCGTTACACTGGTGTCAGGCATTTGTGGGGTATATAGTGATTAATTTAAAACACAAGTCTAAAGACATTTAAGTAGTTTGTATATGCCAGTTACAAGAAACCAAAGTAAGATGGAGGCAGAGACTTTAATGAATTTCCTTAAGGATTTTAAATCCGGTATGGAGGAAAGGTTTACTGAAAACGCTGAGAAAATAGAGGAGAGGTCAGTTGAACTGGAATCAAACCTTACCGAAAGGTTAAGTGAAAATGCTAAGAAAATAGAAGAACGCTTTAGTGAAAACGCGATGAAAATGGAAGAGTTGAATGAAAAGACGGCCACGTTAGAACAAAGATTAATAGCAAGCTCCATTGCATTGAAAGAAGATGTCACTGAACAGGTAAAAACAGTTGAGCAAAAGTTGGATAATAAATTGGTAAAAATGGAAGAAGATGTGATGAGGCTTCAAGAACAAATGATTTCACTAACAACGCGACCACTTGAATTACCAAGCCAAGTTGTTAATCAGAACATTCCAGAAATAAGAACCATGGAAAGAAGCGAGTCAATTCCGTCTAAATTTAAAGTAAAACCACCTACATTCGATGGTAAAACACCTTGGCCCACATATTTGAAACAATTTGAAGCTGCTGCAATAGCCAACGGTTGGTGCAACAAAGAGAAGGCTATCTCCTTAATAGTGGCCCTACGGGGGGAGGCTCTTAACATCTTACAAACGATTCCCGATCACCAGCAGAATGATTACGGCCTCTTAACATCAAAGCTTGAGATGAGATATGGAGATGCTCACCTTCAACAGGTTTACCACGCACAAGTTAAGAACCGCTCGCAAAAGACAAGTGAAAGCCTGCAAGAATTCGAAGCTGACATTGCCAGGTTAGTTAGATTGGCATACCCAACGGCACCAGACAGCTTCCTCGAACAACTTGCTGTCCAAACATTTGTGGATGGCGTTAAGGATGGCGAAATACAGCAAGCGCTAAGACTAGCACGGCCAAAGATGTTGGATGACGCACTGGCTCATGCGCTTGAATTTGAAGCAGCTAAGCAGACATCACACAGAATGGGTCACAAAGTTCGGTCTGCCTTAGAGGAACCTGATCAAGCGCAGAACAGCATAGATGAAATAATCAACCGTGTGTTTGAAAAGCGAAAAGCGGAAAGGCTGAAAAGATTACGACCGCGGAGATGGCGTCTGCGATGCTGGAGCTGCGGTGAAGTTGGTCATATGCAGAGACGCTGTACTCAACCAAAGAAAGAACCGGTTGAGTTAAAGCAGGTCAATGTAAGGGGGCGAACGTCGACAGCACAGCGTAGTGCCCCGGAGATTATCATCCGTGCTGCATCGTCGGTGAAAAGTCTGGAGAGCATTTATATCGATGGAAGAATTAATGGTAGGGGTGTCCGATTACTCGTGGATACAGGATCGACAAGGACTATTGTGAGACCAGATTTAGTTGGTCGTGGAAAAGTGCTACCTGTATCGGTGTGTCTTCGAACGGCAAGTGGTGAGAAAATTTGTACTCACGGAGAGACTGCCGTTATGTTGACAATTGGGGACAAATTAATTAATCATCGAGTGTTGGTAGCTGAAATTACAGAAGAAGTGATCTTGGGAATGGATCTCATGAGAGAATATGGGTTTCATGTAAACATGAAAGAAAATGTGCTTCGGATAGATGATGATGAGATTCCATTTCAAGGTAGGAGTAACCAGACGATGCAAGTTCGAATGATTTGCGATATGAAAATACCGGAGAAGGCGGAAATGATAGTAATGGGACGCCCGGATGGTACGCTCCGGGAAGGACAAGTATGCATGATGGAAGCAACTGAATCGGGAATGGGTCAGGAGGGACTTCTGATTGGAAGAACGCTGGTAAAGTCTCGAAATATGGTACCAGTAAGGGTGCTGAACATTAATCCCCATACAGTGACCCTGAAGAAAGGCATGATTGTGGGAAGTTGCATTCCAGTATGTCATATTAAACGTTGTGTGGACGACACGAAAAATAAACCAACCAACGGTTGCTCACAGAAATTGCTGGATATGTTGATACCCTCGTGTCAAGGATTAAATGGCGATCAACTGGGCAAGGTAAAAGAACTGGTCGGACGATATCGAGGTGTGTTTGCACTGGATGATAGTGAGAAGGAAGTACGAATGTTGTGCAACACAAGATCAATACTGGAGATGCGCAACCGATAAGACAACACCCAGGCGGCTTCCTTTGGCAAAACGTAAGGAAGCCGAGCAAATTATCACCGATATGGAAGAACAGGGAGTGATTGAACCCTCGAATAGTCCATGGGCATCCCCGGTAGTGCTTGTCAAGAAAAGGACGGGTCGACAAGGTTTTGTGTAGACTACCGGCGGCTTAATAATGTGACAAAGAAAGACAGCTATCCTTTGCCCAGAATTGATGACACCTTAGATACTCTATCCGGATCTAAATGGTTTTCGACCTTGGACTTGAAAAGCGGATACTGGCAGGTAGGCTTGGAGCCAAACGATAAAGAAAAGACTGCGTTTACAATTGGAACTGGATTATGGCAGTTCAAGGTCATGCCATTTGGATTATGCAATGCTCCTGCTACTTTTGAACGATTGATGGAGTCGGTACTGCGTGGACTGTCCTGGAAGACATGTCTGGTGTACCTGGACGACGTGATAGTGTTAGGCCGGTCTTTTGAAGAACATCTTAAGAACCTAGAGGAGATATTCCAAAGATTACGCGGGGCAAACCTTACATTAAGCCCCAAGAAGTGCCACCTATTTGGAAAAGAGGTGAAATACCTAGGACATGTCGTCTCAGAGACCGGAATAAGAGCTGACCCTGACAAAATAAAAACGGTACAAGAGTGGCCTACACCAGCAGGTATACACCAACTACGCAGTTTTCTAGGATTGTGCACATATTACCGACGTTTTATACTTGGGTTTGCGAACATTGCCAAACCGTTAACAAAATTAACCGAAGATGGACAAGAATATGATTGGAATGACGACTGCCACAGAGCATTTGAACAACTGAAACGGCTACTAGTTACAGCACCAATTTTGAGTTATCCGCGGATGGAGGGAAAGTTTGTGTTGGATACCGATGCCAGTAACACAGCTATAGGAGGCGTTCTTTCTCAAGTGCAGGACGGACAAGAAAAAGTTATTGGGTATTTCAGCAAGGTCTTGTCGCGGCCAGAAAGGAACTATTGTGTGACAAGAAGGAGCTGTTGGCCGTCGTCAAATCCGTAGAGCACTTTATAAGTACTTATACGGCCGTAAATTCCTGTTGAGAACAGACCATGCCGCACTGAAATGGTTACTGCAGTTTCGAAATCCTGAAGGGCAAGTGGCAAGGTGGATAGAGCGGCTGCAGGAATATGACTTTGATACGGAACATCGTGTAGGAACTAGCCATCGGAATGCAGACGCTCTATCAAGGAGACCTTGTCCGATGGACTGCAATCATTGCTCCAAGATGGAAGAGAAAATAAGTGTCATCCATAGAATGACGGTAACCGATGATACTTGGCAACTCGAAAGAATACGAGAAGACCAGGAGAATGACGCCGAATTGGGACGTATTATTGAGTGGAAAAATAGAGGACAACGACCAGCTTGGGAAGAAATTAGTATTTCAAGTAGGAGCCTGAAGGCATACTGGTCACAGTGGGACTCCTTGATGATGGAAAATAGAATCTTGAAACGACGCCTGGAATTTGAAGATGGCACTGAGAGACTTCAAGTGATAGTGCCGAGAAGCAGAGTGCCGGAAGTGTTGCAGCACTTGCACGATGGTATTTCCGGAGGGCACTTTGGCGTGAAAAGAACTCTCGAAAGAGTGAGAGAAAGATTCTATTGGGTGAACTGCAAAGAAGATGTGAAGGAGTGGTGCCGGAAATGTGAATTGTGTGCCTCTGCAAATGGCCCGGTCTCAAAACGGAAAGCCCCAATGAGACAGTATAACGTGGGGAATCCTTTTGAAAGGGTAGCCATTGATATAGCTGGTCCGTTTCCTGAATCAGAGAAAGGAATAAATACATCTTGGTTGCAATGGATTATTTTACCAAATGGCCGGAGGCATATGCTATACCTAACCAAGAAGCCGAGACGGTTGCAGATGTACTAGTGAGGAGTTGTTTTGTCGCTTTGGAGTTCCGTTGGAATTACACTCCGATCAAGGTCGGAACTTCGAATCAGCGTTGTTTCAAAACGTCTGCAAGCATCTTGGAATCAGGAAAACTAGAACCACGCCACTTCATCCTCAATCGGATGGAATGGTTGAAAGAATGAACAGAACGTTAGGAAAGTACCTGGCCAAAGTTGTCTCTGAACATCAACGGGACTGGGACCAATATCTACATTTGTTCCTACTGGCGTACCGATCTTCGGTACATGACAGCACAGGATACTCGCCCGCTTGCGTAATGCTAGGACGTGAATTGCGGCTACCATTTGATCTTCAGTTTGGATTTAAACCTGGAGAAGAGATCGCCGGTGAAGATTACGTTAGTAAGCTTCGTGAAAGATCAAATAGTATTCACGAAAACGTCCGAAAGAATATCCAGGCAGCAAGCGATCGAATGAAATCACAATATGACACGAGAGCACAAGAAGGTGGTTATCAACCTGGAGATTTAGTGTGGTTGTACAATCCACAAAGAAAACGTGGATTGTCGCCAAAACTACAAAGACAATGGGAAGGGCCGTACGAAGTGTTAAAAGGATTAATGATGTAGTGTACCGGATCAGAAGATCCCCTCGTGGTAAACCGAAAGTGGTACACTTTGACCGTTTAACATCCTACGCTGGCAACAACCAGGAAGACTCGAATAATGATAATGGTGTTCGGCAAGTTATTAATCATGAGCCAAATGTAGATTTTGAGAGCTTTATGGCGGCGTATGGTGGTTCCGCTAAGGCGAGATTTGGCGTTGTTGTTGAAAAACAGCAAGATCTGTTTAGAGCACCAGGAGAGTATTCCCTTGCACATTGCGTAGCCCAAGATTTGGCAATGTCAAGGGGAATAGCTGTTGTTTTCAAGAAAAAGTTTGGATGTGTGGATGAATTAGTACAACAGCAGCCAACTGTAGGAAAATCTTTGGTCCTTCAAGATAAAAATCGTTATGTTTACTATCTGGTCACCAAAAATTCTTCATGGCAGAGACCTAGTTATGGACATCTATGGGAGGCTTTGCTAAATCTTAAGGCGCAGATGATGGAAAATGGAGTAACGAGACTAGCGGTGCCCAAGCTGGGCTGTGGACTGGATCGCTTAGACTGGAGGATAGTCCGAAATATGCTAGAAGTAGTTTTCCAGGGAACCAACGTCCAGGTTCTTGTTTGTTGTTATCAACCGGTTGCCTACCAAGACCATGAAAAGAGTGTTGACTGTTACTTCCAACGACGCGGTGGATGCACCAGAGGAGATAGCTGCCGATACCGTCACCAGTCATCGAATTGGCGTCAAGATGGATTTACAGTTACGAGACGTAACGGTTTTAAAGAGGGGGCAGTGTTGCGATCCACTATTAGGCAACCCGTCAAACATACAAACGCCCGGGGCACAGCGTATTCTTCAGCATTCGAGAATCCTTCTACAAAGTTCTAGATAATGAGTCATATCTTAATGCAGGGTATATATAAGGCCGCTTATGAATGTAAGAGTTAGTCTATTCTTGAATGTCTAATATAAATTATAACGTGTTTAAGTAATAGTAGTTTCGAGCTTTTAGAAGTTTACATAAATGTGATATGCTGTGCAGCTTGTAGTGTACATAAATAAATAGAAGTGTATAAACAAATAGTTGTGTTAGTGGTTAATGGACCTATGGTAGAGAAGTTAGTTTAAGAAGATATTAGTGCTTGTAAATTCATTAGTGTAATAGTGCTTCATTGTTAAGTGGACTGAAAACATCTGTAAACAAGGCATATACTGTTAATTAGACTTGTGAACAGTGAGTAATAAAGACATTTATTATTACTTGTTTTGAATTAAAGAAACGCGGTAGTAGTAGCGCGTTACAGTATGTAAGACGTGCAATATCCAATAACGTTACTATTATTGTGGAAGAAAACGCTACTTCATTTACACTAACAAAGTAGCAGGTGAGTAATTTTAGTGTATTTTATATTAGATAAGGAATTTGTAAGTTATCGTACTAATTTAACGTTAATTTGTACATTTTTCTTATAAAACCGACCGGTAATGATTGTTTTAACTTTCCATAAATTTTAATTTCGATTAATATTGTAAAAGATAATTTGCCATTAAACCGATAAGGTAGAAGTTAATGGGAAGAATATAACAAAATTCTTCATTGATCAGAAAAGAAGATTTATCAATGATAGTTTTATAATATCGGGTAATGGTATAACGTTTATTCATTTTCGTAAAACGGGGCGGTAGCTAACTTATATAAATTTCTTGTTGCAATCCATCAAAAAGGCTCTACCAGTCGCATGTTTACGTTGCAGGTCTTTATAATATATGAAATATAACATGAGCTTTCTAGTAACTCTTATTTATTTATCAAATTGTTATAAGAAATTAGCTTAAATGCAAAATTAAACTTTCTTTATAACAATTATTTATTCCTTTAAGAAATATTTTAACTGCAAATTTTATGTTTATCGTAGTAACACCAACAAATATATCATACTTTTATTGTTTAAAATTGACTTCTTTTTTTTCTATTTTATCATACCGTGGGTCCCGTTTTGGCTTACATCATTTTTAACTAATTTTACTCATTGCTTGCTCAAAATAGCGTGATTTTTTTTTAAAATGGAAAAAATAACGTTTACTTTTTGTATCCAAATATATGTTGCCCTGAAAACTATAAACATCAAATGTCAAAGTACAATAGTGCATATGTACTACTAATACTTATAATTTCATACATTAACGTACATTTTTCATTTGACATTTAATGTACATCACGTTTGTATGGCAACTGCTGTAATAAGCTTCAGCTATTATAATTGGTTAAGTAGTAGGGGAGACTGGGGAGAGTCTGGACACTGGGAGACAGTAGATAGGCTCAAATATCCTAACGGCAATCTTCTAAATGCACCTTTAGTTGTCAACAGGCAACCCTTCTATGGGGGTGTTCTATACAGTATCATTTGCTTGTGGTATAGCAGGTGAACAAATAATTAACAATTATTGTTTGTTTTTAATAAGTCTGATGTGATATTATCCTTCACTCGTGTAAGCTTTATACTGAGTAAGCAAATCACTATTTCAAGCTCATTTGCTGAGGTCAAGTTATACATGTATTTGAAAGTTAGGTTATAATTATCTCACATGTAAATATAAACCATTCCCGATTTATAGCGCCAAATTCAAAAAAGATGTACATGGGGAGACGCTGGACAAATGCCAGACTTTTCCTAATGGTTTGTCCATTGTCTTGCTGAAATTCTCACTGTATATTAATGTACCTTTTCATGCATTTTCAGATTAAAATTTACAAATATGCCAAGATATTACAAAAAGAAAACTGACAAGCAGTTTGACCCTGATGCTCTAAAACAAGCAGTTGTTGACATGATTCAAAGCAACATGAGCATAAGAAAAAGTGCTCAAAAAACCATGTTACGGAAGCAGACTTTACAACTATCTAAAAAAGATTTTGATAATATTAAGTTCAGCCTCAATTTCCACAAAGAGCAAATCTTTACTCTTGAAATGGAAACTGTCTTAAAAATGTATTTATTAAAATGTTCTGTCATGTTTTATGGGTTAACTCCTAAGTTAGTAAGTCGTCTAGCTTATGAATATGCAGTACAGATTCTTTGACGGTGTCAACAAAATGGGTGGAAACTAAAAGCGCTACCGAGAATTGGTTTTGGGGCTTCATGCACCGACATTCCCGATTGTCTGTCAGAAAGCCAGAGGCTACAAGTCTTGTTAGAATGACGAGTTTCAATAGAACGACCATCAAAGATTTTCAAGATAAACTAGAGTGCGTCTTTTACACCAGAAACAATTTTTAGTTTGGATGAGGTAAAGTTAGTTATTAATTTAAAAATTAATTAATTAATTTTACTTATTTTTTAGACTGGTATTACCACTGTCCAACGAGTTCAGAAAGTCGTAGCCAAAAGACGAACGTCAAATAGGTCAAGTTACAACTAGGGAAAGGGGTGAGCTAGTCACCCAGGTAGGAATTGTTTGTGCTAATGGCAGTGCTATACCGCCTGTATGGGTTTTCCTCGACACCGTATTGACTCTAACAGAATGATAAAAGGCATAACAGAAAAAGGTCCTTTAGGCATAGTTTATCCCAGCGGTTGGATGACTTGCAAAAACTTTCTTAAAGTTTTAGAACACTTTGTTAAACATGTCCGATGTAGTAAGGAAAATAAAGTGTTTTTGCTTATGTACAATCACGAATCACACTTGTCCTTAGCTTTTATAGACTTCTCCATAGCGAATGGAATTATAATTTTAACACTATCATCCCATACTTCTAATAAGTTGCAACCTTTGGATCGCACAGTGTTCGGCCCATTTTCTTTAACCAAGCCACGGACGCATGGATGATCTCACATCCAGGAGAAACCTTAAACATATATCACCTTCTGCTTATGTGTCTTCAATCATGGGATCGAGCAGCAGCCCCAGTTGCCATTAAATCAGGGTTTAGATGCACTGGAATTGTCCCCTTTGATCGGAATGTGTTTCTGGATGAAGATTTTTTATCTTTTGCGGTAACAGATCGCCTCTTAGTAGATAATGAAGACATCGAAGCTACAACTCCTACAGCTGTAGATATTAACAAATGCGCTAGTGATCCTCCAACAAAACGGCCAATCACGCCTGATAATTCCAATCGGCCATCCACTTCGAGAACTAAATCGTTTATATCTCCGGAAGAGATAAAACCTTTTCCTTAGGCAGCTGCAAGGAAAGACACAAGCAACAATGAAAGAAAACGAGGGCGGTGTATGATTGCTACTGACACTCCTGAAAAACTGCTGCTACAAGAGAAAACGAGACCAAAGAAGAATAAACTGTCTGCAAAGAAAATAAAAGCAGGCAGAAGGAAGATTGTCCAAGAAGAATCCTCAGACGAAGAAACAGAGGAAATTGTTTTCAATGACGATTCATCGGATGATGATTTGTATTTCGATGAAGGTGAAGAAACATCTGCTGAATGTGTTTCTAAGGGTGGATATATTATTGCCAAAGTTTTTGGAAAATCATCTGTCAGGAAATCTGTGGCTGTTGTTGATAACAAACATTTAGATTGATATGAGGTTCGCTTTTTAAAGAGGAACATACCATCAAATAGATTCAGTTTTTTTGGACGAATTACTTGCACTCGTCGTTTTTAGTGAAGTCGTTATGGTATTACCTGATCCCATTAAAGATTCAAGACCGAGATTCAAGGATATGATTTATTTTAATATCGATCTAACTGAACATAGTTTGTAATAGCATTGGGATAATTTTAATTCATATTTTGTTAAAAACCTAATAAATACGTTTCTACAGGAATGCCCAGTCTTCCTGGTAAAGGACGAGCGTCTCGCGCCACATCTGATCTTGGCTGCCGCAAGGTCATCATACTCGTCATTTACATACTTGCAGCTTTCCAATATGCTATAGTGATATTATTGCCTATTTGGTGTCAATATTCGAGATGCACCATTTTGCTGAGATTATTATCCTCACAAGCGGTTTCCAAAATTCGATTTATTGATTTATTCTCCTTTCTGTGAGATACACTACTGATACAATAAGTGATTTACTTTTTTCTATAATGTAATGAAGATATAGTTTCCACTTGTTCATTTACAGAATTAAAATTATTAAATTAAAACCACCAACGAACATAACATCTGTGAACATAAACATAACCTCTCATACATAAACCTATCCAGGCAAATGACAACAAGGAAGCTATGGCCTTGACGGCAGCCAAGATCAGATGTGGCGCGAGACGCTCGCCGCGAGACGCTCGTGGTAAAGGTCAAACGAACGTCTCGCGGTAGAAATAACGCGGCTGTAATGACAGTTGTAAAGAGATTGAGGTTACGTAATTTTTTTTGTTTACATAAACTGGACGAGGTCTGTGTTAATGTTAAATTAAACAATCAATTTAACATTAACACAGACCTCATCCAATTTATGTAAAGTGTTATTTTATGATCCCAGATAAACCTGAGTAGTATAACTATGGAGAAGCTGGGACAGCCCTTTTTAAAGGGTCATAAATATCTTGTAAAGGGTGTGTGTATTATGGAAAAGAGAAGTATGTATGTGTGAAGGTCATGTATGTGTAGGTGTGTGTGTGTGTTAGTATTAGTTAGGTTTGAGGATAACGATGGTATGGCTATGGAGAAGCTGGCCGGCCCTTTTTAAAAGGATCATAAATATCTTGTAAAGGGTGTGCGTATTATGTAAAAGAGAGGTATGTATGTGCAGGTGTGTGCGTGTAGGGTGTAGGGTATGTGTGGTTTGTCGGTGATGTTAACGTGGAAGTCGTGCCGCCCTCGTGATAAAAGTGTGTGTGTGTGTAGATATCGATCGGGGGGGCGGTGTTGTTGTCGTTTTATTTTCGAAAAGAAAGGTATGTATCGTTATGTGTATAGGTGTGTAGGGGGGGCGTGCGTGTTTTAGTCTAAGACGAAATATCGTAAGGGCGCGCAAGTGGTGCGAACGTGTTTTGTTTTAAGAGAGTGTTTTCGGGATTATCTCATCGGACACGTGCAAGACGTTTCAAGTAATCTTTTAATAATTTGAAAATGTTACGCTCGACGTGTCGTAGGCAATTATGATGAAGTATAAGAAGAATAAGGCTGGGGAAATAACCGCAAGGTTTTTATTACAGGTGTCGATAAGAAAAATTGCGTGCTGCGTTTGTATTTGAAAAAAATTTCTCCCCTACTACGAATAATAGTTTCGTCGTCTTGGTAAAAAGAATATCCAAAATATTTTTTATTTATTATTGTGTAATTATTCGAACGGTAAACATCGTGTGTCGAAAGTGTAAAAATGTCTCAAACTTCGGACGAATTAAAATTCCAGACGCGCCTACCTCAACGCGTGCAATTTTAAAACAATTGAAAAGTGCTTGCAACGTAGGTCGAAAACGTCACTATGAATCGATGCTGCTAAATCTGAAATGTAATCAGATCGTTTCTAATGCAAAAAGCAAGCGTGATAGGGCGATCAGAGGGGCAGGTATTAGTAAAAGAATGGATCCGGCGATAATACTAGTGCGAAGGACGACGACGAGGGTTATGCGAACGACGTCGAAGTCGACGATCCTGCTGAAAATTTCGATAGATTAACATCAAAGAAGAATGTCAAAAGACGTAGAACGTCGAACAATATCGTGTGGGTCGATTTGAAATCGGCTTTCGCCCGCAGGATACGTTCGAGTGCTGTGGTCAATTTATATCACATAGATCCCATGCAATTTTAGAAGATGCATTCGCCCTAATAGAGCGACGTTTGAGAAAATGTTTGAGAAAATTCGGATCTCTTAAAATTAATTTCGTGTTTAACGGTGAATACGTAAAGCCCAACGCATCAACATCATCGTCTTCAGAAGCCGTGGATACATCGTCATCATCATCATCGTCGTCATCGCTCAGACATTTTACTACTAAAAATTATAAAATTTTAAAATTGAAGACTTTCAAACTCAAGTTAAACCCGAAGCCATTCAGGAATTGAACAATAAACTGGACGAATATACCGAAAAGCAGAGCGGGTTAGCTCTTTCGAGAATATTAAATTTAGGCGTCAATATAAATCATGCAGGAACCTATAGTATGCATTCTTAAGGAAGGGGATAAGAAAATTGTCTACGAGATGATATGTTTATTTTAATAATCATATACGTTTGTAATATAGAAGAATGTTGACGGTCGAGGATCTTACGAAATTACCGCTCGAGTATATCGAGAGGCATGCAAGTAAAGACGTCGCCAGAAATTTCGATAAATTACCGGAGTATTTGCAAAACAATTATGGACGCATCGCTATTGTTTAGCGCATGGCTTACAATCGTCGTCGCATGCAGATCAGATAGATGGACCTCCTCTGCAAATAAAATCGTGTCCTGAATGCGCATGTTCTACCCCATATGTACGCGCGCACAACAACACATCGCAGCCCTGCAATAAAAACCTATGAATGCAATTAAAATGCTCATTGTTCGAAATGACTCTAAAGGACCGCCCGCAGCCGTCGCAGCATATCTCGCCTACTCTTTAATATGTAATAATTATCTATACATATTTAAACCGAGCGTGCCCTCCTGGCAAAGAAATCCGGTTCCCGTAGATCCTCCGAATGCATTCGTATGTTTCGAGGTTGTTGAAAATAAAGACGTTTTGGCATTGTCGAAGTCCGAGTCGTCACAACAACAACAACAAATAAGATGCTCTCGCTCTAAAGATTGGAAACGTATGGAATTAATTACCATGCAGCTGCAACAGCAATGGCAGCAGCAGCAACAGAACCATTCGGAAGAGGTTCCCTTATCGCCATCATCAGAGACGTCGTCGTCGTCGTCATCGTCCACGGTATCGAGAGACCTTTTAATTTATAAAAGTTATCTAGGAGGAGGAGGAGGACGCCTTCAACGACGACGAGAAATAGAAAACGTAGATGGATCCGGCGACGGCGAGGACGGCGACGACGACGACGACGACGGTGCCGAATGGTTGAACAATGGATGCGCGGGCGATTGTGTCGGAGACGGAGTTGGCATCGATTCTTTTCTGATGTTTAAAATAAGATTTAAATATAATAGCAGTTTTACGGAGACCGAATGGTACGTCATGCCATGGAATCATAAACGAATCGCCTTCGAAAGAGAAAGAGAGCGAGAAAAAAAAGATCGAGAATTTGATAGTTCAGATGGTGTATGGACGTATTTAGAACACATCGTACTTATGCAATTAATAGGAGCGTGGGCATACTACATCTATTACAAATATAAAATAAACTATGCGCGCATGAGCAACATCGTTTGAGCTCGAACGAAAACCTACGCATGCAAAATAATTTTCAGTTCTAACCGGGAGGTATCTTCGTTCAGGGTGTGTATGTGTGCGTGAAATTTTGCACTTAATTAAATAGCAATTATGGTGAAGTATATTCAAGACGAAAATAATCATACAAGTGGTGACGACAGTCAAGTATTTTTAAATAACGATGATGATGACGTAATTTCGTCATCATCATCATCTACGTGCAGTATCTGGATCGCCGCAAGTTTTGTCAGGTATTCATGTTTACGATAACGATCAGGCGATGGATCCCTGATATGTAGCACCGAATACCGATTGAATTCCTCCAAGGAGAATGCGCAATGGTGCGCTCACGGTCATACGATCGAAGTGGGCTTAACCAAACGAAAGAGCAATATGGATTTTAGCCCTGTTATCAGACTTATATGCCCCAACAGATTTTGTAAAGAAGGCGAATTGCAAATGGACGAAAACGAGTGGAAAGATTTGTCGTCTATCAATATCGAACATAAATTTAGAAAATTTTTTCCAACCGCTCGGATACTGCCACGGTTGCATCTGCAGGCGCTACCGCCGCCTCCGTAGTCGCAGACGTATGGCACTGGAGGCGTGAAATGCATCAGACGATCGACGGATACTTGGAAGTGGAATTTAAAGACGAATACGAGTCCATTCATAGAGTCGAGGTGCAAAACTGCTGCGGCTCTCGCCGCATTAGAATCAACAACAACAGGATCCGGATACAATGTTGCGCGAATTTCTCTCTCCGCGAAGAATTTGCAAAAGTGTTTACTCTAGCTCCTCTTATAATGCTCAAATTAGAAATATTGAAAGGACAAGATTTTCAAGAGTTCTACGATAGAAATATAGAGTGCGTCGCCACTTGCCTTCCCGAAGAGTTCGGAGCTTACGCGTATAACAGGTGCAAGAGCAGTAGCGGCGACGGCGACGACGATGGAGGTGAAGGCGGGCCCTCCTCGAGGATGCTGGACTTTATTCGAACGTGCAGGATCAAATCTTATGTCGAGTCGAGATGATAAGCGAATACGTATTTGGAAATCCATCCCTAAGTACCCTAAACGTTCTTTACGACATCAACAGACTCGGCTTATTAGAAATCACGCGCCATTTCCCTCACGAAATTGTCGATGACGTATTATGTTTATATCAAAAGAATTTAAATGTCGAAATGAAACCTTTGTATTTTAAAGATAGTGTATGATCCTTTTTGTAAATAAAATTTATTCTGTATGCAGTTATTTTTTATATATATATATATATATATATATATATATTTAAATTGTTACGTTATTGCAGGAGAGATGTTAGTCAATGTTGGTACACGGGGTGAAGGGTTGTTCAACAACCTCTTAAATAAATTGCCCTTCGAACTGCACCTTCCTGGTCATAACTTCTGCGGTCCCGGAACCAGGCTACAAGAGCGTTTAAATCGCGGAGACAAAGGTATTAATCCTCTAGACAAAGCGTGCAAGCAGCACGACATCGCGTATTCGCATCACAAAGACGTGGAGCGCAGGCACGAGGCCGACAAGGTCTTGCAAGAAGCGGCTTGGCGGCGAGTCAAGGCCAAAGATTCTAAGTGGTCCGAGAAGCTCGCAGCGTTGGGCGTAACGGCTGCAATGAAAGCAAAACGCAAACTAGGAATGGGAATAGACAAGAAAATGGCCGTGAAACTGGATCGTCGACAGCGAGGAGGACGACGACGACGACAAAAACGACGACGTCGAGTACGTCGATGCTCGGGTAAATTCAAAGACAATAACGGTAACGTCGGCAGAAAATGCTCCTTCAGAGGCGGTCTTATAAGTAAAATATCTAAAGAAATCAGAAAACAAAGCATCAAGAGTAAAGGACACGGAGATGCTTCGCATAATCGTCTCATTTCGAGCGCGATGAATGCTGCAAAATTATAGTCAACAGGATGGGAGGTCGTTCGAAAATTAAAGTACCGCGCATAATACCGGTGCCCAAGCAAGGAGGCTTATTGCCTTTGATTCCGATATTTGCGGTTCTTTCGGCGCTCGGAGCACTGGCCGGCGGAGCGTCGAGCGTCGCAAACGCCATCAATTCGGCCAAAATGCAAAGAGGTATTTCGACGAGAACGCGCGTCACAACAGAGCCATGGAAGAGAAAAAGTCGGCAGCGGATTGTATTTAAAGCCTCACAAGAAAGGTAGCGCCTTGTACTTGAAACCTTATCCGGGGGATTCAAAAAACGGATGACTTCGACGGTGTCGAGGAATGCTGAGCTCGCCACCACCACCACCACCACCCTTACACCTCCCATGCGCGCATTGACCGATCTCGATCTGCACAAATATGCTAAAGGTGTTCCGTATTTTAGAGGCGTGTACATGCGAGACGAGTTGCCGCTAAAAGACGCGACGGAAGCTTAGCACCGCCGTGGCGAAACGAAAGTGGTATTATAAATTTAGACGATGGATCCGGTCCGGGCACGCATTGGGTCGGTTATAAAAAGGGCCAATACGGTGATATACTTCGATAGTTTCGGAGACCTGAGGCCTCCGAGGAAGTCTTAAGATATTTTCACGGTAGCGATATATATTATAACGTGGAAAGGGAGCAAGACTTTAACACGATCGTGTGCGGTCATTTAGTGTTGAAATTTTTACATAAAGAACCATAATGCCCTCGAGCGCTACAGTCATGTCTAGGACATTCACGATATTCGGGTATGGAAATACCATCAGCAGCGGTACGCTATACCCACCTGTGAGACTGAACGATGGCGGCACGTACACCTGCGGCTTGGTGGGTCTTTACACGTGCAACACCGTTCGAAATATTTACGAGGGAAATAATAAGTTCTATTACGATAAAGATAAAGAAATCACCATCGACGAGGGATGCTACGAAATAGACGAGCTAAACACGTTCCTGAGAAAAAAGATATTGGAGTCGGCTAAAGCCAACAAAGAAATTAATTCGTCCGTATCTTTGGACGACGACGGATTGGTCGACGGCTTGTTTTCTTTAAGAGCTAATAATAATACCCTAAAGTGCGAAATAAAATCGAAATACTCCGTAGACTTCGCGAAGCGCGGCAACATCGGTCGAATGCTGGGATTTCATGATCGAATTTTAGAGGAAGGTCGTTCGCATACGTCCGATCGCGATGTGGAAATAATTTCGGTATCTAATATTTTCGTAGATACTAACATTACGACGGAGCGTACCGCAATAACCAACTTTGTCATAGCATTTACGAATTTGGCCTAACCGTGCCCCAGGCTACAGCATAGAACAACAACCCAGCAATATAATTCGTTTCCCTCTGTGCGTGGACGAATTCGATAACATTACGTTGAGACTGGTGGATCATACGGGTGAAGCGGTTAATTTTTCGAAGGATACGTACCTTTGCGTTCGCCTAGAGCTAAGACGCGAATAATAAAATTATTATTAAGTTAAAATGGGCGTCGTTTACGATGACGAGCGTCAGCATCAGCAGCAGCAGCAACAGACGTTAGCCGCAGTCGTCAATATACCTAAGAAAAATCCGCGCGTTGGGCATTGTTATCGTCGTTGCTGCCGAAGTCTTCTTCTTCTTCTTCCTCAAAAACAAACCTATATAAAACGCAAAAAACGTTCTCGAAATCTGCAGTCGCACGCAAATCATCGTTAGGCCATAACGAAATAAAAGCGGAAGAGGTGTGAAAAAGCGACATCGTATTAAAAAGAAGAGGAAGAAGAACCTCGCTCTTAGTCGCGCAGACGCAAGTTTCTTAAAAGCGCTCGGCTACAAGCTTTTGAATACGAGAAAGAAAAAAAGTACTAGAAATGGCTAAACGTGGCGGTAAAATACGTGGTGATTTTGGTAGTAGCACGAAAATGGTCGCAGATCACATCTCGTCGGTGATTAGTTCCCCTTTGAAGAAATTACGTTTCGACGAGGTGGCCAAATTAGACGTATTCAAAAGGCCTCGCTACGAAGAGACAATTTCGAAAGAAGATTATTATTCGTATTTACCCTTCACGCGAAACACAGACCACAGCGATAGAGTGATTATAGAAATCCAAAATTCCGATGCTATAACCGCAACCTACGACAGTTACATTAATATTAAGGGAACGTTTTCGGTGAAAACCGAAGGTAAACCGTATACGATAACGAACAACGCAATATTATTCTTGTTCGATGAAATACAGTACAAAATGGGGAGCACGCATGTGGTCGACGTTTGTAAGCAGCCTGGTATAACGTGCACGATGAAGGGTCTCGCTTCGTATCACAAAAAATTCAACGGTTTGAGCAATAGCACCTGGGACCCTCGAGGAGATACAAACGCCGACATTTTTAAGAACGGACGCTTCTCGTGCAATGTGCCTCTAAAGCATATTTTTGGATTTTGCGAGGATTATAAACGAGCCGTCGTAAACATGCCGCAAGAGCTTGTTTTAATTAGATCCAAGAGCGACGTCAATTGTTACAAGAGCGACGAAAACGAGCTAACATTTAAAATTACTAAAATATCGTGGGAGGTTCCGCATTTAAAGCTTAGCGATGAATCGAAATTAAATTTATTCCATCATTTGCATAAAATCCCAGAATTGTGGTTTACTTTCGTCGCTGGGAGCTTCACGAGTTGCCGTCCTTTCCGTCTTCGAAAATTCACGTTTGGCGTATTAAGAATTCGAACGAATTAGAAAAACCTCGATGGATTCTATTTACTCTTCAGCATGGCAAGTATGATAATGCGAAGCAATCGGCAGCCCAGTTCGATCACTGCAATCTGACAAATTTAAAACTATACCTTAATTCCCAAGAATTTCCACTTCAAAATATGAATTCGGACTTTGCCAATAACGATTATTCGACCCCGTTCATGCACTATTCGAAATTTCCGGAAAACTATTATGCAGGCGCGAGCAATTTGAGCTACGCTCTGTGTTGTTTGAACGACTATCAGCAATTTGGCAATTGTCCCGTGTTCGTGATCGATTGCAGTCGTCAAGAAGAATCTATTAAAATTCGGCCGTCGATATACGTCTCGAAATCGAATCCAGCAACATTTTCGATCAAACCACTAAAGCATACTGCTTAATTTTGCACGACTCTATATTCGAATACGATCCGTTTACGGAAATCGTTACGCGTCATATTAGCGAATAATAGACATGAAGGTTATTAAACAGAAACAATCTCTACCGGTTGCAAATATGGATCTAACGGTCGAACAGGATGATCCTTATTCCTATTTTGGAACGCGCAAAAGCACGGAGATCTCTTACCGGCCAGCATAAGATGCATCGTATGCGGACCTTCTGCGTGCGGTAAAACAAACCTGATTTTGAGTTTGTTACTGGCACCCAACGGATTGGAATTTGAAAACGTTTACATTTACTCCAAGTCGCTATTTCAGCCCAAATACGATTTTTGAGTCGAGTTTTGAGACCGATCAAGGGACTAGGCTATTACGAATTTAGCGAAAATTCCGAAATAATTTCACCGCAAGATGCTAAGAGTAATTCGATTTTCATTTTCGACGACATTCAATGTCACGAACAAAACGCGATTCGTCAATATTTTCAATGAGCCGTCATAAGAATATAGACGCGTTCTACCTCAGCCAATCGTATGCAAGAATACCGAAGCATCTTATTCGCGACAATACAAATTTAATTATAGTTTTTGCAAGACGAAATGAACTTAAGACATATCTATTCGGAGCACATTAATACCGACATGAGCTTCGAAGATTTCAAAAAGATGTGCCGTCTAGCGTGGGAAAAAAAAGACGGCGATGGCAATAAAGCCGGATACGGATTCTTAGTGGTAGACAAAGAAAAAGCCATAAACGAGGGCCGCTACCGTAAAGGATTCGATCATTACATATGTATTTAAAATCACGACGTTCGAGCGAACTTTCATCAACGCAATGTCTGCGGCTGCGATGAGACGAGGACGACGACTACAACGTCACTCTACGAATTTAAATCGAGCCGTAGTGCAGGCCACTAAAACGATAAGAAAAAAGTTTTTAGATTTTAAACGAGATCAAAATCGAGCTCAATTAAAATACGGAATGAAGCATGCTCAATTACTAGAACCGTTAAAATCGCTATCAAAATTCTCTGCAAGTAAAAATCCTAATTATATTCGACGTCAGAATGCGGAGCACGAATCTGATAATGTCGACGACGGTTCAGATGTCTTACTTAAAAAGTATGCCGACATCCTGTCCAAAAGCGAGGATCCCAATATAGACGATACCGGAATCGGCATTCAATACGACGACCTTTCGAATAAATGGTCTATGGGCAATTCAGAGTTAGCTATTGCAGACGACGGATCTACGATTAATATTAGAAATAAAAAATATCCTATTACGGAGGGCTTACTTCGATTGTTAACTTATAAGAAAATCCTTCGAATAAGAAAACGCCTGCTGGCAATCCTTCCGAGCTAGATGTAAAAAATTACATCGATATTTTGAAGAAAACCAATGCATATAATAAACTGTTTCGCAAGCATCTGCCTAAAACGCCCAAATATAAAAATTATATCGTTCCGAATTTAACACCGTCGCCCGTGGCGACTACAATATCTACGCCTCCTCCCTCGCGCAGCATGCTTCGTCGCCGTCACCGTCGTCGTTGTCGTCAAGAGAGATGAATACAGCATCGGCGACTCCTACGATTCCCATGCAATTACTATCCAAAATAACGAATAAAAAGAAAGGTCTCGGGATGGATGATTTATCGAAAAAAAGACAGCCATCGAGTAATATAAGCAGAATTTGGCGATACAAAAAATTCGATAATTCTAATCATGAGATAGAATACGTTCATTGGGACTCGCCGGCCGAGCTGGTGAGCCGGCTTCGTTTGTTGATGGCCGAACGTTCGGCGGGCAACAATAGCTCTCAGAATCAAAACGAATTTCTTTCTATTATATCCGAATTAAAGGAGGCGAAATTAATCGCCTAATAAAATATACACGTTCTATAGAATAGTCTCAGAAATAAAATGGTCGTCGATAAATTTGGAAGAGCGTATGTTGCCAGAGACTCTGGAGGCGGAGGATTTGGTAATACCGCTGCGCGCGGGCCTCCTGGTGTAGGCTTTAAACTCACTCCGGAAGGCGATTTCAACATAGAAAATAGAAAACTTTGCAACGTAGGCAATCCCGTGACCGGAACGGATGCGGTAAATAAACGAAGCGCCTTGGTATTGGACGAGGACGAGAAAATAGTTAACTTGAAGGATTTTAGAATAGTGAATTTAGCCGATCCTAAAAGTCAAACGACGGCGTAAACTTAAAATTTTGCAGCGAAGAACTCAATCTGCGTATAGGCAAAGCATTGGAAATATGTTTGACCGCTTCATCTTCGGGAAAAACGCATGCTAATAAGAAACTTAAATTTGACGCCAAATCGCGATCCATTGTAAATTTGCACGACCCGCAGAGCTCGGCGATGCCGTTAACAAGAGATACGTGGACTCGACGTTGTCAGAAAAAGCGCAAAATTTTATGAAACTAACCACGATCGACGACGGTAAGGCCAAGAACTTCGACTCTCGAGGCTTGAGAATTGTCAACATAGGCGAGGCCGAAGATGAGCACGATGCCGTTTCTAAGTTCTATGTGAACGCGAGAATACAAAATCTTATCGAAGGTGTCGCCATTCACCGCGATAACGTGATCATTCGAGATGTATTGCAATCGGTCGTTCAAGTGTTGAACGAAGTTGTTTTAAACACGAACTTCCTGATTTTCAACCACTTGAAATTAGACGGGTCAAGACGTCTGCTGGAGACGATTTACAATTTCACAAAATTAATACCGACGTTATAAGACACCTGCACGTGTTATTGGAGCAAGATAAAGCCTCGTCGTCTAACTCTCATACTCGTGTCAAACCTTAAAATGCCTAAGAAATATAACGATAAGGAAATACTAGTGGATGAACTGCACAGAGGGGTTAGAATAAATTTTCCACGTCGAAGAACGATCATCAAATCTTATCACGACTTATTCCAAGCCGATATTGCTGAATTTATTCCATATTCGAAATATAATAAAGGGCATAAGTATATTCTACTCGTGATCGATTGCTATTCGAAATATTTATGGACGAGACCGCTTAAATCCAAGAATGGCCATGAAGTCACATCTGCGATGCGCGAGATTCTAAATGAAATTAAAAGATCGCGGCCGCCTTTACCGAAAAATCTGCAAACAGATAATGGTACAGAATTTTATAACGGCCAATTTGCACGGCTGATGAAGGAATATGGCGATATTAATCATTACTCCACATATAGCTCAATCAAAGCCGCCATCGTAGAACGTGCAATCAGAACGATAAAAAACAAACTGTATAAAGCTTTTAGTCTGAGAGGCAAATGGAAGTGGATTGATATAATCGATTCGATTGTATCGAAATACAACGATACGGTGCATTCGGCCACTAAAAGAAAACCCAAAAATGTGACCGCGAAAACGCGTCTGAAAGTTTACGATAAATTAAAACTGGCGACTAGAAAACCTCGTTATGCCGTGGACGACTTTGTACGCATTTCAAAATACAGAAGTATTTTTTCTAAGGGCTACAATGCAAACTGGAGCGAGGAGACGTTTAAAATATGTAAAGTGTTTCGAGCAAATCCGACTACTTATTTACTCGTCGACATGCATGGCGATCCAGTATTGGGACAGTTCTATGAAGCTGAGCTGCAGAAAACGAGAGTTCCAAATATTTACCTTATCGAGAAAATACTAAGGCGAAAAGGAACCAAAATTCTCGTCAAATGGTTGGGCTTCCAAGAGCCTTCCTGGATTCAAAAAGCTGATCTTATATAGATTGTTACATTTAAAATAAAACATTTGTTTTTATATTTTTATTATATAAATATGTTACGTTTCAAAAATAAAAATTTGTTTCTTTTTTTGTTGATTTTTTATTATACATTTTTTTGATCTTGTAAAAATAAGAAAGATAGAGACGCTACAACTGCGATACTTTGACATGCAGCAGCACTTAAAATGTATTATTTTAGTTTATTTTATACATAATATAAAAAATAAAAATACAATGCAGTTTTTTTATCTTGGCTTGTTACAATATTTTAATTAATTTTTATAATAAATATAAAAATAACAAAATACAATGCTTTTTCTTGATTACAATATAACAAAGAGAGCCTCTACAACGGCGCTTAAAATATATTTTTAAATTAATTTTATACATAATATAAAAATTAAAAAAATACAATGCGGTTTTATAATATAAAAATACAAAAGACAATGCAATTTCTTTCTCGTTACAAGATTTTAATTATTTTTTATAATAAACATGCAATTCACAAAATAAAATATGGTTTTATTCAAAGGTCCTTTATTAGATAGTGCCCATGAGGCAAAGTATCTATTCCGTTAGATAAAATGTATCTTTTATCATCTTGATAACTTAAAGCAATTTTCGTCTGACGTATGGAATATACCTTATGCAAATATGATCGTATGCTATTTTGGTCTCGTTCTATGACTACTTTATTTCGTAACGTATCGAGATAGTGATCGAAACAAATTTGCCGATCGATAATGTACTTTTAACACCCTTAGCCTTCTTTATTATCTCACGGCCTTCTATTTTTAAAGAGTACATTTTCGATCGAAGGCCTACAAAGTGCGTTAAAATACGACCTCTAGTTTCGTCTTTCATAAGACCAATGACTTTTTTATTAATTAAAGGAATTTTATAGATGTTATCGGGATCATAAGCGCTCGTATCAAATTTTTCTAGATTCGTCTTTATACACTCTTCATAGAAATCATTGCACGTCACACTATACAAAAGGCTGTCGGTGTCCATGTAGCATAATTCGCAATTATTTGCAAATTTTGCCTTCATGAAATCGTAGTGAAAATTATATAATTCAATTTTGATAATTCTAAGATGGCCATACCTATGTAGATAGGTTTGTTGAACTCTATCTCTGTTTTGCTCAATTCGATCGCGACCAGATTTTTGTCAAAATCGTTGCCGAATGGAAATTTGGTTTGGAAATTAAAGATAGAGCACCATACCGACCGCTCCAATGAGTCACTAATTTTATGACGCGTCTTTTCCTAACATTCTCCATTGTTTTACCAAAATGGAATTGTTTGCAAATTTATATAGATTTTGTGCAAATTCCGTTTTAGCTTCCGTGTGCATTCTTGTATTTAATTCGACAAACGGTCTCAACCAAGGAGACTGACCGAATTCTAAAACCTTATGAACGCGCGTCATAACTACGCCCGCAGATAAATAAACCTGGAGATTTCTGTAATGCACAACGTAGTTGAACTTTTTCGTGAGAGTGCACATTAATTTTGAAAATTTCGAGCCCGGAGGCGTGTCCTGTTCTGGGCACATCGGCAACTCTTTCTGAGCGTCGTGAATGTCCGTAGGAAATTCCAAGTCGCATTCGATAATATAACCTTTATCGCTCGTAATGCTCACCGTTGTAACATTAAATTTTAATATTTCTTCAGGCGTTAGCCATTTGAAATCCCCGTAAGGCAAATAGCAAGATTCGGCATGACCATAGAGATTATTAATATCTCCGTAAAATAAAAATTTATTCGGCTTGGATGGATCATACGTTTGGGGATAATATTTATTATTGGATTCTACATATCGTTTTACGACTTGAGTAAGGCCCCCCCGAATGCCTCTTTCGATCATTAAAAACATGTCGACGTCACAAATTAGTTCTAGCCTGATTTTAGTATATAATAACATGCTAGACCACGAGTAGCTCGCCAAAGTCACAAAATTTAAGGGATCCAATTTGTATGTTTCAAGACAATTTTTCTAAAGTCTTGGAATATATCGCAAAGTAAAAGAACGTCGCATTTTAAATATAGGTCCGCGTAGTCTCCTAAATTTTTGCATTTAAAAGTGCTCCATACGGTTTGCGCATGAATATATTCCGATTCTTCAATATGTGATTCATTAAGATTGCTATAAAAACATTCTATAGGAGGAAGATTTTCTTCGCTTAATTTCAAAATGTCATCCAAATACTCGTAGGAAAAATACCCTTGCGCATTAGCAATTTAATGCGATCCGGGTTTAGCGAGCTAAATTCCTTTTTTAAAACTTTAAAGTCATCGAAAGACAACTCGCATGCTAATTTTTCCAATGACATTGCCATAAAGCGAAAGGAATCTATGAATCTGAACGTCACATTTGCGTCGTTGTATTTTTTAGAAAATGTTATGTATTTTTCATTATTCAAGGGTATTATATTCATGGGGCCTTCGAAAGCGTTAGCAAGCTCTTTAATAATAAAATGAGCATCATAATTGCTCAAATTATGATAGACTACGGGAATAATTGGAAATAACCTAAAATTTAAATTACAGCTGCTATGCGCAACACCTCTTACAGAACCATTCATGTGATCGTGATCGATAACCTTTTCGTCGTCCGGCAAGAAATCGACTTCGCAAATAAAGCACGTTTTTGCTTTCGAGGCATCTATAGAGGACGTAGCAGGCTCGTTTTTAAAAAATGCGCTCCCATAACATATGGCAATATGTTTTAATTGTCGCACAAACCAAGAAATGCAGTCTGTGCCCGTGTATGAACTGTAATATGAAAGAGATTCGTCATATCCACAATAAAAATAATATCCTATTGAAAACGGAATATGTTCCTGGTATTTGAAAGTGCGTTCTGATTCGGAAGCTCTTTCGGTTTTTAATAAGGCATTCTATGTCAGAATAAACCACCATCGGCACAGGTATTTTATACTTAAAATCTTTAAATTGTAAATATTTGTTTTTTCGGAGGGTAAAATAACACGACACTCGTTAAGTTTTTCGCATACTTGCTCGTGGGCATCGAGACGTTTGCGATCGTAAAAATAGGAGAGACATCTATCGCATACGTAAAAGTGACCCGTATGTTTAGTTAATTGACCTCTCACAAGTGAGGCTAAATTTTTATAAGACAATAATGATATCTAACGCCCCGTTTATAATCTTTAATATTTTTTTAATTCTTCCAAACTTTTTCCAACTTTATCGGCCTCGTCGCCGTCGTCGTCGTCCTCGTCGCCGTTGACGTCTTCGCCGTCGTCAGAATTAAATTTTGACGACTCGTCGACATACGCATCTTCAACAATTAACAGATTAACGTGTTTATCTCGTTTTGGCTAGTTAATTGTACCGGTGTTACGATGTATCGAGCGCGTTTTAAAATAAGAGCAAAAACATTTACAGAAATATCATTCTGCTTTTCGAATTTCGATATATCCGATATAGGCATGGGGCTGACGAAATTTTTCATATTAAAAATTTCTGCAAAATGCGGATACGAAGTTGTGCGATTAGCATGCTTACCTGCTGTAGGCTTAATTATTCCGGCTAAAACGCTCCAATAAAAGCATGAAAATCATTGTTTCTAATGTTTAAACAGGCCTTTTGTTTTGAATTGCGATAGGAAGAGGCATGAAACAACTCGCGTGAAACATATCATAGCATTTATTAATATTAACATTTAAAAATAATATTTCGGATAGCGTGAATCCTGACCCGTGCATTGCGTCGTTCTCTATTTTATCCAACAAGCGTGTTGCGATATTGCACGCAAACCACTCGTTAAACTTCTCTAAATTGCCGAAACAAATTAAAAAGTTGGGCGTCGAAAAATACCTAGTTTGAAACTCATTTTCGTTGAGCGCGACGGAAAATTTGAAAAATCGCACGCTAACACGACATTAATTTTAAGGTTTACCGAGTGATTTTTAAAAATCGTATACAATTTGGATAAAATTAGTTTTTTACAATCTTCGATAAATAAATTAAGATCTTTATGTGCAACATTAATAATTTGAGCTGTTTGAATTCTCGATTTAAACGCAGACACGATCGGCTTCCAAACCAATTCAGAATGTCGAGGCGTGCTCCGAGAATACATCCATTGTTTAGGAACATTCTGCCGCAGTAGTTTTTAATAGATTTTTAAATAGCATTTTATATCTTTTCATATGGCATAGAAGATTTTCGAATAGATTCAGATAACTAGCCGAGAGCGAAGAAGAAGTTTGTTTCACCGTTCTTAAAATCGATTCGGTGTTGTGAATGTGTGATTTTAATATTCGAACCCAATTGCGAAATACTTTAGTTTTACGACATTTCGTTAAAATTGCGTGCACTTTTCGATACAACTGTAGCATCTGATCACAACACATCGAAACGCCCGCGTCCGCTTCGATTTTTCTGTTAGTTAACTTTTTTTTCGTATTTCAATGCCAACTTTCTATATTTTGAACCGTGCAATTTTACTAATACGTTTGGCGTATCGTCTTTGGGCGATAAATCGCAGGACCATAAAATGGCTTCTAATTCGGCATGCAGTTCTCGTTTTATTCTAACAATTTGTACGAGTTTAAAATCTTATACAAAAGGATAAGTCTTTAGCATATTTTTCTGAATCTGTAATTTTTAGTTGATTTTATAGAAAATACATCTGTCGTTCTAACACATTTACTATAGACAAATAAATCGCCGATTTCATGCAAGCGCATGCGGAGGGTTTTTCTGCAAATCAACAAAGAATTAATAAATTGAGTTGAAAACACGAATTCTCTATTTTTTAAGTCCACGTATAGGCAATCGGTTCTTAGAGTTGCATAAAAGAAAATGTCACTTTCACATTTATACTGAAAATTAAACACTGTTTTTAATGGCGATACGGCTGATTGATCTACAAATCTAAATAACCTAATACCGGCCGAGATGCTTTCGCTAATATTATAAAATGCCTTTCGGTCGTAATTACATAAATTAAAAGCTTTTCTTTCATACGAGACACGTCGGTGAAGCAAAACGCTATTGTGTTAGAATCCGAATATTCTAAGCACGTTAAATTGTCGAACAAATTAAATTGCATGCAAAATAGAAAAAGGGCTCGAGACCCAATCAAAAAACCGTCCCGATATTTAAAGTCTTTTAAATAAGCAGGCAATTCCTTGCATGCGATTCTATAAAATTATGTGGATAATCCGCAATTAGCATATCACAATTGTAATGGGTTGCTGATCTAATTCTATATTCAATACTCATAACTTTAAAAATCAAGATGTAAAAATACTAAAATTATAAAATTAATTACCATGTATAGGTAGGTATTCTAGTGTGATGACGATACGGATGGCTTTTTTTGCTCTTGCCGTTCTTGATTTTCCTTGGGAGGATCCGTGAGGGCCGATGATGGATCCTTTTGTTTTTCGCCCATGCAACAGAAGGAAATGCTCGCAGCAGGATTAGGTTTACCTTTAAAATAAACGAATTTCGTATTAGTTTTTTAAATAAAAAATTAAATACTAACCAACTTCGAACGATCCTAGGTAGTGCAAACAAAGGCATTCCTGTTTATTCAGCTCTTCGATATCTTTGTCGCTAATTACGTCCGCGATTCTCTGCGGAAGGAACACAACGCATTCTTCTAATTCGACGAGAATGATCCGAGAATTCTTCTTTGACTGAAGAGATTTGATGCTTAAAACCGGATAAGGGCGCTGTAGCTCGAGATCTTTGACTTTTACGGTCTTCTTCCTATCGATGCGGCTTACTGAATTGATTTTTTTAATTAACTCCATATTTTAATTCTAATTACGAATATAATTACATAAAGTTAAAAAATATATTTACAATTATTACCTGTTTTTAATGCAAGCTGCACGATGACAAAACACGTTGCAGGACTCTCAAACTTATATTTTACAAGATAAAAAGCCTTACAAGGGATCTTCTATTTATATCACTCCAAATGACGTACAATTTATTACGCATCTGAAAACCGCTCCCCACATACACGATTCAGACATTAACGATAGCAATTCATTAGAATTAAATAGCATTGCCCTTGTTTTGGACAAAAAGCGCTCATTCAAATTAAAACGCCATCTTTTATTATGCGGATATTGAAGTCGCATAAAAATTAATGAGCATATTTTTTATTCAAAGATGTAAGTAACAAAGTCATTTTCGCCGACTCGGCATCGATAAAAGAATATAAAAAATTTCAAACGTCTATATTTCGAGGATTTATGAGCCCATATTTGTTAAAAATAATGGGTTCCTATATAATTAATGATGCAAAACGATGTGTACTGAAATTAAAACTTACTCACGAATGATGTAATCATTAAACTACAGTATTTTCTTAACGCGTTCCAAGAAGCTATCTTTTATACATACAATGTTTTAACAAAAGCGATTCCCGACTTCGATAATAAAAAATAATTATACAAAACATACTCGATCATTTATATTTTAGCTTCCGCTTTATATAATTAATGTATACTATACAAAATTTACGACCACTTTTTATTTCTCGGCAAAATACGATTTCGTCATCGTATATGCTTTGGGTTCATATAATGCACACAAAATTAAGGAAGAACTTTTTACCATTTATACCGAAACAATTACATTTAAAACGTCTTGCACGTGTACGATGAGATAATCGCGACCCCGTTTTTTCTCTTGCCCGACGATCTGAAATCTCTGCGTTATTTTAAATACTTCATAACTGCCTACGAAAACATCGAGCGTAACATTTCCAAATTATTAAAAGTTTACTTGAAACGTCTTGCACGTGTGTCCGATGAGATAATCGTTGACCCCGTATTTGTATATGAATTAAATAGCGCACTTTCATCATCTTCTCTCGGAAGGCAAAAATACACGCACACGTCATCGATCGAACCATCTTGAGCAAAAATACGATTACGTCAGTAGTATAGCTATGGAGAAGCTGAGACAGCCCTTTTAAAGGGCCATCGCAATTTTTTCTTATCGACACCTGTAATAAAAAAAAACCCTTGCGGTTATTTACCCAGACTCATTCTCGAACGCGACCACCACCCCCCCGAAAACACGCTCTTAAAACAAAAACACGTTCGCACCACTTGCGCGCCCCTTACGATATTTCGTCTTAGACTAAAACACGCACGCCCCCCCTACACACCTATACACATAACGATACATACCTTTCTTTTCGAAAATAAAACGACAACAACACCGCCCCCCCGATCGATATCTACACACACACACACTTTTATCACGAGGGCGGCACGACTTCCACGTTAACATCACCGACAAACCACACATACCCTACACCCTACACGCACACACCTGCACATACATACCTCTCTTTACATAATACGCACACCCTTTACAAGATATTTATGATCCTTTTAAAAAGGGCCGGCCAGCTTCTCCATAGCCATACCATCGTTATCCTCAAACCTAACTAATACTAACACACACACACACCTACACATACATGACCTTCACACATACATACTTCTCTTTTCCATAATACACACACCCTTTACAAGATATTTATGACCCTTTAAAAAGGGCTGTCCCAGCTTCTCCATAGTTATACTACTAACCTGCAATTTACGGAAATTTAATATTCTTAAAAACAAGAAATCTACAGGTTCTAATACAAAGTGTGTCCATTGTACCCCCAGTCTCCCCTGCCGCATTTCGCATTCTACAACATATGTTATTGATGTATTGGTGAAAGTTAATGGACGAATAGAGCTGCAATTACATCTGTAGCACTGAAGTTTGGATCCTATAGAATTGGTGTGGGCTAACGTAAAAATTATGTTGCTACACATAACACAGCATTCAAATTAAATGATATAAAAACTCAGTTTCAAGATGGCATTACAAGAGTAATTGCTGCTGTGTGGAAAAGTTGTGTCAATCATGTTCTTGGAATTTGGCATTGTAGAATACGTGGGTGAAGAAATAGTGATGAGTGAATTTGAATACAGGTAGTGATACAGATGATAACGATAAGGGTCTGTTATAAATTACTAATACAGTAATACCTACTTATTTTTCTGAATTTTACTGTAAAGTTTAATCATATTCTTCATAATTGTATACATAGACATGACCTATAGATTTAGTGAAAATTTCTGGAAATGATAGTTTTGTATTTAAAAAAATGTTTTATGTTTAGCTACTATTAAAATTGTCTTTTGCTTGGTTATGTTGAATGCCAAATAAATAAGGTTAAGTCACTATTTTGAATTTACCACTCCTGATATTCTAGAAGTTTAAATGGCTCTCAGTAGGACCTGCCTTCTACTTTATTCTCTGGTGTAACGGATTATAGTTCTAGTCTGATTTCATTGTCGATTCTGTTTGTTGTGACAGCAGATTAGGGTGATGATGGTCGATCTGAAACATGTGTGTCTTAGGTTCTTTAAATGTACAAATTTGGTTATGGTGTTATTGTCTATAACTGCTATAAATGTGTCTGAAGTTTTCTTAAGTTTAAAAAGTCCTAAGCTTCTCGCAGCTGTCTTGTGTCGTCTAATCTTATAGTTTCTTTCATATACAGTTTATCCGATTTCAAATTTCTTAAGTGAGGCATTTTGTTTCTCAATTACCTTTTCCTTATCGTGGTCCATTTTTGCTTAAAATCATCATAAGTAATTTTTAATTTTTTCTTATGGTGTTTTGCGCACTGTTGGTAAATTTGTTGATTATAATGAACGTCCAAAGGGTTGCGTGAATCTGAATGTCTTTGGGTTAATTTTAAGGATGTTAAGTTTGTTGAAGTGTACATCGTGCTGTTGTATGCTATAACGGTGTAATATATTAATATTGAAATTGATTCTCATGGGAATTTTAATTATAAAAGTTTATTTTGTTCTAATATAGTTGAATGTAATCTCTCTACAGGTGAATTGGAATTTGGATTATTTTCAGTGGTGTAGTGTATCTTGACTTTGTGTAACTCCAAAATGTCTCGTACTGTCGCGTTCTGAATTCACTTCCGCTGTCTAAAGTTCTCATTTATGGAGTACCATAATATGAAAAACACTGTAAAAGTTCTCGTGTAATCTCTACACTATTTTTGGAACTAATGAGGATTGCTTGTCCTAATTTTGGAAAAGTATCTACTAATGTTGAAAAATGTTGTGACTACTATAAAAGTATTTATATTTGGTTTTTGGAAAGGTTTTGTCTGGCGTTTGAGTAATCATAAATGGAATTCGCGGTGGTCTTCGATCATATTTGGTTTTATCACATAGTTCACATCTGTACGTATAATTAGATTAATTTTCAATTTGCCCTACAACTACTCATGCAGAGAAGTATTTAAAAAGCATAATATCCTAACCGTTAGATGCATATACTTACACAAAATTCTCACCCATGTGTTCGTCAATAAGGGGAAATATGTCCATCATAGTGATTTGCACTGCCATGACACTCGTAATAAAAGGAAATTTGTCATAGTCAAGCAACAACATTCATTTTATAAAAAGTCTCCTGTTCATGCTGGGTGTTATTTTTATAACTTGCTTCCGGACCAAATTAAAAATGTTGATACCAAATCAATCTTCAAAAGACACCTACATAAACTGCTTGCAGACAACTGTTTTTATTCTATTTCAGAATTCATAAACTACTGCAGGAATAAATCTTCAACCTAATTATATTATTAGCTACTTAAGTTAAATTTGGTCTTTTATTATTATGTTTTTCTTGTATTCCATTAGTAACTTTAGTTTGATTACAGTATATACCTGTTATATTTTATTTATTTATTTAAACATTTATATTGTATTTGACATGTCCTATCTATTGTACTCAATAGCCATTGGATTAAAGATTATCTTATCTTATCTGTTTATGTAACCTGTAAATCCTGTCACATTTTACAAATAGAATTCTTTCTGTAGTTGTTTCAGTCTTCTGTATTCCTCGGTGTATAACATCATTTGAACTTTTACAGTAAATCGATATAAAATGTTCATCTCTTCGTACTTCCTACTCATTTGTGTTACAGTTTAAAATAAATTTACTCAAGTTCAATAATTTCATGAACTAAAGTATATTTACAATTAAAAATAAAATTTCAATTGACATTTTCGTATCATGTTGCGATTATTAGTTGGCGCACTTGGTGAAATTAATTGAAAGAACCTTCATCCCTTAAAAAATCAAGTAAAGTCACGTAAGGTTATAAATCATACATTTTAGAGTAAAATAGGGGGGGTCCTTTTGTTGCCAAGTTGTTTTCCCCTTTAGTATTACAAACAAAAATGCCACTCAAATTTAAATAGTACATGCATCACGGTACTGTTATCATAGTCCTGTCACTAAAACTACACACTTTTCCTTAATATGAACGCAGACATTCGTCACATTTTCGATAGAAATCCGGATTTATCACTGGGTCATGCACAAGAATGGTTGGTGCAAGATGTGACTTTTGTTGTCTCGTTTAGAAAACTAATTTCAGTCAAGTCGATCAACGCAACAGGGTTTCCAAGAAGATTGAAAATAGTCATGCTTAGGCAATCCAGTCCTCCGTAAATTGTAGCTGAATTATGTTTGGCAAGGTTAAACTGACATGCCCTCAATGAATAATTCTTGTAAAAAGTCTTGTGTTATTGGTATTACAAATGTTTTTGTGGAAAATTCTTTTAATGATGAAATAATTTCAAAAATTGCACTCGTACAGATGTTTCACTAGTATGGGACTGCATATGGGGTTTCAACTGACTTTCATGAAGTACAGAATAAGGACATAAAAATATTGGCCGTTCAACAGTATGTGAGGATATATAAACTTTCAAGACATTTTTATGGGATATAGAATAATTACTTAAATTGCATTTGAATGAATATAAGTATGCAAACACACATGCCTTTGTAAATTACACTTATACGATGCGATAAAATCACATAAATTACATACAAATGGATGTTCCTTCGTATGGGACCGCATATGAATTTTCAAGTTACTTTTATGAGATGTAGCATAGTTACATAAATTGTATGTGTATGGACGTTTGTTAGTATGGGACCGCATATGAATTTTCAAGTTACTTCGAAACTATGCAGAATATGTACACAATGGGCATACCAATACATGTTCTGTAGTGTGGGATCGCATATGAATTTTCAAGTTACTTTTGGATTCTCAAACTACTTTTAATAGATGCAGAATGATTACATAATTTGCAAGCGAATGGACATTCGTTAGTATGGGATTGCAAATAAACTTTCGAAGTATTTCTAAAAGATGTAAAAAGCACATACAAATAAGTATTCCTTAGTATGAGACCGCATATGAATTTTCAAGCTACTTTTACAAGATGCAGAATAATTACATACCGGTGGACGTTCATTAGTATGGCACCCACATGAATTTTCAAGTGGGTTTTAAAAGGTGCAGAATAAGTACACACTGGGCACAAATGGACGTTTCTTAGTATGAGACCGCATATGAATTTTTAAGCAACAACTACAAGATGCAGAATAATTACATAAATTGCATACGATCGGACGTTCGTTAGTATGGGACCGCATACAAATCTTCAAGTTTCTTTTAGAAGGTGCAGAATAAGTACTCACTGGGCACACAAATCGATCTTGCTTAGTATGGGATTGCATATGATTTTTCAAGCTACAATTACAAGATGCAGAATAATTACATAAATTGCATACGTTTGGACGTTCCTTAGTATGACACCGTACATGAATTTTCAAGCAACTTCTAGAAGGTGCAGAGTAAGCACACACTGAGCATACAAATGGACGTTGCTTAGTATGGGTCTGCATATGATTTTTCAAGCTACAATTACAAGATGCAGAATAATTACATAAATTGCATACGTTTGGACGTTCCTTAGTATGACACCGTACATGAATTTTCAAGCAACTTCTAGAAGGTGCAGAGTAAGCACACACTGTGCATACAAATGGACGTTGCTTAGTATGTGACTGCATATGATTTCTCAAGCTACAGTTACAAGATGCAGAATAATTACATAAATTGCATACGTTTGGACGTTCCTTAGTATGACACCGTACATGAATTTTCAAGCAACTTCTAGAAGGTGCAGAGTAAGTACACACTGAGCATACAAATGAACGTTGCTTAGTATGGGACTGCATATGATTTTTCAAGCTACAATTACAAGATGCAGAATAATTACATAAATTACATGCGATTGGATGTTCCTTAGTATGAGACCGCACATGAATTTTCAAGCAACTTCTAGAAGGTGCAGAGTAAGCACACACTGAGCATACAAATGAACGTTGCTTAGTATGGGACTGCATATGATTTTTCAAGCTACAATTACAAGATGCAGAATAATTACATAAATTACATGCGATTGGATGTTCCTTAGTATGAGACCGCACATGAATTTTCAAGCTACTTTTAGAAGGTGCAGCGTAATTACACACTGAGCATACAAATGAACGTTGCTTAGTATGGAACTGCATATGATTTTTCAAGCTACAATTACAAGATGCAGAATAATTACATAAATTGCATGCGATTGGAGGTTCCTTAGTATGAAACCGTACATGAATTTTCAAGCTACTTTTAGAAGGTGCAGAGTAAGTACACACCGAGCATACAAATGGACGTTGCTTAGTATGGGACTGCATATGATTTTTCAAGCTACAATTACAAGATGCAGAATAATTACATAAATCGCATACGATTGGACGTTCCTTAGTATGAGACCGCACATGAATTTTCAAGCTACTTTTAGAAGATGCAGAATAAGTACACACTGAGCATACAAATGGACGTTCCTTAGTATGGAACTGCATATGATTTTTCAAGCTACAATTACAAGATGCAGAATAATGACAAATTGCATACGATTGAACGTTCGTTAGTATAGGACAGCATATGAATTTCCAAGCTTCTTTTAAAAAGTGCAGAATAAGTACACACTGTGCATAAAAATGGACGTTGGTAAGTATGAGAGCGCATATGAAGTTTCAAATTACCTCTACAAGATGCAGAATAATTACATAAATTACACACAAATGACCGTTCGTTAGTATGTGAAGACATGTCATACGCTTTTATAGGATTTAGAATAATTATAAATATTATATGCCAGAGAAGTTCTTTAGTATGTGACCGTGTATGGTATTGTAAATTTGGTTTCGGTGTACAAAGATTACACAGTTGCAAGTCTTCGAGGACGATGCCGTATTACGTGAAACACAATCGCATAAATTGTCTGTCTATCCAAAAACAATATTCCAATAATCTGTTACGTTTCTGTCGACTTGGTTCATTTTTCATACGGGCACTTCATATTAATATCACATATTCTGTTAGTAAAACAACATGTTTTACAAGACTTTTCCCTCCAAAATTAGCTATCGATCCTGTTGTTCACGTGAATTTGTTACAGGGACAAAATAGAAAAAGTTAATTGTACAATTATTTAAACTGTCTAAATTTGAAATACATTTCTTCCGTTACTAACTGGATGTGAATTTACTTTAGTATACTCTTCATATATTCTTAAAAGTTTAACAATGTGTGAAACATCATCATTGTAGGCAGCCATTTTAATAAATGTCCTATACTTCATTCCATTTAAAGAAGGTAGGGAGGTGGCGCTTGCGCTTAATTCAGGTTTTTGCTGCATAAGGGCGGGTTGTATTTAAATCAGTTTAACTAAGGTTCAAGAAAGTCATGGCTCAATAAAAACTCAAGTTCAATTCACTTTGCGTTGTGTAAAGCAAGTTCAGGTTTGGTTTAGTTAAACTTTAGTGGCGTTTGTAAAAAGGGATACGATTTTTTTCTAATATGAAATGTATGATTAATTTTGTTATCGTCTATTTAAATTTCAGATTATGTGAACGGTAGGATCATGATAGATAAGACCTGTAGTTTCCTTATTGTGTTGTCGATATACCATGTAAATATTGAAAAAAGTTCATTATCTGTTATACCTGAAATCAATCTGCTTTATGTGATACAAATAGCATAGTCGCACTTTAAGATATTTATGTAAAATTTATTAGGTTTAGTTCCTGGGCCGCGAAACTTTGGATAAAAATGCATTTAGAGCCATTTTGAAGAATTAATTACATATTGTTCATTGAAAAGTGCATTAAAACAGAAGAAAAATAAAAACCAATTGAAAGAAGAGAACTATAAGTTTGTTTAAATCATGTTGCGACTTGTTGGGTTCAGTGAGAGAGGTTTTATTCTGGTAAATATAAATGAATCAATTGCGAACCCATGCAAATGTATATACCAGTTTCTTTAGCTTGTTGCAGAAGCAATTTATTTGCATTGGTCAAGTGTTCATTGCCAAGTTTGTAGATTTCAATTCCTGGTTGTTTGGAATTAGTGGATGATCGCTAGTAGAGCTTCGATGCAGCTAAGAATTCGTCCTTTTTGTATTGCAATACGAACTTTTCTACTATGTTATGGGGTTTTATTGTTGTTATTCATGTATTGCACCTTGTGTGCGGTGCTTGTAGTTATACGAAACGTCGGAATTCATGGTTTGACCTATTGATTTTAATGGGTTATATATATTTTCATTATTTGATTCGACAATACCTTGAATTTCAAGGTTATCCATATGAGAACTCTGTTCAAGCTCATAGAAATTGCATTACCTCTTTCATTATATTACACTCAGATTTCAAAGTGTCCATAATTTTAAGTGAGACTCAAACCTGTTTCACTTTAATTTCAAAGTCATCGGTTTTATTGTGGCATATTATATTGACGCTAACATTTCTGATTAAGCAGACTTCTTGTGTCGCAATACGAACTTTGCTACTATGTTATGGGGGTTTTATTGCTATTATTCATGTATTGCACCTTGTGTGCGGTGCTTGTAGTTATACGGAATGTCGAAATTCATGGATTGACCTATTGCTTTTAATGTGTCATATATATTTTCATTATTTGATTCGACAATACCTTGAATTTTAAGGTTATCTATATGAGAACGCTGTTCAAGCTCAGATTTCAAAGTGTTCATAATTTTAAGCGAGACTTTAACCTGTTTCACTTTAATTTCAAAGTCATCGGTTTTATTGTGGCATAATTGTATTGAAGCTAACATTTCTGACTAAGCAGACTTAACAATACATTTCTGATTTTGTGGCAAGTAAATTTATAATACTATCAGAATTACATACTGGCAAAGAACAGCACATAGCACATTTCCATGCAAATCCTTTAATATCATTTACCTCCATAGCTTCATCTGGCATGCCAATACATTTCGTGCGAAACATCATATTGAACGTACCTAAGCGTTGCATGCTGTTACTGTGATGAGTTATCAGGCTACTGCACTATTTACAGTCACTGGACATTGTTTATTATTAATTTATTCGGATCGAATAACACACGTCAACACCATACTGCAGTTATTATTGTAGTTGAAGCTCTACATAAAGTTAGTAGATTGGCACCTATTCAATAAAGAAGCCACAGTTTCTAAAAAACAAATTTATTGTAATATATACAAACTAAAACCACAAACAAGCCTTCTTCTTTTTATGCTTCTTTTTACTATCTTTGTCTTCACAACTAGTAGATTCTGATGCAAAATCTGGAGTGTAGGTAACCAAAAAGCCCATTTGTTCATTCTTTTCACTAGGTTTCATCGTACTAGATGACTTATTTACCTACATTTTAAATTAGAACTTTTAAGATTCGCTGTATATGAGCTTACTGGAACAGTAACACCTTTACAAGTATCTACACATGGCCCTAATTCTCTACCACAATACCTACAAGCTTTGCATTTATGTATGTGACTGCAATCTGGTTGGATGGGCTCATACACCATAACAACAGGTTCTAAATTTTTTTCTAATGGTTGATCAAATGGAATTTCTGATGTTCCACTGGATCGACTATTATGCCTGTTAAATGCAAATTGTTTACTTTTTGAAGCATTTTTGTCTGGTAAATCTTGCTTAATTGATGTAGTTGACTTTGTATTGTTCTTAGCTATAAAACAAATTAATATAGTTTATTTAATGTTTAACTGTTTATAAAAGTACATGCAGTGACTGCTGCGGCAGATAAGTCATCAAGTCGTGTTGTAACCTCCAATAAAATCTTTAAAATTTCTTTATATTGTGCACTTAATGTATCAACTATCGATTTAACCATTTTATTGTCACACGCAGGTAGCGTACAGCAATCAACTGTACTACAGTTAGATATATTTGATTTAATAGAAAGTTCGCTTGAAGAAGCAATTGTATAACCAGTACAGTTTAAAATGTATCCAATTTTATGTTTTAGTTCTTCTGCTTGTTGAATAAACTCATCCGCTGCTGTTTGAAAGTCATTTGAACCTTTGCCAATTTTAATTAACTTAGGTTTGTTACTTGAAAACATAGACAAAACAATCGATGCATTTGATTTATTTTTTTCATTTTTGGATTTATTTTGTATCTTATTGTTTGTAAAGATACTTCGCTGATCCAAGGGCTTTTTTAAATGATTGAAAGACTTGTGACCACCCACAGGGTTGTAATTTCCAATAAATCTACTAATTATATCGTTTTCTTTCAGTTTTGTTGATTGTGCCTTATCAAAGTCCCCTATAGGAACAAATTCATTACAAATGTTATGTATGTAATACATTTCAAAATGGTGCATTTGCCTCTTTAGTTCTTTAACTTGACACACCATCTCTTCCATATATTTAATATCGAGTATTACTTTGCCTTTGTGCTTACTTTGACCAAGTGGGATTCTATCCCTAGATGAATGATATTTAAAATCCTTTTCATGCATACCTTCTGCATATTTGCAGTGTTTGGTTGCTGGCAATGCTGTACTTAAATCTGTACTTGTTTTACTAGTTTTAGTTAAATCGTTTGAATCATCATACTTGCCTACTTTAAGAACTTGCCTTCTTTTAAATTTTGCCCAAAAAGATGATTTATTCATCACATGGGGTGTGATGTGTAGAGAATTTCACATTTTCACAAAAATAAAATTTGAAAAGCTTATACATTACTGATATGTCAAAAGTAATCAAAACGTCAACTGATTAAAAGACAATTTAATGATAGCACACTTAGTTAAAGTTTTAATGTAATTATTTATATATAGTTTATACATGTCATGTCATGTTCAAAAGCCAAATGTTTGTAATTTTAATAAAAAACATTTATAATAGCGTATTCAGTTTAGCCAATTGTAACTTTTATTTTACAACTAGATTGACATTTCCCTTTCAGTTCCAAAAATAGAACTTTTCCCGTTTTATAGCAATTCAAATAAGCAGTTAAATATCCAATAAGAAAAGGGGTTTTCAATAAGCGCTACTACAATTTGTTAATAAATAAAGTACAGTAAACAATAGTATATTTTGTCACAAGGGCAGAAAGTGAGCATTAGCAGCCCGCAGCTATTAGATGCCTGAGTGAGCGAGGGCAGCTGATAGCTAAGGGCTGCTAATGCATTTTTGCCTGTGTGACACACAACTGTTTTTCGCCTAGCATTAAAGAAAAAAAAATAGGAAAAATAACACAAAATAAAGAAGGTTAATAGCATTTGACGTATTTATTTATTATAGTAATTGATATTAATTATTCCTCGAGCATTATTATGGATAGTAATACCAGAATTTTTAGGCACTTAGTAAGTATTTGAGGTGCTGGTAGCATGGTGACTTATTTTTATTGATGTTAAATGAAAAATTATTTGAAACGTCAAAGTCGCAATAAATGAATCTCAATGATAGTCATAGGTGTCTAGATTGTGAAAAACCTACAAAATCATGCTGTTATGAGTTTAGCGGCCCTAGGGCCACAAAGGTTTACTTTCAGTCACATTTTTAGGGCAAATATGATTCATTTTCATATACGCTAGGCGAAAAAAAATTTTAATATGTTTGTTGTGTGAAAACAATATCTGTAAAATGGCCACCATTGTTTCTTAAGCGCAACAATCTTTTAGGTGAAATGTGCAATGACATCTAAACACATTTGTGGTGAAATCATTAGGACTATGTGTCGAATCTCTTTTTTCAAGTAGCAATGGTTCATGGCCATCAAATCGTATGCTATTGCGGTCAGTGGACATCACTATTTTGTGAAAGATTTTTTCTCTGGACTTTGTTTGCTGTACATTCATAGTTGCATGGGCGTCTTCTTAAAACTACATACTGTTTACGCTGATATCCATTAAAGCTGGTCACAAAAACTTATTTATCATGATACAGTTCTATTTCGAATGGACCTGCACCTTGCCGAAGTTCTAGATTACTAGAACAGGTGAAATGGCTTGCGTGTTCTGATGAGCTAAAGAATCAAACTACAGGACCATCCAAAGTAGTAGGGTCGTTAGTGAGGAACCAGACTAAGACAGGTTTCCGAAAGAGGGCAGCGGCTCTTTCGGTACTTAGATTGGCAGAGACTATAGGGGTCGGTATGGCAGTCTAAGACACTACCGCGATGTGGAAGGCAACGGGAAATCACCACATTACCTCCCAAATACACAGCGTACCTAAACTATAATAAAATGAAGGCATTCTCTGAGGTAAAAGATTGCGGAGTTAAAATAGTCCCCCATTTGGATATCCAGGAGGGGACTATTTTGGAGGATGCGATCGGAAAGTTCAGAATAAGAGTCGGGAACATTTTGCGGGTCGGAGCATGGAATGTTAGAAGCATAAAGCAAGTAGGTAAGCTAAAATCCTAAAAATTGAAATGAATAGGTTAGCACTAGACATAGTAGGAATCAGCAAAGTTCAGTGTCCAGGGGCGGGGGATTTTTGGAGTGGAGACTTCAGAGTAATTCATAGAGGAGCAGAGGAAGGAAATTTGGGTGTGGGGATAGTTATGCGGAAAAAGATAGGATACTGTGTAGAAAATTACTTATAAAAGAACAAAAGAGTATTCGTGGTTAGATTAGAATCTAAACCGGTAAACACAGTAATAATACAAACATACATGCCCACCTCTAGCTACAGTGACGAAGAGGTAGAAGCGATCTACAAAGATATCTTACATGTGATTTTCCAATGCTCCACCCGAAGGTACTACATTGGACAGGAAGCGAGTTTTTTTACCTGGAAAATTTGGAATTTTGCCAAACCCTTGATGTTTCAAGCAAGGTAGGGATCTTTAAGGTGCGTGAAAACACTCACACACAGGACCTCCACTTTACCTCTCATCCGAACGAGGGTATATTTTTGTGAAAAATGTTCGCGTAACATTTTTCAAGCGGACCGTGTCGATATTCGAACCCGGGACCTTGGGCGTAATAGTCACACATATACCAACTACGCCATGGAGCCTCCTTCTACAAAGATATCGAAGACATATTAAGACACGTAAAAGGACATAAAAATTTAATAATTACGGGGGATTTTAATGGTGTGGTAGGTGAGGGTAGGGAAGGAACTGTAGTAGGTTTATTTGGTTTAGGCACGAGCAACTACAGGGGAAATAGGATGGTAGAATTTTGCGACAAGAACAATTAAGTCATCAAAAACACATTATTTCAACATCATGCTAGAAGACGATATACATGGAAGATGCCAGGAGATGTAGGAAGATATCAAATATATTACATTCTTGTTAGACAACGGTTTAGGAATCAAGTAAAAAACTGTAGAAGCTACCCAGAAGCAGATATAGATACTGACCACAACATTGTAATTATGAAGGCCGTACTTAAATTTAAAAATTTGAAAAAAAGAAACGGAAAAAGGCACTTTTACTTTGAGAAACTAAAAGATAAAAATATTCAAGATTCGAAAAAAAGTCAAATGAATTGCTGAAAGATATTGGGAAAATATCTGATACTAAGGAAGTAGAAACAGAAGGGAAGAAGAAAGACGAAGATACAAAAATAAATCAGACGAAACAGGAAAACAGAGATGCAAAGTCATAAAATGGGAAATTATTCGCAAATGCAAATGCATGGATTGATGAAAATGCAAAGAGGTACAAACAAAGATGAAAATAGGAAAGACAGGCGAAGCATACAAACTAATTAGAATCAATTTTAGGGGTATAAAACCGTATAGCAAAAATATAAGGGACGCGGGAGGAAACGTCATTATAGAAAATGTGGAAAAAGGGGGTAGATGGCAAGAATATATAGGGAATTTATATGCAGGAGAGGAACTAACTGCATTAGAACAGGAATCAGACATTGAAAATGATGACTTGGGATATCCTATACTTAGATATGAGTTTGAATTAGCATTAAAGGGTCTGAAAAACGGTAAGGCGCCGGGTACAGTTAAGGTGTAAGCAGAAACTCTAAAAGCCGCTGGTCAAGCAGTAATAGAACGTCTTTTACAACTTGTAAGCTATATGTATGAGACAGGTGAGATACCCAAAGATTTCAAACGTAACATCATAGTAATTATACCAAAAAAGAAAGGCGCAGATAGATGTGAAAATTTTTGAACAATAAGTTTGACAGCACACGTATCAAAAATATTAACTATAATTGTACAAAGACAACTGGAAAAACGAGCTGAAGAAATACTAGGAGAAGACCAATTTGGGTTTAGACGTAACAGGGGAACATGGCAGGTTATTTTAGCTCTGAAAGTGATAATGTAGAAAACAATAGAAAAAGGGGAAAGCGTGTATATAGGGTTTGTTGATCTGGAAAAAGCATTCGACAATGTAAAATGGAAAAAAATGTTTGAAGTACTCAAAAAGATTGTAATGAGTTATAGGGATAGACGAATAGTACATAGCTTATACAAAGAGCAAACAGCAGTAATAGAATTAGAGCAGAAACGTAGAGAAGTAAATCTCAGGAAAGGAGTGAGACCAGGAAGTACCCTACCCCCATTAATTTTTAACTTTTATATCGAAGAGGTAATGAAAACTGTCAAATTCATGAAGACATTTGGAATTATTATGCAGGGACAAAAAATGGATATGCTTAGATTTGCAGATGATATGGCGGTATTAACATTTAGCAAGGAAGAGTAAGAAGCTGCTCTTAATGAAATGGATACTGTTCTAACAGAGAGATACGGTATAAAAATTAACAAAGCTATAACTAAAGTACTAGTATGCAAAGGAGGGGAAAATAAATCAAAAACAAGAATATATATGTAACAAGCACTTACAAGAGGTTATGGATTTCTGCTACCTAGGAAGCCAAATAACGCAAAATCGGAAAAGCGCAAAAGATATAAAACAAAGATTAGCACAAGGTCGTGCTACATTTAACAAGAAAAAGCAACTACTGTGTTCAAAGACAACAAACAGAAAAGATTGCTTAAAACATATGAGTGGAGCACAGCACTGCACGGCTGCGAAGCCTAGACAGTAGGAGAAACGCACAAGAAAAAGGTAGAAGCCTTTGAAATATGGTGCTACAGACGTTTGATGAAGATATCATGGGCAGACAAAGTTAAGAACGAAGAGGTACTAAAAATGGTAGGGGAAGAAAGAAATATGTGGAAAAAGGTAAAAAATAGGAGAGATAGGATGATAGGCCACATACTACGGCATGAGGGAATAGTGCAGAATATATTAGAAGCAGAGATAGGAAAAAAGAGAAGTAGAAGTAGACCTAGGTTAGACTACTGTACACAGATAATGAAAGATGTAGGCTGTAGGAATTTCAGGGAAATGTGTAGGCTAGCTTAGAATAGAAATCAATGGAAGTACTTATCCAACCAATCCCAAGACGGATAAATCAATGAGGAAAAAAGTAACTGTATCCAAACATGATGATTATTATAAGCAACTACAAGTATTGGTTAGGCAATATTTTCGAATAATGTGTGAAAGGATTTACTGGAAAACTATTAATTCGGCAAATGTCTAAGTGTTGGAAGATCTTGGCAGCCACAGGCTGCTTAACCCCTTCACTGAATCTCGGTGAAATAGGGCATAAAATTAGAAAACAATAGAAGGGAAACCGAGCTGTATACAAGCTGTGTGAGAATTTCAGGGAACTTAGGCTAGCTCAGAATATAAATAAGTGCAGGTACCTGTCCAACCAGTCTTGAGACGGAAAACCTAATGACAACAAAATAAGTTTAGATAAATCTGATGATTATTATAAACAAATGTGTTGGTTGTGAAATATCTGCTACTAATGTTGACTGTGCGAAAAGATGTGTTGAAAAAATATTAAATTGGCAAATGTTCAAGTGTTGGGGGAACTTGGCAGTCACAAGCTGCTTACCCCCCTTCACAACCACTGAATGTAGGAGAAATAGGGTATATAATTGTAAAACCATAGAATGGGACCTAACTGCATGTCTGTTCTGAATGAAATTTTTCTTTACAAATATTCCAGCTCTTTGTCTGTAATTACTTTGTAGTAAAAGGTAGCGGCTAATAGATAATAGTGGTTTTTTTATATTTAACTAAGCAGCATCTATTAGTTTGTGTGAGATTCTATCAATTTCTGCAAATTGTAGGTGAATTTTAAACAAGCATTTCGTATGTACTCTACGTATTCTAATCTGGTACGCAGAGTCTATACATTGATGAAGAAATTCCGAGCAGAAAGTACACTGTGACAACACCATGATATTGCATAGCAAACATCAAGTATATGATGTTATTGCGAGATCAGGTCTTGCAGAAATTCATCATCGTTGTTAGGTTTTCAGTCCTGGAACTGGTTAGACACGTACCCTCATTGTTTCTTATTCTGAGCTAACCTACTCATTTCCCTGAAATTTCCACAGTCTACATATTTCACTATCTGCGTGTATTAGTCTGATCTAGGCCTATCTCTGTGTGTATTTTTCCTATCTCTGCTTGTAATATATCCCGTACTATTCCCCAAAAATGCCTTAGAACATATCCTGCCCTTCTTCAATCTTTTTTTGTTTTCCACATATGCTTTCAACAATTTTCTCTTGGTGATATTGGCATTACTACAAGCTGCTTAGGAACTACACAACACAAGCATCGAGGAATGAAAAAAAAACCTTTTTTTAGCAGGAATTACAAGCAACCAGCCCTCAAATCTTATGGCAAAACAAAAAATTTAATGTCTAGCATAAAGATAAACCAGAAATATTTACACATCTTTGCGATGCAAATAAAATTTCTGATTTCTTTATCAAGCCTATTCCAGACTCCAATGTGAGTGTCGACGACGCAATACATTCTTATAATAGCCATGAAATGCTAAACCTGGGATATGTTCTCAGTGGAAGGTAGGGAAGCACAGTTTTCCTTCATGAAAAAATACAAAATAAATTTTATTAGTTATAATTATTGCTTAAAATCCACTTGGTAACCCGTGAGTTCAAAAAATGTTCCATACACCAAATGGCACAAGGAACTGAAGCAGCTAACAGTAGATAATGTAAGTTGTGTTGCCATAGCTATCAACAGAGCGTGCTGTGCTCTGTTACTTCTTATATACCTAACTTAATTTAGTTTTCAAGAGTATTTTACACTTTTAGTGTTACATTTACATTTATCTCTTGAACTTTTTTATTATACTAATATTATGTGGAGAGTGTTTCATCAATCAACTTAAACTTAAAATATAGTTCACGAATTTTACATTGTTGTATGCTATATTCTTATAGCTTACACATAAGTATCTGTTTTGTTATCGTAGAAATACTCTGAAGTTATAATGATAACAGTTTCAGTGTATGAATTGTGACGCTCAATTAACTGCTTGTTTTTATCACAAATTAATTGATTTAATAGGTGTTTGTGTATGTTATTTATCACCTATGTACAGTTTTTGCATTTGAACATCCTGATCCTCACAAACAGATCAAGTAGTTATCTAACTTGAGATAGTCTGTAAGATTTGTGTAATACTGCATGCTTATTAAGATGCTACATAAGCATAGAAACCAAACTTTTGAATAGAGTGGTTGTAAGCTGCGGGCAAGCAGAGTACAAGTGAAGTATCGGAGTAAGTTAGTCATCATCATGACTCGTCCTTATTGCGAGTATCTATATATATCTGCAACTAAAGGGTAATGGATATATGCCAAAAATTAAAGCAATAGTTATTTTTGTTACAGATAGTATCTGTGTGTCTTCTAAATGTATTAATATCTATGATTATGGTCAAGTTGGCACTTTAGCAATCTACCAATCTAAGGATATGCGACTAGCTTTTGAACAATCGCCAGGATTATTAAATTGTACGTCGCCTCATGCTAAAGCATCTTGTAATAAAGTTAATATTAAAATTGTTTGTGTTTTCCTTCAATTATAACAAATTTTACCTTAATATTAGCTTATTTGGTAACAGTTCCGTATAAGTGTAGATATGTAAAAGGCTATAAAATATTTAATATCTCCACAGAAGTCCAATTTTTGACTCAAAATAACATTAGTGCAATTGTAATCTGTGGACATGTAGATTGGAAGTGAAATGGACGTTATTAATGAATTTTCCAAAAAAGTAGAAGATGAAAAGAGCAGTTATCAATGATTATTTTTTGAAATTTTGACCCATATGCATACTCGATTTAAAAATTCATAGTTTATAGAGTTAACCAATTTTAATGTACATGTTAATATTCCCGATAGTGCTTATGGATCTCATAAAATCAACTATTCAATACATTTTGATTTAATTGTGTTGAAATTCGATCTGCACGATATTTACAACACGTCGGAAGGTTTAGATAAAGGTATTGTTATGAATCTTTAGAAATCTATTAGTGCGGTCTTGATCAGGCTTGTCCTGAAACTGTTAAATTCTGTGAATTAAGTCTTTCCATTCCTGGCACAAGTACATCCGTTGAACACAATTCTCTGCATTAAAAAGAATAAAAAACTTTGTTCGAAATTTAACAGCCCAGGAAAGACTCAAATTTGGCATTATATCAATCGAAAAAGAATTGATTCAGGAGTTGTTGATGGACCAGAGCTTTTACGAAGACGTTCTTGATGAATTTTCCAAAAAAGTAAAAGAATTCCTCTTAATTTTAAGTAAAGTGAGTTCAGTGTTTTAGAGCTTCCTTGATTACAAATTTTACGCCAAGCCACTGTTTTAAACAAAGTGGAAAATTTGAAATTTGTGGAAATAAATAAAGATGTAGTAGAAAAAGTAATACACCCCATTAAAACAAGTGCAGTTGGTTGTGATAGTTTGGTATAAACATGATTAAAATGCGATGCCCCATATTTTGCCATATCTCAGACACATTCTAAATCATTGCTTTGCAGAAAAAACGTTTCCGGAATTATGGAAGTGCCCCACATTGGTGCCTTTGCCCAAGATTAACAACCCGATAAATTTTAAAGACCTGAGACCAATTAGGATTTTACCAATCCTCTCTAAAGTTATAGAAAAGATTATGAACAAACAAATTAGGTGCTTTCTTCATCAATATAATATTCTTCCTAGTTCCCAATCAAGTTTTAGACTGAGTCACAGTTGTACAACCACCATTTTAGATGCTGCTGAAAATGTCCCACCGACAATGGATGCCAACAAAAATACTATTCTAGTGCCGTTGGATTTCAGTAAGGCATTTGACACTTTAAATCACGACATATTTTTCCAGTATTAAAGTACATAGGGTTTTCAGCTAGGGCAATTGCTTTAATTAAAAGTTAGTTGAACAAATGGACCTAAACAGTTAAATTAAATGGTTCTAGTTTCAAGTCAGTAATTGTAAATGGAGGAGTTTCTCAAGGTTCTATCCTCGGTCCACAATAAAATATAATTTGTGGTACAGGAAGTTGCACTTTTCAATTCAACATTACGCCACAGTGTTCCTTTTAATATTTAACCAACCTTTTGATTGCATCTGTACTTTACGCAAGATTTTTTAAGCATGTGCCGTAGATTAGTAGATATAAACTCCTAATATACTTTAGTATTTGGTAAAATACATATTTGCATTTGATATTCAAATGCTCCACCTGAAGTTACTACATCGGCCAGGAAGCGATTTTTTTACCTGGAAAATTTAAATTTTGCCGAACTCTTGTTATTTCAAGAAGAGTAGGGACTTTTAACGTGCGTGACAACACACACACTGAACCTACATTTTACCTCTCATCCAAACGAGGACGTATTTTTAAAAAAAAAAGCTCAGCTAACATTTTTCAAACAGACCGCATCAGAAATCAAACCCAGGACCTTGGGCTTAGTAGTCACACGCAATGCCACAGAGCCGCAATTGAAATACAACTGAGTTTTTCAACATTAACAAAAGCTGCAAAATATAAAGATCTTTAACCGAATTACTCATTTTTCGAACAATTACTTTTGGTGATATTTTTTGATAGTATAAATTGTCAGTTTTATTTTCACATAGCTGGCAGGATTTGGTAGAATAATTAAACTGAAAACATGTAGCTTCCAGAAATAAATATAAGAAAATCGGTTCTATCCCATATTTCAGATTTTACATCAAAACAACTTGTTCTGCTAATAAGGTATAAGCAATAAAGAAAACACGTGATTTCAATATGTATATATTACAATAAGTTACAATTATTTGAAAGCTACATAAATATAATTACTCTCACTTCGTTATTCAATAAGTTTTGAAGCAAATATTACATTTTTACAACTTCTAAAAATAGCATCTCCCCTAAAAATAATTTATTAAGATCCGTTTCAAAGACTGTTTTGTAGTTTACCTGCACAAATAATTTTTTAAATGTAGCGAGTTACTTAAAAGTTTGTTATGAATAAAATTAAAATTAATGCCATCGATGTACTTCATGCATGTTTCCTCTAGTCTAAATGTAAAGAAAGAATTAGTATAATAGTATTTAATTAAATGAAAGGCCAATATTATAATTGCAGCAAAATATTGGCTAATAAGATATCATTATTAATTTAAAAAGTGTTGTAGCATTGTTGCTAGACTGTTTAAAATAAATAGGGTAAAGCCTTTAAGCAAGCAATGGTATGATTGACAACTAGAAGGGTTTATTTAAAAAACCAGGAGAAGGTAAACAAAAGGGATGATTTGAATATATTCTCATAATATCTAGAAAAGTATTGAAAGCACATTGTCATGTGTTTTAAACAATTAATCAATAATATCTAATATTTGTACTAACTACAATAATTATAAAATATACACAAACGGAAATTTATAGCTGGCACATATTAATTGGACCACTAACCAACAAATATTTATTTACGCAGCAAAATATCATCATATTTCTTCTAACAAATATTTTATCCAGAGTGCTTTGAAGAAATAAATTATAGCATTATTTGAGTTTTTTAAGTTATTATATGGAACAGTAAGAAACATTATCAAGTAATGCCTTGTCAGACATTGCTGCTCAGTTTAACTTACATTATTTATTATATGCAGATGACTTGAAATTATTCTGTACAGTTGACTCGACACAAGATTATCATAAGCTGCAACATAATTTTAATAAACCAATTGAATAGTACAGCATTAACAAACTTCCACTGAATGCTGAAAAGTGTAATGCAATGTCATTCACTCTATGAGCCATTCCAATTGTTCATACATATAAAACCAATGACTTAGTCATTATAGATTTTAATATTTTTTAAATTTTGTTCTATTTGTAGTGTACCTACAAGCACTTGAGACATTTTATCACTATATTACTTACTTGGGATCAAAAACAACTTCTTAAATTGTTCAAACTAAGCAGCAACATCATTGATAAAGATGATAAATAGAAGATGTCCTACAATTGAACCCTGAGGGACACCAGAGTACTGTGAAAATCCGGGATTGATGTCATTTAATTTCAACGAATTGGGTTCTATTCAGAAAATAACTTCAATTAAAGAAGCCGATAAACTAATTAAATAAAGCTTCTCAAGCAGCATCAATACACTAAAAGATCACAAGCATTAAAAGTCCACATATATACCATCAACTTTAGCGGCATCGTTACAAGAATCATCGATAAATTGGGTGAATTCTGCTAAGTTAGTAGTAATAAATCTGCCCTTAACAAACCCATGTTGATAGGGCACAATATGAATTCCCATGTGAGCATACACAAATTTGTGCAGTATAATTTCTAATACTTTACAGAAATTATTTAGCAAGTTCATGGGTCGGTAATTGGCAATGTGTCTTTGGTTACCCTTCTTAAATACTGTGCTACGTTCAGCGACGTAGTCTAAAAAAACAGGGAATAAAAAGAAGAAATTGACGGGGCTCAATCGGCGAGTGGGCGGGGTATTATACCTACAAAAAAATTAAGGGAGGCCTGAAATAAAAATATACTCACTCATGCACAATCAAACATTTACAAACTAAAAAAAACCTCTAATTAAAAAAAAAATAACATTATATACAAAACACAATAGTACCAAAAATGAACAATTCGTAGGTACACAATATACATATTTACGAATAAAAAAAAGAATCATTTTTAACATGGCGAGCAGCAGTTTTTAGGTCACCCTCTATATTAATCTTCAAACAAGAAAAAGGAACAAAATTACCCTACTAAAAATCACAGCTCGAAATCAGCATTGTAAGTACGGAATTCTATACATAAAATTATTCTAATAAAGAAATCAGTAAACGTTATAATATCCTCTTACATACAAACAACCAGTCATTTTACCACCAACAAGGTGATGCATCCGTAGACCCGTGTACATATGGTGTTTCCAACAACTACCGGGTACCCATATAAGAAAATTAGTGTATAAACACTCACCCTCGAGTCACCACCGTCGGGTTGGCTCTTACCGTCTGTAAAAACGGTGCAACACAGGTGCGTGTGCTTCCGCCTTGGGGTGGTCCTCCCATCACAACAAGGGGCGACCATTCATTGTGGCTTTATGGGTCACTGGAAGGAGCTATAGTAATTATAAATAAAATTAATTTATTGTCGTCGAAAAGTACAATTTTATAAAACCCATAAATACTCACCACGCTGTAAGGCGTGCGAGAGCTTTTCATACAGAAAAACGGAAACAACCAACCATTCTACACGTGTTTTTGTTGTGTAGATTGAATAGCAAGTGAATATTAATTTCGTTTCACTAATGACCAGAGCTCAAAGTAATGTTGTTAAGGAAATAAAACTGGAAAAACACGGTTTATTGGGATAATACGCGGCTTTAATTCGACGAAGCTTTCAATGGAAAACACAAGAATCAATTATCAGATACCTAGAACCAGTTATCGCCTGTTTAATTTTAGCATAAACTTTATGTCGAGGAATTCTTAAGAGTTTTTATTATTAATTAGGCTCTTGGATGTAACAATAAGAATCGAATTATTACAAATACATAAATGAATTAACACGCGAAAGGGTTATTTTAATCTACTGATTTAATTTTCGTTTTTAACGCCAAAGGGATTTGAGTTGAAAATTATTAGACGGTGTATTTCTTATTAACAGAAAAAAACGTACGGGATGTTGAAAATAAAAGTAACAACTGGCACAATACGTGATTCTTTCCTAGTGTGGGGAAACATTCAATGCTAATATCAGATTGAAGATAATAAAAAGTAGTCTGATAAATATTCTTGCATTCCAAGGAGGCTGGAATTCGATTGGTGTCTTTGGTACGGTTTGCTTTCAATTTATTAAGGGCATACACAATGTCATCTTCGGAGATATTAGAGAGATAAAGAAGATTATTATTCGTTAGTATTGCATTGTTTTCTAAGATAACAGTATTAACTATAGGAGTAAAGAATGAAGAAAAATATTCAACAAAGGCATTGACAATATCAAGAGGTTTGGAGAATTCTTTGCTGCCATCAGTCACTTTTGTAGCAACAGAAAACTGCATTTTTTTAGAGTTGACCAAAACTTACTAGGGTTAATACATATACTAACTTCGACGGATGCATATAGTTTTTGTGAATCACATCAATGCCTTCTTTTAGCTCAGACCTAACAAATTTCCAGGTTGTCTCATGCTTAATACAATACCAATTGTTAAGGACTGACGAGTTTGTTTTCAAGTTTAATTTTCTTTATGATATCTGGCATAAACCATACCGGATAGGTTTTCAGGGGACCTTTAGCTGGTGGGATAAACGCAATAAATTAAAATTGCACTTTTTGTAATTAAAATTAAGATCTATATTGTTAGAAAAATTGCCTTTCAGCAAGTAATCAATTTGGATTTCAAGATCCAAAGCTGGATGATATGTCTTCCTCAAGTAAGGGATGAGCATGCGATACATTGCAGTTGAGATTGCAAAGAACTAAATCTAAAATGCGACCCTTGCAGTTCAAAATGGAACAAAATTGTGTCAGATTAAAAAACTTTGCACAGTTATTGTCATTAACAGCATCATGTATCTCATCTGGAGCATTAAAACCACCCAAAAGTAAGATGCAAAGCTTCGAAATAAATAGGCAGATTATAAGGCATCAAAGTAAGCAAAGAGTATTTATTATTACTGATTCTGGAGGAATATAAAACGAAAGAATAAATACCGAGCTATGTCTACTCAACAATTTAATACAGAGCTGGCAGTTGAGGGATCAAGAACACTCAGTCATTGCACAAATTGTTTAAATCTATGCAACTGGTGGATATTGATTTTTTACTAGCTAAAGTTATCCCACCACCTCTCAACGTATTGGTTGCAGAGTAATCACGGTCACGAAATATGTTAAATTGTGAACAATTGAAGAGTTTAACACTCGAAGTAGTCGTTTAGGCACATCTCAGTGAATGTGAAAATAACAACTTCGGTAGCAACAAGACTATTAATGTATAGAAATTTTGATAATAACAGTGGATAATCCTTGACACAGGTATCAGTTTTCAATAGCCTCTTTTTGTAGGGTACACCACGTGGGTGGTCATTGGCCATGGTTATGAGAGGGTATTTATATCAATCTTGGTTTCAGAGATAGAGCATAATTGCTATAACGGACAGTAATACTTGACCTTGCTGGCTACTTTTTAGAGCTTGTTGGTAACTGGGACACTTTGTCTAATGCCAAGTGTTTATCATCAATGTCCATGTTCAGTTTATGTTTAGCATAGAAGCAGTTAGCGCATTTGCGGTGTATTCCTTATGGTGGCATTTGCCAGAACATAGTCGACAGGTCACTTCGTACAAACTCGGGTAGTGTTGCTGAACTTGTAACATTTGAAACATTGAGTGTCATTGACATGATTATAAATTCTTCCCATCGACCATCTTACAGCAGCTTTTTTTATAGTTAGGAGTAAGTTGAGGGTTATTGAATTGGCTTCAATGATTATCGCTGAATAATTTGTTTTCTTGTTATGGATAACTACTATAACTCGCAGATGAAAGTTGCTTGTATGATTTTGCAGGCAGTATTCTTATTATCAGGATCGATATCGTCCATCATACGTACTTTAGGCTTCCTGAGGTTGGGTGCTTCAGTATTATATTTGTTCTCCAATTTTGTAACAATTTCATTTTGCAGTAGGCTGGGGTCAGAGAGACTTTTGCAACCAATGACGAATTGTTCTTTTAAGTGCTTCCATAACCTTAGAAATATGAATATCAACTTCAGCTAGGTTTATTAAATCTTTAATTTCGACTTTAGTTTTCTTACATTCTTGATTTGCAATCAGTTTAATTACGCACACCGGTGCAGCTTGCAATGTACTTGCATGAGTGGTGTTTGTATTCTGAGGTATTGCTATTTTTAGCTATGAGAGCTTAGTACAGGCCATATCTATATATTCTTTTTTTGAAATTTTTAATCATTGCATACAAATCGTTTAGTATAACATGTATATGGACACCTACTGACTTTTGACCGATATCATGTAATAGACATGTCTCACGGTTAAAAAGAAAAGTTGTTTTTTCAACTCTAGAAAATGTGATACCGCTGCATTCATCACAAATTAGTTTCTGGTATTTTTTGCAGCTGAATATCTTAGCACTACTGCCCTTGCAAAGTGAACAAGATATATTTATAACTACCTGTATATACCTTAAGACATGCAATATAGTAAGTGCAAGCATAATTATAAGTCCTTACTTGTAATTGATGATAATGACAGTAAAGATAACAACGCTTATGTTCTCAAAGAGTTAATAGATTATCCAATAACGAAAGCAGGCACTGTACCCAGATGTCACACTATGAAAATACATGTGCTTCTTAATTCAGAGGTCTATCAGTTATAAGTATTATAATCATTTGAAAGATTAATAATTCTACTGCAATTTGATATAAGTTCCACTAATAAACTTCGCCCAAAACATTATGTAAAATATGGATTTCTCAGAACTCATTCAAACATAGCTTGTATTGAAACAATCACTTTATGCATGAATTAGTTGACACAATGCCAAAGAGAACTGATGCCGTTTCAAAACGAAAAGGTGACTCCACACAGTGATAACTCTGACTAATTGTTCAAAAAAATTTGGTTCAATTATTAAGTGCCAGACACCTTTTCCTTTTTGTTTATATTTTATAATTACTGTTGCTGATGTATTAGATATTGTTGATTAATTGTTATAAACACATAATATCAAATAAGCTTCATTGTTTCTGTGAAATTACGAAATTCTAATAAATGCTAATTCAACAAAATAGCATTGTGTTGCATATTTCCTTTAGTTTAATTGATATACAACTGGTCTCGTATATTTATATTCGTACCGCTTTTGTTTTGTATAAGTTGATTAATGACAAGATATGATTGTTTGTTAATACCACAATTACTGAAATATTTAAAAAGTAATGTACAAAACACTAGTGAAAATATTTTTAATGTAGTTGAGTCTTAATTTACAACTATCTTTAGTTGTTTCTCGTACAGGTTAAACTTTGATTGATTTTTGTGGCAAATTATGACCATCTGGTGTTCCTTTATCAGTGTATTGCTACGTACCTAGACATAGCCGGAAGAAAAGTAAATACCAGGCTAACTATCAAACGCGGAGCGTGGGGGGATTCACCTACATACCAAGAAAACAAAAAAAAGCACGTTGCCCACGATTATCTATTAACAAATAAAAATAAATAAAGGATTCTTAACAAACAAGCAAAAGCAATAAATTAAGCGTTACTATTTCAAAGCAAACAATTATGTGATATGAACAATTTAGTACTTTAGATACGAAGTGCGCCACTCGTATTTTACACAAAATAAAATTAATCAGTAGTAAATGAACATGTGAGAGCTTCTGTCAAGCGTTTTAAAATTACACCTAATACTGTTTGTAAAATAAACCAGTCAGTAGAAAAGAATAAGCATGTGTCTGTCAAACATTTTTAACAACGGTACATCACACCTGTAGAGCTATAATATCGATTCGCAGTAACAAACAATAGTTCTACAGTGTCACGTTTTTCTATCACGGAACTACACCAAACGCTGATGCGGAATATGCCCTTGATATACACAAAAGAAAACAAGTTGTATACCTGTAGATGTCTGAATACTTAGCTTGCAAGCAGTCGGAGGGTGAGTCAGCACAGCAACGCCACGGAGTCAGGATCCATTCACCCTGCCATCGTAACTGCAGCAGCGGTCTAGAATAATGTAGAAAATATTTCAACGCACAAGCTTCAGAATCAAATTCAAAATTGGTTCACATAACACGAGTTCGAACTGCAGTCCTCGCGTTATCAAAGTGCGATTAGCAAACTGGAAAACCGCTATCAAATAATAGTAGGATCTATTATTTCGACAAGTTTTTAAATGAGAAACAGAGAACGCAATTATACGTTATCGGAATGTTAACGGATACCTACAACAAGGTATTGACTTTTTAATTTATCGAATAAATTTTCGTTTTAAAAGCAAAGTGGACTTGAATTAAAATTATGTTAAGCGGGCTTATACTGAACAGGTACACTATATAAGGTATTTAATTTACGTAGAAAATAAACGTAACCATATGTTATTTTTGCAATAACAGAATTGCTTGATGTTACAATATGCTATCGTCTTATAAATATTATTGTTGGGAATAATAATCAGTTAGACTAAAAATTCATATTGGAGAAATCTAATTCAATCTCTTATTAATTTATTTTGTGCTGGACGTAATTGCATTTAGATTAGTGTACATACAACTGTCATATATACTGTAAAATTTAACCAACTTGTAAATTGTATTCTATATTTCAATAATGATTACAAGCCGAGAGTAAGCATCAAGCGCTATTAAGCTACATAAATAATCCCTAAATTAGTTACTTTAAAGATAGTATAACAGAAACAATGTTCATCACCTCAAAAAAACTCACAGAAATGATGATTATTTGCGTATGTCCTGATATATTTATATATGTTTCATCTTGATAGATTGAACATTTGTTTCCAAACTTAAAAAAATGTTAGCAAAACTTTTGAACCTATTTTTAAGCTTAATATTAATATTAATATTAAACTTTATGTACCTGGCTTCCTCGTAGAACGCTTGAAAGATTGATTTTTATTGACTAAAACTGCAATAAAAATAATAGCAAAATTACTTATACATCACAAGTTTTAAAAGATGTTTGTGACAGCCTATATTTCCAAGTCATGTTGTCACCAATTTCAATAGTTGAAACTTTTGGTTAATTATAATTTATGTATTCATAATTACTTGGGAATTGCTTGATTTTAGTAGTTAAGTTGACTTTTCTTACATTTGTTTAAAAGTTAGATTATCGTAGTGGCTTTACTATGAATTTAAGTGCGATAAACTTGTTTATTGTTACATCGAGACTGCACAGAATGAAATATGCAATTTTAAGTTTTGAATAATATAATGTTAACTCTGTCAGAATAAAACACAAGGAATATGCTTGATCGAAAAACTCTTTCTTTATTCACTCAATATATCAATCATCTGCCAGCACCAACAAAAATGAAAAAAATGTCTCCCTGACGTCCAATGCCAACCCTTCCCCCATTCGTTGGTCGACTCATGCAGGTCGGACCCGCGTACACCATATCTTACACTCGGCCTTTCTGACAGATCATCGCCCTCGATGACCAACTTTAACGATAATAACTATACAACATTATACAAAATTAAAAACACAAAATACAAAATTCTAACTAAAACTAATTAATACCCAAACAAAAAAAAATCAATAATTTACATCATAGTCCTGTAAATATAATGGTTTTCGAATTGTATGTTTATGCATACCTGACGGTCCTGGCGCATTAACACTTACATCACCGTGTTCTTCAAACACATCACTATTTACACGCTCCTGATGTTTTGATACACTTTGTTTATTTCTTTGCCATGCGTATTGGAATCATCATCACTATCTGTATGTGTATGTTTCTCCTCGGATGTTGTTTGTTCATCTACCTCTGGTAATTTGTACATTTTCATTTGGCTCACAAGCACCGTTGTTGTAAATTGACGACCTTTGATGCCTTCAATGCCAGCTACTCGATAAGTGGCCGCAGGTAATGTTTCCGTAATCATAAACGGACCTCTGTAATGTACCTGTGTTTTTGTACTTTCACCTGTATGTGTAGGCAATTTTTTTATGAAAACAGTATCTCCTATCTTGTAAGCAATTGCTGCAGAACGTTTACTATCGTGGCTTGCTTTGGCATTTTGTTGTTCTTGCAGTATATTTTCGCGGATTTTGGTTTGACGTTCTTTTGGAGGTTTCCATTCGACGCCTCTACCATCACGCACCATAGTTGCTAAACCACCATCTGTAAAACGTGGCATGAACCTAAATAGAACTTCTAATGAAGACTTCCCTAGTGTTTTATTTACGGCTGTATTTAAATTTTGTTCTACTTCTATAATTTTTACATCCCAACACGTTTCTTTCTCCATACTAGTCATAATTACGGGAAGTAATGTTCTGTTAACACCTTCGACTTGACCATTTGTGTGAGCCCATTGCGACGAATTCAATGTGGGTTTAATTCCAAATTTTGTTACAAAATTTTGAAACATCTCTGATGTGAAACACGTTGCATGATCTGATACTTTTCGATTTGGTATACCAAACTGCAGTATAAATTTTTCAATAACTGTCATGGTCACTTTCGCTTCTGTGCTCTCTACTGGATATAATTTAACAAATTTTATTAACGCATCAATAATGATCAAAAGATACGCATTTCCTACTGAACTACGAATAAATGGCACAATATGATCAATGTGAATCCTTGAAAAGGACCGCTCTGGCACAGGAAGCGGATTTAAGAATCCAGGCTGCTTCCCTGCTGGAACTTCTGCTAACAAACATTCTGAACAAGCGCTTATGTGTCGATGCACATAACTTTTAAGTTTTGCAAACTAATATAATTCACGAATTTTGTCCACTGTTCGGTCTACACTAAAATGTCCCATCATATTAGAAATTTTACAGCAATGCTTTTTCGCATCGCTATTGGTATTACGTATAACTGTGTTGTTCCGTCTTTTTGAACAAATTCTCGGAATAATTTTCCATTCCTCAGCACATAGCCATTTGCAGATTGTTGTTCTTTGCGTGTACGTTCACCTGGATTTTTGATCACTGCTGAAATTATTTTATTTAAGTCTTTATCTGCACATTGAATTGTTAGAATATAAGCTTTTTCATTCCTTAATTGTAGAAGATTTAGGTTATCTTGAATATCGCTAATTTGTTCACTCTCCTCATCTGATATTGGAGCTCTGGATAAGGCATCTGCGTGACTCATTTTATCACCGGGTCTATATTTTATATCCATATTGTAATCCGCTAAAAGTCCATACCATCGTGCGATTTGTGGACTTTGCGATTTCTGCGTGTTTAAAAATACCGAGGATTGACGATCCGTGTAAACAGAAAAGTTAATGCCAATTTAAAAATTTTGCAACTTTTCCACGCAATACACAAATACCATTAATTCTACTTTTGACGAATGATAATTTCTTTCTACGTCATTAGTTTTCTTACTTATACAAAATACTGGATGTAGCTCTTTGTCGTCGTCTTGTAATTGCATCAAAATCCCTGAAATGCCATCAGCACTAGCATCTGTGAACAACGCAGTTTCAATAGCTTGAGGATTATACAATTTTAACACAGGTTTACTAGTTAAGGCTTCTCGAAGATCAAAAGCATCTTCTTGCTCCTTTGTCCAATTAAATGCAACATTCTTTGTGCGTTAAATCACTTAACTTGCGAGCACGAACTGCATAATTTGCTATAAACCTTCTAAAATATGAAGTAAGCCCCAAGTAACGCCGAACTTCATGAACATTCTTAGGTCTTGCAAAATTTCTAATCGCTTTAGTTTTTTCTAATCCTGGAGACATTCCTCTCGCAGATATTATCAGACCCAAAAATTCAATCCACTCTAAGTTTGCGCGTTTGGAAGCTTCAAAAATTTGCCTTAATTTTTGTAATATTTCACACCAATTTTTCGCAGGCACAATCAAATCATCTAAATATGACATTGTAACATGGTTTTTTAAAGGTCCTAGCACCATTGACATTAAACGACTGAATTCATAAGGGCCATTTGTCAATCCAAAAATTAATCTTTCAAATTGCCCTGTTGTATTTGAAGTAATAAATGCAGTTTTTGCTTTTGTGACTTCGGTTAAAGGTAATTGTAAATATCCGTGTGCTAAATCTAACGTCGTAAAAATTTTGCTACCGCTCAAATTTTCTAAATGTTCGTCCACTGTCGCTATTAGAAAATTTGATTTTACTGTCTGACGATCTAAAGCACGATAATCAATAACAAGACGCGGTTCTCCCGTTTTATTGGTAATTAGAACTACTGGACTCGAATACAAAGAATTTGTTTCTATTACAATACCTGTCTTTTTCCATTATCAACAATATCTGCAATTATTTGTCTTTCCTTCACATTTGTGCGGTATGGTTTAACACGTACAGGTACCCCTGTATATTGAATGTCCATTTTCATTAAAGTTGTACAGCCCAATTCTGCTAAATTAAATGCAAAACAGTCACGAAATTCTTGACATAACTTCAATAATTCCATTTTAATAGCCTCTTCAACGCTTACATCAATATTTAGCATTTCCATAGATATCTGGACTTTTTATTTTTTTTTCAGCTTTGTATAAATCAACGGTTGTATTCGTAGGTAGACGCCCTACTCCGATTACGACTCTTTCATTTAGCTTAATGTTCCCATCTAAAACATTTGTAACTGGTACAGTTATCGTGCTGTCATTGTACTTTGCTTTTATAAAATTGACGTGATTTGCTATAAGCACACTATCTTCCGCACATTTAATACGTGTACGCCGGGAAATTTCTTCAACATCAATGTCTTTAAATATGAATTAATAATTATGACCAAATACCAGTTCATCATTAACACGTACATATGCAACGCTTGGATGTTCGGTGAACGATCTTCCCACTATAACATCTGTTCCTTGTGCTGTGTTAGGTACTTACATGTGATTTTCCAATGCTCCACCCGCAGGTACTACATTGGCCAGGAAGCGAGTTTTTTTTTTACCTGGAAAATTTGGAATTTTGCCGAACCCTTGCTGTTCCAAGCAAAGTAGGGATCTTTAACGTGCGTGACAACACTCACACACGGGACCTCCATTTTACCTCTCATCCGAACGAGGGTGTATTTTTGTGAAAAATGCTCGCCTAACATTTTTCAAGCGGACCGTGTCGGGATTCGAACCCGGGACATTGGGCGTAATAGTCACACACATACCACTACGCCACGGAGCCGCCTTGTGTTAGGTACTACATAAAATTTTATATCCTGTAATTTAACATCATCTATTTCTACGGCAGCTTGTACATAAGCGTTCGCCTTAAGTACTGGACTTTGTGCACCAAATCCATATAACTCTTCTTTGGTTTGATGTACGTTTGGAAAGTACTTAGCCACATTTTCACGCATTGTACAAATAGAACTACCCATGTCTATTAATGCTTGTAATTCATGGTTGTCTATATTTACTATACGCAAAACCTTGTCTAACGATTTGATTGTATGTTGCTGCTCTATTGTCATAACAGATGTCCAATTCTTTTTAACACCTTCCTTACCATCTTGCGGTTTAGTATCATTGACGCGTCCTGGACAATCTTTCGAAAAATGTCCACTTTGTTTACATCGAAAGCAAGCATTCAATTCACTCACTTTAGTACACTTTGCAGACACATGCCCTTTTTCAGCACAATTATAACATCGTACATTACTATTTCCTTCAACTTTATTTCTTAACCCACTATTTGTCGCTCATATTGTCCGAATCCTTCATGTTTGTTACTAGTACGGGTACGATTCTCTTGTCGCAAGACCGCCGTGCGATATAAAGTGACTATATCGTGTGAAAGTTCATTTTTGCTATGATGTAGTTTTGTTATTAACCCGGGAATAAGTGCTTTATTATATAACCCCACCACAATCTGCTCTTTTATTTCAGTGAAAGGTAATTTAAGTGCACTACACAATTTATATTTTTCGTGAAAATAACTCTCCATATTTTCACGATCTGTTGTATTCGTTGCACCATCTTTTTCCACAAACTAGTTGTGCTCGGAGCAAGGTCAAATGTTGCTCGAAATTCTGCTTCAAATGCATTCCAAGATGTCAGCTTGATTCTACGAACTTCGTACCAATCTTTGACCGAACCTTTCAAATGTATTCGTGACGTTTCCAGCTTGAAATTCTCAGGCTATCGATGTAAAAATGCACAACTATTAACACTATTACGCCATTCCATAGCTCCGCTGCCGATTTCATCCCAAAAACTTGATATAGACTTATTTACATCCGGCATCACCTGATAATTTAAATCTGTTGGTCGACGGAATTTGCTGATTCTGTTGTAAGGCATTACAAAACAGCTGCTCTGTGTGTGAACGATTTTGCTCCATCGTTTTCACCATGTGCATCATTATAACCATTTGTTGTTTAATAATTGTTTTAAAATCATTTACGGACGAATCTTCTGATGGTTCAGGAAACGTCCTGACACCACCTTCCATTTTGTTGGTTTCATTTGTCGTATCCATTATTCAAAAAAAAAAAAAAAATTTACATTTTTACGCAGAGTTTGTGAATAGATCGCTATCTATATTAATTTCAATCTAATCCCACTTCTGATATGTTAACTCTCAGTCAGAATAAAACACAAGGAATACGCTTGATCGAAAAACTCTTTCTTTATTCACTCAATATATCAATCATCTGTCAGCACCAACAAAAATGAAAAAAAAAATGTCTCCCTGACGTCCAATGCCAACCCTTCCCCCATCCGTTGGTCAACTCATGCAGGTCGGCCCCGTGTACACCATATCTTACAATAATGTGCTATAAATTTTAATACCTTATATTTTCCATGTTTATATATTCTGGCACCCAACATGAAAGTTCTATGGAAAGCAAAAACCAATTAATCGCATTCGATTTTTCAAACGGAAGACCCAAAACATCTATCTTTTAAAATTAGGCTACTTCATCATGTTGGTTAACAAACTCATTACAAGCATAGACAAATTAGTTAAAAGGCCAGAATATGAAAATTGAAAGTTATGATTTTGTAAGCTATAAGTCCTGTAGGTAAAAACAAGAAATAGGCATAAAGTTATGAAAAGTAAAATAAAAGTGGTTGCATCACAACATGTAAACAGAGGAAAGATCTTTCAGGTGATAGCAATTGACTATTTTGAACGAATCAAATGGTAGAGGATTAGAGTGCAGTATAGTCTTAGTTTGGAACTAAGTATACTTACATTGAAGTCCAATTTTTATGTAAGCTAGGAAAACAATGTACATTCCGATCAATGATGTTAGCAGTAGTTTCACATTTCCTGTATTTCTTGATGAACAATCTGCAAAACAAAATTACGTAGCATACAATTTATATTAAAATAATATTTCACTGTTTAAAATTATGACACATTTCTTCAGTTGCATCATGAATTAATTTAACTTCTTTTTGAGGTTCCATTAAACCTACTTTAATACCAGATAGGGTATCATTCATCTAAATATGAGAATTTACAGTTACGTGCAGTAATATAAATTTGTTAATACCTGATGTGCTATCGTTAAACAGGTAGCGCATTGAAAACATATAGACTTATATTCTTTAATGGGAGTTAAATGTTTTAATCTTTCTCTGTATGAATCTATGACTGTGCCAGTTTTCAACAACACATCTTCACAAATTGAATTTGGTAAATAGTAGTTATGCTGAATATTCCGTATATTATTGCAGTGAATCGTTTCTCCTTTTATAAAACCAAAGGACTGTTTCTTAAAACATATGTAAAAATTTAGTATAATAATAACCAAAAACAATTTTAACGTAATAATCATTCAAAAATATATGTAAATAAAAATAAAAATTGTAAAAATTCAGAACTGTCAAAATCACACAAATTTTGAAATAAAAATTTTTAGAGTTTAAAAAGTATTATGAGAATCAACTTTGTCTGCCAATTCAGATGTGGCTCCTTAAGACAGTGCCCCAATACAAAAAGTTAGGAAAATATGGTTTATCTATAGAATTAAGTTAAGAAATTTTAAAAAAATAATTGATAACATTGAATTTTTAATTTTTTGCTTAATTCGGCTAATTAGTTGTTTATCATTACCAGAAACATTAGTGAAAATGCTTGTAGAGTAGAAACGTTTATTCCTTGTTCACCAATTACTTTAAATTAATTAATTCTGTTTACTCAAGCTATAGTGATACAAACCTCAAACTGTTTTCCGAGATGATGTTTTTAATTTGAAGTGTTTGTTTGTAGTCCAGTAATTTAAATTCAATGGGTAACAACGTATTCTTGCATCTCATTTTCATATTATTAATATGCCATTTACCTAATCACAGAATATAATTTTAATTATTAAAACAACAATCAACAAAGTATTAACAGGTGACTTAGTATTAAGAATAATTAACAATGTGCTCAAAAAATTAACATATCCGAATTGTCTAACAAAATTACTCAGCAGGAAACCATTATGGATCGACAGCGTCGGGCAAACAATATAATTATTTTAAACATACCGGAAAATCCGGAAAGGCGTTCCTCAAATGATCTAGATAACGTTAAACAACTTTTTAAAGTTATTCCCAACATTGCTGTTAGTGATATAAGTGTGCTCCGGTTGGGCAAGGGCGATGCAACTCAAAAATCGCGCCCTATCAAAGTAGCATTGACAACCTCTGTTGATACGCTTTGAGTTGTCAAAAGCAAAGCTCTTTTGAAACAGGCGAAAGCTTTCATTAATATTAACCTAGACGAGACTTCAAGGCAGCGAGAATTTATGGTTAAACTTAGATCTGAACTCAGAAGCAGAATTGATAAGGGCGAACCAAACTTAACTATACGATACATACAAGGAATTCCCCAGATAATAGTTGCCAACTCAAAAAACTAATCACGACATCCTCTTCACAATTAAATCAATTAGAGTGCTACTATCAAAACGTTAGAGGACTGCGCACCAAAACTCAACAGTGTTTTACATCAGTGTGTGGATGTGAATTTGATATAGTATGTTTAGTTGAAACTGCACTCACACCTGATATCTTCAGCTCTGAGATTTTCCAAACTCGTTTAACGTATTTAGGTGTGATCGTCAGTATGATGTTATAAACAAAGTGTGTGGTGTTGGTGCTTTGTTAGCGGTAAGGAATCACATATTGGCTGAAATTCTGGATATATCTCATATTACGTCAGTGCTACCCAATATTGATATCGTTGGATGTAAGTGTAATTTGAACTCAAATTCGTTGTACATATTTGTTATTTACGTACCTCCTAACACAACGATGCTGATTATAAGGTACTTGTTGACCTTTTCGAGCAACTAGAATGTTGTTATAAGAAAAACGTCGTAATTGTGGGCGACTTTAATATACCGAATTTTAATAACCCAGATGTTCACAATTGCAAAAGTAGGCTAATGCAAGGCTTCACTGAACTATTAAATATGAAACAATTTAACTCCATTACAAATGTACAAGGTGGAACACTTGATCTTGTATTTTCAAATACCAAGTGTATAATTAGACACGATGCACTACCTTTTGTAAAGGAAGACCTTTATCACCCAGCGTTGAAGACAAATATAGATTTTTCTAATGTCGTAAGTAATACATTTCCTATTAATCGTGGTAAAAAGGCGTACAATTTAAAAAAAAACCGACTTCATTGGTTTGTATAATACCCTTGCTAATACCGATTGGTCATTTCTGTTAGAATCATCGGACGTGAATGTAGTTTGTAAATATTTTTACGATTATGTCTATACGTCTTTTGATGTTTACGTACCACTATGTAGTTGTAAAAAGCACAAATATCCCAGATGGTATTCGCAGGAGCTTATCAAATACATTCAACTGAAAAGTACGTACTATAAAAAATATAAAATAACTAAACGGTCTGATCAGCGTGAAGAATTTCAAAAACTAAGGTCCATAGTTAAATCGCAAATGAACGCATGCTATAAAAAATATCTCGTTAATATTCAGCACTCATTTACAACTGTGGTCATATATTCAGGAAAAGCGCGGTGGTACCCACATACCTGGAAAATTGTATTTCGACAACCAAACGTATGATTCCCCTGAAGCCATTGTGAACGCGTTTAGTAAATACTTTAGCAGTGTGTACTCGACCTCCAACGTTGGTACAGGTATAACTACTTTTAATAACATGCCTATCATGAATGTTGAGCAGTTTACAATCAGGCAAGTTGAATCAACCATCATTAAATTGAAAAACAAAATGACTTCTGGTCCCGATAGTATTACCAGTTTTTTAGTTAACAATGTTGCACAGTATTTTCTTATCCACTGAGCATTATATTCAATCTCTCTCTGAGAACTACAATTTTTCCTGATGTATGGAAAACTGCCAGAATTTGTCCTGTTCTAAAATCCGGTGATCCATCGAAAATCAACAATTATAGACCAATAAGTATACTGTGTAACTTCTCTAAAGTATTCGAAACACTATTATATAATCAAATATATCCTAAAGCTAGATGCTACATTTCTACATGTCAACACGGATTTATGATGGGCCGCTCTACTACAACTAACCTTATGCTTTTTACCCAGTTTTTGTCAGAATCAAAAGATACCAAGTGCAAGTAGATGTAATATTTACTGATTAAGCACATTTGACTTTAGTAAAACACTTTTATTATTATTTCAATCATTTCTACAAAACCATATGCAGTATGTCATGTATAAGAATTACAGCTCAGAAGACTTTTTGACACCGTCGGGCTTTAGTCAAGGATCCAATTTGGGTCCACTACTATTTTTGTTATTCATCAATGACTTACCTAACGCTCTAAACTGCGAAAAGCAGCTTTTTGCGGACCATATGAAGAGGCGTCGCCGTGGATCGATGTAGTAAGCGTAAGACTACGGATCCCAAGGTCCTGGGTTCAAATCCCGACACGGCCGACTGCTTGAAAAATGACAGGTGAGCATTTTTTACAAAAATTACGCCCTCGTTCGGATGAGAGGTTAAATGGAGGTCCCGTGTGTGTGTGTGTTGTCATGCACGTTAAAGATCCGTACCTTGCCTATAACGGCAATGGTTCGGCAAAATTCTAAATTTCCAGGCAACAAAAAACTCGCCTCCTAGTCAATGTAGTACCTTCTAGTGGAGCATTGGGAATATAAATGCACGGACGATATGAAGATATTTGAAAGAATAAACACACCTCAAGATTGTGACTTTCTCCAACGGCAAATAATGTCAGTACAACAGTGGTGTGTTGCAAACAGCCTTCATCTTAACATAAATAAATGCAAAGTTGTTACCTTTACTAGAAAGATTCAACCTGTTATTTACCATTATACGTGCAACATTGTACAGCTAAGTCGATGCAGTGCGGTGACGGATCTAGGCATTACATTTAATTCTCAACTTAATTTTATGAACCACATATCTGCAACCTCTACAGCAGCAATCAGAATGTTAGGTTTTTTAATACGCAACTGTAGATCTTTTACCAATATACTAGCATTGAAGAGTTTGTTCTATGCATGTGTTAGTAGCAAATTAGAGTATGGTGCGATTATATGGTATCCTATATACCAATATCAAAAGGACGATCTACAAAAAATACAAAGAAGATATCTGAAGTATATGTTTTTTAAAATGAATGGTTATTATCCACCTCTTGGTATTGATCAGAGTCTATTGCTATCTACTCTTGAAGCTCGTAGAATAATGATTAGTCTAACACTGTTGCATAAGTTAATGCATAACAAAATTGATTCCATTCATCTACATACCGTGATTATCTATCAGAAACACTTTAACATTTTATTGTAACGCAGCACAAACTAATATGTTACTAAAGTCTCCTGTTCACATAATGTGTAATAACTTTAATGTAATCGCAGGTTTTTGTGACATTAATCACTGTAGACTATTAGACTTAAGAAACACTATGAGAGACTACTTTTACTTATTCTAAGCTCATTATTGAGTTTGTAGTGATGTATAGTAGTGCGACACATGTAGATAGTTATGTATTGATAGAATATCCTTATCTACTTACTTTTTTCTTTAGTTCTTTAGTGTATTTAGCTGTAGTGCGTTTTGTTTGTTTATTTGTTTGGTTACTATCTTGTATATTACTTTATTTCTAATTTTTTTTGGCATTGTCCTATAATTGGATGTAAAAAACTGTTGGACAATAAAGATTAATAAATAAATAAATGCTACACCTATAAGAAAAGAATAATAAACTGAAGAAGCAATATGACTTGTTTAAGGTCAACGCCAATAAAATCGAGAAATATACTAGAAAAAATCTTAGTGTATGAAATCGCATAACAAGGCAACGAAAATCTTAATTTCAAAATTATAGAGGTATTTGTTCGCACACTAAATGTGCACCTTAATCAGTTGGATATTGATGAAGTATACAGACTAGATCAAGTAAACAAAGGAAAGCCGAGATATATCATGATTAGATTGGTTCACAATTACAATAAGTACAACTGCTACAAAAGAGACACTTACTGAAGGGTACAGGAATTACGATTGTAGAAGATATGACCACCTTTAATCATAATCTTGATAAAGCAGCTTATAGAAGGTATGGACGAAGTTCTGTGTCTACAAGAGATGCGTTTATTAATAATCACAAGGAGAAAATAGTCTCATTATGTGAACTTGTTTAACACGTTCCCTATCGCCATATAAAAAAAACATGCGTGATATTAGTTTATGGTACTCATATTTTAATAATGGACCACTCGCCCATATTTGTAACAGTCGATTTTTGGAATAATTTGAACAATAAAATGCGAAAATAGGTAACAATTGTTCAAAAAAAATAAATACATTTGAAAATTTTATTTATTTAGTACAATAAGTTTGCAATATCTGTTTGAATGGAATATTTTGAAATCAAAATCATTTAGACAAAGATTGATAAGGCTGCACTGTATTGTCTTTATAGGTTTCGCATATGCAGCAAGTGGTACGTCTTGTCTTCTTTTCTGCACTTACCCTACATCCGACTCGTTTATGCAACATCCTTAGTAAATGCATCGGAAAACTTTTTGAAGTTGCTTCTTTGTGGTAATTGATCAAAACTTCAGCTATGTCATTTTTAAACTCTATGTATGGTTTATGTTTCGAATCGAGCTTGTTATGTCTAACATCCATTCCAAAGCAAAACATCCACTATATGAAAAAATATTTTCAAGTACCATCTTGCAGTTTTTCGAGGAGTTTAATAGTAAGAAATCATTTGGTCGTATCTGTCTATCCCTCACATCTATTTGTTGTAATCAATTACAGACAAAGGTTTTATTTTATCAGCGCCACGTGTTCTGAACTGTTTCTAGTGAAGCCTAATGTCTAAATATAGTTAAAATCTCCCTTTTGTCTTTCAACTTTTGCACAAACACATTACCACTTTGTCTAAAAACGGATTCTCTTCTTAGTAATTTGGCTTTGGTAACGGTCTTCGAATTACCTTTGCGATTTGTACACGAAAAGTGCCAACAATATGTGTTCTTCTGTTGTAAAAATTGTCCATGCAGATTGTGTGTCCTTTGTCCAAATAATTCTTCATTAATTTGTTTACAACAGAAGAAGAATGCCTATCTTCATTGTTTGGGCTACCTTTTCCTACATAAATAATAATATTCAGTAAAAAGCCATCAGTGGTACACAATTCATACAGTTTAACACCGTATTTTGCAGTTTTGTTGGGAATATACTGCCTAAATGAAAGGTGATCCCACCATAATACGAGAGCTTCATCTAGTGACAAATTTTCACTTGGATAATAAAATTTTCGGATGTTTAGTAAAATATGATTTAGAAGTTTGCCTATTTTCTGAAGACGATGTTGTTGATCATCAACTTCGTCATAAAAGCAAAGATAATAAAGTATATTTTCCAAACGATATCTTCTCATCACTTTACTGAATAATGGACGTTCATGAAGATAGTTTTTACACCAACATGGTATTATACTAGGCATCTGAAGATTACCCATTACTACAAAAACCCAAAAACGTTTTTACTTGTTCAAAAGTTGTTGGTGTCCAGTATTTCATTTTCGAAGCATATCTAACTTTGGATGCTAATATTTCCGAAGCACGATTATTTGCCCAATCACAGATTTTATAAAAAAGGCCATCATCAAAAATTGATAAAAAAACTTCAGCCAGTATTATGTTTTGTGAAATATTTATTTTAAAGTCTTCAATTTCAGTGAACATATACAATACCGGATCGTCATCTTTGTCAGTCCACTCGTCACTATCATTTCCACTGGAAGGGACATTTACAGTACCATTGTCCTGCAATAAATCCTCATCTAAAGCGTCTACCTCCTCACTAGAGGACAATGAATCTAAGCTATCATGACCGTCTGAGGCACGATAACTGTTTCCAGAATCTTCATTCAAATGGGTTGTCCACGGGTGTGTTCTCATCACTTAGATCACATACCATTGCACAATTTGGTTCCTCTTCCAACTCTTTATCAGATAATGGTTTATTGCATAAATATGCTGTATTTCAATTAGCAAAGTGTGTAATATTAAGCTGAAGATTACAAATCTGCCTCTTTTCTAAGTTCAACCAGTTTTTTATACACAAATAATAAAACTACAGCGATTAGGTAATCAACTGGTGCACAAAAATGAATAACACAAAAATTACACTACAGTTCTATGTACCATATAATATTTCACAAATTCCAAGCTTTTTACCCATATTTAAAACTTTCACGTAGCCGCAATCAGAGTTCAACTAATATCAATATCTATGCAGTTCGTATAATGCATCAGTGAGAATGTTATCCTGTGTTTCTACAATTAGATCTGTAGCTCTTCAGACCACATGATGCTTATCTGTGTAGCGATTCTCAGACCATACGACAGAGATATGCATCAGGTCATTCTGTAGACCTCAGGAACTGCGAAAAAACTTCTACTGCAAACTGATTAAATTTATAGCGTTTAAAAAATACTTCTGCCTCTGACACATATGTGTCGCTAGTCTTTAATCAAAACACATATGTGATGGTCCATAGCGAACATATTAATAATATCAGTTACCCGAAAGGTTTCATAAACAGATATAACGTATGTGATACCTATCTTCAATTGAATCGGGTTAGCCTGTGCTGTCAGTAATTGACTGCATTTTGAGGAATTAATTTTTAGTTGTATTACTTATCTGTTCTTTTTTTTTACTAAGTTGTATTTGTGTTACTTACAATTTGGTAGAATTTAATTATTATATGTATATGAAAATCACACACATCAATGTGTCTTTCACTAAGTAAAATTGTTGTTTTAGGGATTACCTTCTTTGTACTGAGTGTGATGTCTTGGCAGTCACGGAAACATGGTTAAATGAAAATATCTCCAGTGATGTTATTGAACTAGGTTATATGTACAGCATAATAAATAGAGCCGCGAAGGAGGTGTTTGCCTATACATAAATATAAATTACAAATTCAATATTATTGATCATAATTTGTTGTTTGATTCATTTGAACATTTAACTATTAGCTAGCGTATTCTGTGTTGTTTATTGATCCTCTCGACTTAATAGTTATCATCAGTTCTTGGACAAATTTGAACAACTATATTCTTCCATTATGCTGCTCGAGGATTAATTTATCTCCTTAGGAGACTTCAATATGATACAATCTGATCTTAATGCTATCTTATTTTTTTCTTTTTGTAAATATTTTCTAAGACTATGCAAATGTTAGTCAGGGAAATATGCTCTTCTATCGAATCCACAACTTGTGGAGTACCTCGGAATGGAGGGGGGGTCGTGGCTTAATTGGTTCGCATGTGACTACTAAACCCAATGTCCCAGGTTTGATTCCCGACACGGATTGCTTGGAAAATGTTAGATGAGCATTATTCACAAAAGTACGCCCTCGTTCAGGTTTAGAGGCAAAATGTAGATCTAGTGTGTGTGTGTGTGTGTGTGTGTTATCATGTACGTTAAAAATCCCTACCTTGCTTGGAACAGCAAGGGTTCGGCAAAATTTAAAATTGCAGGTAAAAAACTTGCCTCATGGCCAGTGTAGTACCTTCGGATGGAGCATCGAAAAATCAAATGCAGGGAGTTCCTCAAGAGTCAATATTTTAAGTTAATTACTTTTTCTTTCTAGTTCTAGGGAGCATAAAATATTGCCAGTATCACATGTATGCAGATGACATCGTGTTATATTGTTGATTTAAGGTTAACGATATAGATAGCTTTAAGCAACATAAATATAACATTAAACCGGATTATTGGTTCAGCAAAAAATACTTGCCGATTATAAATTCTAATAAATCAAAGTTAATGTTATTTGGTTCTTATACTAATCTGACAGGATACAATTATTAAAAAATTAAAAATGAAAATCAGGAACTGCATGCTCAAAGTAATAGAAAATGCAACTAAACTGGAAGTGCTATTTGACACAAAATTACAATTTATAGAACACCAAGAAATGCGTTCAGAAAGATGTGATAAATTTGAAATTAATATATAGTATTCCTAATATTATAAACTTTCATACAAAAGTAATCCTATGAGAGTTCTTGATTTGATCTATATTTATTTATGCTTTCAGCGTGCATGGCCCATGATTCAGGAGTACGAATATACGATGTATAGACCATCTAGAACTCCAACATAGACTAATTTATAGTAAAAAGAGGCAATTCATTGCTTTCAAATACAAACAGTTCCAATCACTCAATACGAAAAAACACATCTTAAATTTGCTTTTTTAATTCATAAGATTACAATAAATAAAACCTTGAGATATCTTTACAAAAAAATAATTTATAGAACAGTTGAAGCATTTTTAATTTATTATTGCAAGTATGAAGTTTAGAAAACATTAAATTTAATAAATATTGGTATATCGCCATGTATATACCAGCATTAGAATTTAATTGTTGAAAACAAATTTTGTTTGCATATCTAAATGTTCCAAATTAACATTCGTTAGTCCTTTTCTTTAGAATTGTAGAAGCATTAAAAAGTCACCAAAATTATTTATTGAAATAGAAAACGTCGTTTAACTATAATACACAAATTCATAATTAGTTATTTCTGGTGCAGGTACAGGTGCGTTATTTAGCGCTCGTAGTCCAGATAAATGGCCTTTCCATAAACAGGTTCAGTCGTATTCCAGCCATTATGTGAAAAACATGTCTTTCAGAATTAATAAGTTGAAACACGACGTGCGCATAACCATTTAAAATATTTCTGTTAGAGTCCTCGTCAATGGTTTTGTAAACTGGACAATATGGTTTGTAAAATCTATCAGTATTAATACATATCTAATTAATTTTAAATATTATAGCACAACTTCCATATTACGATTTAAGCTACAATTTAACTTACGATAATTTTTTTTGTAATTAATTCTATGGACAACCCTTTATACTATACAATTTAAACATTATACCAAAGTAGTAACTTTATTATTATATGATATTGCAAAATGATGGATATAGCAGCCTTCGATTGATAACTTGACAGCAGATGGATTAACGTAGTTTCTATCTTACTTGTTGCCCGAACAACAACTGTTCATATAGGAGCCATGTTGTTGGTATGATTTCATCCATAGGAAGACACTGTTAATCAAGATAAATCTTTATGGTATCAAATTTTTATTTATATAAATCTCATCATTTTGCATTTTAATGTTTATTACGCTTCCACTATAATTTAAATTTTGCTATTTACAAAAACATACAGGTACGCTTTTGAGAACATAATTATAACAGTAATCATACTGTACAAGAATTTTATGCGTTGATAAAATTCCGATTAAATTACAAAACTAATGTAGAATATTTTATGTAAAATCTGTTCTAATATCTTATGTGACTATTTTGTGAACAAATTGAAAATTTAAATGCAATAAGAAATATTTTAAGAACTTTTAAGATCCATTAATGATTATATGCACATCGTACTCAGATATGAATATGATAAAAATTTACTAAATACAATAATTGTCATTCTTATAGAACATTACAACTTGATATAAATTCGATCTTAAGCTAAGATAATATAAGAAAATTTATTATATAAATTGTAAATATCTACAATTCGAAAAAATAATCTTTATTTTAATAGATGTACTTATTACCTTCTCCATATTTTTTAATAATTTACTAACGTAACAAATTATTAAGAAAGTAATCTTATGATAAAATTTGACATTCTTGTTCAGATGCAATCAACGATCTGTTTGATATTTGGTATATAATTACTTTTTCTTTCAGAGATAATATTGTATAAATATAACAATCTTAGCCTTTCTGCTTTAGTTGCGTATAATCGTTACTAAAGTTCCTACACTCTTTAGTGACGCTATTTTGCTTATGTTAAATGTTTGAGTTTAGAGCGCCTGACATTTCCGTATTACTAGAACCCCCCTATAGCCTCATCCTGCTGAGGTTAGAGTTTAGTGTTGGTCCGGAAGTCTCCAGAAGTACTTACGGTTAAAACGGATGAAACAACACCTATGGCTAAACTTCTGATAGAAATTTAGGTGGTTCTATTCTTATCTCACCTCACCACAATTAATTTCTTGAACAGCGACTTAGTTGTTAATATTTTGTCCTTGCTGTTTTACCCAAAGCAGTAAAAACAAATTAAATGGTGTTTAGTCTCACTTTAATAAAAATAGTTGAACCACATCAATACCTAAGAAGAAATAATATTACACAGTAAACAATAATATAAACTTCAGACTGAAAAATATACTGAGATAGCTCTGAGGTAAGTGTGTACCGATGCACTCCTTGCTGAGCCAAATTCAAACATATGGAAATTCTTTTTCTCTTAGCGTAAGGTCTATGACTGTGGTAATCCTTGTAAGAGCTGTATAATATTAATTAATATACTAATTGTGATTAAATGATCTTAACCCCATTATTCTATAAAATATATAAAAATAATATTTACGCGGATTTATACACCTTTATTTTCAGAACAAGAAAAAATAATACCAAAATTAATATTGTAGGAATAAAATTCTATTTTTACGTTATAATTTAGTTATGTAATTTTGAATTTACATCTGGTTATGACATTCATATTTCCCGCTACTTATGGTTATTTATATGAACTGTAATTGGTTAATGCGAGATTATGTGGGTGGTCAGGGATTCAGGGAAGGTGTTTTTCTTTACCTTTCTCCGGTGTCGTCAAATTGGCCTAATTATGGCTTCAATTTTGCTAATGGTTACTTTTAAATTTAATAAAGTTTATGTCTGAAAATATTAGTGTTTTTCTGCTGACCCATAAGTAGACTTACAGTATTATTTAAAAGGACTTGTTTGAGAGGATAAACAGAGTTCAAAGAACTGCCTAGAAGGAGTTAAAAGCCCCTAGTTCTGGAAGTGTCAGACCAGAAGTTCCCAGCATGAATCTTTGTAGTTTGGGGCACCATTGTCTCATCCTACTATTGAAAGCAGGTCAGATTAAACCACCAGATTGGTTTTTTTCAAGGTGCTTTTTTTTTACTTAGCAGTGGCCTCTCACAATGCCTACTACATAAATAAAATTAGTAAAGTCAACAAAATAAAATAAATAAAATGAAAAACGAACAAAGCAAATAAAAGAGGTAAAACAAGGTGAAGAAGGCGAAGAAAATCAAGAAAGCAAAGGTGTTGAAAGAACGAATGAAAAATTAGAAAGTGTAAAAAATAGGTGAAGAATTTGAAGAAAGAGCAATAAACGAAAAATCGAAAAAGCAGACATTTGATTTTTTCAATGCTCCACCGGAAAGAGCAGACATCTAAAATGTAAAGAACTTGAAGAATTGGAGGTCAATGAAGTAAGTGTAAGCAAGTTAAAAATCGAATTTTGGAAACTGCTTGTGAGGATAATAATCTCAGCAAAATAGTGCATCTCGAATATTGACACCAAAGGGGCAATAATATCACTATAGTGTATTGGAAAGCTGCAAGTATGTAAATGACGACACGGTGGACTTTATTGAGAGGACTGTTGTCAAAATGTCTGAAAACATTTGTGTTGTTTTACAAGATCATGGAACGAAAAAAAGGCAGCATCGTCAGGAGTTTGGTTCTTCAAGCACACATATAAGAATCATACCAAGCATGCTTACAATCCTGTCGGTTAATGCTATTTTGTGAATTTCAATGTGTATTTGTTTTGAAGGCGGTTCAAGAGAATAGTACATTTTGTTGTCATGTAACATATACTGTAGGTAGTGTTCGTTCAAATAAATACTTATTATACTTTGTATTATTTCACAGTTAGATCTATCATACGCAATAGTGGCCTAGGGTCACTCGCCATTTGCAAAGCATTTACTTTTATTGCAGAGAAAGGTTGTACAAATAATATCCAATTTGGGAATAGAGAAAATTGTAAAGAGAATTTTTTTAAAACTTGAGAGAATTTACTTTGTCCTCATTGTATGTATATTGAATTGTTTGATTTATGTATACAAAAGCTTTGATAATTATACAAATAATCGGGATAACAAAATAATACATAAACAAAAACCACAACATACAAGACACAGAATCTCCTACACTAGACTAAGTGGAATCAGATATCCAATCAACTGCTATGCGATAAAATTACTCAGTTTATTTATATTTATAGGGTTAACGCCATTAATTATAAATTACACAATAAATTGTGTATAGACAACTATAATAGTGACGATTGGATAATTCTTGGGGTATATAAACAAACATTTATTAGTAACTGAAAGTTAATAAGTCATTTATACATAATATATTTTGTAAAGTCCTCACAAGTGTAATTTTATTTGCTGATAATGCCATCAAGGTTTTGATGTTTAATCTTCATCATGTAAACAAGTTTCACAATTGTCAACTGAAAACTATGATGACCTTGGCGGTAGCCAAGATCAGTTGAGGCGGGAGGCGCTACTGAATAAGACAGGTTGCTAATAGGTTTTTATTCTACAAAGTCTGGAGCTTGTTAACAACCTGACACCGTCGGCGATTCAAATTAAAATTTTTCTTCTTATTGTTGCGGTTTTCTGCTTTTCTTCAGTATTTATTAAATACGTTTGAAATTTATTTTTAAAAATGCTTCTGTTGTTATTCGATTTTTGCAAATTTTCCTAAAATTTAAGTAGGAGGCTTATTCATTTCTAAAACCCATAGAAGTTTTATCAACCAAACTTACGACGTAAGTTAGGTTAATATAATCGCTACGTCGTCGTCGCCGCCGTCGTCGTCCGTTGCCATATTCCCATAATGATACAATAAATGATATATATGTACAGGGCCGTACCTGGGTATATGGCCGCCTGCGTGCCAGTCTGTATGGCCGCCCCCAGGATAACATTAAAAAAAACTACTTTAATTTTTAATGTTTATTATTATACACAGGGCATCAAACCGGGAAAAAATCAGTTTTGGTTAACCGAAATCGAGAACGAAAAAATATTGGTTTTGTTCCCAAAACCGGTTTCTGAAAAGAAAACCGGCTAAAAACCGGTTAGGTTACCGGTTAATTAGGAAATCTTTCAATCTTTCAATTATCGCGATTGAAAGTGAAATTGCTGAATCTTCACAAAGCAATTATTAAATAAAGTACATATTAAAAGTTAATCCTACGGGATTTTTTACTGACAAAATCGTCAATTGCTTCGTGAATATTTAAAGATTCAGCAATTTCACTTTCAATCGCGATAATTGAAAGATTGCTCATACGTTCTTGCGTCATGGAAGTACGTAGGTAATTTTTTATGATTTTCAATTTAGAAAAACTACGTTCTCCAGACGCAACTGATACAGGCATGGTCAATAATAGTTTTAAGCTTGTAGATACATTTGGAAATGAATTTTGTAAATTGTGTTTGTACAAATACTTTAGGAGTTCTTCGGGTTGTTTCCTATCTTTTATAATTATTTTCAATGAAATTAACTCTTCGTATAATTCTGCTCCGTTTATGTCGCACGATTCGCCATCCTTGAATTTATTATGAAAGTCGAAGCAACTTTTTTTTATGTCGTCCTCTCCTATTTCAACAAATTTATATAAAAATCCGAAAGACTGTTCGAAATTGGATAATGTTTCAAATCGGGTAGTAACAGATGAAATGGCTGTATCCAATATTACATAGAAAAAATTAATTTTGAAATTTTCTTTAGCAGTTAACTGAATATCCTCATCTCCTTCATAGTCAAATTGTTTTCGCTTATGGCGTCGACGTAGATTAATTTCAACAGGAAATTCCGGTTGTATTTCAAGTGATTCACATAATTCATCAGCAATTTTCAAATACTTTTCGAAATTTTCATCATTTCTAATACTTTGGAAAAAAATTAAAATATTATTAATAGATTCAGCACATGAAGTAAGATTCCAAGAAACGGTCTGCATCATTTTACTAATAATATTTACTTTTTCTAAGATTTCGTACCATATTACTGTGGAACAAATAAATTTGTACGATTTAATTTTCATTGCCAAACATTTAGCTTCATGTTGACCTATTGGTGTTGAACATTCTTCCGCTAGTTCTATTAGGCTGTCATAAATTTCACCTAATTCATGACGCAGTGGTCTAATCGCCTTAATCCTTGATTCCCACCGGGTTACGCTAACTTGTTTTACTGTTAACGATTTTACATGTTTTTAAAATTTGCCATCGAAAAGGTGATCCGGAAAAGTAATTGTATATTGCTGACACATTACTAAAAATCCACAGTTGAAAAAGAAACTTTCGCTGCATCATTGACGACCAAATTTAATGTATGCGCGTTGCATGGCATAAACAAAGCTCGTGGATAATTGTCCAAAATTCGTTTCTGCAATCCAATATGTTTTCCAGCCATATTTGATCCATTATCATACCCTGGCCTCTCATATCGTGAACATTTAATTTAAGAGAGCTTAATTTTTCAATTAAAAGTCGTAAAAGCTTCTCCAGTACTTTTTGACCTGGAGAAAACCAACGAAATTTTCTCTCACTTCTACTTCGTCATTTTGAATATGCACATATCTCAAAATTATTGTAATTTGCTCGACATGTCCCATGTCCGGCGTACAATCCAAAATTACTGAAAATATTTGGCGTCTTTTATTGCTGACAAAATATATTTTTGAATTTGCGCTGCAAGGATACTAATTATTTCATTTTGGAAGCGATTTCCGCATAATGTGGCATATGGTTCTTTAAAGCAACTGATTGTTGAATGCGATTTATGTGATCTGCCATAACATCATCAAATTTTCCTATCATTTCAATTGCTTTTAGAAAATTTCCATTATTGTTTTCATACAATCTGCTCGAGCTACCTCTAAACGCTAAACCCTGTACTGCCAGAAATTGTACCACAGATATCATGCGTACGACAATTTGATACCATCGTTTTTTCTCTGCGTCATAATACCGTTGCAAATTTTTATCAATTGTAGCTTTGTTTCTTAAATTTAATTCCAAATTTTTCCAATTGGTGCAATTTCCGATATGCAGCGATGTTTTTCATGACGAGATAAATTATCAGATGTGTGTTGCCAATCATTGAAGCCTTCATTAACTAATTTTATTTCTTGTTTGCCAAATAATTTACAACAGAAGCAAAATATGGAATCCGTTTTTGGAGAATAGATTAACCACTCACGATTAAATTTTTCACCAGTTGGCATTTTCTATAGAAATAAGTTGATGAAAATGATCTTCCCAATTCATTAATTGGATATGTAGATTGTTTATTTTGTATGGGTCCTTTTCGATTAATATATCCAATATTTTAGTGGTAATTGTTAAAGGCCAGCAAGCTGGATCATTTAAATCCATACACATAGCAAAATATGCTTTATCAATTTCAGCGGTATCGGTATTGTATAGATCGATATCCTTATTATCTTCTGTTTCCATTTCGTCGGTACTACTAGTATTGTCATTAGCCTTTTCATTTTCAATTCATTTTCATTTTATCGCAAAACAAATCATCAATTGGATTTAATTGGCTACTACAACTACTTTCCGGTTCTGGCGATTTTACTAAAACTTTGTTAATGAGCCAAACATTTGTTTAGCTTCATTTTGCTTTTCCTCTCGCTTTCTTTTATATTGCGCTCCAGACAATCTTTTCGTTTTCCTTTCAGACATTCGTAGGCCTTTAAAAATGTAAATGAGCAGTGATATTAAATTTTAGGGTAGACTTTCAATTTTGGGCCGGAAATTTTGGCGGGTTTTTGGAGGAAAAGGCCTTTTGATATGAAATTCTTAAATAAATATTAAAAATATTTAATAACATTAAAAAATTAAAAAAAAATTAAATAATAATTAAAATAAATAATAAAATAGCGCAATTTAATATTAAATTACTTAAAATCTATAATTAATGTATATTTTAATGCGCATAGGATGACACGATAAGAAAATCATTTATAAGCTTTTTAAGTAAAACATATTTTTAAACATAAATATGTCAAGATTTATTTTGAAAATGAAAACGGAGAGGAAAATCCAACCACATATAACTGTTTTCTAGTTCAATGTCAGGTAAATTTCTTCCATTTAATAACAATAACATTGCTATTATAAAAGGAATCATAAGCTTTAATTTAAAGAGTTGCTTTCGGCTACACAAGTTCAAATGCTTGATTTTCCATCGGCGGGTTGTGAGCGATTTAAACAGAGAATCTCGTATGCAAACAAACAACTTTTAATTATTATATAAATGCATTCAAAATGAGAAAGATATTCATTTTTAGTATAAATTAAGGAAGATTTTAAGTAATTTAATATTAAATTGCACTATTTTATTATTTATTTTAATTATTATTTAATTTTTTTAAATTTTTTAATATTATTAAATATTTTTAATATTTATTTAAGAATTTCATATCAAAAGGCCTTTTCCTCCAAAAGACCCGCCAAAATTTTCCGGGCCCAAAAGTGAAAGTCTACCCAAATTTTACATTTTTGTGTATTACCTTTTTCAGTCTTTGTCGAGTAAATAAACTTTTATTAAATTTCACCACACGAACACACAACTAAAAGTTTTCAGGAATTAAGCAATTTATTTTTATTCGTTAAATTAAAGACTTTAATAATATCGGATCACACACAGGACACAAATAACGATTTATCCTCGCTAGTCTATAGACTAATACGACTAATAAGACGAATAAAACCGCTTACGCGACGCCGGTCAATTGAAAAAACTATTTCGGCTCGTCGCTCGTGCAATGTTCGAAAAAATTCGGATTCGCTGCATGACTAGGTATATAAATACTACAACGACCTAATCAGTTTTTATACATTTCTTATTTCTGAGAAACTCTTTTTAGATAGATTAGATTAGAGAAACTGTTTTTACTTCGTATCTTAATGAAAACAAACCGATTGTATTTTTGCCCAGTAAACAACTTGTAACGATTTGGCCGCCTCTTAATTTCGGCCGCCTGCGTGCGGTGCACGCAATGAACGCCCGTCAGGCACGGCCCTGTATATGTACCTTGTTTAGTTTTTTACGCTGATTACAAATATGCTGTACAAACTAATGTAAACTTTAATAGATATTCAAATGATTCTTAAACAATAATATAGTCTAAGTTGAGTTATGTTGAATGGGAAAACATAGGCACTCAGAGTTTAACTGAGTCATTTAATTTAAAATATATAATTTCCTTTTATAAAATTTCCGTAAGTTTGGTTGTAAGGCGTACATGCGTCTTAGATTTTTTGGTATATGGAAATACATCTAACGGAGGGCGCATATCTTCACTATGATAAAAATGAAATGCACTGTGTTATTGTTCTTTTCTGGTTGTCATTTTATATAAATTTTAAAATCCATTGCGTTCTACACCTATTTCGTTTTGGGACACAAAGATAATACTTACTCGTCTTCAATATTCCCCAATCATAACTTCAAGTCCGAGAACTATTTATTAATAAGCTCTTTAGTAACTTCAGCAAAGAATTACTGTTTCCCTTTCGAGTGCATGAAGCTCTTGGACTACGCGAGTTATAGGAACCCCATCTGTTATATATATATATATATATATATATATATATATATATATAAAACTAATATCTTTATTAGGAAATATTAGGAAACATTAGGAAATGTTAGGACAGTGCAACAATGTCGTTGCAACATTTTATTACAATTTATTAAGATGATTTCAGTTCCCACGAGTGGAAACGCTACAAAGTAGCACAAGGATAAGTGACACTGCAAAAGTCAGGTCACAGACGGTCGCCGGATGTCACGTACCGAGATTACGCAGAATAAGCCTGCAACATTGTAATTATGAATAGCTTTTAAGATAGCAACTATGTATTATGAAGTGTAAGCGGACATTACGTCCGCAGGTTCCCACAGAATTGTGAGGGGGAGAAAGTTATATAAGGACCAGAAGCTCCACTCCTAGTCAGTTCATCAAACGTTCAGCTTTTACCTTGCAGTTCGTAAGATAACTCACTGTACAATTAATTAATGTATTTCGACTTAGACTTATTATTCAAGTTTGTTAAAATTCAATAATTAACTTCTGTATAAAACCAAATAAATTTGTTAAAGTTCAAAGAAGTCTTTTTAAAAAGGACCGCTCGAAGCCACGAACCTTAACTCGCGCGTCTCGGGAAACACTTATTTTTTGGCTGTTTCAAGGTCAACCTTGACGTTTTAGTCTAAACTCATATTTAAATTATTCGTTAAAACTGAACTGTCTATGTTAGTATCCTTTTATTCAAACGGTAGCGGAATCTAACTGCTAAAACGCCTCTTCCACTTATATTTTATAGATCTGTACATAAAATAAAACATACTTATCGCATAAATATTATAATTATAAAACATTACCGCACCGCGCCATATAGGTTTTGAATTTCATTTTTATTTGTTTTAACCTTGCATAGAATTATTAGAATTAGGATTAGATAATAAGTTGTGTTAATAAGTATTATGGAAGAGGAAATTACTTGTCAAGAGTACAAAGGTTAACATTTATACGTCAAACATGACCTTGAAACTGCCAAAAATAGTTGTCCTGAGGCGCGTGTCTAGGACTTGGAACACGGGGGCAGATTGGAGCTCACCCAAAATAAACGCCGAAAAATGTCGTGACAGATGAAAGTCTCTTAATCAATAAATTGAAAACAACGACGCCGCTTTGTGTGTGTGTGTGTGTGTGTGTGTGTGTGTGTGTGTGTGTGTGTGTATGTGTATAAAAGAAAGGTAAGATTGATGAGTCTAAATTATTAATACAAAGTAAAATAGAGTTATGGGCAATTGCTCAAATTCAGCCACGAGGGCATTCTGTCGACGCGTTTCGTCCTAATTGGGGCTCATCAGGACGGGAATAGCAAAGTTGTAATATTTAATACACACACCTTATGGGAGGTACAGCATCACCTAGCTCACAATTTGTTAAACGACACGAAGACACAAATTATGAGCTAGGTGATGCTGCACTTTCCATAAGGTGTGCGTATTAAATATTACAACTTCGCTACTCTTGTCCTGATGAGCCTCAAATAAGGCGAAGCGCGTCGACAGAATGCCCTCGTGGCTGAATTTGAGTCACTTGCCAAAAATTTCTTTTATATATATATATATATATATATATATATATATATATATATATATTGCTGTGATAAGGGTTGTTTAGGGCCGTATTGAGTAGTAAGGGTCGTGTAGTAACAATAAATAACAATGGGAATCAGAAAACTGCATTTATTCAACAGAAAAATAAGTAATTCGTACATTATGTAAATAGCAAGCATTTAACACCCTGTATATAGACCGTAATTAACTTTAAGCGATGCCAGTAAGCATATCTTTCAACACTAGAACGCGTATTCAGCAGAGAAATGCTCGTACATGTAATTAAACATACGTTGAGAAGAGTTATACAAGTTTATAAAATAAATACGCAGAAAATAAGATGAAACCTAACAAATCTTCATGCAATTACGCTGGAACCATAAGCGCTTTGATAACAAACGCATAAATAAATAGACACGAAAACAGCGTTCGTGTTACATGATTTAATTTGTACAATTCTCCAAAAGCTTTATCTATACAAAACAACAAACGTAAGTTGAAAGTCCGACCGCGATAATAAATAATAAGGCGAGCAAAGATCGCAAATAAACAAGCATGATATAAGAATCCAAAAGAGTTTCATCAGAAAACTGCTTAAAAATACATGGAATATTAAAGACAAACCTGGTTAGTCGCGACAATCTGTAAAACTGCTTGGAAACCCAATTCAAAGGTAGTGGGAAAAGCTATTTAATACCCACCAGTAATAAGGTAGCTCAGTTTCCACTTGAAGCACGTTGAATCCACGTCACCTTTAACCAGAAATCTACGCGTCAGATAAATAAAATTTATAATATAGTGAAAATAGCGCTGCATAAAAATTGTGTTAGGAGTATATGAAAAGTTTTTGCCGTTTTTTTTTTAAAAACGTGAGTACAAATTGGGTAGTTAATTTAAATTAAATATTTATAATGATATAGGGCTTCTAATCTGCTTCGAAAACAATACTTCTGGTATATTTCTGGACTAATATAATCTGCGACGAAAACAATACTTTTGGTATATTTCTGGACTATTCTAATCTGCGTCGAAAACAATACTTCTGGCATATTTCTGGTATAATTCTGGGACAATTCTAATACACTGCTAATTTATGATCCGAAGTCTGGAATTTTAAGTGCTATTTAAGGGAAGAGATTCAGAGCATATGCAGAGAAATATAGAATAAAGCACGAGGTGATTTTTGGAAAACAAGGGGTAACCGTACTTAAATATTAGTTCGACAAAGCAGAGCATTGGTATCTGATTGAAGACAACAAGGGGGTGTTGATCCACAACAGGAAACAACATATCAGGAGATCACAGGTCAGATCTACTTAATTTTAAGGCATCTTTTCAATTTAAATTTTAATACTGAATTTATTCAATTTATCCAAAACCTGTAAAGTGTCAACTGGAACATTGCATATGTTTAAACTTACGTAATAAATCATAAAGAGGTCTCGAACGTTCCAGATTTTTTTGTAAAGGGTGTTGGTTTTGGTGACTTCATATTGAATTAAAAGTATATAAATTTTGGGATAAATAATTCATATGATATTAATTGATTGAAGGGTGTATTTAAAGAATTTCAAAAATCCTAAATATTAGTTCCTTTTATTATATGAATGTTGATTGACTTCGTTTTATCTATTCAAACAGGTAATCATAAAAGGGTGAAAGAAAATTGATCATCGTAATGTTGTGTACTCTGTGTAACTTAAAAAAGGCTAGCCGTGGCATAATAATAAAAGTAAAAGATAAAGTGAGAAACACAGAGCAGTGGCGTTCAGTAGAACGTTTATTACACTGAGTACGGCGTTATCATATCAATTTATATGACGCAACAACGTGGGGAGAAAACTACATAGCATTTATATATTGCAGTGGATCCTTGGAAAGAAGCTTTAAATCATCGTGCCCCACACTTTGGGCGTCATAAATGTACTTGCTGAAAAATAAAATTTAATTTTACTAATTTTCCACCTAAATAAATTTTTGAATCCTAGCTTTGATTACTAGATGTTCTGGTTGAGTATCTTCTGAAGATGCTTCCCAAATTGATATTCCACAGCTAGCTCTGCTAAACTACTTTTTCAGAGATACTCATCACACCTACTCATTCTCACCACAACTTTTATAATTAATTATAAAAAAAATAAACAAATAATTCGACAAAACATACAACCCTTTTATTCTAACAAGATAAAAATTTAATTCACACCATCTCAATATGTATAATATGAATCTACGTGAAACATTTTATAACCCTACTCGGTATCAAAAGAAATCAACTTAATATCTCCCCAATTTTATGCTCCTCTACATTTCATTATGTTAGTTCAAAGTAGATGGGCCTATCCTGAAACCTTAATTTACTTTTCTCTGGTCTAACGTGAGCTCAGTATAAATCTTTTTATATTTGTGTGCTCAAACTTTAGCACTAAAAATTAAACAAAAGACCCGTTTACCTCTTACATCAGTAATATTATTGTACAAGCATTTACACCCTCAGATTTATAATAAAAAAAAAAGTTTTTTACTTTGTCAATAAATTAATTTTCAGTTCATAAATAATATTTCCATTAAATAAAGCACAAGTCACTAACAGTTTAAATAAATCCACACCAGCACAACAGATTCAATACAAAAAATCGTTACCTGGAGAGTATACTGCTTCCAGTTCAACACCTATGTAGATGCCTTCCACACGACTGCACGTACCAGAATCACTCGATGTTGCAGGTTTCCATTTTGAAAAGCAATTTCATCGCAAACTCGTTGTTCATCCCAATCATCAACAATTCCTGCCGCTCCAGATCCAAATATCACACTGCTTGCAAGCAATGTGCATCAAGCACCCTCGTTCAATTTGTAAATAAATCTCTACTTACGAGACATCCTGCTTCAATTACAACCATTTACTACGGCTCACTCCGTTTTAATTTAAATTGCACTTGACTTGTGCATTAAAACACTTTTAAATCTTAATTCGGACTTCACTTGTCACGTGATTCAAAGCTAGGATATTTTTCTTGTAGACTTGGAAAATGAGAGAGCGAATGCCATCTCCACACCGCTTATTGTATAATATCCACCCCCTCTTTAGTTGCATGTGTGTTTGTAATTCAATTCTTGTAACTTTGTAAACCGCCACTCAATTCTGCAAAATCTAGCTGCACATCAACACAACCGTTTTTAAAAACTAAGAAATCGACAACATAATAATTCTTTACCACGAAAACTGTTTAACAACAACCAACCGTTCGAATATTCTATGAAATTTTTCCCTTTCCGTCAAGTTCACTCAAATACAATTATCTTTCTTCTACTCACATAATCACACTTCTCAGCCTTGTCTATATTCCCTACTTAAAGTGCCTATGTTATTTCAGGTTTTCTGGTATCTCTTTCCGTCCTGTGTTTTTCGTCTTGCTTGTCGCCCCTCTATAACAATATTGTTCACGGTTATTTCTTTCATTCTTTCTGTGTGTTTTGAAAAATTGATACCGTCCACAAACATGTTGCATGTGCGTTCCTCTTATAGCCTTTTAAAGTATACTTGTCTAACACGCGCTTGAAAAATGTTTGTCACTTAAACACCTGCTATATTTCATCTTCCTCTGTTACGTATTACCGATAGTCTGTCTCATGATTATATCGATCTGTTTTGAACTAGTCGACTGTTGTTGTTAACCTTGTATTGTCCATTAGCACAAACTACATCGAATTATTCTCAACGTACACTGGCTTTTACCAGAAGCGTTTATCTACCCCAATAGTCTATTTTATGAAGTCCTTAATGGTTTTAACGTGTTTTACAATATTAAAGTTTGTAACGTTCTTCGAAAGCTTTTAACTTATGCTATATTAAATAAATGTACCTCACGTAAATTATCGATTTTTATACTGAAAAGCTTTAATCCTATTAACAAATGTACACGATTTTCGACCTTGTCGTCGATCTTAATTGTTGTCCTTGCGTTTAAATAAATTGTTGATTTTTATGTATAGAGTACCTACAAATAAATAACTTCTTGGCCTGTTTACACCCCTTAAGCTTATCCAATCACAGTAATATATATATATATATATATATATATATATATATATATATATAGGTGTGCGTGGCCTAAAACACGAAATAGATATGATGGAGAGCTCACAAGTAAAATTCTTGTCCGGAGGTAAAATACTCCCTCATTCGGATCTCCGGGAGGGGTACTTGGGGCTCGTCATCGTAAGAATATAAAACAACAGTTTGATTTAGTGATAGGGACTTGGAATGTAAGGTCATTACTCAGAGTAGATAAGTTAACGAATTTATTAGTCGAAATGAGAAAGCAAAAGCTGGACATTTTAGGTATTAGTGAGGTGAGATGGCCAGATAGTAATGACTTTTGGAAGGATAATTATAGAATAATTACAACTTCTTCAACTAATGCACAGGTAGGCGTAGGAATAGTGTTAGATAAAAGATTAGGGCATAAAGTTAAAGAGTACTTACAATTTAGTGATAGAATAATTATGGTTAGATTGAGTACAAAACCCACAGACACTGTTTTAGTACAGGTTTACATGCCAACAACTCAGTACGAGGATGAGGAAGTAGAAAAGGTATACGAGGATATAAATAGTATAGTGAGAAAAGTAAAAGGAGATGAGAATTTAATAGTTATGGGCGATTTTAATGCATCAGTGGGAGAAGGTAGTGAGGGGAAAATGGTAGGAAAATTTGGGTATGGCAGACGAAATGATAGAGGAGAAAGATTAGTTGAGTTTTGCCAGGAACATAGATTAGTAACTGTAAACACCCTATTCGAACAACATGTTAGGAGAAGATATACCTGGAAAGCCCCAGGTGATAGAGCTAGATACCAAATAGATTATATTTTAGTTAAACAAAGATTTAGAAACCAAGTTAAAACTGTCGTAGTTATCCAGGGGCTGACATAGATAGCGATCATAACTTAGTTAAAATGAAGTGTAAACTAAAATTCAAAAATTGAGAAAGGTGAAAAGAGAGGATGGGATCTAGGTAAGCTTAATGATAGTAGGGTAAAAGAGGAATATAAACAAGTATTAGATAATAAGAGCAAAGAGATAGCTGTAGGAGGAACGTAGAAAATAGATGGAAAGAAATAAAACTGACGGTACATGATACAGCAACACAGACTATAGGTAAGAAAAAATAGAAGCTAGAAAACCGTGGGTAACAAAGGAGATATTAGATTTAATAGAGAATAGAAGAAAGCTTAAACCTTTCAGAGAAGTGGATAGTGAAAGGAAGCAAAATATAATACAGTTAAAAATAAGATAGTACATGAGTGTAGAAAAGCTAGAAATAAATGGATGGAGGAGAATTGTAAGGAATACAAGATGATTTGATAGTAGGTAAGACAGACAGGGCTTACAGGGCAGTTAAAAAGTTTTTGGGAAGATAGGAAAAATATAATGGTATTAGAGACGAGAATAATGAGCTTCTAATAAATAAAGTTGAGGTAGCTGATAGATGGAAAAGATATTTAGAAGATTTATATAAGGGAGACGATATGGATGAGTTAGAGAACGACCAAGAAGAGGATGTAGAAATAGGGTTCTTAATATTAAGAGAGGAATTTGATAGAGCTATTCGGAATCTTAAATTAAATAAAGCGCCAGGGATAGACGATATTCCCGCAGAATTAATAAAATATGCAAGTCAGAAAACTTTGGACAGATTATATGAACTAATAAATGTAATATATGACACAGGTGAGGTTCCAATAGATTTCGAAAAAAATATTATTATCCCAATCCCAAAAAAGTCAGGAGCTGATAGGTGTGAGAATTTTAGAACGGTTAGTTTAACTTCTCATGCTTCCAAAATACTAACAATAATAATTAAAAATAGAGTAGAAGCTTTGACTGAGAATTATTTAGGCGAAGACCAATATGGTTTTCGTAAAGACAGAGGGACTAGAGAACCGATACTAATGATTAGGGTAATTATCGAAAAAAGGTTACAAAAAATAAAAGACTCATTTCGCGTTTGTAGATTTAGAAAAAGCATTTGATAGGGTTAATTGGATTGTTATGTTCAGGGTTTTGCAAAAAATAGGAATCTCTCATAAAGATAGAAAAATTATTTACAGTCTATATAAAAACCAAAGCGTAGTAATTAGATTTGATGAAATAGAAAAGGAAGCTAAGATTAGAAATGGTGTTAGACAGGGTTGTATACTGTCTCCCTTGATTTTTAATGTTTATATTGAGGAAGCTTTAAACTTAGCCAGAGAGAGAA